>CM059790.1:14127652-14846819 GCA_030435695.1 Brachymystax lenok tsinlingensis
TCCAGTCTAGGCCTTGTGTTTTAGGTTATTGTCCTGCTGGAAGGGGAATTCATCTCCCAGTGTCTGGTGGAAAGCACACTGAACCAGGTTTTCCTCTAGGATTTTGCTTGTGCTTAGCTCCATTCCGTGAATTTTTTATCCTGAAAAATTCCCTAGTCCTTAACGATTACAAGCATACACATAACATGTTGCTGCCATCACAATGGTTGAAAATATGGAGAGTGGTGCTCAGTAATGTGTTGCATTGGATTTGCCCCAAACATAAAACTTTGTATTTAGGATAAAAAGTGAATTTCTTTGCCACATTCTTTGCAGTATTACATTAGTGCCTTGTTGCAAACATGATGCATGTTTTGGAATACCCATCTACCAATAGTTGCAAGGCATTGGAAAACCTCCCTGGTCTTTGTGGTTGAATCTGTGTCTGAAATTCACTGTTGAGTGAGGGACCTTACAGATAATTGTATGTGTGGGGTACAGAGAAGAGGTAGTCTTTCAAAAATAATGTTAAACACTATTATTGCACACAGAGAGTTTATGCAACTTATTATGTGACTTGTTAAGCAAACGTTTACTCCTGAACTTATTTAGGCTTGCCATAACAAAGGAGTTGAATACTTATTGACTCAAGACATTTCAGCTTTTCATTTTTAATTAATTTGTAAAATAAAAATAAAAAACATAATTCCACTTTGATATTATAGGCCAGTGGCCAAAAAAACCTACATTTAATGAATTTTAAATTCAGACTGCAACACAATAAAATGTGGAAAAAGTCAAGGGGTGTGAATACTTTTTGAAGGCACTGGAAGTGTAGCCCATGTATCTGATGCTGTCTGGCCAAAAATAGTATGGCATATCATACTCTGGGTATGGCATATCAGACTCTGGGTATGGCATATCAGACTCTGAGTATGGCATATCATACTCTGGGTATGGCATATCAGACTCTGGGTATGGCATATCATACTCTGGGTATGGCATATCAGACTCTGGGTATGGCATATCAGACTCTGAGTATGGCATATCATACTCTGGGTATGGAATATCAGACTCTGAGCATGGCATATCATACTCTGGGTATGGCATATCAGACTCTGAGTATGGCATATCATACTCTGAGTATGGCATATCATACTCTGGGTATGGCATATCAGACTCTGAGTATGGCATATCATACTCTGGGTATGGAATATCATACTCTGGGTATGGCATATCAGACTCTGAGTATGGCATATCATACTCTGAGTATGGCATATCAAACTCCTTTTTGGCCAGACACCACCAGATACATGGGCTACATATAGTAAGACAGAAGGGTTCTGTTTCGCTCGCTCAGATGCTTTCTAGAGTGAGATAGTTTCAGCCACTTGTGAATTGAAGGAAGTTGCACAGTTCATTGTTCAGATGCTGGAATTATTTTGTATGAAAATGGTAAACTACTTTTTAAGTTATTTGTTTGACAATTGATGAAAACATGACTGGTTGGGTTCATGGCACATTAAAAGGTAATACACTTTTACAGTTAAATTGCATGTCTTTACTTTACTGCCAATGGAGAATCTGAACATCAACTTCTTGTGGGATATGTGTGCCATTGTGCGTGATTTAGAACCATGATTTGTTGTAACTGACCTAATAATAGATAGTCTCACTGAACGATATTAGTGTTTGTAAAAGAACAACACACAACGTTGTATTTTGAACCAGATTAAGTTTATTCAACAGTCATAATATGTAGAGTATCATACATGTAAAGTCCACTTTGGCACCAATAGTTCAATAAATAAACATATTCCTCCTTTTCGATGATGCTATCTAAATAAATAAACCATAACTTACTCTCCAATAAATATACATGACCTATAATACAGATGCATTGCATCAACTTTACTGCAGTTGGTCAACGTAGTCCAACAATGCCAGAGCTGAAGGTTGTTGTTTGTCATTTCCCAAACGTTTCCCTCCCATTTTGAGAGGGAGTTCAAGGGAGGTAACGAGAGGAAACTAAGGAAACCTGAGGGAATTTCAACCCATAGATATACTGTATTATACCGCTGAATAGACTTAGTAACTCGTGATGGCAAATTTAGGTGTTATGAAAATATATAACAACAAATACATACAGTATATATCATCAACATTAAGACAGCAATTTGTTTTTCTAGTTGCTCTTTTCTCTTAAATTGTAATCAATTTGAAAAGGCCAACATAAATTACATAGAATATTTGTCCTTCAAAAAAAGACTTAAAGGGATAGTTTACCCAAATTACAAAATGACACATTGGTTTCCTTAACCTGTAAGCAGTCTATGGACAAGGTATGACAGCAATCCATGCTTTGGTTTAGTTTCCCTGGCCCTGTTTCCAAATGCTAATGTTTTAGCATTTGTGGCACAAATCCCATTCAAGTCATGGGACCGATATAAGCAATTTTCGCGCATTATGTCCAAATAATTCGAAAGTATCTAAAATTGATTGTGAAGCTCAACAAAGCCACTTAGATGATTTGAACATGATGCGCGGAAAATGCAAATATTTGTCCCATGACTTGAATTGGATTTGTGGCATTAGGTACACACTGTCATATGTACCTTGTCCACACACTGCTTACAGGTTAAGGAAACCAGTGTGTCCTTTTGTAATTTGGGTGAACTATCCCTTTAATTATTTGATTGAGACATCCTCATCAATGTGGACCATTGTAACATGCCAGAGATATACTCCTTTCTCTACATGCAAGGGGCAGTCTACAGCTAATCTGGACAGCAAGTGTCTGTGTACTGATTATTCAGAAAGGGTGGAATACTTTGGTTTTTAAGCACATTTAGACTTGAAGCTATTATGGTCCTGGGCTGGAGAGGCCTGTTTTCTTGGCTTAACGCCAGTATGCGCCTTTAATTAACCTTCTGCTCTAATTATATGATTGGTTTTAACTTAAGAGGTATCCCCACTGGTTTCAGACTTAAACTTAAACCTTTGTCATGCCTCTCACTATACTATAGATGCTCATGTAAAATATCTAATTGGAATGAAGTTACCATTTCGATGCAGCTCTCAGTCTAAAAGTATTTGTTTACAGTTTTTGAGTATGAAAGATTGTTTCTGAACTCATGTCATTCGTTTTTTTGCCTTGCTCTTGAACCTGTTGGAGGTGTTTTACGATAAGGTTATTATAAGTATATTTGGCCACAATTAATCTAAGAGAATGATTTCTATTTTGTTTTCAAAATGACTCTGTTTAATGAAACACGTATTAGGCTATCAAACCTGTTATGGTAACATTACATGTGTGGTTAATTCAAAGTGTCTCCAGTGTTCTCTAATCATGTAGTGACTAAAAATAGCTGTTAGCGCTGCATAGTGGCTTGCATTTTTCTATTTAATACTCAGTGCTTTTGGCCAAGTCAGTTTTAAAGGAGGTAAGTGGATTAGGGTAGTCTATTTTGGGATTTGCACAAATGGTATGGATTTGTGGAGGCTAATTCAGGGTAAGACTGAAGCACAATCCCTCTCGCAGTCATGTTTACGATGCAGCAGTCACCCATTTAATGCACTACTCTGCCTATATGATCAAACAAGACTGCCTTACTCTACCATCGAGGTTGTATTTGATGAGTTTATAGTGATCTTGCTGTAGAAGGATAGGGATCTTTGATAGCATGTTGTTTTTCTGTTGGATTTCTATTTTCTGGGAAAAGGCTTATACAGCTATAGCCAGTCCATTTGATTAACAAGCTGCTGTCATTAAGATTAAATCACCCATACAGGCTCCATTTAGAATGCATGCAACAAGCATATGGCTGTGTGGTAATTTTTTTACCCTGCAACTTCTTATGCCAATACAAGTCATTAGTGTATTTACTACTACTAAAATATCTTATTTTAGTCTGTTTCTAGTGATGAATACAGAGGAAGCAGCTGAAGAACATTTAAGTATTCTTTTATATTGGGTGTTGTTTCCATTATCGTTCGACATAAATGAGGTAGATTTTCATGGTTACTGATAAAGGCTGGAGATTTCATTATTTAGTTCATTACCTGGGATATGAAGGAATGACACATAATATATTGTGCGAAGCCTGCTATGCATGTTTCTCCAAGCCTATCGTCTTTCCTAGTCTCCTGTACTGTTGTTGTTGCTCCATTGGACTTGCCTTAGTGATATCTCATGCCTTATTTATTAATGGTGCAGATCAAGAAGTTGTGGAGAAGCCTACTGTGGAAGCTTCATATTGCATTCACTAGCTTGTTCTAGTATTTTCCATGATCACGCTCCTACAAACTCATTTCTGAAAAAAATGTACCAGGTCTCTTACAAGTGTGGTATCAGACCAGACTGGCAATAGAGCATGCACTAGTTATACCTCAGCTGGTATTTTGTATACATGTAGGTAATGGAGCCATTGCTCCATAGTCCACAATCAAGCAGCAAATCATTGCAGTAACTATTATTGCCCCATGATGACACATAGGTCATATAATGTATTATCCTCACAACCGACAGAGAAGTATCCCATGAAAGGCAAGGAAAGCAAAACAGACGTTTGCTGATGTCTTTTAAAAACAAACACAAAATGAACAGTTTTAGATAGTAGTAGTTTCCTGGCATTGCACTGTAGGGATCGATTCTTGTGTACTCCTGTTTTTGATTTTGTAGCAGTAGTTGTTACATTTCCCATGTTCAATACAGTATCTGGGAAATCAAAATGACTATTGAGGCGTTATACACAGCCACAGGCCAGAGCAGAAAAGTTGTGGAGCGTCTTGTATCTGTTATTGTTGTCCAGGAAGGAAATGTCATCGTACTCCTTGGGCCGGCAGCCTGGGCTCCTCTCCCTCTTCGAGATGCCTTTCCTCGTCCATTTCTTCAGTATAACATCGTAGTTGCGGCGGCTAGCTTTACAGTTCCCGCTGCAGTACCTGAAGAGCAGCGTCTCATCACTGTGGTAGCCCAGACCCAGCTCACTGACAGTCACTTCCACCTCTCGCAGGGAACATGGCTTTGATGCTTTCTTAGCCCGTTTAGTCCTTCTGCTCTGCCTGGCCTCCTGCCGTGCCTTCTTCTCCACCAGAGTCCCGATCATCTGCTTCAGCTCCCCCTCTGTGAAGCTCTGGAACATGTGCATGACTGCAGAGAAGAGAAGAAGAGATGGTGTTAGGCTAGAGGAAGATGCAACCATTCTAAACATCCAATAAATCTGTTGTATATGCAGCATGGCCTGTGATACAATGAAGAGCTTTGAATGTCTGTGAGACCATTGTCAGTTTGGAAAATAGAAAGATAAAAGAGCCATACGGTTGTTGGTACAGGTTTTCAAATAATAGGAATGTGACAGGGTAAAAGGCTTTGAAAACACCTGTACCTGTGCATCAAAGCTGGGACCGAGAGACTGAAAAACAGCTTCTACCTCAAGGCCATCAGACTGTTAAACAGCCATCACTAACATTGAGTGGCTGCTGCCAACATACTGACTTAAATCTCTAGCCACTTTAATAATTATAACTGGATGAAATAATGTATCACTAGCCACTTTAAACAATGCCATTTATATAATGTTTACATATCCTACATTACTCATCTCATATATATATATATGTGTATATACTGTACTCCATATCATCTACTGCATCTTGCCTATGCCGGTCAGCCATCGCTCATCCATATATTTATATGTACATACTCATATTCATTCCTTTACTCTTGTGTGTATAAGGTAGTTGTTGTGAATTTGTTAGATTACTTGTTAGATACTACTGCATGGTCGGAACTAGAAGCACACGCATTTCGCTACACTCGCATTAACATCTGCTAACCATGTGTATGTGACAAATAACATTTGATTTGATTTGATTTGATTAACTTCCAAAATAAAGGAAACAAAAAACATAAAGTGTCTTAATAGGGCGTTGGGCCACCACGAGCCACCAGAAGCACCAGAACAGCTTCAATGTGCCTTGGCATAGATTCTACAAGTGACTGGAACTCTATTGGAGGGATGCGTCACCATTCTTACACAATAAATTCCATATTTTGGTGTTTTGTTGATGGTGGTGGAAAACGCGATCTCAGGCTCTGCTCCAGAATCTCCCATAAGTGTTCCATTGGGTTGAGGTCTGGTGACTGAGGCACACACACACAGACACAGACACAGACACAGACACACACACACAGACACACACACACAGACACACACACACACACACACACACACACACACACACACACACACACACACACACACACACACACACACACACACACACACACACACACACACACACACACACACACACACATACCCTTTAAAGCCCTTATGCTATTTTGAGACCCCTCTTTCAAAGTCACTGAGATATTTTATTTTATCCGTGGTAGCCAAAATAATGGGCAACTGGGCATTTTCATACATGACCCTAAGCATGATGGGATGTTTAAACTGCTTAAATAACTCAGAACCCACACCTGTATGGAAGCACCTGCTTTCAATATACAGTACTTTGTATCCCTCATTTACTCAAGTGTTTCCTTTATTTTGGCAGTTAGAGTACCTGTATAAAGCTAGCTTCAGTTTGTAGAGATTAATTGCAAACAATTGAAACATGTTCATCCTTTCCACTTGCATGGATCATTGGCTTGGTGAACAATACGTTCTCTAAAATCAGTCTTTATCTATCATCAATGACAGGTGTAATTGTGATTTTTCAAAAACTGATAGTCCAAGGACCTTTTCATAGTTGACATGGTATCTCTCATGCTGTACATGCACACATACACTGGGAGTGACATGAGCCTTTTCCAATGTTAAAACATTGTCAGTTGTGTACATATTGAGCTCCAGTCCAACTGCTAGCTATATACTTGACAGAGAAAGTCATATTTTCTGCTGAGTCCATACAAATAGAATATCCCCTTTCAGACCATGGCAAGTTGGCTGGTACACCTGTGGCTGAGTCTTTGTTGAACTATATTTGCCAAGTTTACACATGTTAAATATAGGCACATTGAACACATTAGGAGTCAATGAAACTTGCTCCCCAGATGTGTAGGAGTGGAGTGATATGTAAGTTGCACATTGAAACGTATCCAATGCATTTGGACACCTGATCCAGAACCTCATGCCAGAGGGATTACCAAATACCAAAACATATGCATATCAATTAAAAGGGGCGATCTGCAGTTCAAACAATAACAAAGTGTTCACCCACCTCTGTTTTGGTATAGAGCTGAGGGATGGGGCAGGAGAAATGTAACCACTCAAATTCATAGACAGAGATATGGAGGCAAGGACTGACCATCCATGAGATCAAGATGTTTTGCAGCTATACAGTATTTCTTTACAATGACATTGTTTACAAACGATGGAGAAAAATAGGCTTATATTTGGGGTTCAACAGTTTTTATTTAACCAGGTAAGTTGACTGAGAACACATTGTCATTTACAGCATTCAACCTGCGGAATAGATGGAGATTAATGTGCCTATTGCAAGCTGGGGACGATTAGGTGGCCATGATGGTATGAGACACAGATTGGGTATTTAGCCAGGACACCAGAGTTAACACCCCTACTCTTACAATAAGTGCCAGGGTATCTTCAGAGACCACAGAGAGTCAGGACACCTTTTTAACATCCCATCTGAAGGACAGCACCCTACGCAGGGCAATGTCCCCAATCACTGCCCTAGGACATTTTATTTGAGACCTGAGGAAAGGGTGCCTCCTACCGGCCCTTCAACACCACTTCCAGCAGCATCTGGTGTCCCATTCAAGAGTTACCCTGCTTAGCTTCAGAAGCATGACAGCAGTGGGATGCAGGGTGGTATGCTGCTGGCTAGTTGAACTAAGCTCATGAGGCATTTACAAGTTATATTCTTTAAGAATCAATGGGTATATATATCATTCATTTAAAAGTCCAAACATGTATTTAGTAATCACAGATTACCCCTTCAAAGATACTTTTAGGTATTTCCTTCACAAGAGGTTTAGATATCATGAAAACAATGCTTTTCTGTCTGACTGTTATACTTTTCCCCTTAGGGTCACCGTACTGTTCTCCAGTTAGATAGAGCTGTAATTAACTGTTCATTCTATCCCCCCTGGGACACAACATTTACTTAAAAGGCTCAGGGTCTTTTGCAGCGCCAGGGGGCATGTTAAACCCTAAACCCTATAAACTCAGACACTTGAAAGACATAGACAGTAATAGCCCTGTATTAGCCTGGCTCACGGAATGCCACTCTGTATGTAATCAATGGTGCTCTTGAAGCAACAACACTTCGCTGTTCTCTGCATTCACAAATGAAATTGAAAAAGGCCTTCCCAAAGTGAAGGGTTGGAAATTCTGTCATTTGTTTCGTGTGAAGATCTCCCCATGCCCTGGCAGTGGCATCACAGATTAGGTGATTAGGCTAGCTGATTTTACGCTTGACCTGGCCTTGAAAATCTCTACTGGATAATCTGAATAATGGTCTGAGAGTCACACTCTGAGTCCAGGCCAGAAAAAGGGTACTGGTTAGAAAGTTTCGGTCTAGTAAAAATGACTTCAGAGAAATTCCCCTCAGTCACGCTCAGTTTCGCAGCCAACTTTCTATTAGTTTGAAATAGAATGCAGTCAGCGGATGAGTGATAACGAGAACCCACAGTAATGTACAGCCAGGTGGCTCTTCAACCACATGGCCAGGGATGTCAACTCTCTAGCCTCCACTAACCCACTTAGTGGGACTATCTGAAACTCTTCTTATCCCCATCCTAACGGACATACCCCGAGACCATCACTGACATTTTACATCGCTGAATCTTTTATGTCACATTTTCTCATGAATACTGCATACCCTCTAAAACCATATCAGGACGTTACAGGTGTTTTATCACCCTCAAAGTGCAAATGCTCCTGGAATTCAGAGATGACGCTCCAGACCTTAATGGAGTTATCTGCTCTCTGGACGTCACATTTGGTTTGATTACCCTACCTGGCTGTAAGCTGCGGTTGGCTGCTATGCTGTCATGCTCTGTCAGTAGATGTACCATGGCTTTGTCTGTAAAGGGACACTAATGGTGACCCTCAGACTGGCTGAGAATTATCCAATTTACTGTTGACACCAACACATGGGTGACAAAGCATACATTCACTTGACTGGTCTCCACCACAACATGTTCTTCACAGACCAATGACATCAGAGCTTTAGCAAGGGTCAATCAGAATATCCAAACCAATCAGAACATCTGGACCCAAATAGTTGGTGACTGAAAATAACGATTTTGCTTACATTCTGTCAAAATGTTGCCATTGCCTTCCGTCGACCGCGCTTTGCGATGACGGCCGCCGATCAGGGAGGAAGAGGAGTTGGAGGACGAGGACGTCTGCGACGAAGACGTGTCCCAGGAGGGGATGTGATGCGGTGGCGTGGGAACCATGATTCGAGTGAGGATGAGGGACAGTGCTGCTCCACAGAGAGTCAAGGCGATGGCGGCACACTTCCATAACTTCATCTTAGAATAAGTAGGAGCATTGACCCTCTGAAAGACAAGGAAACACAAGGAAAGAAGTTAAGAGGAATGTTTTCAATGCAACACTGAACATCATAAAATCACAGAACTTAATGCAATCGATGACATATTACAGTATGTGTCATAGTCCCACTGCAATAAACAGTGGAAAGAAACTCTCATTATTACAGTGGCCTTCACTTCAACAGATCATACTCTCAAAATGTTATCAGAAGTATTTTTGCCTTCAACAAAATACTTTGTCCTTCTGCTGAGGCCATTCTGCAGTGGCTCTTTTACAGGTGTGGATTGCTAAGTGTGGTTTTGCCCAGATAAAAATAGGTATTTAAATCCCGGCAACCCATGCAAGAGGTTCCCAATCACCTTTATTTTTTGTTTGTATCTTTCAGTTTAGCAAAAGTGAACAGGGAATAGCAGTCAGCATACAGCTCTGTGAGGGAGTTTACACCAGCTGTATGCTGACCGATGGGAGACTATTGTGAGCATGGATGGGATACTCCTTTGGCATCATGTCAAGTCCCAGATGAAAAGTCTATTACCATAGTAGCCTCCAGAAGTCTCTCATTCCACCACAAGATGTATCTTGTTCCAGTTGTAGTCTCCATTTCGCAGGACAGAGACCTCTGTGTGTATACAATTCTAGTCTCACAACCATAAATTATGTTCTGCGGTAACTATCCTGAAAGCTCTTTTAAGTGTTTGGTGTTGTGTTACATGCTTCCATTATCTGCATTGAATTATTATTATAACCCCTTTGGCTTTCCAACATTAGCCAAAGCATTTGAAAACCCTTCGACCCTACTGTTCACAGTAGGAGGGTTTTTGAATTCTTTCTGTTGTGCAAAAAAATATTCTGGATAATGTTCTATAAGCTTACTGCTAATCAATACCATCCCATGTCAATCTTAGCATTAATTTTCATAGCTGGAATCTTTACACTAATTGTCAGTGTAGACAAAAGGAGAGTAGCCCTTGTTCCTAAATAGGGAAAAATCCTGAATTGTGTGTCCCCACAAGGTGTGTGTGTTGTTTGTGGGCTGTTTTTTCATGCAAATACATGTGAGACATGGCAGGGTGCAAAACATTTCTCCAGATCAGGAAATGGTAAACTGACAGTGGCTGAGGACATATCCAGACCAGCTCTGTCAAAGTGCTTTGCAAGACTGGGGGTGAGTGCTTTGGCCTCTGTAGGGCCTTCGTCAGGGTCTGTCTTTCTGGCCTTCTCTGTAGTGTGGCCGACTAGGAGTGAAAACGTGCTTGGAGAAATGAAAAGAATGCAAGCCTCCTGTCAATACGCACAGGTTATTTGCCTTTTAGTCAGAGACACTACCCACTGGGTCCAGCGAATGTCTTTGAATACATCACTAATGGTTTACTGCCTTGTCAACAGAAGCATCCTGTTGTGGAGTGTTTTTTTGTTTGAGTCAGATACTACCAGTCCCATAAATGTGCCCCATTGTCTCCTCAGGATTAAACGCCGTCGCATACTATCCAGTTAAAATGTGTTTGCGCCATTTCACGCATATATTGTGACGTCATTTTGTGCGTTATTCGTTCGTTTTGGTGTTAGGCAGATTTGTTTTGGGCTGTTCGTGCGCACACCAAAAATGTATGTGAGTGTGCAAGCACAGTCATGTGCTTATGCCTAGCCGAGTTCTGCTAGGAGCAAACAGAATCTAGTCTGCAGTCGCCTTTACAAAGCACGCTATAAAGGATTACTCACTATATGTGAGTCCGGTGAAGTCCACAAAGTATATTGCATGTAACAAACAGTTACGTGACCTACAGCATGGTCAAGCAAGTTAATGTTTCCGACATTTTCGGGCTACTATGTGTGTGTGTGTGTGTGTGTGCAAGTAGAAAAAACATGTTGACTTAGCCTACTTGTAGAGAAACGCCAATGACATCCTCCTCTCTTTCATGTTGACGAAACAGTCTATGACTCTGTCATACAGTACACACTTTTATTTTTTGTTGTCCTAGACTACCTGGCTAAATTGCTTGCTCGCTAGTCTAACTTCCTTTCATGTGCAATGTTAGCTAGCCTTCTTCAACATTAGCCTTTTACATCTAGCAACATATTGAACTTCCATCCTCTCAGGCCAGGGGTACAATGTCTGAATTTATGGTCGGATCAGAATCGCCGTTGTAAGCACTGGCCAGTACGGAGAATTAAGTAAAGTCCAAATCCCTATCTCCATCCAAGGCCAATTTAGAAAAGAGACAATTTTAGCTAGCTAGCTATCCACCAGAGGACAACAAAATGCAACAATCAAGTTGTTTCTGTCAATGACGAATTGCACTCGATGGGATGTGACTGGAGGGAAGCCAACCCCAAACTTTTTTTTTCTTCGCCAGTACCTTTCACAGTTGAGCTCACCCATTTTAGCTCAATGCTGATTGGCTATTATTTTATATTTTTTTATCAAGGGAGGCCAAATGCTCGCTGGCTTCCCTTGCATTCAATGCTACCGGCGGCAACAATGTCATAAGCTTTTGGACCAGACAGCATCATATTGATTGCCTACATATACAGAGACAGAGGGGCGCTGGTTCACTCGCTTGGATGCTATCTCCGGTGAGATACATTCAACCTCTTGCGAATTGAAAGAGAATTACTAAACACAGAGACTACATTATTTTATGTTTTTTTCTCTTTTCTTGGTAATTTTTTAGGTAATCATGGCATCCATGAATCAACGCCAGTGATCCAGACACTGAATCATATCAGCTTGTGTGCAGTTTAAGTGGTGTACAGATGTATGATTTTAATTTGATCACCCTTTTGCAGGAGAATTTACCTGCAATTCAAGAAATGTAAAACTTGTAGTGTATTGGATGTTTAAAAAGGCTTCTGAAGTTTGTAATTTCCACAATTTCAGACTTGATTTTCCCTTAAAAAAAAGGTATCAACCCCTAAAAAAATTGCCTATTAATTATAATCCATATAATAATTCACATTTCCTGTTGCTGCATACCACTGCTGGCTTGCATCTGAAGCTAAGCAGGGTTGTTCCTGGTTGGTCTCTGGATGGGAGACCAGATGCTGCTGGAAGTGGTGATGAAAGAAGTCCGTAGGAGGCCCTCTTTCCTCCGGTCTAAACAAATATCCCGAAGCCCCAGGGTGGGACGTTTGGATGGGACTTTAAATGGGGTTCCTGACTCTCTATGGTCACTAAAGATCCTATGGCACTTATTGTAAGAGTAGGGCTGTTTTCCCCGGTGTCCTGGCTAAATTCCCAATCTGGCCTTCATACCATCATTGCCACCTAATCATCCCCAGCTTCCAATTGGATCATTCATCTCCCCTGTAACTATTCCCCAGGTCGTTTCTGTAAATGAAAATGTGTTCTCAGTCAATTTACCTGATAAAATAAAAAATATTATTTTCCTGCAGTAGCAAACTGGCTCCCCATTGTGCTTTGCAAAGTGTGATGTCATCTTGGCCCTCAGAGTCTATTTTTATCTAATGTCTTTCTTGACCTCCAATGCTCTATCAGATCCAGCATGGGGCTTCTTTTGTGTCTTCTCTGTTCTGCCTCTCTATCTCTTGACTCCACAGGACTATGTTTTAATCCCTCATTCACTCTTCAATGGAGATTAGCCAGAGTAGAGAATTTCCTCAGGTAATATTCTCAGACCTTTGCATTCATTACAGAGGAGTGTGCCAGCCTCTGTGAAAGATTACTTTTTAAAGGTTGGAGGTCTTTGTCATGTAAATAACTTCTTATATCTGCAAATTGTGAATAAACTTCAGCTGTGTGTGTGTGTGTGTGTGTGTGCGTGTGTGTGTGTGTGTGTGGGGGGGGGTTGTTTATACAGTATGCGTGCATGGATTTTTGTTTAAGTTCAGCCTCTTATCATACATTTTTTATCGGAGCTCTTCATCAACTAGCCTAAAAGACAATGCATTCTTTTCTCATGATGCCCATTTGTATATCATTTTGGAAAACAACTAGGATCATAATTCATAGACTTATCCAAGAATAGTACACCCTTTCCCTTCACAAGAAGGCAATTCAATTCACATAGGACATTTCGGGAAATAAGCTGTAAATTGAAATGTCAGGTTTTATACATATCTATTCCAAACCCAATGGAAATGAAATCAATAAACTTTATGAGTATTTATAGAATAATTCTAAACAAACTCAAATAATCCAAATTGTTCTTATTCCTATAGTCAAGTAGGTCCTTCACATTTGGTAAAGATCCACAATGTAGTTCCAAGGCCACTCTTCCTCTAAAGGCGTTCTCAGGCCTCAACAACAATAGAGAAATGAATTCAGCCCATCTGTCTGTCTTATTTTGTGTTCACGTGCTGTAATCACTTGAGTAAAAATACATGGCGACGTGATAAAGTGGGATCTTTCAGTAACCAATAAACAAGTGCAAGAGGGGGAAGTAAACCACTGATGGGAGTTGTCCATACATGCAACCTTACATCATCAACTCAACTCTACAAAGATCTCTCACAAAAATTCAGAATTTATATTCAGAAAGATGACCTTATATTTGAATTCTAGGACATTGATGAGCACGTGCCATGCTCTTGGTAGAGATAAAAACACAATCTGCTGTTTAGCGCTTCGCAAATCGGGATTAATTCTGTTGAATTGGATCACTGTGAATGTGAACGCTGTTAGGGTTTACTACTAGACTCTATGCCATGGATCAATTGCAGTATTATAGGAAAACATATAAAAGGTAGGAACATTCCAGGTGCTACAAGAGAATCAAATGTACATCCACAGTGAGGTCCACAAGCTTTGGTCATTTAAGGGTTAAGTGTTTGGAGGAGGTGGAGGCATGTGCTGTATAAAGGGACCCCAGGTGCAGCCCATTACTTGACACACAATGTTCAAGTTTTACAGCAATGTCAATGGCTGCAAGCCTCTACAGAAGCACAATAACTTAGATCAAAGGCACCTCCGTAACCAACCTTCCTGAGAAAGGCACCAAAACGCAAGCCAAAAAGACTCAAACTCGACCCACTACACCGAGAACATCACAGCAGGAGCAAGGAAAAGTGATACAGTACCTACATTTTCTCTTCCCAAGCAGAGGAGAAGGCTTGGGCTGAATTCCTAATGGTCTATGTTATTGTACGGTCAGATGTCTTCAAGGCCAAACGGCAGGGCAGCAGCCAGGGAGGACTATAGAGAGCAGCATGGCTCCCAAGATCAGGCATGGATTAGCGCTGCTAATGCCTCCCAGTTTATCTCCATCACGTGGGCCGCGATTTACCCAGCCTGGCTGGAGGGAGTCACCGCCTGGAGGTGTGGGGATGGCCGTGGGGGGTAATCTGTTTACCACCACCATGAGTCTCATCCTCAGGATTCAGAGAGCACTCCACTACACATGCTGAAGGAGTCCGTAACTATAGTATGGTCCTCCCTTGGGATGGTCAGACACACACACACACACACACACACACACACACACACACACACACACACACACACACAACAATCTCTAAAACCCCACATCCTCGCTTTGACACAGGTAAGGATAACTGGTTTCCATTATGTAACATACTATTGATGTAATTCAGTCACCGCATTATATCTACCCATTGGTGCTTCTGCCAGAGAACAGAGAGAGTTAAAGGTACTTTGTCAGTATTAGAGGTGGCAGATCCAGACTGCTTTGAGGTATGTCGAAAGAGGACTAGATGGAGGGCACTGACCACAGTTCCCATTATGTGTGATGCAGATCAGGGGAAATACCAGTAGGCTCCACAGGGTGGTGTCCCTCATCCCAGAGGTCAACTGTCTTGTGGGGTCAGGTTGGGGTTATGTGAAGGACACAAGCTAAATAGATGGACCTCTGGTTGATTTAGTTCACAATGTGGAGGCTCCTATGAGGAGGAAGGGTAGAATTTTCAGAAAAATTTATGAAACGATACTAAATATATTCACAGGTCACCAAATCTGATTAAAACACAATGTTTTGCAATGAAGGTCAACAAAAGCCTACCCCTCTAGGGTAGCACCATTGTGTAGCTGGAGGACAGCTATTTTCCATCCTCCTCTGGGTACATTGACTTCAATACAAAACCTAGGAGGCTCATGGTTCTCACCCCCTTCTATAGACTTACACAGTAATTATGATGACTTCTGGAGGACGTCCTCCAACCTATCAGAGCTCTTGAAGTATGAACTGACATGTTGTCCTTCAAATCAAAGGATAGGATAAGTAATATAGTGCTGAAAGCATAAGCAACAGCAAGCTAGCACTGCAGTGTATAAAATGTGGTGAGTAGTTGACTCAATGAGAGAGAGACAATAGTTGAACAGTTTTAAAATTAAAGAGAGAGAGCTAGCTATATTTTGTTGTATTTTATTTTTCTCAGTTTACCTTTCAATTACTTAGCTAATGCAGCTAATTTAGCCTACTCAATAAGCTGACTCAGAGAGGAATGTTATTTATTTTAGCTAGCTGGCTAAGGCTATCCAACACGGAAACTCTTCCAAGTCAAGATAAGCTTTCGATTTTATTCATTTATTGGAACCCGGGCCCGTTGGTGTAACTGCTAAACTGCTTACTCTTCTAAACTGCTTACTCTTCATTGGACACATGGATTGGATTGTGGGTTTATTAAGGAGTTAGTTCTAGTTTTACTATAAAGTTAATATGGTCACAACGATGTAGACTGTGTAACGGTTTGCGGTTATGGTAGGAAGGTTTGGCTTGGAGAGGTTTTTCTGCCTGGTGACAGACAGCTGTTGTGTTGTGCACTGAAGTCCACAAGCGAAGGGAAAGGTGAGAGGAGGAGAGTGCATAGATGTGAGAAGGAATTATACAACAAGCAAAGTGATGATGCTGTAAGTGGCTGCTATGAAAGGGAACTGTGTGAGGGGATCAGGGGTGTATTCATTCCGCCGATTCTGTTGCAAAATGTTTCTTAAACGGAAGCAAGCGGGAAAAAATGGGGAGGACCTACCTGAATTTGTCCGATAGAAACTATTATTTTGAACTAATGAGTACACCCCAGATCGGCGAGTTGCAGGCAAGCGTGTGTAAGGTAGTATTGAATGTGTCACTGTCTGTCACCTTGATTACTCCAATTTGTCTCTAGACCTGTGCACCTACGTTATAAACATTTTTATGCTAGGTTGTAGAAACCTCATGATGGGTATAGGGCAAATTGTAGCATCAAAACCTATCGATGTTACATTGAGCTGAGTGAATGTAATCTGAATGACAGTCATCCAATATGCTGTAATAGAAATAAGGCAATGCTAATAAATAAAATAAATCGGCCTCCCTAATCTTGAACGGCACCAACTGCCACTGGTTTACATTGATTAGATAACATCTTCATGGAGAAACCTCTGTTACTGTGCCATACTGTGGTTGGAATGGTTGTATCAATAACACTATCAGTTTAGTTCCATTCATGATTTACAATTAGGCAATGTAACATTTTCATTGACGCTGGAGCTGGAGGCTGATATTGTTGTTCATCATGACTACCAGATGTTTTATGTGACCTGAGATTCAAAGACATAAATGCTCAGATTTTTTTATTTTTAAATGTAACCTTTATTTAACTAGGCTGAAGTTTTTTGTTGTTGAGCAGAGGTGACTTCTGCCCTGAGACCAATAGATCTCAGCTAGTCTGTGGTCTCATTGTGATGACCTCACAAATGAGATGTGGCCTACGCCCCATCATGGGCCATGGTCAGGTGCAGAGGGAGTACTCCTGACTCACTCAAACACTCACTCCTCTGGGCTACCCTACATGCTGGCCCAGGGTTCGGAATCTCTTGGAGAGTTCAAGCGGGACTAATACCTACCATATCACAACACAAATAAAAATGACGAAAAGTTTGGCTTCTAACAAAGTAATACTTTTCAGATGCAGTCTCCCAAGTGGAGGTGAAAGATCAGGGGATATAGGCAGTAAATATTGTTAATTTTCCCCTTTACACAATACATGGCCTCAGGATTGATGCCAACTCTATATAACATTTTTTGATTGTTTTTTTCTCTCAATGCCATTCACGTTGTAGATGTGGGTGCGCTGTCCGTAACACATTCAGACATGTTCCTTATGCACTCAGTAATAGTTTTGTTTCTCTGACTAGCAGACATGCTGTGGGAATTGCCATTTCTCACAGTATTGTTGTATTATGATGTAGTTTATTATTTTAACGCCTTGTCATTTTGTTTTCCCTTTCAGCAAAGCACTAGCAGGCAAGTTGTAAACACACGAGGCATGGCCAATTTGCTAAAGTCAAATACTATTTAAAAAAACCATTTCCATCTCAAGTATTGTTAGACTATATTAATATTCTTTATTTTCCTTTTAGTGATAGGTGCCTGTAAATATATCTCCCACTCAGCTAAAGCAACAGCAACAGTCTACTGAGCTCTCTAATCAGACTGGTGCAATCATTTATCTTACTACTGCAGCAATATTTAAACAATCCAAACTGAACAATCTGTACTGTATTGATATACCAACGCACATCCTAATCTGCACCAATGCAATACACCAATTAATATCTCCATCTGAAATGTATTCAGGCACATATTACATTTCAGAGAAGGTGGCCATTCAAGATGGGATGCAGGTTGAAAGTGAAGGAGGGATTCAAGGACATGTTGTTCTCTCAATGTTCAACCTGTCTAGAAAAACTGATCAATAAACTGTTCACTCTACCATAAGGGCCAGGGGTCTGAATCGCTTGGTTAGTTCAAGTTCTCATCTCCAGCTCTACTACTCTGTCTCCTCCCACCCTCGACCCTCTACCAACGCAACCTCAGCTTCTCTCCTGCTTCCTAGAAGTCACTCAGGGAGGTATTTCATTAATACCTCCCTGGTGTTGAGGAAATACCATCTCCACCTGCACTCAAGACAGCTGTCATCAGCCCCCTTCTAAAGAAGCCCACCCTGGACCCAGAAGTTCTGGCCAATTATTGGATCCGTGAACAACTCTAGTTGGCACCCCTCTCCAGGTCCAGCACTCGCCCATAACCCACCTCACCATTGCAGGCCAGAACATCCCTCTCTCATCTTCAATCTCCAATCTGTGTTAACTCCTCTCTGACCTTCTATGATCATTTCAAACAGCTGTGCAAAGCATAAGTCTGTCACATCAAAAACATTGCCAAAATCCGTCCCACTCTTACTCAGTCTGATGCAGATAAGCTCATCCATGCATTTGGCTCCTCAAGGCTGGAATATTGCAAAGCACTCTATTTGGGATCCCTGGCAGGAAGCTCTAGAAGCTCCAGTACATTAAAAACAATGCTGCCAGGATCCCGATGAGCATGAGTAAGCCTGAACACATAACCACCATTCTGGAATCTCTGCTCTGGCTCCGCGTCTCACTCAGAATCAAATTCAAAACCCTCTTGCTGACATTCCAGTGCATCCATGGCAATGTCCCTCCATACCTCAAAGACCTGCTGCTATCCCATAACCCCACCCACAACTTCTAGTCTAGCGATAGCCTTCTCCTCAACGTCCCCAGGACCAAGCTTTGCTCAATGGGGGATCAGGCTTCCTGCTTCACCACCACCCCGCCTCTGGGATGTACTCCCGGACCACCTGAATGCACCACAGACTCTTGGATCTTTTTAAAAATGGCCTAAAAAACATCAACTTTAGGAAGGCCTTCTGGTAGTTATAGCTGTGTTCCTTGTTGGGGCGGCAGGTAGCCTAGTGGTTAGAGCGTTGGACTTGTAACCGGAGGGCTGCAAGTTCAAATCCCCGAGCTGACAAGGTAAAAATCTGTCGTTCTGCCCCTGAACAAGGCAGTTAACCCACTGTTCCCCAGGCGCCGAAGACGTGGATGTCGATTAAAGGCAGCCCCCCGCACCTCTCTGATTCAGAGGGGTTGGGTTAAATGCGGAAGACACATTTCGGTTGAAGGCATTCGGTTGTACAACTGACTAATAATGGTGACTTTGACTTTTGACTTTGACTTTTGACTTTGTTGTCCTTGGCCCTTGTAGACTCACCTGTGTTCTTTGTGTGAGTGGCCCTGTCTAGTTATGTCCATTCTCTTGTCTACGTCTTTTGTTTTTATTTATTTGAATGCATTAACTGTAGCACTTTGAAATTTGTTTTCAATGAAAAGCGCGTTATAAATTCAATGTATTATTATCATTATTATTAAGGCAACGCTTCCATACTGTAAAGGCTGTACTGTAAACACTATAGGTATTTTATGAATGGCACCATAAGTCATACAATGTTGAAAGGCACAAGAGACAGTACATTGTTTTCATCTCAAATGGAAGAGAAAGGCCTATGAATTTGAGACTATTACTAAAATAAACTTAGCCTCAAGCTGTGACCTTGAATCAACGTCAATAGTTTTTAGATTTGTTTATCTTAGCAGGTGATCGAGGCTACTAAAATGTACTCCACTTATGGCTGGTGCATTTGTCTGTTTATGTAAGGTGCCCATTTAGGCCTATACTGTAGCCTATATGCCTGATACATTAGTAGGCTAAGCTTCCAAACCATGTATGTGTTGTTTAGTTAGTTTTGCTCAAGACTTGTAAATTATATGATATTGTATTGTATAACATATGGTACAATACCATAGTATTTGGAAGTATGGTTGGGACTAGAGTCATATCTCGAAAAGAGTGATCACCTATTGCAGGAGATTCCGCCTTCACCACAAAAGTGGAAAAGATGGAAAAGCGTTTATTTTCTCTGTAAATTATATCACAGCTGGAATATACATTTGAGAGACACAAGTGAACAGGCTCATATCTACTCCGTCTCTAACAAACAAATCAATAAATCTATAAGCACAACTGGTCCTAAACATGAATGAAACTACCAAAGTTGATGTGAAGTTGACTGGCGACAAACATACGTAGGATGTAATGTCGGCAATGTCTTTTATGTAATCTGGTAAGCACGGGCTTGACTATTCCCTGCCTGTTTTGCATGGGTGGATTTCAGCTATGTTATTGCACTTCCTAAACAATGTAGGTTCCCCCCTTCCTCTTCTCTCAACATAGTGTTGCAACATGTGTTTGAGACAGGGGGGGGCACTCATTTCCCATTTACTTATTATTGGGTTACTCCAATATGACCAGATTCAAGTGCTTCTACCCAGACATTAACTAAAAAACAAAGTCCTTCACATGCCTCCCCGTTACGTCGCATGACATTCATGTGTGGAGGCTGCTTAACAGAGTAAATGGAATGGCATCAACCACGTTTAATGTATTTGATACCATTCCACTCATTCCACTCCAGCCATTAACACGACCACGTCCTCCCCAAGTAAGGTGCCACGAACCTCCTGCGGTTGTCAATACATTCAGATTTATGCTCATGTGTCAATCGTATGTCAATCAATGTTGATCCGACCATGTTGTCCTCACAGAATCTCTCCCAAAGCAGGTAGCTACTATTACAAGTGAGATTTCAGTTCCTTGTACATTGACTTTTACAATGTTGACTTAAAGTATCTTTCTGAGGTTGAATTAAGTTTTCATAAGGGTTTCCCTTTCCAATTGTTCTCTGGGACAGAAAATACAGCCAGCAGAGTTGTTTGGGGATTTATTGTATGATAGTATGATAGTCAGACATGTACAAGTCTGCTAAGCAAATTTTGAAACTGTAGCACTAACAATAGCTTCTGGGACAGTGATTTGGACATAGCCACTTAGCACCTTACGTAGTTCTGTTGGTCCACTCATGTTTAAATTAAGCACTTAACAGTGAGCCCCAAGCTTACCTAAGCCCCAAGCTTAATTAGACAAAAGAGGTTACCGCGTGTCCTTACCGTTCTCCCGGCTTATCCAGACTCGTCTGCGTGTCTAACTCTTTGCTTGACCTCCAGGTGAGATCTGCATGGGATCAATATGGCCAATGCTCAACCGACCTCCGCTCAGGCGAGACAGAGTAGAGGAGAGTCGTAGCAGCTCTTCCTTCAGCCCAGTGGTCAAGCAGTCCAACTCGGTGGTCAGAGTCAGAGAGTAGCGAGGCTGGCCCTCAGGACTACCAGGCTGCTGCTGCTGCGTCTGTGCATCTGCTGAAGACCGTCATCAAACATCCAGAGGTTCCGCTGGTGGAGGAAGAAACCCAGAATCCCCATAGTTTTACCTCCAGGTGCTCAGAGTGCCTTATCAAAGCCAAGGTGTTAGGTCAGATACAGTCTTGTAAAGGTATAAAACACAATGCCTGTAGTGTAGAGTTGTTTCCTCCAGATGACTCTACCCCCTTCACACACAGCCAGACGGTCAGGTATGCTGAAGGAGACCTGACAGACTCTCAGAGAGAGAACCAGCCCTGGAAATCCAGCACCTCTTATGGTAATAAATAATCAGTCCACAGCTCCCACACCAACACTGTGTTTCAAAGAAAAGCAAATGTGGAAAACAACATCAATTCTCTATAAATCTCCTGCAGTGCGTTGTTAAGTAAACATAATGTTATTTATGCAGGACTGAAATATGGTCAAACCTCATGAGAGTACTTTAAGATGAGTTCAGTCTGTACATTTCCCTATGTTTAGATTATAACACAACAATCTCTGAACAATAGGAGATGTTCCAGGACAGCTTGACTGAGCTGTTCACCCCACAGATTTTTTCAACACTGTGGAACAGTGAGGGAAAAGAGGATCAGAATTGATTAATGATAGACTCTTACAGACCTCTTAATGTTAGTATAGGTTTTCCAGTAACCCTCCAAAGGTTTCCATTCATATGAAACAACGATAAAGGTTGAAACAAATATTATATCAATGTGCGTCATGAAAGGTGTATCCTCTTTTGGGTCTTTGCGAGTTAATTCCAGCTCTGTCCTCACTCACAGACAGAGAGAGAGAATGACTCCAGCGTTGTTCTTAGTTACACAAGAGAGACGTTGTGAATCTCGGTGAACCAGTGATGGAAACTTCAGAGATACTGAGTGTCCCGACTAAGTGGGAGCCCCGCAGATTGTAAGTGTGGCAGATGCTACCTGTCAATCACAGAGAGAGAGAAACAGAAGTTCCTTCTGGAAAAGTTCAAAGTATCCTCTTTTGTTGATGTACAGTGTAATGTAGTAGTACTCTCCTGCTTGGCTCGAGCCTGCTCCTATTATAGCGCCCAGCTTTAGACTGTTTAGAGGGATGGGAGCGCAGGATGGACAGAGGGGGGAGCTAAGTGCAAGAAGCAGGGTGAGGGATTGAATGGCATCATCACTATTTTGACCCCTGTCAGCCTCCTCTTTTCCTCTCCTCCCATTCCAGACATAAATACAAACGTGCATGCACGTGCACCCACACACATTCACACACGCAAGCTACACCTCTCCAGAGCTCAGGCCAGTGGCAGACTGTTAAATCAAATGACGCTGGCTTGGAATGTCTCTGGATTGCAGTTGATGTGTGTGTGTGTGTGTGTGTGTGTACACGACACGTGTGTGTGTATGTTTCACAGTCTGCACCCACCTTCTGCACCAAGGATAAAGATGGACAGACAGATTTGATCATTTAAAATACAATAAAACCACACGTGGATAATGCATTTAAAATCATAGAGGATGACACAAAACAGTTTGACAACTTTTTTCTGTTGTGGTCTTCTTAAATAAATGGTTCAAAAAGTAACAAACATAACATAGAAGACCTAGCCTACCAGGCATACTTGGGTTACACACACAGTGCATTAGGAAATATTCAGACCCCTTTTCCCTTTTTCCACATTTTGTTACGTTACAGCCTTATTCTAAAATTGATACAATATATTTTTTCCTCATCAATCTACACACAATACCCCATAATGACAACTGCAAATGTATTTTAAAAAAATAAGAATGAAATACCTTATTTACAGAAGTATTCAGACCCTTTCCTATGAGACTCGAAATTGAGCTCAGGTGCATCCTGTTTCCATTGATCATCCTTGAGATGTTTCTACAACTTGATTGGAGTCCACCTGTGGGAAATTAAATTGATTGGACATGATTTGGAAAGGCACACACCTGTCTATATTGGGTCTCACAGTTGACAGTGCATGTCAGAGTAAAAACCAAGCCATGAGGTCGAAGGAATTGTCTGTAGAGCTCCGAGACAGTATTGTGTCAAGGCACAGATCTGAGGAAGGGTACCAAAAAATACTGCAGCATTGAAGGTCCCCAAGAACACATTGGCCTCCATCATTCTGAAATGGAAGAAGTTTGGAACCACCTAGACTCTTCCTAGAGCTGGCCGCCCGGCCAAACTGAGAAATCGGGGGAGAAGGGCCTTGGTCAGGGAGGTGACCAAGAACCCGTTGGTCACTCTGACAGAGCTCCAGAGTTCCTCTGTGGATATGGGAGAACCTTCCAGAAGACCAACCATCTCTGCAGCACTCCACCAATCAGGCCTTTATGGTAGAGTGGCCAGACGGAAGTCACTCCTCAGTAAAAGGCACATGACAGTCCGCTTGGAGTTTGCCAAAAGGCGCCTAAAGGACTCTCAGACCATGAGAAACAAGATTCTCTGCTATGATGAAACGAAGATTGAACTCTTTGGCCTGAATGCCAAGCCTCATGTCTGGAGGAAACCTGGCACCATCTCTACGGTGTAGCATGGTGGTGGCAGCATCATGCTGTGGGGATTTGTTTTTGATGCAGAGATTGGGAGACTAGTCAGGATCAAGGGAAAGATGAACGGAGCAAAGTACAGAGAGATCTTCGATGAAAACCTGCTCCACAGCGCTCAGAACCTCAGACTGGGACGAAGGTTCACCTTCCAACAGGACAACAACCCTAAGCACACAGCCAAGACAATGCAGGAGTGGCTTCGGGACAAGTCTCTGAATGTCCTTCAGTGGCCCAGCCAGAGCCCGGCCTTAACCTGATTGAACAACTCTGGAGAGACCTGAAAATAGTTGTGCAGCAACACTCGCCATCCAAACTGACAAAGCTTGAGAGGATCCGCAGAGAAGAATGGGAGAAACTCCCCAAATACAGGTGTGTCAAGCTTGTAGCGTCATACCCAGAAGAGTGAAGGTTGTAATCACTGCCAAAAGGGCTTCAACAAAGCACTGAGTAAAGGGTCTGAATAGTAAATGTGATATTTACATTATTATTTTTAATACATTTTCAAAAATGTCAAAAAAAAACTGTTTTTACTTTGTCATTATGGGGTAGTGTGTGGATTGAGGAGTGATCCATTGAATCCATTTTAGAATTAGGCTGTAAAGTAACGAAATGTGGAAAAAGTCAGTGTTCTCAATACTTTCCGAAGGCACTGTATGGAGAGATTTGGGCCAATGCAGTTTCTGTCTGAACTTTCCAAGAGTGCCACATTCTCCTCCATAGCCGTTGCGAAGTGATAATTGACGCTTCCGCGTTGCGCTGTTTATTTCTGATAGTTTTCAAAAGCTATAATGCCCAATGAAAGGAGATTTGCAATTTGTTGACACCACAACACGGTACAGAATTGGATACACATTATGCAGAATTTATGAGGGACAAAAACGATTTAATCAATTTTAGAATAAGGCTGTAACGTAACAAATTTTGGAAAAAGTCAGGGGGGTTAGAATACTTTCTGAATTCACTGTTTAGCACATAACAAAACAAAGGACAGGACAACATTCTCATAGAGCAGGATTCCCTCAGTAGATCAGTGATCTCAGGCTCCTAACTGAGTAATTTGATGGTTTGATGATGGTAATGCCACAAAAAAGCTGATTAGAAAACAAGAAACACTTAAAAACATCTCAAATATGTACAAAATGTACAGAGCTCTTTGTTTAGGCTGCCTTACAGCTCCATGGCAACCACGGAACATGAATTATGTATGTACATAGCAGGAGCCAAAGAGTAAGGGACATAATGCAATCCTTTCTATTCTGTGTGCTGAGGGCTGGTCTGATTTATTCATTAAGGGGTAGTTCACCCAAAATACAAAATGAAATATTGGTTTCCTTACCCTGTCAGCAGTCTATAGACAAGGTATGACATTAATCCGTGCTTTTGTTTAGTTTCACTGGCACTGCTTCCTTGGCACAAATCCCATGCAAGTTGTGGGATCGATATTATAATTTATTTTGCACATGATGTCCAAATTATTCGAAACTATCTAAAATTGATTGTGAAGCTCAATTGAAAAGTAATTTATCGATGATTTGAAAGTATTTTATAGATGATTTGAAGATGAGAGAAATATGATAATATTGGTACGATGACTTGCTAAAACGTTAACATTTGGAAACAGTGCCAGCCACTGCCAGGGACACTAAACCAAAGCATGGATTGCTGTCATACACTATATGACCAAAGGTATGTGGACACCTGCTCGTCGAACATCTCATTCCAAAATCATAGGCATTAATATGGAATTTGTCCCCCCTTTGCTGCTAGAATGTCCTGTGCTGTTCTGGGAAGGCTTTGCTGCAGGACTTGCTTCCAACATTGCTGCGGGATTTGCTTCCAATCAGCCACAAGAGCATTAGTGAGGTCGGGCGCTGATGTTGGGCGATTAGGCCTGGCTCGCAGTTGGCATTCCAATTCATCCCAAAGGTGTTCAATGGGGTTGAGGTCTGGGCTCTGTGCAGGCCAGTCTTCCACACCGATCTCGACAAACCATTTCTGCATGGACCTCACTTTGTGCACGGGGGAATTGTCATGCTCAAACAGAAAAGGGCCTTCCCCAAACTGTTACCACAAACCTGGAAATACAGAACTGTCTAGAATATCATTGTATGCTGTACCGTTACGATTTCCCTTCACTGGAACTAAGGGGTCTAGTCCGAACCATGAATATGTCATGACGTTGGCCTGTTGGTGAGGTTTATGACCCCCATAAATACCTTTACCCCCTTTTCTCTCTCTCTACTCTACAGAGAGACTATTGAAAATCTCTTTGTTAACATGAAGAGAGTATGGTAATGTCAAAAGGATGGGGAAAGGAACCATATTTCGGTAATCCAACCAGCTGAAAAGATGCTTTGGTACTCAGAACAGTTGGCATCTGGGACATTTTCACTAATGACAGGATGACATAAACTGTATCTCGGAAAATCTACACATTCTAGGTATCAGATTCACATGGAATTGTTGTGCAATTTAAATGTTAATTATGAAACTATTTTTGTGGAAAGATGAAATGTAATTTTAGCTCCTAAATAAGAGAATTGGTTTTCATGAGTGAACTAGGCTCGACACATGGGCGGGGCCACTGAGAACAGACATGGGTTGTAAACTATGAAACATGCCCTCTCTCCTACCACTATATAAGCCCTTTACGAAATAATAACTTTCTGTTCCGAGGACGCAAGGACGACGGTCCTCGACGTTAAAAGGGCTAATCATTTTCTAATGAAATTAGCATCAAATTTCAGAGTGGAGGTGACGATCGACATGCCAAAATGAGGAATTTCGACTATACCAGCCAGAATATAGCACGAGCTTAAAAGTATGGCAACTTGATATGAACTTTGAACTCTCATTCACTCCAGAAGTGATACCTCCTAGCCGCTGCAAACGTGGGCTAGGAAAGAACAGATAATCTTTTCAGAAAGACAGGGTACTACAACGTATCTGTTCTACCACACGACGATGGTACTACAACGTAACCGTTCTAACACCAGAGACATCCGACAGAGGACAGGAAGATCTCTGTTGGGCAACACAGCCTTCCATCTACAACCAACCTATTGAGGCGCAGCTCAGAGTAAATATGTCCTGCATTTTCCTTTTCCAAATGGGCGGTTATTTAGAATGCATAAGATTCTGTATTTGCGATAGCATAGCTTCAAAAGGTCTGATAGAGACCAAATCCCTTTGTTCTCTAGTCTTACCGCGCTTTCATTCAAGCCAACCCCCTCTCTTTGTGTAACCAGCCATCATATCGGGTCCGTCCACCAGGGACATTCTTCAAGTATGACATAATTAGTAATCAATGTATGATCCATCCTGTATATATGTAATTCTGTGTGATTATTTAGGTATTTAGTAAATAAATAATTAAACCAAATTTTGTATTGCTGATTCAACTTGTTAGCCAGGGTTTGTGAAGATAACCAAGAATTCTACGATGTTCAGATGAGACTGAAATAAGGTGATGATTATTGATCGACTGCCATTGATGTAAAAGATTACCAGATCTTTAAGAGTTTATTCAGAAGATAACAGCTCTATAAACATTATTTTGTGGTGCACTGACTTTCTAGTTAAGTAATATTACATGATTGGTTAATCAGGTAATATTAATTACATAGAAATGATTTTATAGAACAGCATGTCATATCACTTAATCCGGCATAGCCAAAGACACAACAGATAACAGCCCCAGACCATTATTCCTCCTGCACCAAACTTTACAGTTGGCACTATGCATTGGGGCAGGTAGTGTTCTCCTGGCATCCGCCAAACCACGATTTGTCCATCACATTGCCAGATGGTGAAACGTCACTCCTGAGAACGCGTTTCCACTGCTACAGAGTCCAATGGTGGCAAGCTTTACAGCACGCTTGACATTGCGCATGGTGATCTTAGGCTGCTCGGCCATGGAAACCCATTTCATGAAGCTCTTGACGAACAGTTCTTGTGCTGACGTTGCTTCCAGATGCAGTTTGGAACTGAGTGTTGCAGACAATTTTCACGCACTACAGCACTCGGCGGTCCAGTTATGTGAGCTTGTGTGGCCTACCACTTTGCGGCTGAACCGTTGTAGACGTTTCCACTTCACAATAACAGCACTTACAGTTGACTGGGGCAACTCTAGCAGGGCAGAAATTTGACGAACTGACTTGTTGGAAAGGTGGCATCCTATAACGGTGCCACGTTGAAAGTCACTGAGCTCTTCAGTAAGGCCATTCTACTGCCAATGTTTTTCTATGGAGATTGTATGGCTGTGTGCTCGATTTTATACACCCGTGAGCAAGTTGTTTGGCTGAAATAGACGAATCTACTAATTTGAAGGGTTGTCCACATATTTTTGTATATATAGTGTACATTGTCCATGGACTTCTTACAGGATAAGGAAACCAATATGTAATTTTGTAATTTGGGTGCACTTTCCCTTTTTGTCAATCGGTTATATTATTTGTAAAACAAATGTTCAGGCTAGTTACCAGACATCAAATCTGGTTTTCAATATCAACTGTGCGAAAAGTCCATTATGCTAAACATAAATATCCTGACAAGAAATATGCAGATGGAGGGGGCTTTGGGAGGCACATTTGGGTTGGGTCTTTAACATCCATAAAACACATATGTACAAACACATAAAGACCTGGAAAATACCTACAAATGTTTAGATATCGGTTTACATTTACCTTCCATTTACCTTCTTTACCTACCTATGGTTCAAAGCAAAAAGCCAATAGGCCCACACAGGCCCCGAGTCTTCTGACAGTGTTGTTTCAGTGCTAATCTATTCATTTACATGTAATGGTCCGTTTAAGGCCAACCCCATGACAACCCCTAACTCCTGTTAGGGGTTCACTCCACTCATTCACAACACCGGTCTTCTGTAATGAAAAGTATAGTTTAAAAAGTATTTTATTGCATATTAAATACATTCCTCGCGTGGATACACACGCATCTCTAAGGAGAGAAATATGTGCATTTGAGAACAATCAATGCGAGCGTTTTGTTGAAAACTCCATTCCAATGGGAGACATTTGGAAAATGTACAGATGCAGCCTTTGGCTCAAGTTCAATGACATTCACAAGACTTCTACTTGTTTGGGATTACAGCGCTTAAAATGAAAAATCAAAGCACTGTTTTCCTTTTTGGTTTCCAATAGATACACCAATATGACTTGCCTAGTTAAATAAAGGTAAAATAAATAAGGAAGGGTGGTGGGTGTGGTCTAAAAGAATGGACAGTAGTAGTGATCACTTTGTTTGCTAAAATGACTCTCCCTCCTCTACGTAATAAATGATGTTTGCAGTGAGAGCATGAACTAAATAAGAGGAGTGCTATTCATGTTGATTTCTGTCCGGTGGGTCCGCGCCCATATAGCTGCTTCATGACAACTGCTTTTATATAATCAGTGCTTACCTGGGGCAACTGTATAGATTCTAGGGTAGGTCACATATACCAGTGATCTCATCTTTCTCAGAAACTGAAAAGTCATTTAGGTATCAAAATATTCTGAAAACGTCTTAATTCAATGGACAGCAATTTAATTGAGACACCTCATTTTAAGAGGTCCTTATTACCGTGTAATTAACATGTAGAGGGCTGCATTCCCGTGCGATGGACGCTGCATTTTTCATTCTGTGGTTGGGAGGGGTGGACAGACAGACAACTTCAGGATTATAATATTTTTGCTGTCCCTCAGATTATTTGGAAATGGTTGTCTTTCTGCGTTGTATGCTTTAGCCTAGGCCAAATCCTGAAAAAAATATATACAGTACCAGTCAAAAGTTTGGAAACACTTACTCATAAGAGTTTTTCTTTATTTTTACTATTTTCTACATTGTAGAATAATAGTGAAGATGTCAAAACTATGAAATAACACATATGGAATCATGTAGTAACCAAAAAAGTGTTAAACAAATCAAAATCAAAATATATTCTATATTTGAGATTCTTCAAAGTAGCCACCCTTTGCCTTGATGACAGCTTTGCACACCACTGGTGTAAAAAACTACTCAAGTAAAAGTAAAAAGTATCTAATTTAAGTACTCAGAGTAAAAGTAAAAGTAAGGTTACCTGAACATTGTTACACATGATCTTTTCCATGCAATAAATTGAAAATGGAAGAGGAAAAGAATGTATAGTATGAACTAAGTTAATTTATTGTTTGAGTTGCAGCAAGCCACATCTGTATATAAAAATATAGGATTTGCCAATACTATTAATATCAAAACATTTATTAAACATTCAGGCAATAAAAATGTCTTGATGAATTATAACCAATAAAAAAATAAAGTGCATAAACAAAACCAAAAATCCACCATTCCCGCTCTTTTCCTCACTCACTCTTTATTTCCCTCACTTACTCCCTCTTATAGTTCATTCCCTCCCTCCCTCCCTGTTTTTCAACCACTCCACAAATTTCTTGTTAACAAACTATAGTATTGGCAAGTCGGTTAGGACATCTACTTTGTGCATGTAATTTTTCCAACAATTGTTTACAGACAGATTATTTCACTTATAATTCACTGCGTGTCACAATTCCAGTGGGTCAGAAGTTTACATACACTAAGTTGACTGTGCCTTTAAACAGCTTGGAAAATTCCAGAAAATGATGTCATGGCTTTAGAAGCTTCTGATGGGCTAATTGACATCTTTTGAGTCAATTGGAGGTGTACCTGTGGATATATTTTCAAGGCCTACCTTCAAACTCAGTGCCTCTTTGCTTAACATCATGGGAAAATCCAAAGAAATCAGAAAAAAGATTGTAGACCTCCACAACTCTGGTTCATCCTTGGGAGCAATTTCCAAATGCCTGAAGGTACCACGTTCATCTGTACAAACAAAAGTACGCAAGTATAAACACCATGGGATCACGCAGCCATCATACCGCTCAGAAAGGAGACGCGTTCTGTCTCCTGGAGATGAACGTACTTTGGTGCGAAAAGTGCAAATCAATTCCAGAACAGCAAAGGACATTGTGAAGATGCTGGAGGAAACAGGTACAAAAGTATCTATATCCACAGTAAAACGAGTCCTATGTCGACATAACCTGAAAGGCCGCTCAGCAAGGAAGAAGCCACTGCTCCAAAACTGCCATAAAAAAGCCAGACTACGGTTTGCAACTGCACATGGGGACAAAGATCGTACTTTTTGAAGAAATGTCCTCTGGTCTGATGAAACAAAAATTTAACTGTTTGGCCATAATGACCATAGTTATGTTTGGAGGAAAAAGTGGAAGGCTTTCAAGCTGAAGAACACCATCCCAACCGTGAAGCATGGGGGTGGCAGCATTATGTTGTGGGCGTGCTTTGCTGCAGGGCACTTCACAAAATAAATGGCATCATGAGGGAGGACAATTATGTGGATATGTTAAAGCAACATCTCAAGACATCAGTCAGGAAGTTAAAGCTTGGTCGCAAACGGATCTTCCAAATGGACAATGACCCCAAGCATACTTCCAAAGTTGTGGCAAAATGGCTTAAGGACAACAAAGTCAAGGTATTGGAGTAGCCATCACAAAGCCCTGACCTCAACCTATAGAAAATTTGTGGTCAGAACTGAAAAAGTGTGTGCGAGCAAGGAGGCCTGCAAACATGACTCAGTTACACCAGCTCTGTCAGGAAGAATGGGACAAAATTCACCCAACGTATTGTGGGAAGCTTGTGGAAGGCTACCTGAAACATCTGACCCAAGTCAAACAATTTAAAGGCAAAGCTACCAAATACTAATTGAGTGTATGCAAACTTGTGACCCACTGGGAATGTGATGAAAGAAATAAAAGCTGAAATAAATCATTCTCTCTACTATTATTCTGACATTTCACATTCTAAAAATAAAGTGGTGATCCTAACTGACCTAAGACAGGGAATTTCTACTAGGATTAAATGTCAGGAATTGTGAAAAACTGAGTTTAAATGTATTTGGCTAAGGTGTATGTAAACTTCCAACTTCTACTGTAGCTAAAAATCCTAGGTTTCTCTAAATAATGTATGTCATGACCAAGCAAGCTAACGTTAGCTAGCTAGCTAGTTCACTTAGCTGACTTGCTCATGTTAGCCTAATGTTGTTAGCTCACCCAGATTACTTATAAGGCTAGCTAGCTAGCCACCACCACACAATGACATTGACGTACTAGCCATAATGGCTATCATCATCGGGTGGCGGTAGCTATGTAGCTAACTAGCTAGCTAACTTAGCTGCAAGGATAGCTTGCTAACGTTAGCATGCTAGACAACTAGGCTAACGCAAAAGTATTTGATAATTCATAGGTAGCTAGCTATCTTACCTCTACAATATTTCTAGACAGAGTTTTTGTAGGCTGCATCCTCCGCCATCCTGGGCTGCATTACATCGCCTCTCCTGTGCTTGAAGGAAAACTGGTCACAGTCTCCTCCGCTCCATTGTTTTCACACACTGCTTTGATAAAAAACCTTACCTCTCTTTTTTTTTACATCTCAAACAAAGTTATTTTTCCCTTTCTGAAAATCTTCCAAACATCATTGTTCAGTTTGTATGCAAAGCCTGATTTAATTGGCCTGTATTGGCACAATGCGTGAAATTTGAAAGATCACTGACTAAATAACGATGAGCATATGTATTTTATTTTTTTTCCCACAATTTCGTGAAATCTACCTTCTTGTCTGATCACTGCAGGTCCCGTACGGACTCTGGAGAGGCAAAGGTTGAGAGCCATGCGTCCTCCGAAAAACACAACCCTGCCAAGCTGCACTGCTTCTTGACACACTGCTCGCTTAACCTGGAAGCCAGCCGCACCAATGTGTCAGAGTCACCGCGCATGGGCCCGGCCCTCGACATGGAGCTGCTGGAGCGCAATGGGACAAGGACATCCCGACCGGCCAAACCCTCCCATAACCCGGACGACGCTAGGCAAATTGTGCGCCGCCTCATGGGTCTCCCGATCGCGGCCGGCTGCGACACAGTCTGGGATCAAACCCATAACTTAATTCAAAACATACTTAAGTAAAAGTAAAATTACTGACTTTGTTAAATACTCCCATTTTCTTTTTTTATACTTGGAAAAGCTACTCAATTACAGCAACGAGAGTATTTGTAATTCGTTACTTCCACCCCTGATTACCAAATACTTACTTACTACTCATTACCAAGTGAAAATAACTACAAACAAAGCCTATAGTGTGGGGAGTAGTATAGCTAGCTAGCTTATTCAGAGAAAACAGGATTGTCTTTTTATGCATTTTTATAATTACAAGTAACAATGGAAATCGATTGAACATTTTATCTCAAAACAGTTCTGTTCCCAAAACTAACAAATTGAGAGCGAATTGAGTTATTGCACACGTGCACTTCACAGAGCATGCGTTCCCTAACGGAAATATACGTACTAGAATGCGCCAATAGGATCTTGCTAGCTTGTGCTTGGCTCTGCCCACTTCCTTGCTTGTTCTGCCCACTATGATTAATTTGCTACCATTGGAAATGACAGGCTGTGGTCTATCTTGGGTTAGTTATAAAAATATTTACATTACCTGTCAAGGTTAGAAAACTTGCTAGCTAGCAACACGCTAATCCCCCCCAAAATCAATAAATTACATGAAAAGTCTATTCTGTAGATGTTAACTAAGCCTAGTTGGTAGGCCTACCAAAAACGTCAGTTTACATTTGCTAACTTGCTAGCTATCTAGTTTATTGTATTCTTCTGAATGATTGAGCAGCTTGCTAACTACCTATGCTAAATTGTCCAGCACAATTTCTGTATCCAAAAAGCTATTCACATTGCATGGGAAACCAACCTTCTCTCTCCTGTGTGTACGTTTTCTCTTCTGTTTAGATTTTGTCCAAAACCTTTTTCTCGATCCCGGTTCTTTGCACACTGTCACTATGATGTCAGTATCAACACAAATTGTGGGCACGTTCAAGGTCATCGTTATTTCGAACAGTTTGCGCAGATGGGCAGATCTTGACACGATGCCTTAAATAAATAAGTGCACCAATGCATCCCATCCAAAAGTGAGAATGTTCTTCAACCATTACTTGAATAAATAAGTGCATTTATAAAGCATGATAACAGGCATTCGTTGTTACACCTTTGTAAATTTCAGACCAATTACCACCAGTTACATGTTGTTAGTACAGTGTTACAATGAATTATTATGATTAACTACAATACTTGTTAGTGTAATTACCGTGTAATAAGGACCCCTTAAAATGAAGTGTTACCAACTATTCTTAACACCTTTCAGTGTTAAGTATACTTTGGCTGACATCCAGTGAACTTTGACATTTCTGAACTCACTAGAACTGTCTGGTAGTGGTTTGAGTGGGGAGGGGAAAACAGAAAACTATCTGTTATTGGCAGAGAGGTTTGGAACTCTCTTTCGTATTGGTCTATTAACTAATTTAACGGCCATTGATGTCACCAGGCAGCCAAAACTCCATCCCACCAAAACAGGTTGATATTTGAGGCAGCCTTCAAAAAGCTATTACACTAAAAGTGCATCCATCATCATATTCACAATTTCACAGTATTATTCCAACCTCATAGTGTAGAAATATAAAACACAACGTTTTTGACTGCACTAGGACTTTAAGGGTTGCTTTAGTGTAGTTTGTCACGATCTTCGGAAAGGACAGACCAGGGCGCAGCGAGGCATCCAGTATACATCTTTTATTAATTACGTAACTGGGCAAAACAACAAAACAAACGAAGATCGTAACATTGAAAACATAACATGAAACACAATGAAGCTATGCTCAAACAATAACCCACAAAACCTATATGAAAACCCCAAACATATATATGGTTCCCAATTAGAGACAACGACACACAGCTGCCTCTAATTGGGAACCATTACCCCAACATAGAAATATAACACCTAGAACATAAAACCCTACACCAAAACCAAAACTAAACACACCAGCCTGTCTTCTCAGGCCTGGACGTGACAGTACCCCCCCCCCAAAGGCGCGGACTCCAACCGCGCCACAAGTCCATGGGGCGGGTCTTCAGGTGGGTTTTTTAGACCCAGGTGGCGGCTCCGGTGCCGGCCGTGCTGGTCCGAGGTCACGCACCGGAGGCCCTGGGCCATTTGCAGGACTGGGGACCCTCTCTGGCGGCCCCGGACTGGGGACCCTCTCTGGCGGCCCCGGACTGGGGACCTTGTCTGGAGGTCCCGGACAGGGGAAGCGCACTGGCCCTCTGGTGCGGGGAGCAGGAACGGGCCGTTCTGTGCTCGAGACGCACACTGGCACTCTGGTGCGGGGAGCAGGAACCGGCCGTACTGGGCTCAATAAACGCACAGGCACTCTGGTGCGGGGAGCAGGAACCGGCCGTACTGGGCTCAATAAACACACAGGCACTCTGGTGCGGGGAGCAGGAACCGGCCGTACTGGGCTCATTACGCGCACTGGCCCTCTGGTGCGGGGAGCAGGAACGGGCCGTTCTGTGCTCGAGATGCACACTGGCACTCTGGTGCGGGAGCAGGAACCGGCCGTACTGGGCTCAATAAACGCACAGGCACTCTGGTGCGGGAGCAGGAACCGGCCGCATTGGGCTCATTACGCCGCACTGGCACTCTGGTGCGGGAGCAGGAACCGGCCGCATTGGGCTCACTAAGCGCACTGGCACTCTGGTGCGGGAGCAGGAACCGGCCGTACTGGGCTCACTAAGCGCACTGGCACTCTGGTGCGGGGAGCAGGAACCGGCCGTACTGGGCTCATTACGCGCACTGGCACTCTGGTGCGGGGAGCAGGAACCAGCCGTACTCTATCCACGACGGGCACAGGAATCCTGGAGCGTGGAACAGGGACAGGACGTGCTGGGTCCACGACGGGCACAGGGATCCTGGAGCGTGGAGCAGGGGCAGGACGTGCTGGGTCCACGACGGGCACAGGGATCCTGGAGCGTGGAGCAGGGACAGGACGTGCTGGATCCACGACGGGCACAGGGATCCTGGAGCGTGGAGCAGGGACAGGACGTGCTGGGTCCACGAGGGGCACAGGGATCCTGGAGCGTGGAGCAGGGACTGGACGTGCTGGACTCTCTAAGCGCACAGGGGGCCTGGTGCGCGGAGCCGGAACAGGACGTACTGGGCTGTGGATGCGAACCGGAGACCCCACACGCAGAACCGGTGCAGGATATCTCGGTCCCAGAAAGTGTACTGGCGACCTAGCGCGCAGAGCCGGCACCACTCTACCAGGTAGCACACTCACCGTAGCCTGACAGATGAGTGGAGCTGGAATCTCTCGCACAGGGCTGTGGACACGCACCGGAGACACAGTACGCAGAACCGGTGCAGGATATCCTGGTCCAAGGAGGCGCACCAGAGACCAGGAGCGCTGAGCCGGCACCACTCTTCCAGGCTGCACACTCACCCTCCCCTGACAGATGAGTGGCGCTGGAATCTCTCGCACCGGGCTGTGAACGTGCACTGGAGACACCGTGCGCAAAACTGCATAGCACAGCGTCTTACCAGTGCGACGCTCCCTCCGACGCTCCCTCCAGAGAGCAAGAGGAGTTGGCTCAGGAGTCCATCCTGAACCGGCCAAACTCCCCGTGTGCCCCCCCCCAAAAAAGTTTTTGGGGGCTCCCTTTCGGGCTTCCTAGCCAGGCGAGTCCCAACAAACTTCTCTCTCTCTGGACTCCATGCTCCGTAATATTCCTCACACCTGCTCCGCTCAGTCCCCGCTACTTTTTCCTCCCTGGGGTGACGATGCTCCGCCGTCTTCTCCCAAGGTCCCTTTCCAGCCAAAATCTCATCCCATGACCAGGACCCCTTTCCATCCAAAATCTCCTCCCAAGTCCAGAACTCCCGGGTCTCTCGCTGCTTGGTCTTTTTATGGTGGGTTATTCTGTCACGATCTTCAGAAAGGACAGACCAAGGCGCAGCTAGGCATCCAGTATACATATTTTATTAATTACGTAACTGGGCAAAACAAACGAAGATCGTAACGTTGAAAACATAACATGAAACACAATGAAGCTATGCTCAAACAATAACCCACAAAACCTATATGAAAACCCCAAACATATATATGGTTCCCAATTAGAGACAACGACACACAGCTGCCTCTAATTGGGAACCATTACCCCAACATAGAAATATAACACCTAGAACATAAAAAACCCTACACCAAAACCAAAACTAAACACACCAGCCTGTCTTCTCAGGCCTGGACGTGACATAGTTTAACTTCTTCCAGTGTGGAGTAATTGGTAGCTTGGTAAACTATATGTTTAGAGTGGCTTCCACAACTAAGTAGTACACTGCATGATGGACACCTAGTTGGGGAGGATGTGGAAGTGAATGTGTTGAAAGAGAAAGTGTCAAAAACATCCTAACTGGCATGGAAAATTCACAAAGATGATTATTCTAAGCTTTTGCTTGGACAAAATGATAGATGAGAATACAGTGCATTCAGAAAGTATTCTGACCCCTTCACGTTTTCAACATTTTGTTGAATATATATTTATATCCTCATCAATCTACAAACAATATCCCAAAATGGCAAAGCAAAAACAGGTTTTTAGACATTTTAGCAAATGTATAAAAAAAACTGAAGTACCACATTTACATAAGTATTCAGACCCTTTACTCAGTACTTTGTTGAAGCACCTTTGGCAGCGATGACAGCCTCGAGTCTTAGGTATAACACTACAAGCTTGGCACACCTGTATTTGGGGATTTTCTCCCATTCTTCTCTGCAGATCCTCTCAAGCTCTGTCAGGTTGGATGGGGAGCGTCGCTGCACACCTGTTTTCAGGTCTCTCCAGAGATGTTCGATCGGGTTCAAGTCTGAGCTCTGGCTGGGCCACTTAAGGACATTCAGAGACTTGCCCCAAAGCCACTCCTGCGTTGTCTTGGCTGAGTGCTTAGGGTTGTTGTCCTGTTGGAAGGTGAACCTTCGCCCCAATCTGAGTTTCTGAGCACTCTGGAGCAGGTTTTCATCAAGGATCTCTCTGTACTTTGCTCCGTTCACCTTTCCCTCAATCCTCACTAATCTCCCAGTTCCTGACACTGAAAAACATCCCCACAGCATGATGCTACCACCACCATACTTCACCGTAGGGATGGTATTGGCCAGGTGATGACCGGACAATTCCTTCGACCTCATGGCTTGGTTTTTGCACTGACATGCACTGTCAACTGTGGAACCTTATACAGTATAGACAGGTGTGCATCTTTCCAAATCATGTCTAATCAATTGAATTTACCACAGGTGGACTCCAATCAAGTTGTAGAAACATCTCAAGGATGATCAATGAAAACAGGATGCACCTAAGCTCAATTTCTGAATACCTATGTATATATAAGGTTTTTCAGTTTTACATTTTTAATACATTTGCAAAAAAATGTAAATACCTTTTTTCACTTTGTCATTATGGGGTATTGTGTGTAGCTTGATGAGGGAAAAAAGTATTTAATCAATTTTTGAATGAGGCTGTAATGTAACAAAATGTTGAAAAAGTGAAGGGGTCTGAATACTTTCTGAAAGAATTGTATGTTAAAAAACATCAAAGTATGTTGGACATTTAAGTGTAAATTCACATTAAAATGCCTCAGTGGATGGAAAATCGGGAGTATTCCACCTCAGTGAATTATAAACTACTGTGTTTCAGTGTTAATTCAATATTTCACAGCCAGGGATTATAACTTGTTTGGCGCCGACAGAGATGGACGCCTCGCTTCGCGTTCTTAGGAAACAGTATTTTGTTTTTTTACCTATTATTTCCCCAGGAAATCTTAAGTCTTATTACATACAGCCGGGAAGAACTTTTGGATATAAGAGCAACGTCAATTTACCAACATTACGACCAGGAATATGACTTTCCAAAAGCGGATCCTCTGTTTGGACCACCACTCAGGACAATGGATCGGATCCCAGTAGGCGACCCAAAACAACGGCGCCGCAGGAGGGGCAGACGGAGCGGTCTTCTGGTCAGGCTCTAGAATTTCTTACGATCAAATGCCGACCGCATTATCTACCAAGAGAATTCTCTCAGATTATAATCACAGCTGTATCTATCCCCCAATCAGACACCTCGACGGCCCTGAAATAACTTAATTGGACTCTATGTAAACTGGAAACCACATATCATGAGGCTGCATTTATTGTAGATGGTGATGTTAACAAGGCTAATCTGAAAACAAGGCTCCCTAAATTATTTCAGCATATCGAATGCGCGACCTGGGCAGGTAAAACCCTGGATCAACGCTACTCTAATTTCCGCGACGCATACAAAGCCCTCCCTTGCCCTCCTTTCTGCAAATATGACCACGACTCCATTTTGTTGCTCCCAGCCTATAGACAGAAACTAAAACAGGAAACGCCCGTGCTCAGGTCTGTTCAACGCTGGTCCGACCAATCTGATTCCACGCTTCAAGATTGCTTCGATCACGTGGACTGTGATATGTTCCGGATAGCATCGGACTCGGTGAGCGAGTTTATTAGCAAGTGCATCGGTGATGTGGTACCCACCCACGGTGACTATTAAAACATTCCCCAACCAGAAACTGTGGATTGATGGCAGCATTCGCGCAAAACTGTAAGCGCGTAAGTATAAACGTCAGTATAGAGACAAAGTAGAGTCGCAATTCAACGGCTCAGACACGAGACGTATGTGGCAGGGTCTACAGTCAATCACGGACTACAAAAAGAAAACCAGTCCAGTCGCGGACACCGATGTCTTGCTCCCAGACAAACTAAACAACTTCTTTGCTCGCCTTGAGGACAATACAGTGCCACTGACATGGCCTGCTACCAAAACCTGCAGGCTCTCCTTCACCGCAGCCAACGTGAGTAAGACATTTAAACGTGTTAACCCTCGCAAGGCTGTCGGCCCAGACGGCATCCCTAGCCGCGTCCTTAGAGCATGTGCAGACCAGCTGGCTGGTGTGTTTACGGACATATTCAATCAATCCCTATTCCAGTCTGCTGTTCCCACATGCTTCAAGAGGGCCACCATTGTTCCTGTACCCAAGAAAGCAAAGATAACTGAACAAAATGACTATCGCCCCCGTAGCACTCACGTCTGTCATCATGAAGTGCTTTGAGAAACTAGTCAAGGATCATATCACCTCCACCCTACCTGACACCCTAGACCCACTCCAATTTGCTTACCGTCCCAATAGGTCCACAGACGACGCAATCGCAATCACACTGCACACTGCCCTAACCCATCTGGACAAGAGGAATACCTATGTAAGAATGCTGTTCATTAATTACAGCTCAGAATTTAACACTATAGTACCCTCCAAACTCGTCATTAAGCTCGAGACCCTGGGTCTCGACCCTGCCCTGTGCAACTGGGTCCTGGACTTTCTGACGGGCCGCACCCAGGTGGTGAGTGTAGGAAACTCTGCTGATCCTCAACACTGGGGCCCTACAAGGGTGCGTTCTCAGCCCTCTCATGTATTCCCTGTTCACCCATGACTGCATGACCATGCAGGCCTCCAACTCAATCATCAAGTTTGCAGACGACACTACAGTGGTAGGCTTGATTACCAACAACGACGAGACGGCCTACAGGGAGGTGAGGGCCCTCGGAGTGTGGTGTCAGGAAAATAAGCTCACGCTCAATGTCAACAAAACAAATGAGATGATCGTGGACTTCAGGAAACAGCAAAGGGAGCACCACCCTATCCACATCGATGGGCAGTAGTGGGGAAGGTGGAAAGTTTTAAGTTCCTCGGACAAACTGAAATGGTCCATCCACACAGACAGCATGGTGAAGAAGGCGCAACAGCGCCTCTTCAACCTCAGGAGGCTGAAGAAATTTGGCTTGCCACCAAAAACACTCACAAACTTTTACAGATGCACAATCGAGAGCATCCTGTCGGACTGTATCACCGCCTGGCTCCGCCCACAACCGTAAGGCTCTCTAGAGGGTAGTGCGGTCTGCACAACGCATCACCGGAAGCAAACTACCTGCCCTCCAGGACACCTACACCACCTGATGTCACAGGAAGGCCAAAAAGATCATCAAGGACAACAACCACCCGAGTCACTGCCTGTTCACCTCGCTATCATCCAGAAGGCAAGGTCAGTACAGGTGCATCAAAGCTGGGACCTGAGAGACTGAAAAACAGCTTCTATCTCAAGGCCATCAGACTGTTAAACAGCCATCACTAACATTGAGTGGCTGCTGCCAACATACAGACTCAATCTCTAGCCACTTTAATAATGAATATTTAGATGTAATAAATGTATCACTAGCCACTTTATATAATGTTTACATTATTCATCTCATATGTGTATACTGTACTCTATACCATCTACTGCATCTTGCCTATGCCGTCCGGCCATCGCTCATCCATATATTTATATGTACATATTCTTAATAATTCCTTTACACTTGTGTGTATAAGGTAGTTGTTGTGAAATTGTTAATTTACTTGTTAGATATTACTGCATGGTCGAAACTAGAAGCCCAAGAATTTCGCTACACACTCGTATTAACATCTGCTAACCATGTGTATGTGACCAATCAAATTTGATTTGATTTGATTACAAGAAACTCTTGTCTCTGTATTGTGTTTGGCAGTGTCACAGCAGACAATCAGACAAGCCGCCAAGCAAGCACCCTCTTCCCTCTGATCTTTGCTAAAATAAACACAAACAAGAAAAAGGCCCCACGCCTGCACTTGTTTCCTCGTTGCAGAGGGAGGCCAATTTTTTTTCGTTTTACCTTTATTTTACCAGGTAAGTTGACTGAGAACACGTTCTCATTTACAGCAACGACCTGGGGAATAGTTACAGGGGAGAGGAGGCGGATGAATGAGCCAATTGTAAGCCAATTGTGTGCCCAGATAGAAGACTACTCAAGTTGAGCTGGTACAACAGTATAAGAATACTGCTAAAACCTACAAGCTGGAGTGTGAACAGAAGAGTGTCACCGCACTGCCTGAATGCTATCCAGGTCTGTTGTTGTACAGTGATTGGCTGATGACAGTGGGTGACTGGCTCTAGATAATATGACTGGCTGCTGGTTGAGGATGTCTCTGTTGAAGGTGTGTCAGTTCTCTGACACCTTCTCATTAATTGTCACCTCATCCTCCACTTGAACATGTTCAGCAGAATTAAGCAGAGTGCACCGAAGGGAGATACAGTGAGGACATGCATGTCCTGTGTGCTTTGTATATGTATGTCCTGGTAAGCCTTTGAACATATTGTTAGGGATGAGATTATGGCCAAAATTCAGGACCGGTTAGACCCATTGCATTTTGTTTATAGTGTCGGGAGAGGCGGGGAAGATACACCCATCACTCTTCATAACTACAGTGCATTCGGAAAGTATTCAGACCCCTTGAATATTTCCAAATTTGTATATTATTGCAAATTTATAAAAACATTTATAAGAATTAAATATCACATTTACATAACTATTCAGACACTTTACTCAGTACTTTGTTGAAGCACCTTTGGCAGCGATTACAGCCTTGAGTCTTCTTGGGTATGACAAGCTTGGCACACCTGTATTTGGGGAGTTTCTCCCATTCTTCTCTGCAGATCCTCTCAAGCTCTGTTAGGTTGGATGAGGAGCTTTGCTGCACAGCTATTTTCCCAAAGATTGGAAAGCAGCTGCGGTCATCCCCCTCGTCAAAGGGGGAAACAGTCTTGACCCAAACTGCTACAGACCTATATCTATCCTACCCTGCCTCTCTAAGGTCTTCGAAAGCCAAGTTAACAAACAGATTACCGACCATTTCGAATCCCACCATACCTTCTCCGCTATGCAATCTGGTTTCAGAGCTGGTCATGGGTGCACCTCAGCCACGCTCAAGGTCCTAAACAATATCATAACCGCCATCGATAAGAGACAATACTGTGCAGCCGTATTCATTGACCTTGCCAAGGCTTTCGACTCTGTCAATCACCACACCCTTATCGGCAGACTCAATAGCCTTGGTTTCTCAAATGATTGCCTCGCCTGGTTTACCAACTACTTCTCCAATAGAGTTCAGTGTGTCAAATCGGAGAGCCTGTTGTCTGGGCCTCTGGCAGTTTCTATGGGGGTGCCACAGGGTTCAATTCTTGGGCCGACACTCTTCTCTGTATACATCAATGATGTCGCTCTTGCTGCTGGTGAGTCTCTCATCCACCTCAACGCAGACGACACAATTCTGTATACTTCTGGCCCTTCCTTGGACATTGTGTTAACTACCCTCCAGACGAGTTTCAATGCCATACAACTCTCCTTCCGTGGCCTCCAACTGCTCTTAAACGCAAGTAAAACTAAATGCATGCTCTTCAACCGATCGCTGCCCGCACCTGCCCGCCAGTCCAGCATCACTACTCTGGATGGTTCTGACTTAGAATATGTGGACAACTACAAATACCTAGGTGTCTGGTTAGACTGTAAACTCTCCTTCCAGACTCACATCAAACATCTCCAATCCAAAATTAAATCTAGAATTGGCTTCCTATTTCGCAACAAAGCATCCTTCACTTATGTTGCCAAACATACCTTTGTAAAACTGAACATCCTACCGATCCTCGACTTCGGCGATGTCATTTACAAAATGGCCTCCAACACTCTACTCAACAAATTGGATGCAGTCTATCACAGTGCCATCCGTTTGTCACCAAAGCAGCACCCATATTTATTTATGTTGCTCTTTTGCACCCCAGTATTTCTACTTTGCACATTCATCTACTGCACATCTACCATTCCAGTGTTTAATTGCTATATTGTAATTACTTCGCCACCATGGCCTATTTATTGCCTTACCTTCCTTATCTTACCTCATTTGCACACATTGTATATAGACTTGTTTTTCTACTGTATTATTGACTGTATGTTTGTTTATTCCATGTGTAACTCTGTGTTGTTGTATGTGTCGAACTGCTTTGCTTTATCTTGGCCAGGTTGCAGTTGTAAATGAGAACTTGTTCTCAACTTGCCTACCTGGTTAAATAAAAATAAAATAAAATGGTACAGAATTGAATACAAATTATCCAGAATGCTAATCAATAAAAACATCTGTTAAACTCGCTGCTCTGTTTTGCTTGTTTACAGCAGGTCAATTCATTCGGGAATTGTTGGAAACGCTCTAGTATTGTTACATCACCAACATTTCAAGAATAAAGGCTTTAACATGGCGTCCGTTCTGAAGCCTGGCCGAACTCTCTCAATATTTGGCTTGGAGTTCAATTAACTGGTTAGTTGAAACTTGACCTTATAGAAGCAGCCAGAACCTAAATGGATCCAGCAGCCATGAGAAGGAGAAAACATGGGATGTGTTATATAAAGAGAGAACTGTTGATATTACCACTGTTAAAGCTACTAAGGTTGGTAGCTCCTCAGTAGACCAAATAAAATGAGATAAAATAAAAAAAAATCCATTGAAACTTGACATATTTGAGGAAAAAGAGGCAGAATTATATTATTGTATTTTGCCACATTTCACATGGATCTGTTGTCCATAAAGGAAAAGTTGGTTTTGTTTGCAATCAAAGTGTTTACTTGAATGTTCGACACATTTTGATGGTTTAAAGCACACCGTTTTAGCCCAACCATTATAGTAAGTTATACTGTAGGTGTAATTAGTCTAAAACAGGTTATAGGCTATATGTGCACCACCAAGTTAGAACAGTAGGGCGAAATTGAGGTGAAAATATACCAAATTATTAGGTGAGGCACATTGAACACTGTTTGGGTCTTTGCGTGTCAAAAAGGATTCCTCTGTTCCCCCATCAGTGTTGTCCGTGATTGTTTCATGTTTTTGGCTCGTTGTGTGAGCAGGTGATTGTCTACGTATCAATTTATTTTGTCCCTTAATAAAATTAAGGAGTTTGATAACTGGCTTCCTGCGACTGTTTCCTTGGAGACCTGCTGTGAGCCATAACAGAATCATGGGCCAGAAGAATATGGAAACAGCAGGAGAGAACAGCCCTCCGAGTCTGATCGAGGAGCGCGTCAGTGAGCACGCCAACATGATTCAGAGTCTCGGCTCAGCGATGGATCACGTGCTGCATACCCTGGAGCGTTTGGAGAGAGGAGGACTGCAAGCACCTCTACCTTCACCACCACCTACCCAACTACTTGCCCCTCTTCCATCTGGTCCCAGTGGGATTCGGCTCTCTCTCCCGAGGGAGTATGATGGGGCGGCTGCCGGGTGCCAGGGGTTCTTGCTCCAGCTGGAGATCTACCTGGCAACCGTTCATCCAGCTCCTTCGGGACGAGAGAGTGTTTCCGCCCTCGTCTCCTGTTTGTCCGGGAAAGCTCTGGAGTGGGCCAACGCCGTATGGGGAGAGAAGGACGCGGTGTTGGATCACTACGAGGAGTTCACTCGCCGGTTCCGGGCGGTTTTCGACCATCCACCGGAGGGGAGAGCGGCGGGTGAACGCCTTTTCCACCTAAGACAGGGGACGAGGAGCGTGCAGGATTTTGCACTGAATTTCCGTACCCTGGCCGCAGGCGCAGGATGGAATGAGCAGGCCCTGATCGACCATTTCCGGTGCAGTCTGCGGGAGGACGTCCGTCGGGAGCTGGCCTGCAGGGATAATACACTCACTCTGGACCAACTGGTGGACATGTCCATTCGCTTGGATAACCTGCGGGCTACCCGCGGACGTCCAGATCAGGGCCTGCCGATTCCAGCGTCTCCTCTCTGACCCCTATGGAGCTAGGAGGTGCTGCGCTAAGGGGGACCAGACGACGAGCCACTCCCTGCACCAGCTGTGGCCGCAGAGGACACACTGCTGGTCGGTGTTGGGGTTTCTGGGAGTCGAGGAGGCAGGCAGAGCACTGTTGTGTCACCCCAGGTGAGTACGCACCAAACTCACCCAGAGCTCCCTGTTGCTCACATGTTTGTGTTTGTAGAGTTTAATGAGTGTTCCCCGCATTCCCAGCATAAGGCGCTAGTGTCTCTTGATGTTAATTTCCCTGTGCATGCCTTAGACAGTCGACCTTTGGGGTCAGGGCTGATTAGGGAGGCCACAGCTCCAATAAGTATGGTGACACAGGGGAGTCATGAGGAGCGTATCAGTTTTTTCCTTATTGATTTTCCTGCGTTCCCTGTGGTGCTGGGCATACCCTGGTTGGCCTATCATGACCCCAATATTTTGTGGCAACAGAGGGCTCTCAAGGGGTGGTCATGAGGGTGCTTGGGGAGGTGTGTAGGTGTTTCCATCGGTGCAACTACGGTGGAAAGTCCAGACCAGGTCTCCACCATGCACATTCCCTCAGAATATGCCGATTTGGCTCTCGCCTTCTGTAAGAAGAGGGCGACTCTATTACCACCTCATCGACGAGGGGATTGTGCGATAAATCTCCTGGTAGACGCTGCACTTCCCAGGAGTCATGTGTATCCTTGGTCACAGGAGGAGACGGCAGCTATGGAGACATATGTGGCAGAATCTCTGGGACAGGGATAAATTCGGCCCTCCACTTCACCTGCCTCCTCGAGTTTCTTTTTTGTGAAGAAGAAGGAGGGGGGTTTGCGCCCGTGTATTGACTATACAGGTATAAATCAGATCACTGTGAGGTACAGCTACCCGCTGCCTCTCATAGCCAGTGCTATCGAGTCAATACACGGGGCGCGCTTTTTCACGAAACTGGATCTCAAGAGCGCTTACTATCTGGTGCGTATCCGCGAGGGAGACGAGTGGAAGACAGCATTTAGTACTACCTCAGGACACTATGAGTATCTCGTCATGCCGTACGGGTTAAAGAATGCTCCATCAGTCTTCCAATCCTTTGTAGACGAGATTTTCAGGGACCTGCTTGGGCAGGGTGTAGTGGTGTATATCGACGACATATTGATATACTCCGCTACACGCGCCAAGCATGTGTCTCTGGTGCGCAAGGTGCTTGGGCGACTGTTGGAGCATGACTTGTACGTCAAGGCTGAGAAGTGTCTGTTCTTTCAACCATCCGTCTCTTTCCTAGGATATCGCATTTCCACGTCCGGGGTGGAGATGGAGAGTGACCGCATTTCAGCCGTGCGTAGTTGGCCGACTCCAACCACGGTTAAGGAGGTGCAGTGGTTTTTAGGGTTTGCCAACTACTACCGGAGGTTTATCCGGGGCTTCGGGCAGGTAGCGGCTCCCATTACCTCACTGCTGAAGGGGGGGCCGGTGAGACTGCGTTGGTCAGCTGAGTCGGACAGAGCCTTTGGTCACCAGAAGGATCTGTTTACCTCGGCCCCCGTGCTGGCTCATCCGGATCCCTCTCTGGCATTCATAGTTGAGGTGGACGTGTCCGAGGCTGGGATAGGAGCTGTGCTGTCGCAGGGCTCTGGTACGCCACCAAAACTCCGTCCCTGTGCTTTTTTTTCGAAGAAGCTCAGCTCGGCGGAGCGAAACTATGACGTGGGGGACAGGGAGTTGTTGGCTGTTGTGAGGGCTCTAAAGGCGTGGAGGCATTGGCTTGAGGGGGCTAAATACCCTTTTCTCATCTGGACGGACCACCGGATTCCTTCACTGCTGCGGGAATTTCACCGCCTCATCAAATCGACAATCTACTGGCAAATCCTTTTTAATCCTTGTCATATGAAGAGAAATAATGAAGAGAAATTATAGATAAAACGTCCTGCGCCTCGTCCTCCGGGTCGTCCCCGAAACCGGTGGCGGGGGGGGTACTGTCACGACTTCAGCTGAAGTTTGTCCCTCCCCTGGTTCGAGCGTCTACCGGTGGTCGACGTCACCGGAGTTCTAGCCACCACCGATCTATTTCTCACTTTCTGTCTTGTCATTAATCACACCTGGTCATTACCCAAATTACATGTGTTATTTATTCCTCTGTTCCCCCATCAGTGTTGTCCGTGATTGTTTCATGTTTTTGGCTCGTTGTGTGAGCAGGTGATTGTCTACGTATCAATTTATTTTGTCCCTTAATAAAATTAAGGAGTTTGACAACTGGCTTCCTGCGACTGTTTCCTTGGAGACCTGCTGTGAGCCATAACAATACATTTCCCCCTTGCATATTACATCATTTATGCAGCAGCATACAATACATTTTTGGACTCGGCGCAGCAGTCCTTTGTGGGCAAATTATGTCATCAAAGTCTGGCATTCTATGGATTAAAAAAAAAAAAACACAGCCACTCCATTGAATAGCAGGCTAACGTTAGTGGTTTCTTTGCAACACTTGCAGTTAGCCACCGATTCCTTCCAAACGACTCATTGTTGAATTTGCGATTTCCAACTTGTGTAATCTTTATGCCCAATGGCTGATGAGCACCGATACGTTTTATCTATAATTTCTCTTCATTATTTCTCTTCATATGACAAGGATTAAAAAGGATTTGCCAGTAGATTGTCGATTTGATGAGAACTGAGGATGACTGCTAGCTAAGACTTTGAAAGTAAGATGTTGACATCAGTCCGAACAAAGCTACTGTAGATATATGGTGATTTGACGTAATTTTATCTGTGGCCAATGACCTTGAGGGCACTTCTAATCTAAGTCTATGGCAGTACCCAAAGGGCTCACATTCTTGATGTCTACCCTTACTAAAGTCGGGTGATGTAGTGTCCCCATGAGTGACAGAACACTGAGACAATCACGGTGCAATGCTGAGCCAATCGCGGAGCAATGCTCCTATTTTCTGCTGGCCTGCCCCACCACCACAGAAAGCACTGAGCAAGGCTGAACACCTGCATTGTAGAGCATAAAGCCACTGGCTGCAGTCCAAACACTTAAAAGACACACCCTAGCCCCTCAGTCCTCAAATTAAGTGGACACTTCTGATGACGTATCATGACGTCATCAGAAGAGTATACACTTGCATGGCGAGGGAGGAAGGAATGATTTTTAAATAGACCACCCTTGGCCGGAAATTCGTCAGTCGTTTGTTCCATGGTTGTGTTCTCAGTCATCATGGAAACACTGGTAGCTGTTGTTTGTGTGTGCTTTATATGCGCTACAGTCAATAACAATAGCCTTCCTTATCTTGGCCAGAAGACAATGCATCCGCAGACTTTAGAATGCTTGCCATGCGACCATGTCAGGTAAATAGAAAATTATAATGTATAAATATGCTGTCAGGGAAAGTTATCAATGTTAGCAACGTTAGCACCCTCTGTTAACTGCAGTGTTTACGCGACAAAATGTATATGGCTTTGAAATGTATATCAAAGTCAAATTAGCTTGAAACACTTTGTTCATATGAAGAGGGCAGTGCTTTAAATATGTTTACAGTAGATGCTCATGTTGGCAGTAGCGCCTGTGAGCGTTCAAGACCACTTTGAAAAAAACATTAACTCAGACGGGAAAATCGCCAAGTCGGGCCTCGTTCTAGAGTTCCGACTTTCCAACCTGAAGATTAGTAATGTCATGATTTGACCTCATATTTCACAGTTGTCTTGAAAGCACCATAAGTATGAGCCACTTGTTTTTATTTCAAAAGATTACCAATTTAACATTTCCGTTGTTTGTTTTCTACAGAGAGTCCCCTTGAAGCACTACGCCACAATGAATACCACTGTGCCACTTCTTCAAATCTACCTTGACTTGCAGAAAGACATGAACTGTGATTTCCGTTTGTCCAGAGAGGCCATGAACATGGTTGAGTCACCTTGATGTCCACAAACAGCACGGCTGGGGTTGTCACCTCGAGGTTCTCATTATGGTCTATTGGTTGGCATATGGGCTGTCATGCATTGTTGTCTCCTGTGCCTTCAATGTGCCGAAGACCTCTGTTATCCGACCAGTGCACAAGGTCACAGAAGTTGCATGACATCTGTCATCGCTGCATTTCGTTGCCCAAACCAGAGAGGTTAGATGCTGTTGGCCAGGGCTTTGCTACGCTATCACGGAGCCAGGCATTCATCAAGTGTGTGTGGGAGCAATCGATGGATGTCATGTGCGCATTAAGACACCCACTGGCCCAGATGCACAGGATTATGTCAACAGGCAGCTGTTTTCCTCCATTCAACTTCAAGCTATCTGTGACAGCCAGGGAGCTTCATTTACATTTTTGTGGGCTATCCTGGATCCGTTCATGATACACGTGTCCTTAAGAACACCCCTGTATGCTGAGAAAAGGTACCCACCTACAGGATACTTCCTCTTAGGCGATGGAGGCTCTCTCTGTATCCAACAACCCATCACTATAATGACCCCATTCCGGAAGCCCGTGCAAGGTGTGGTCCAGAAACGCTATAACAAGCAGCACTCAAAGGCACGTTGCGTCATTGAGAGGACCTTTGGGATGTTGAAGACACGTTGGATGAGCATCTTCAAAGCCTTGGAAGTTCACCACACCTTTTGTGCCGAGGGTCATCTGTGCTTGTGCAGTTTTGCACAACATTTGCATGGGGGTTGGGGACCTTGAGGAACCAGACACAGAGATGCAGATTGACATTGTGGACGCCGGACCAGCACCAAGGCAGGGCCAAAATGAAGCAAGTGGGGCTGCCCAATGGAACAACTTGGCAGCATGTATTTCAGCACCTGTCCAAGTTCCTCCCTTTCTGGTTCACCACTACAATCAAGCTGTCTAACTCACCACCTTGGTCTAATTCACTTTGAGTTGTTATTTCCAGTTGTAGTTTGCATTCTAAAGTAGTGGTGTCCAGTCTTATCCACAAAGGGTCAGTGTGGGTCCAAGCTTCCCTTCCAACCAGTCCGTTACATGGCTGATTCACCTCGTCAAAGTCTTCAGTCAAGAATGTTGAAGAATCAGAGATGTGACTTACTGGTTGAAATGAAAGCTTGTACACATAACGGCCCTTTGCTGATCAAACTAGCAACCACTGCTTTAAAGTTTTGTTTGCATAAGTTATTTGTTTTCGTCAAGCTGTAGTTTTTGCATTACTATGGGGCTCATTCAAAAAAGGTGTAAAACAATTTCTCTAAAACAAGTTTATTTTCAGAGACTTTTGCAAAACATGAATTCACAAAAAGCAGACTTAAAATATAACACGTGTTTTAAACAATGTTATTATAATTTGCGTGTGTGTAACCCCCTCACCATGCTCGAGTTTGACTCTCACGATATTAGCTTATGTAGAGTATTTCAACAGCATGGGATGCTAGGTGAGAAGGACATCTCCAATAAGAATTCCTATTGCAAACTATCTAGGGTTATGACAATAGGGTATTAACGTCAGTTGAAATGATTATAGATTTCTGTTATTGTTTCAGGATCTATCCCATGCATTCAATTAAATTAAAACATTCAATGACTCCACCAAGACAACTTAAATAAAGTTCAAATGTGTATTATTACAATGTTTATATCACAACATGATATAACAGAAATGAAAATAATAAAACCCAATGAGTGTGCACAACCCATGTCCAAATTATTTCAAGCTTGCTTGATTTACCCGTTGGCGCGCGTTGGAGCTCAAAAAAAATAATGTCGACACCCAAAGTCCAGAAGCACCTCACGTTGTGGTTACTCACGAATGTAGATAATTCTCCAGCGAAGCATGACAATTCCTTGCAGGTTTTCCTCACATGGTCCACAGCAACCGACGCTCCATGGGAACATGAACTCTTCGAGCCCTCCGAAGAAATTCTCTCCTGGGGTCTCACGATGCTAGGCTAACTTCCAGGCTGTCAACCTCCACAATGAAACGGTAGCTTCAGTCTTCAGAGTCCCCTCTCAACAAAAATATACAATAACTCTCCTATAAAATAAAATAGGTATTTCCCTTCATATTTTAATAGGTAGCTGTGGCTATACGTTTTGTGTCTTCTCTAAATTATTCCTCTTCACCAACGGTCATAATCTCAGCATCTCTTCTCAACCAACGGTCTACCAACCAACCAACCAACCAACGGTCTTAACGTCTTTTTCCCTCTCTCTTTTTTATATCCCAGGCCTCCCGTTAACCAGGTCAACTCTCCCATTGGCCACAACTTAACAAGCGACCTTATTGGTCACAACATGAATTTGAAAGTAAACCAACTTATTCACTTATACTTTAACTAAATATTTCTTCAACATAAAAGCATTAACAATATTACAATTAATAATCAATTTAAATCACCTGATAAAATGTAATACTAATTTATTATACAAATAACTCAATACTTGGTTTTAACCAGGGTATTACACTCTCCCCCCACCAAAATTAGGCATGTCCTCATGACTTGTAAACAAACAAATTAAAGGTAAAAAGTAACTGTGTCAACTCTTAACTTTGTCTACAACCTACAACTGAGACAAAACTTGTTAGATAATTGAAAAGGAAATACACTTGTTTTTCCCTTATCCAATCCACTTGTATAGTGTTGAACAATATCTGACAACTGGGACTATACTAGGAACTCCAGGTTTATCATAGGTAAGTAGTACAGGAGCTTTCTTTACTCTCCGAGATCTTCTTATCCCTGGTCCTTCTATTTCCTCTGAAGTTTCCACTTCTCCTTGAACTTCTTGTTCCTCTTCTTGAATCTCTTCCATTGAGTTAGATGTCTCATTATCATCTGCTTCAACTCCAGTTGCGACCTCAGCTCCTTGGCTGGACTCTATTGCTTCTACAACTTGTTCTGTACTTTCAGGTTCCCCTGACATTTGATTCCAGACTATGTCTAGGTCCAAGCTAAACGGTTCCGACATCTCTTCCACATCTCGGTTCCTACAGTTTGTATTAGGCACATCATACCATACTCCAATGTCCTCATCTTCTGAGTCAAAATCCTTCTCATCTTCTGGATTCTTAACCTCTTCAACTTTCTCATCATTCCGAGGAGTACAGTCTCCAGGCAACTTTTCATTTCCCTTTTTCTTCCTCCTCCTTTGCAGGGTCCTTTTACTAGGAGTTGGTTCTATGTTAACCACAGGTTCTAGGCGCACTTTCTGCCCCAGTGGTAGCAGGTGATTCCGATGAAGAATCTTAATGGGTCCATCTCCCCTTTCAGGCTTCAAACAGAACACAGGTAAGTTTGACATCTGACTTTCCACCACATATGGCGTAGAAACCCATCGATCTGCCAGCTTATGTTTTCCGTGCAGTCCTAGATTCCGTATAAGAACTCTGTCTCCAGGCAGAAGAGGCGTGTAGCGAATCTTCTTATCATATCGCTGTTTGTTTTCCTGGTTTTGCTTTCCAGCAGTGCTCTCAGCAAATTTGTAAGCAGCTTGTAACTGTTTCTTCATATCAGATACATACTTGAGGTAAGTTCTCTCCGAAGAGCTATCACTTGAGACTCCAAAACAGATATCAACGGGCAATCTAGCTTCACGTCCAAACATCAAAAAATAGGGCGAGTAGCCAGTCGCTTCATTCCGAGTACAGTTATACGAGTGCACTAGATGCCCAATATACTGACTCCATTTGTTATTTTGTGTAGGATCAAGAGTTCCAAGCATGTTCAACAAGGTTCGGTTGAATCTCTCGGGTTGTGGATCTCCCTGAGGATGATATGGTGTTGTCCTTGACTTCTCCACTCCAAGCATATTCAGTAGCTCATGGATGAGTCGACTTTCAAAATCTCTACCTTGATCGCTATGCATCCTCTTGGGTAAACCATAATGGATGAAGTACCTCTCCCACATTACTTTGGCGACAGTGGATGCTTTCTGATCCTTCGTAGGAAAAGCTTGAGAGTATCTCGTGTAATGATCCGTAATGACCAGAACATTCTCTGTGTTACGTGAGTCAGGCTCAATGGACAGGAAATCCATACACACAAGGTCCATAGGTCCATCACTTTGCATATGACCAAGCGGAGCAACAATCTTTGGAAGTGTTTTCCTCTGTATACAGCGAACACAGGACTTACAGTACTCTTCTACTTCCATCTTGCGTGGCCAGTAGAACCTGTCTCTGACAAGTCCATACGTCTTGTCAAATCCTAAATGACCTGAGTCATCATGCAGCGACTTTAGAACCATAGTTCTGAACTTCTCTGGAAGTAGTAACTGAGCACGACGAGTTTCGTTCGGCGGATGTGTGATCCTGTACATAACTCCATCTTCCATCTTTAACTTCTCCCACTCTCTCAGGAGCAAAGAGATTAATGGATGTTTGGTCTTTGTCACCCTGGTAATATCATGTTTATTAAGAGCAACCCACATCTCTCCTAAACAAGGGTCTTCTTGTTGCGATGCAGAAAGTTCCATAGTGCTCAATCTGGGCATGTGAGACTCCAGCAAGCTTAGGTTACAGTATGCTTGAGGCACAGCATGTATAGAGGCTCCCAACTGATCAATCACTCTACTAGATGATCCAGGAGTTACTCTAACAACAGTAGACATCTGGCACATGGCTCGGACACCAGATGCAGGAATGTCTCTCCAATCTTGTTCCACTGCAGATTGCTGATGAGAGCGGCGAGATAAAGCATCGGCATCTATGTTCTGCCTGCCGGGCCTGTACTTGAGACTAAAGTCATAGGTAGACAACGCAGCTAACCAACGATGACCAGTGGCATCCAATTTTGCGGACGTGAGGACATATGTCAATGGGTTGTTGTCTGTTCTAACCTCGAACTTGGCCCCATACAGGTAATCATGTAGTTGATCAACCACAGCCCACTTCAACGCAAGAAACTCTAACTTGTGAGCTGGGTAGTTGCGTTCAGAAGCGGTCAGGCTGCGACTCACAAATGCCACGGGACGCAGAACCTCACCTTGATCTTGGTACAGTACTCCACCTAACCCTTCACGGCTAGCATCTACATGTAGAACGTATGGCAACTGAGGATCAGCAAAAGCCAACACGGGAGCTTTTGTGAGGCTTTCCATCAATGTCTAAAATGCTGATTCACACTTCTCATCCCACCTAGATCCAAATGGCTTTGAGGGGTTGAGGTAGGCTTTCTCTTCTTCCTTGGACTTTCTTCCTTTCTTGGCAGAGGGAAGATATCCACATAAGAGCTGATTCAGGGGGTAACTTACTTTAGAATAGTCTTTCACAAATGTTCTGTAATATCCACAGAATCCTAGGAAAGAACGCAGAGCAGTCACAGTTTCAGGCCTTGGCCACGTGGTGACAGCTTCAATCTTTGAGGGATCTGTAGCCACTCCATTCTGGGATATGACATGTCCAACATAGTTGACAGATGTGCGGCAGAACTGACACTTGTCAAGGGACAGTTTTAGGCCTTCACTTTTCAAGCGGTCTAACACCTTGAGTAACCTCTGCTCGTGTTCCTCCAGCGTCCTTCCAAACACAATTAAGTCATCTAGGTAAACAATAACTTCGAGGAGGGTCATGTCTCCAACTGTCTTTTCCATGACACGTTGAAATGTTGCAGGTGCTCCGGACACACCCTGTGGCATCCTCTCAAATTGATAAAATCCAGCTGGACAGATAAATGCAGTCTTCTCTTTATCTGTATCGCCCATCAGAATTTGATAGTATCCGCTTCTGAGATCTAACACACTGAACCATTTGCTCCCAATCAAACATGTCAGAGCATCCTCCACACGTGGAACTGTGTACTGGTCTGGAACAGTGTGCTTGTTTAGGGTTCTGTAATCAACACACATGCGTATGGTGCCGTTCTTTTTCCTCACCACCACAATAGGAGATGCATAGGGGCTTCTCCACTCAGATATGATCCCAGAACTTTTCAAGTTATTAAGATGCTTCCTCACATCTTCAACATCAGCTGGGGCCAAGCGGCGAGATCTCTCCCTAAACGGTTTGTCTTCAGTAACTCTGATGGTGTGATGAGCACTCTTTGAACAACCCACGTCAAACTCATGTGTTGAGAACACTTCTTTCCGTTCCATCATCTTTTCACATAACCTCTTCTTCCATCCTTCAGGCACTGAAGAATCTCCAAAATTGAATGAAGAAGACGTTAGTCTCTCAGATGAATCCCGCTTACTTTTCAATGGAACACCCGGAGCAACATCTACAGGAAAACAGATGAGCAATAGGCGTACCTCGTTTCAGGGTGATCTCCTTTGTCGAGACATTCCTGACAGTAAGAGTGATTCTTCTAGACAACACAACAGCAACCATCTGGATTTCAGGCCTCAATAGTAATTATTCAGGGAACCGGGGTTCTTCAGGCCTCTCTACCAGAATGGTTTGAGTAGAAGGTATCCCAGGAAACTTTGGAATCCCAGTAACTCTCGCCTGTCCACCAGGTGGCAGTGTGACAGGTTTTGTCTGTGCGAACCAGACAGTTCCTCTCTTCTCGTCATCATCAGTTGAGTTTTCTATCATCATCTCATATGCCTCTTTGATAGCAGGATGAACTTGTAGTGTGCTAAGGAAACCTTCACCTTCCTTTTCTTTACAAGCAGTCATAAGTTTCCTCACTACAGATGTATTGGTGCCGACCAGAATAGACACGTCACCTTTCATGGCCGGATCTGGACATACCAACACAAGTGCTTCCATGGTCTCTGCTACACCCACAACCGATCCTGAGAACTCAAGCTTGAGTGACAAATAGCCATCATAGGGATACTGATCAGAGCTAAGGCCCCATATCTCTAAGTTTCCTATAGGAATCAATGGCAAATGTGTCAAGTACTTGTCATAGAAGGATCTGTAAAGTAGAGTAATCTGAGAACCACTATCTAGTAAAGCTTTAGTATAGATACCTTCAATCTGTACAGGAACGACAGAACTTGGACCAACTAAACCTGTAGGTAGCATGTCTTTCATGTCTTCATACTTGTGGCACTTGGTGGAACGTATCTTCACCGGGACGTCAGGCCGCTCCTCTACTGGGTCCCTCTGTAGTTTCCCATAGACCGCTTTTGTTTGATTAGGCGTGTGTTCACTTTTCTCAAGTTCTCTTCACCTTCACAGTTTCTCTTGAAATGGCCATCTTCTCCACATCTATAACAGAACACTCCGGGTTTGCTGTCGGCTTGTGTCTGTTCTTGAGATGGATTTATTCTCTTCTTTTTGCCTTTAAATGCCACATCTGACCTTTGTGTGTCAGATTGAGCTGCTGTGACATTAGCAGACATGAGACGCGTCATTTCAGTTTTTAAACCTTTTATCTCTTTTCTCAGCACTTCTATCTCGGTATTAGCTTCTTCGCAAACTGTGGCAACAGGAGCAACAGCTGATGACTTCACAACACTCTTCGTTGTGTTCCTGTCTTGAATCATGTCCTCCTCTTCCCTTACTTCTTGCAGTAGTTCAGTAAAAGTTGGTGGATCACGCAGTTTATAGGTCATGCAAATACAAAGCGCAACCATGTCATGTGAGGATGCTGATGCTTAAACAGTAACCAGTTCAGTGTTGAGGTCAGCACCAGAGGGACTTACCAGGTCTTTAACATCAGCTACAGTCTTCCCTTCATGTCTTAAAAAGGATAATAGCTTCACCTGAAAATCTTCACCCTCTCTCTCAACAGGAGATGTGACTTGTGAACCTACATGTACAGGCCAGGGACCCAACTCTCCAGGTATCCCAACAACACTTGGCACAGCTATTTCGTTAAGGTTATTTGATATCTCTACCAAAACATACTGCTTTTTATCAGCTGAATAAAAACAACGACCATGCAGTCTAATTTTACCAAAAGCCTTAACATAAGTCAGTGTTTTCAGCAGAACCTCATCAGACACATCCTCTGTCACATTGCTAAGGACAAATGCACGATTAATAGCTAGTTGTTTCTCTGTACACCAGGTAACAATCTTTTCAGCGTCCATGTTGTAAGTCTATGGCTATACAGCAATGTTAGAAAGAAACCCAAAGTTTAAATTAATAATGTTCAAATGGTGAGTCAGTGAAAACAGTGAACAAAAATCTACACCAGAGTCATTTTTGAAAATATCCATCAACAATAACAAAAGTCCCGGACGAGCCCCCAAAAATGTAACCCCCCTCACCAGGCTCGAGTTTGACTCTCACGATATTAGCTTACATAGAGTATTTCAACAGCATGGGATGCTAGGTGAGAAGGACATCTCCAATAAGAATTCCTATTGCAAACTATCTAGGGTTATGACAATAGGGTATTAACTTCAGTTGAAATTATTATAGATTTCTGTTATTGTTTCAGGATCTATCCCATGCATTCAATTAAATTAAAACATTCAATGACTCCACCAAGACAACTTAAATAAAGTTCAAATGTGTATTATTACAATGTTTATATCACAACATTAACAGAAATGAAAATAATAAAACCCAATGAGTGTGCACAACCCATGTCCAAATTATTTCAAGCTTGCTTTACCCGTTGGCGCGCGTTGGAGCTCAAAAAAAATAATGTCCAGAAAAGTCCAGAAGCACCTCACGTTGTGGTTACTCACGAATGTAGATAATTCTCCAGCGAAGCATGACAATTCCTTGCAGGTTTTCCTCACATGGTCCACAGCAACCGACGCTCCATGCTCCCTCCGAAGAAATTCTCTCCTGGGGTCTCACGATGCTAGGCTAACTTCCAGGCTGTCAACCTCCACAATGAAACGGTAGCTTCAGTCTTCAGAGTCCCCTCTCAACAAAAATATACAATAACTCTCCTATAAAATAAAATAGGTATTTCCCTTCATATTGTAATAGGTAGCTGTGGCTATACTTTTTGTGTCTTCTCTAAATTATTCCTCTTCACCAACGGTCATAATCTCAGCATCTCTTCTCAACCAACAGTCTACCTACCAACCAACCAACCAACCAACGGTCTTAACGTCTTTTTCCCTCTCTCTTTTTTATATCCCAGGCCTCCCGTTAACCAGGTCAACTCTCCCATTGGCCACAACTTAACAAGCGACCTTATTGGTCACAACATGAATTTGAAAGTAAACCAACTTATTCACTTATACTTTAACTAAATATTTCTTCAACATAAAAGCATTAACAATATTACAATTAATAATCAATTTAAATCACCTGTTAAAATGTAATACTAATTTATTATACAAATAACTCAATACTTGGTTTTAACCAGGGTATTACATGTGTATATATAAAATCATATTTTGTTAACATTTCATATGTGTACAGTCAATTGTGTGTGTGTGCGTGCTTGCAGGACTGTCAACAGAAAATAATTAACATAACAACCATGCTTAATGACAATCTAAATTGCATTACATTTTATCTGCCATTTTGTTGAGAACACCTATGAGCTTCTGTTTGGGCTTCCAGGCGTGTGAACCTGGCCTCATCCCTTTCACTCTCCCTAGCCATAAGGGTGTACATTCTGTTGGCTCCACGCTTGGAGGTTGAGGTGCTTGGGCTGTCTGCATCATCTGATGCTTTATCGTGCTGCACTGGGGTAGATGGGGTGATATGAAGAGGGTTTGCTTGGATCTCCCTGGGGGGACGGAGAGCTGCTCTACCTCTGTTGCTGCAGAGGGGGAGGGGCCTACAATGCAAGAGGCCCTCTCCCTGGTCTGTTTTTCAAATACTATCATGAGGGTCAATAACCAAAAAATTTCAATATGATATTGTTTGAGCATTTTTCAAGTTAGCGTGCATAACATTTTAAACAAAAATTACTGTGGAAATCTTAGTTGGGTTCAGTATTGTATTCATTGAACCAAAAATATTGGAGAACAAAAGCTATGAGTTTAGGACATTATAAAACAGTGACATTACGATTACACTGATTTCCATGACCCATCCATTGTTTACTACCTTGTACTTCTTCTTTAAATTCTCCCACTTCTTTGAGGCCACCTGTGAGCTTTACTTCCTTTCCTTCCAGCCCCATCCTCTGAACAATTGTTCTGTAAATAATTACAAAGCATTATTACATTAAGTAATCATACATTAACAAAAAACTGACAGCTCAAATATTATATTTTAGGGAACTTTTGGGGCAGGGAAGCTAACCCGGGTCACTGATGTGCAAAGCAAACACCCATTGCCTTGCACACCAGCTTGTTGACCAATATTTCATACATTTGCTATAGTGCTACTACTAATCCATAACTTATTACTTAGTATGTTACGTTTCCATTTGTTGTGGTTAGTATGGACTTCCATCCTCTTCCCCCACTTACTCCCAGCCCATCTTTGCAGCATTCCGTTTCCCTGTAAACAACTCCTAATTTTCTGCTCGAAGAGTAATGAGGGTTTTGGTGTCCTCATCTGACCCTTTTGAACACAGAGCATCATACAGTTGACTGTGAGTGACACTTTGACAGTACCAATCGAGATAGTTATACAATTACAATATGATTACATGTATATTTAAATGAACTAAATATTTATGAATATACATCTACTGTATGATAGCTAGCAAATTAGCTAGCTAGCTGACGTTAGCCTTCCTATCTGGAACTTCTAAAGGTAAATGTTCCAAAATTTCCAAAAGATATCCAAACAAAAACACATTTACTGTTTGTGCCATCTTGTGTATTAGTAGCACAACTTATTTGCATTCTTTTTCATTTACACTTGTATGTTGACTTCTCCATTGTTTTTAAGTTTTCACTGACTTTTCTTAGCGGATGTATATCATCATGAATTGAATTATTTATTTTATTTGACCTTTATTTTAACTAAGCAAACCAGTTAAGAACAAATTCTTATTTACAATGACAGCCTAGGAACAGGGGCAGAATGACAGATTTTGACCTTGTCAGCTCGGGGATTCGAGGGCATAAGGCGAGGATAAGTGGACGAGGGTGTGTCTTTTAAGTGTTTGGACCGCAGCCACGGTTTCCCCAGTCAGCAGGCGATTCCGCTCTCCATGCATACCTTTGGTTGTTTCGATGTGGCTTTGGCAGTTGATACCTAATTACCTGACCTTCCTGCCTCATCTGTTTTTTCTTGTGAGTGTTCACTTTATTTATGGAATAATTAATTTTGTTATTCCTTTACTCAGTGTGTGGTTTCCCATTGTTTGTTACAATCTTGAGCCAGGTATATATATATATATATATATATAGTCACGTTGGTATAAAGGGTCGGGAGAAAGGCGCAGGAATTAGTAATATGGGTTTTTATTATGCCCATATTACGGCGTGTCGTGTATAGGCACGGGGACGAAGACGAAACCAACACGTATACAAAAACACAGTGTTGAGTCGTCTGATGGATCAGTAGCCGTGGCGTCAGACGGACCCGTTGTGGCGACGTCGGACGACCCTGTTGCAGCTGCCGAAGTTGCGGCGGCCCCAGACGGACCAGTTTAGCGTTGTTGGACATACCAGTAGCGGTGGTGTCGGACGAACCGGTTGTGGCGGCGTCGCACGGGCCAGTAGCAGTGGCGTCGGACGGACCGGTCGAGCGTCGTCGGACGGACCGGTCGAGCGTCGTCGGACGGACCAGTAGCAGTGGCGTCGGACGGACCGGTTGAGGGTCATCGGACGGGCCATTCCCGCTGTCTCCCTTAATGTTCGATTGTTCTGTCATGTTAGTATAAAGGGTCAGGAGAGAGGCGCAGGAATGAGTAATATGGGTTTTATTATGCCCATATTACGGTGTGTCGTGTATAGGCACGGGGACGAAGACGAAACCAACACGTATACAAAAACACAGGGTTGAAACCCAAAACAAAAAGAGCAAGGAGTACCTTGAATAAATACACACGCGCACAATGATTAAACCACGGGACGAGACCCAGAATCATCTGCGCAATCCACAATGGCACGAAAGCCAAAACACACAGCACAGGTACTCACATGCACCAACGGACATAGTACAACAATCAACAGCCCAATGAAGAATCAAAGGGCACATATATACAAACACTAATCATTGGTAATTGGGGCCGGGCCAGGTGTGCGCAATGACAGTTCCGGAGGGATCCGAGACATACATATGCAGTTGAAGTCGGAAGTTTACATACACCTTAGCCAAATACATTTAAACTCCGTTTTTCACAATTTAATCCTAGTAAACATTCGTTGTCTTAGGGCAGTTAGGATCACCACTTTATTTTAAGAATGTGAAATGTCAGAATAATAGTAGAGAGTGATTTATTTCAGCTTTTATTTCTTTCATCACATTCCCGATGGGTCAGAAGTTTACATACACTCAATTAGTATTTGGTAGCATTGCCTTTAAATTGTTTAACTTGGGTCGCTTTTTCAATTCTGCCCACAACTTTTCTATAGGGTTGAGGTCAGGTCTTTGTGATGGCCACTCCAATACCTTGACTTGTTGTCCTTAAGCCATTTTGCCACAACTTTGGAAGTATGCTTGGGGTCATTGTCCATTTTGAAGACCCATTTGCGACCCATTCTTTAACTTCCTGACTGATGTCTTGAGATGTTGCTTCAATATATCCACATAATATGATGCTGCCACCCCCGTGATTCACGGTTGGGATGATGTTCTTTGGCTTGCAAGCCTCCCCCTTTTTCCTCCAAACATGGTCATTGTGGCCAAACAGTTCTATTTTTGTTTCATCAGACCAGAGGACATTTCTCCAAAAAGTACGATCTTTGTCCCCATGTGCAGTTGCAAACCGTTGTCTGTTTTCTTTATGGCGGTATTGGAGCAGTGGCTTCTTCCTTGCTGAGCGGCCTTTCAGGTTATGTCAATATAGGACTCGTTTTACTGTGGATATAGATACTTTTGTACCTGTTTCCTCCAGCATCTTCACAAGGTCCTTTGCTGTTGTTCTGGGATTGATTTGCACTTTTCGCACCAAAGTACGTTCATCTCTAGGAGACAGAACGCGTCTCCTTCCTGAGCGGTATGACGGCTGCGTGGTCCCATTGTCAAAGCCGGTGTGTGTAGCTGGTGTAAAAGTCAGGCGCAGGAAAGCAGAGATGAGTGAACAACGTATTTAATAAAATATGGGAATAAGGATAACAAATCCAACGTGCCCTTAAACACACGGGCGAATTAACCAGCCGTAATAAAACCGACAAAGAACAATCAAACAATCACGCACAAAAAGCATGGGGAAAACAGAGGGTTAAATAATGAACATGTAATTTGGGAATTGAAACCAGGTGTGTAAATTAAAGACAAAACAAATGGAACATGAAAAATGGATCAACGATGGCTAGAAGGCCGGTGACGTCGACCGCCGAAAACCGCCCGAACAACGAGAGGGATCGACTTCGGCGGAAGTCGTGACACCCATGGTGTTTATACTTGCGTACTATTGTTTGTACAGATGAACGTGGTACCTTCAGGCATTTGGAAATTGCTCCCAAGGATGAACCAGACTTGTGGAGATCTACAATTTGTTTCTGAGGTCTTGGCTGAAATGTCTTTTGATTTTCCCATGATGTCAAGCAAAGAGGCACTGAGTTTGAAGGTAGGCCTTGAAATACATCCACAGGTGCACCTCCAATTGTTTAAAGGCACAGTCAACTTGTATGTAAACTTCTGACCCACTGGAATTGTGATACATTGAATAAGTGAAATATACTGTCTGTAAACAATTGTTGGAAAAATTACTTGTGTCATGCACAAAGTGGATGTCCTAACAGACCTGCTAAAACTATAGTTTGTTAACAATACATTTGTGGAGTGGTTGAAAAACAAGTTTTATTGACTCCAACCTTAGTGTATGTAAACTTCCAACTTCAACTGTATATACATACATACACACACATAAATATTTTCTTTTTTTTCTGCCCCACCTGTCCTAAATGACAGGGTCTCCACTTTTCCCGTTCTTAAAGAAAAATTACTGGCACACATATGCTGGATTCACCGAGTAGAGGACAAAAAGGATCCGGTAAGCAGTAATTAACCCCAAAAACTATATTTTGGTATTTGTTTCATTAGTCCATTGTTGACATAGTTCCAACATGTTTTGCTTGAAATCCTCGCGATGCATTTTCAATCATATGATGCAAAACGCACCATCAAATGATGCAAAATGCATCAAACGGGGATGATTGATGTATTTTGAGAACTAAAGGGAAGCTGATAGAAACAGGCACCACCTGGACCACCATCGAACATTCAGTAAATCCTGTCCACCACGAAATCATTAAACTTCCCCACATAAAACTTAACTTTTGCATTCTTGAAATAATTATTAAGTTTTCAGATGAACATATGGCTCAAGATTAACTCAAACAAAGAAAGCCAATGATTTTTGGGTGGTATATCATTGCGCAACCTGCACATTGATTGAATCCATCTGCCATTGAACTTACAGATTGTGTACACTTGTAGCTGTTGAGGACCATTGGACAGGTTGACATGTGTGGTGACCACTGTTATTGGAGACTCCTGCGTGGCATGCTCTCAATTTTTTTTAACTTGTGGATCTTTACGCTGGAAGTAACAGTGTATAACTAAAGTAAATGCGCATTAGTTCTGGTAAGACCTGAACATTGTAATACTAGACGCAATGTTTCAGATTGTTCCTTTGCAGTATTACTTTAGTGCCTTGTTGCAAACAGGATGTATGTTTTGGAATATTTGTATTTTGTACAAGCTTCCTTATTTTCACTCTGTTAATTAGGTTAGTATTATGGAGTAACTGCAATGTTGTTGATCCATCCTCAGTTTTCTCCTATCACAGCCATTAAACTCTGTAACTGTTTTAATGTCACCATTGGCTTCATAGTGAATTCCCTGAGCGGTTTCCTTCAGCTACGGCAACGGAGTTAGGAAGATCGTCTGTATGTAGTGACTGGGTGTATTGATGCACCATCCAAAGTGTAATTAATACCTTCACCATGCTCAAAGGGATATTCAATGTCTGCTTTTTTAACCCATCTACCAATAGGTGCCCTTCTTTGCAAGGCATTTGAAAACATCCCTGGTATCTGTGGTTGACTCTGTGTTTGAAATTCACTGCTCGACTGAGGGACCTTACAGATAATTGTATGTGTGGGGTACAGAAATAAGGTAGTCATTCAAAAATCATGTTAAACATTATTATTGCACACAGAGTCCATGCAACTTATTATGTGACTCGGTAAGCACATTTTTACTCCTGGACTTATTTAGGCTTGCCATAACAAAGGTGTTGAATATTTAGACATTTCAGCTGTTCATTTTGTATTAATTTGTAATACAAAATTTAAGAAAATCCACTTTGACATTATGGGGTATTGTGTGTAGGTCAGTGACAAAACATCTCAACTTAATCCATTCAAAATCAAGCTGTAACACAACAAAATGTGCAAGAAAGTCAAGGGTTAGGAATACTTTCTGAAATAACTGTATATGGTGTGGGTAGGGTCAGTGCTAGATAGGGTCAGTGCAGATAGTTTGGGTACCATTCATTTACTATTTAGTAGTCTGGCTATTTAGCAGTCTTGTGGCTTGGGGGTAGAAGCTGTTGGTCCAACAGCCGATGATCCGGTACCGTTTGCCAGACGGTAGCAAAGTGAACAGTACATTTGTTGGGACTTTCACTGACACCGCCTGATATAGAGGTCCTGGATGGCAGGGAGCTCGGCCCCAGTGATGTACTGGGCTTTAGCGCTTTGCGGTCAAGTGCGGTACATTTGCCATACCAAGTGGTGATGAAGCCAGTCAAGTTGCTCTCGATGGTGCAGCTGTAGAACTTTAAGAGGATCCGAGGGCCCATGCCAAATCTTTTCAGCCTCATGAGGGGGAACAGGTGGTGCCATGCCCTCTTTACTTGTGTGGGTGTGTGTTGACCATGTTAAGTCCTAAGTGATGTGAACGCAAAGTAACTTGAAGCTCTCGACCCTCTCCACTACAGCTCTGTCGTGGATGGAGGAGTGCTCTCCTCTTTTTCTCCTATAGTCCATGATCAGCTCCTTGGTCTTACTAACGTTGAGGGAGAGGTTGTTGTCCTGGCACCACACAATGTGGTTTCTGATCTCCTCCCTGTAGGCTGTCTCATCGCTGTCGGTGATCAGGTCTACCACTTGATGATGGTGTTGGAGTCGTGTGTGGCCACGCAGTCGTGCGTGGCCACGCAGTCGTGCGTGAACAGGGAGGACAGGACGGGACTAAGCACACAGCACACAGGAGGGGACTAAGCACACAAGTAGGTATAACAACAGTTTGGATCAACGTCTGGAACTTCAAACTGGTTTTTGAAGGGCTGCTCTTTGTTCACTAAATTAAGTTGGAAGCATTGTTATCTGTCAATGACATACAGTATATACACATGTGACAACTGGGAAATGTCACTGAAGTGGGGGGAAATGTCAGTAGTTGAATTCTAGTGATGGTAAGACATAATGTAGACATGTCGGGTCAATCGCAACCAACATTGAGCACCAACTCAACGTGAGGTGATCTCTCATTAAATCATCAATATGCGCTACGATCACCCGCACAGATGATTGATTGCAACCACTGTTGGCCACCATGTTACCACTCCCTACAGCTGATGTCAGTGTTCCAGCCAACATTTTCTGAAACAATTTAGTCCTCTGACGGTATCTTCAGTATCAATTAAACCTAATATTTGAGCAGACTAAGCACAGATGTAAACATTTGACAATCATTCCGTACAACTGAAATGAGGTATTTCCTCGCTTACCAGAAATAATCTACTGTGGCAATTTACTCTCTACATTTTATTGATGTAAAGCTTGTGTTGGATACTTACTTTTCATTTCCAATGTATTTAATCCATTAATAAGCAACTACTGAGTATTTTCTAAACCTCCCGCTTTGGGCTGGTTGTGTCAATGTGTAGTTTATACATGCCTAATCTATTAGCAGAATTATTGTTTTACCTCAATTAACCACGAAATCCCTAGTTTGAAAGCAACTGCTTTTCTGGAAACTGTGCTGCTCCATTTTCCCTCCATGTGGAAATTTCCCCAATTTGAGTTCTAGCCAATGAGCTTCAGCCTCTTACCATTTGAATGACAGCTAGCAAGATGCACAGACAGCGGAGTAAGAGAGAGAGAGAGAGAGAGAGAGAGAGAGAGAGAGCAATTGTCACGATCTTCAAGGACGGACCAAGGCGCAGCGTGCCCGGGTTGAGAAAAACATGTTTATTTAAGTTTAACTCACCAAAACAAAACCAATGAACAAAGATCGGACATGAACTGTGTCGCGCATAGACACAAACTACAAACAAAGTTAACTTCCCACAAAGACAGGAGGGAAAAAGGGTGACTTAAGTATGGTTCCCAATCAAAGACAACAATAGACAGCTGTCCCTGATTGAGAGCCATACCCGGCCAAAAACAAAGAAATACAAAATAGAACATAGAATGCCCACCCCAAATCACACCCTGACCAAACCAAAATGAGACATAAAAAGGCTCATACAGGTCAGGGCGTGACAGCAATGACATGGTGCACATACAGTATCTGTACATACAGTGCATTCGGAAAGTATTCAGACCCCTTGACTTTTTCCACATTTTGTTACGTTACAGCCTTATTCTAAAATAGATTAAATTGTTTTTTTCCCTAATCAATCTACACACAATACACCATAATGTCAAAGCAAAAACAGGTTAAGATTTGCAAAATGTCAACAACAAAAAAAAGAATGAAATATTACATTCAGACCCTTTACTCAGTACTTTGTTGAAATACCTTTGGCAGTGATTACAGCCTCGGGTCTTCTTGGGTATGACGCTAAAAGCTTGGCACACCTGTATTTGGGGAGTTTCTCCCATTCTTCTCTGTGGATCCTCTCAAGCTCTGTCAGGTTGGATGGGGAGCGTTGCTGCACAGCTATTTTCAGGTCTATCCAGAGATGTTTGATCGGGTTCAAGTCCGGGCTCTGGCTGGGCCACTCAAGGACATTCAGAGAATTGTCATGTGCCTTTTACCGAGGAGTGGCTTCCGTCGTGACCACTCTACCATAAAGGGCTGATTGGTGGGTTCCAAACGTCTTCCATTTAGGAATGATGGAGGCCATTGTGTTTTTGGGGACCTTCAATGCTGCAGACATTTTTTGGTACTCTTCCCCAGATCTGTGCCTCGACACAAAATGTGGAACTTTCCGAATGCACTGTATGTGAGTCTACTTTCAGAAGTACCGGAGAATCTCTAATACAGTATGGTAATTTCTTATCAAAAAGGAAAAATTAAGTATTCCTGAACTGTCTTAAATCTAAAATTGTTTCCATTAATGTTTTCATAAAATTCTATTCTATTCAAGGTATGTCAAATGACAAGTGATATTCTAATGTGGCCCGAAACATAGACGTCTATAATGTACTGTATTGTACTTTCCTGTACTGTACTCTACTAGACAGTAAACTCGAGTAGAGTATAGTTCAGTACAGTACAGTACAGGACAGTAGAGTTCATATAGAGTTCTCTACTGTACTGTACTATACTGAACTATAATGTACTGTACTGAACTATACTGTACTATACATTCCTGTACTGCACTGAACCATACTCTACTCGAGTTTCTTACATTTCACTCAGTCTATATACAATAAATATTTTTTATTAATTACCAGCCTTGCTCTTTTCATTGGGACCTTGAGTAAAGAACCTAGATGCAGCCATCTGGTATCTAACTAATTTGACATAGTAACAACTGAAGATCAACTTCCTGTCAGTTTTTTGTTGCAAGCAATTTTCTTTTAACACGCATGTGCATGTAATCTCCCGTTGGTAGCATTTTGAGAAATCCAGCGCTAACCTGCAGCTGTGCGTTGGTTGCAATTAACCGGTCAAGATTAACATGACACCTTTTCCATTAAGGTTTATCAGACTGAGAAAATAATAGCATGTTAACTTCTCAACCATGCATCAACTGCCACCTTTTTCACAACTCATTCAGTGGAAAACAAATCACAAAGGTACTGTAGCTACATCTTTCCAGTACGATCACACAACGTAAGGTACGATACAGGGTATGATTGCAATATTACCACATTAAAAAGTCCATCTTTCTAAGAAATTGTCATAGATATTGGACATATAGCTCATACATTACAGAAAATGTCGGTGTAAAATCATTCCAATTACAATTCTGTGGTGGAGGGATTAAAACTTGATCTTAACGTCAGTGTGGGCTGCAGAGTACCTTTGCTCCCATCTATCAGTGAGCAGACTACAGAGAGCAGACTACAGAGAGCAGAACTGTGTCATCTTCCCTCAGATGAGGTACTGCACGGGGCTGGGAGAGAGCTCTCCTCTGGGAGGGCTTATGAATGTCTCCAAAATGTTCTTTCCCTGCTGCTGAAAGGAGCAAGAGGAACCTTTTAACAGCCATAATATCGCCCCAGGGGCATGTATATTTTCCTTTTCTGTTGAAGTGTATGTGCACGTGTGTCTGTGTGCGTGCAAATGCGTTCATGTGTTTAGTGTGGTGGGTGTGTCTAGCTACCCTAGGTGTGTGTGTTTAGCTACCCTAGGTGTGTGTGAGTGTGTATCAGTGGAGGCTCCTCATAGGAGGAAGGGGAGGACCATCCTCCTCAGTGAATTTCATAAAAATGTAAATAGTGAACCATTAAAAAAGTTATCCTTTTTAGATAGAAAACTTTTTTTGTATAGAAAACTATACAAAACATATTCACGTCACCAAATTATTGATTTAAACACACTGTTTTGCAATGAAGGTCTACAGCAGCCTCAGCAGCACTCTGTAGGGTAGCACCATGGTGTAGCCTGGAGGACAGCTAGTTTCAGTCTTCCTCTGGGTACATTGACATCAATACAAAACCTAGGAGGCTCATGGTTCTCACCCCCTTCCATAGATTTACACAGTAATTATGACTACTTCCAGAGGACGTCCTACAACCTATCATAGTTCTTGCAGCATGAACTGACATGTTGTCCACCCAATCAAAGGATCAGAGAATTAATCTAGTACTGAAAGCATAACACTGCATTGCATAAAATGTGGTGAATAGCTGACTCAAAAAGAAGGACAATAGTTGAACAGTTTTAAACAAATGTATTTATTTAAACATTAATGATAAGCAAAAGAGAGAAAGAGAGCGATTTAGTTGTATTTTTTTCCTTTTCACTTACACTTAGCTAGTGAATGCAGATAACTAGTTTAGCCTTTTCAAACACCCGGCTCAAACAGAGAGGGATGCTATGTTAGCTAGCTTGCTATGGCTATCCAACACTGGAACTTTTTAAAGTCAAGGTAAGCTTTTGATTTGATTAATTTATTGCCACCAGGGCCCACCGGTGTAACTGCTAAACTGCTTACTGACTGTGCACGGTACTGCATGATTGTAGTGGGTTTACTAACACGTTAGTTCTAGTAGCTATGTTGACTATGACTTTAGCTAATATAGTGATGTAGGCTGTGTGTAGAAGTTAGTGGTTATGATATGAAGATTTGGCTTGGAGAGTTTTTTGCCTGGTCACAGACAGCTGATGTGTTGTGCACTGAAGTCCACAAGCAAAGGGGAAAGAAGAAGAAGGAGAAGGAATTCATACAACAAGCAAAATGACCATGCTTTTTTATGTGGCTGCTATGAAGGTGAACTGTGTTAGTATGTGATCAGGGGTGTACTCATTCCACCGATTCTGTTGAAAAACTTTTCTTAAACGGAAGCAAACGGAACGGGGATAAACATACCTGAATTTGTCCGGTAGAAACTCCCGTTTGCATCAGAGCTCAGGATAATACCCAGATGCACACAGTTTGAAATAACAAAAGTTTATTTCCAAAACAGGGGGCAGGCAAACAAGGGCAGGCAGAGGTCAGTAATCCAGGGCAGTGTCAAGAGGTACAGAATGGCAGCAAGCTCAGGGCAGGCATGGTCAAAAACCATGAGAACTAAAAAACGGGAACTAACGAGAAACAGGAGTACGGGGAAACCGCTAGTAGGCTTGACGAGACAAGACGAACTGGCAACAGACAAACAGAAAACACAGGTATAAATGCACAGGGGATAATGGGGAAAGTGGGCGACACCTGGAGGGGGGTAGAGACAAGCACAAGACAGGTGAAACAGATCAGGGTGTTGTACTAATGATTACACCATGGATCAGCTAGATGCAGGCAAGAGTGTGCAAGGCGGTATTGAATTTGTCACTGTCTGTCACCTTGACTATTCTACATGATTACAATACATTGTAAACGCTCATTCATAGGCTAGGTTGTAGCAACCTCATGGTGGGTATAGGGAAAATGTACGTATCATGTCGTAGCCTAAACCTATCAATGTTACATTGAGCTGGATGAATGGAATATGAATGACAGTCATCCACTATGCTGTAGAAGACATAAGGCCATGCTCATCCTCCCTCGTCTTAAACGGCATTGACCGCCACTGGTGTGTGCGTGGATTCAACCAGCCAAACTTGAGAAGTTTGTTTAACAGAGTGTATTAGATTCCCCGGGCTCAGCATTCGGTAAATTATTCAGTGGTGGGACTGTTAGTTTGGAGGATTATTAGCTGACTGTCCATCGTGTGTTGTGACACAGCTCCTCACGGCAGAATAATCAGAATAGCTGTTGTTATTATTAAGCCTACATTCTCACTAACTTGATGTTCATTCTTATTTTTCAGACTTGTTAAAGCTAGTTAAAAATAGTACCCCCTTAGCCTCCTTCACATACTTAGGTTATGTCTCCTAAAATCCCATCTTATTTACTCTTTTAAGGAAAGCTGTGACTTATTATTGGGCCAGTCAAACAAAGAGATAAAGAGGTGTGTTTGATTCTACCAAATACTCTTCATGAGCCAATTTGTTACTGGCCAAATGCAACACAGCTGCATTTCCAACCAGAAACGACTGTTTTAAGCAATGTTTAATTAACATTATGCACCTTATTCTAAAGGATAAGTCTGTTGGCAGAGGTGGTCCAAAACAAATGGTGGTCCATTTGTGTCCTCTCTGTGAATGCAAGGAGCTCTCTACTCCTGGGCTGTAGGAAATGTATTGTGTTGATGTTTTGGCACCTTTCATTCTTCTCAGTCATATTATAGTCTCTTAGAGACTCTCTTTTTTGGGTCAATGGTTGGGAAATACCCTTGAACGTTTGACTGACTTTTGTGTTTTCTGATTTACATATTTTCCCCATGCAGCTTGAATATCACTGAGGGGATGTCTGCTGACTCTCAGATCTTTCTTCGTCTAGTGGATGTGAGTGAAAAAGACAATATGTGTAACTGGTTACAGTCAATTCAATACCACTACTTTGTCAGCCAGTTAGGTAAATAATAATATTATTATGTTGATATTGATTATCAAAACTATGATCATTTTATTATCATAATTTTTATAATAATTTTTATTGTAATATCAATGCTTGTCCAAACTAATCCCTCAGGAGAAATGAAATCCACGTAAATGATTGAGAGTAAAAAACAAGTCAGGGAAAAGAAAATGTGAGTCACGCAACTCATTTTGGGGGAAACTTGTGAGATAGTTTGTATATGCTACAAGGGAATGTTGCCGGTTGAGAGGTAATTCAAAGGAAACTCAGAGACTTCATAAACATTGGCATAGTTAATCACGTGTAAACGCTCTGGTTCAAATCAGACCACGTCAGCGCCCAACAAACACCCCGTTGCCCTGCTCTGTATAAAATGAACATGATGTTCAGTTGTTGATCGGAAAGGTAAATGACATGGGGTAATGGGTATTATCTGTGCTGCTTTTAAGAATCCCTGACACGTGGTTTACAGAGTGTGTTTGACCACTGTATTCCTCAGGTTATTTAGCACCAGTAATCTGACCTGTGACCTGTCCTGTGTGTTGGGCAGATGAGGGTCTCTGACAGAGGTGGTGGGTGGAAAGAGTGGACTATAATCCTATTTTCCATTAGTGTCTCTGTCAAAATATACACAACCTTAACAAAACACAACTGACTTGGAAACTGGGAGGACCTGGTGGAAAACATCCATGCTCAGGAAATCTGGTGATCCTGATTGGGGGTAGACAGAGGAGGTTAGGGTTAGAGGCCTACCTGTCAGAGAAAAAACCTCTGGATTACAAATGTTTGGACTATCTCTAACAAGCGGCCTCGTAATTGTCTGTCAAATAAACATGGTAGGGAGTTTTAAGCACAGATAAAGTGATACTCGCAGGGAAGGTAAATGTGTTCAGTCCAACTAGCCAATGTATTTCAGGATTTTAGAAGAAAGAATGTCATGTTCATTGATATATACAACTCAACCACTAAAATGTAGCATAAGCAAACAACGACATTGTGTGTGATTCTAAATTGATCCCAAGTGAGGTAACGTACATTTATGTAAGTGCCTGCATAGTTTAACAAATTTCACAGTCTGTTCAAAGACATTAGGCTACCCATTATGATAATAAGTTCGTTGCAAAATTGTCCACTGGGCGCAGAAATCAATTCAATGTCGGTTCAATGTAATTTCATTAAAATGACGTGGAAACAACGTTGATTCAACCAGTGTGTGCCCAGTGGGTGGTCTCCCAATGGATTTTTTGTTTCAACATTGCACATATACTCCCTGAGCTAACTGGTTTTGGGAAGTTCAACCTCTCAATTAGGAAGATGTTAAGACAGCAAGGACAGGTACCAAACCATGTCATTCGATTCTTCTTCGAGCTGGTCAGGTCAAAAATGAGCCACTCCATCAGCCCCCTTGTGAACTGTGTTGACCTTGGAACTGGCTTAGCCTCCACTATCATGCTCAGTGTAACCAAAGGCAACAGTGTGTTTGTCTGAAGGTTGTGACCCATACAGACCCCACAGATGGTTAGGGCTCTGCTGTTCAGGGCTCAAGGTGACTGATCGCTGTGTGAAAGCATTCGCTGTGCTACTGTACTCTAGGGCTGTGACTATACCAGCATCACAATATTTTTTTCCACAGCAAAAATGAAAACACGAAGCAGACCAAACTCTTTGGTCCTTTAAAAACCTTCTCTATGTAAAATATGGCGTGCTATAGCTTGGAAAATAACCACATGTAACTCTGGATGACAACATAATGATGTTTATTTCCAACATTAAGGCTTTTTTCATAAAGAAGTTTAATCCATTTCGCAATACTGGTATCGTCCCGGCCCTACTGTGTTCCATGTCGTCATCAATCACTGGCCACTGTGCAACGTTTCTGGAAGCGCTTATCGATCCTCGCCACAACTTAATTTACAATGTACTGGAATGCAATGAATGGGCTGTTAGGCCATGCATGCATGTGTAGCAATGACGTAGGCAGAAATCCGTGATGGCAGGGCCAGCAAAAATGTAGGTGGGCCCAAATTTGGGCACTCAAATCATCATGAAATTATCATAAAAACATAGTCTACCCTATACCCTACTGTAATCGATCCCACACAACAAACCCTCTAACGTGATTTCGCATTACAGACTAAATAGTATTGTAGGCCAACGTAAATCCACGACGTGCGATTAACTCACATAGACCTACACATAACAAACCATAGGTCTATAATTAATAGACTATGAGACTAGAACATAATGCCCTGATATAACAGTAACAATCACAACAGGCAACCATAGCTTATATAGACTAGAACCTTTTCTTAGTCAAGATCCCTTTATGAGTCAAAAAGCAAGCCGAGTGCAAGTCTCTGCTGGGTGTGGGTGATCGAGTGCATCTACAATGGGTTTTGTGATATCAATGAAATTAAATGATCAATAGCTTATAGGGCATAATTATCGTGCATGGGCTGAGAAGCACAGGGCAAAGTTTTATTTCCAATTCAGTTCAATTCCTAAAAATGATAGGCTGTTTACGTTGACTGGGAATAAATATTGTTTCATGAATTTGCTTATTTTCATATACAGTTGAAGTCGGAAGTTTACATACACCTTATAGTGTTACATTCGAATTACATTCGCAGGTACACCTCCTACACCAACATCTCAAGACATCAGTCAGGAAGTTAAAGCTTGGTCACAAATGGGTCTTCCAAATGGACAATGACCCCAAGCATACTTCCAAAGTTGGCTTAAGGACAACAAAGTCAAGGTATTGGAGTGGCCATCACAAAGCCCTGAACTCAGAACTGAAAAAGGGTGTGCGAGCAAGGAGACCTACCAACCTGACTCAGTTACAACAGCTCTGTCAGGAGGAATGGGCCAACATTCACCCAACTTATTGTGGGAAGCTTGTGGAAGGCTCCCCAAAACGTTTGATCCAAGTTAAACAATTTAAAGGCAATGCTACCAAATACTAATTGAGTGTAAACTTCTGACCCACTGGGAATGTGATGAAAGAAATAAAAGCTGAAATAAATCATTCTCTCTCTATTATTCTGACATTTCACATTCTTCAAATAAAGTGGTGATCCTAACTGACCTAAGACAGGGAATTTTTACTAGGATTAAATTTCAGGAATTGTGAAAAACTGAGTTTAAATATAAATATAAATAAGGTGTATGTAAACTTCCGACTTCAACTGTGTGTATGTATGTATATATATATATATATATATATATATATATATATATATATATATATATATATATATATATACATACATACATACATACATACATACATACATACATACATACATACAGTACATACATACATACATACATACAGTTGAGTTTTTCATTGAGTATTGCGTTTCCAAACATCTCGCCCCAAAATGTATATTTGATTAAAATGTAGTTAAGGTTTGTATTATAATTTTTTAGAATTTGAATTGATGCTGGTGTTGATAGTCTTTGTCATAATGGACCCGTAAGACAACAAAACTTCAACATACAGTGTAAATCAGTATTACTGATTCATAGTGTCATATCTATCAATATTGCATATTAAGTCAAAATATAAGTATTTGTTGCCTGAAGCTTGCTGACTTCAGTTTTTCGCACTTTTTATTGAACACATCAATACACAGTGTAAGTGACAGCCAGGGCTATAGTCATTTGACTCCTGCTTCCTATTCTAATGAGTTGGCAGGAAAAGGGGCTGATGTGCGTTTTCCATTCTATATTGATTTGTTTTCCTTGGCTTGATCTCCTCTACAAGGATTCAAATGAAATGCACCGATACAGCGAAACGCAGAATGCATATTTTCCATTCGATCAGCATCTGGTCACTTCTTTTATAGTAGTTTCTTCCGCTGAATCAACCAAATGCTATTCCATAGCCTGTCAGGCCACGTAGGTGAGTGTGTTAAATGAGTTAGCACATTTACAGTAAATGTTTGACATACTCTACTGTACTTCCCAGGGTGGTAAAATGGGATGGCAGAGGATCAGCAAGCTCAGCTCAATGAAACAAGCCTTTTAAATCTACTGAACCCTGTTCCTCGCCGGAAGCCCATATATGGTTAACATCGACCTGGGCTGTCAGGAGGCATTACTCTTACCTCCAGGAGATCATTCCTCTTCCTCAATGGCTATAAATCCAACACTAGTTGCGGAGCATTAAACAGGCAGATAAGAGCGAACTGAGTGGGCGGATACCCTAGACAGGCATGAAACAAACTGTTTGTACTCTTCTCTGCCACTGCCTTCATGTCCCAGTGAGAGTTGATTATGTGATTGTAAGCTAATTTGTGGTAGATTTAGATGGCTTCCAATGTAAGAAGAATATGAATCAATCATAAAAAAAAATTGTGACATATCACTTTAAGTGAGGGCATGGTGACTCTCCAGGAATAACTGTAATATCAGGACAAGCTAAAAGCATCCAGCTCTGACACAATGGCGTGTAGAAGAAGCACTCACCAACCTAGCTTCCAGGGGAAGGTTTGTAACTCTCACTTCCTATCACGGTATACTTGACAGGGCCAACAAAGGACAGAACTCTTAACAACTCACTTACATAAGCTACCAAGCTGCCCAAAGAGGTCAGCCCTGAGTACGTTCTTCTCATGTCATCAAATGTTAAAAAAGCTTTAATATCAGTGTGGGGAAATGCAGTACAGCCTCTCCCCACCCCCCACCATCCTGAATAGTATATTTCTGGGGGTGTCAGAGGGAAGACAGTAGCGCATCATGGTACTATATCTTTCCATTTTACAGAGAGACCGACAGTTGATTCTATTAATAATGTGCCGTCACATTGACCTCTACTTGGCAGGCACAGAGGTGGCGTCGGGCAATGGAGAAACAGCAATAGCAGGAGACATTAGACATTAAACATGGACAGGATCTTCAGGAGTCAGAGCTGCTGTACTTAAAGTCCATTTAACTGGCTCAAACTTAACCCCTTTGAGACAGGCATGCTCTTTTGAATATCAAACAGAGCAAAGTATCATGTGTTTGTGATCACTCACTGGCAAAATAATACAATGCAAAAAAATTGGATTAAGATTTTAATACAGATTGATTTATGGGGGCTTTTCTTTGAGCTTGTGTATACTGTAACTTTCTCAAAAATTCCTGAGTTCACTCACTTTCTCAGATGTGCTTATTGAAACCTTATGACATGAGTGTTTCAACAGTGTTCTGGAAATGTTCAATGTATGCCCTCACACATTACAAACATCATGGTCCTGAATCTACAATGAATATATTTAATTTGAGTGATTAATCATTATTGTACATTTATTTCACGTCTCTACAATATCTGTTGCATATGGTTGTGTTACTGTAAATACGGTATAAGGGTCTGGTCTAGAACTAGTCTATAAGTCCTCTCCAACAGCCTCTCTAAAGCCATGTTTATACCTGGTTCTAACATGCGTCAGTTGTCCTGATCTTGTCCACAATCTGATTGTCTACACCTGTCGACAAATGTGGGCACAATCAATCAAAAGACGCATTGCGATCTGATTGTGATTAGATATTCCTGACCTCCTCCGGAGGTAGTCAAAGACGTATCTTGTACGAAAATTCTTGAAGTGTAAATGATCCTGACAACAAAAGCATATACATTTGGCCAATGTCACGGTTGTCCTGCCCTCTTCAAAAAACTCACACTGGCCAATTGAGGTATAATTATGGACAACGATACCTCTACAATTACTCCAGAATTAAGATCATGGTCTTCAATACAAACAAAGTGCTAGTAGACACACAAATATCATTCTCACTCAAAAATGCTAACCTCCCCCGGAAATCGTAATGGTGAGAGGTTAGCATGTGTGGGGGTATGATATTTGTGTGTCTGTAACTTTCTCATTCATCATTATTCACGATTAACTCAGGACTATCCGTAATCATGGTAGCATCCACATTCATGTAGAAGTGTTTAGAAACATATACTATTCTTATTTACAATAAAAGTGATACATTATTTACCATTCATTTCAATTGGGCACAAAAGTATCTGAAACACAACCAAATCAAACAGACAACTTTGTAATCATTGAGTGCCAGTAATATGCGACCAAATACTAAACTTTTGACTACTTTAAAGCACATACAGTACCAGACAAAAGTTTGGACACACCTACTCATTCAAGGGTTTTTCTTTATTTTTCTACATTGTAGAATAATAATGAAGATATCAAAACAATGAAATAACACATAATGGAATCATGTTGTAACCCAAAAAGTGTTAAACAAATCAAAATATGTTTGAGATTTGAGATTCTTCAAAGTAGCCACCCCCTTCATGAGGTGGTCATCTGGAATGCATTTCAATTAACAAGTGTGGCTTGTTAAAAGTTAATTTGTGGAATTTATTTTCGTTCTTAATGCGTTTGAGCCAATCAGTTGTGACAAGGTAGGGGGGTATACAAAAGATAGCCCTATTTGGTAAAAGACCAAGTCCATATTATGGCAAGAACAGCTCAAATAAGCAAAGAGAAACGACAGTCCATCATTACTTTAAGACATGAAGGTCAGTCAATCTGGAAAATTTCAAGAACTTTGAAAGTTTCTTCAAATGCAGTCGCAAAAAAACATCAAGCGCCTCTCATGAGGACCACCAAAGGAAAGGAAGACCCAGAGTTACCTCTTCTGCAGAGGATAAGTTCATTAGAGTTAACTGCACGTCAGATTGCAGCCCAAAAAAATGAGTTCAAGTAACAGACATCTCAACATCAACTGTTTAGAGGAGACTGCGTGAATCAGGCCTTCATGGTCGAATTGCTGCAAGAAACCACTACTAAAGGACACCAATAAGAAGAAGATACTTGCTTGGGCCAAAAGACACAAGCAATGGACATTAGACCGGCGGAAGTCTGTCCTTTGGCCTGATGAGTCCAAATTTTTGGTTGGAACGCAGAGTGAGAGAAAAGCAGCCAACAAGTGCTCAGCATATGTGGGAACTCCTTCAAGACTGTTAAAAAAGCATTCCTCATGAAGCTGGTTGAGAGAATGCCAAGTGTGTGCAAAGCTGTCATCAAGGCAAAGGGTAGCTATTTTGAAGAATCTCTAATATATAATATATTTTGATTTGTTTAAGACTTTTTTGGTTACTACATGATTCCATATGTATTATTTCATAGTTTTGATGTCTTAACTATTATTCTACAATGTAGAAAATAGTACAAATAAAGAAAAACCCTTGAATAAGTAGTGTCACCAAACTTTTGACTGGTACTGTATACTGTAAGTGAATGTGTCCCAACACTTTTGGTCCCCTAAAATGGGGGGCTATGCACAAAAAGTGTTGTAATTTCTAAAAGGGTCCACCCGATGTGGATGAAAATACACTCAAATTAAAGCTGACAGTATGCAATTTAACCTCGTAGTCATTGGATCATTTCAAATCCAAAGTGCTGGAGTACAGAGCAAAAACAGCAACAAAAGGTTGTCACTGTCCCAGTGCTTTTGGAGCTCACTGCATATTGCAATCCAGTAGGCTCTATTATATTCTGTGAATCTTTAAGCATTTTCCAGACAAATCGCTATAACAATAGAGTGCAGAAGATGTCCCAACTGATGCGTAAAAGCACATAGCTTTCTGTAAGTATGAGTGCGGCAACTGTCCAATATAATGTACAATACGAAGGACTCTAGGCTACTTTTAGATATACACTTTATTCCTCTATAGTGTTTGTTTTACATCCGTGCTCCTTTGTAGGCCTAAACATGACAGTTTCTTTAGAGAGTGTAAAATATTAACATTATTAAAAAGACAACATATGTAAACATCCAGGCGTAAAGATCAACCCTGTCCAGACCTGTTTGAAAAAATGTGTTACACCATTCGGAGATGCCCTACTCTGTTCTACTGTGTACATTAGGGCTTAAGTGTCATTTTTATTTATACTGTGCATTAATTGTATTTTGCTCACACAGACTGATAATTTGTGAGGTGGCTTTTTTGGGGATGGGAGAGATTCTCCAAATATTTATGTGTACGGCTGTGGACAGGTCAAGGTTATCGGGACAGTGGCCTATTATGCCAAGTCTTAAATCGTTGGATAACAAAAGTAGGCTGTAATGATGACAGTATTAAACTATTCACTATAAAAGTGTGCTGTTTTCTGTCGATTTCTACAGCTTGTGTAGGGAGGGAGGGACCAGAAAATCTGGTCACAATACGGACGCAGTTGGCAGCTAGAGACACATTTTATTACCATGTGTAGACGCAACAAATCTCGATCAGATAGTGATCAGATAATCTTGATCAGATGACGACAACCACACGTTAATGCAAGGTGTAACCACGGATTAAAAGCCTGTCTTCTGTATTCGCTTGATATATAAAAAAGGCTTATGAAGCAGCATTTGCTCAATTATCCCTGGAGGTTTAGATTGATACTTGAATCAGTGTAGAGATGGAGCCCATCTCAGACTCCCTGTGTTATCTGAAAAGCCTGTTGAAATCTGCCCTTATGCTCCATGCCATATTAGCTTGAATACTGGGGAGCAGTTAAGACTACTGGTAAAAATATGCACTCAACAGCATTTTAATTAATACTGTTTTTCTAAGGTGGTCTTAAAATGTGTACTTATGTATTGGCTCTGTCTGCACTTGCATTTACTGGAATTTGTGTCTCTTTTTGAGTCTCTCACATTGCTGTAAGCGTGACATGAATTATTGCTATTGCTTTATGCCTGACTGAAAGTGTAATTCATTTGAAGACTATGCCATCCTAACCATGTCAAGGTTTGAATGGGAATTTAAAGAGAAAAAAGGACATACTGTACTTGCAATGACCTTCTCTGAATCTCTTTACATACTAATAGGCTTATCCTTTTGGAACAAGACTCCCCTAAATGAAGCTGAAAACAATATGACAAGTTAAACCATTAAGCCGCAGAGTTGGAAGTCGTTGCTATTCGTGTGAAACCTGGAATTTTACACACTCGCTTGGCACGTAGACATGTGAGCCTATATGGACCTCCATTCATCACGATGTGACCTTTTTATTTAGAATACCTGTCAGGCACAAGCCTTCACTTCCTCTGATACATCAACAATGTCAGGACCTCCATGGATCTCTTCCTTCTCCTTCCCAGCCAAACCAGGGTCAACATTATCCATTCACACACACTCCATGGGTCACAAGGTCAGTCTGAACCATGAACATATCTGGATCCGTTACTCTCCAATGTCTTTCATTCTGCAAATATGGGATTCATGTTAGAACACTCACCAATCAGCTTTGCTCTGGTAGGTATGAACTTTCCATAGCATAACATAATGTTCTGTTCCCAAATTCATCCTGATGTCTTAATCCTACAGAGTTCAATTTAGGACTGATAGGACTGGACCTGGTTAAGAATGTGTCTTCTCATTAGAGTTTGTTGAGGTTCAGTAGGTCTCCTCTGGTCCACAGGAGTTTCTAGAATTTGAAGACATTTGGGGCTTAGCCCAAAGCCAGAAGGCAAAACAAAAGAAGGCAAAAAAAGAAGGAATTTCAACAGCCAAATGTGTGAATTTGATGCACTTTGAGATGAACATTGAGAGATTAGATATTTTTCAAGTAACTTCCCACCTGCCACAGCAGACACTGCCAGTACTTAATTACAGTAGCTACTGTGGGTCTCTCTACCTGGAACACTCTCTTCTCTCTACTCTGGAACACATACATCTACAGTGTATTGCCAAAAACCTCCATACCACTCAAAAACTTCAAACATAGACTTTGACCTGTCCAACGAGCAAAACTGATTAAAGAATCCCACAGTACCCAAACACCCTCTCTCTCGCACACACACGCACACACTGTGCAGCAATTAGAATCCACAGAGCAGCTGTAAGTGATACAGTCTTCTGTGTGCTCACCCCTCCTCTGCCTCTCTCCATCGCTTTCTCTGTGTTGTCTGTTGCGGTCTCTCGTCTGCCCTCTTCTGTTGCTGTCTCTTATTCTTCTATGTTGCTGTCTCTTTTGTCTTCCCTCTTCTCTCGTCCAGTCCTGGTTGTAAAAAGTGTAAAAGTAAACAATTGTTTTTAAAAGTAATTTCACAGGCTTTTTCTCCTCACCTGAAAATTCTTTGTAAACCATGTATGTATTTCACCTGTTATAATTTCTGCAAATAAATACAAGTAATTAGAATCTATAGAGCAGCTTGAAATGATATAGTCTACTGTGTGCTCAGCCCACCTCTTCTCTCCATCTCTTCTGTCACTTTCTTTGTGACTTGTCTGTTGCTGTCTCAGGTTTGTGTTAGTGACTGTCTCCTTTGCCTATCCTCTTCCGTTATAGCCTGTACTGTTCTTCTGGTGTCTCTCTCTTATAGCAACAGAAGAGTAGGTTATCTCTGTGTCTTGTCTGGTGTCGCTCTCCACCATCTACTCTTCTGTTGCTGCCTCTGTGTCTTGTCTGTTGTCTCTTTAGTTTTGCAATTCAAAATGGTCAAGTGGTTACTGGGGCAGCTTAACTTGCGGACTTGTGGTTAGAGTGTACAAACTGAGATTGAAAGGTTGGAAAATCGATCCCCGGCCGAGTCATACCAAAGACTGTAAAAATGGAACGCGATGTGTCTCTGCTTGGCACTCAGCATTAAGGATATAGATTTGGGGTGAGGCCCTGGGATAGACTAGCTTCCTGTCCAGGGGGTGTACATCAATTTGCCTCACGCTGCAGAAACAGGAGATTGGCTCCAATGAGCTGTTCCGGCTCACACGCCACGGCTTGTGCAAGACTTTTTACTTACCTTTTTAATTTACATTTTTTTACTTGTTTGGACCTGTGTCTTGGTCACCTGAATCATCCTTTTCCCTACCAGTTGCCCCTGGCTGCTGATGTTCTAAGTACTCCGCTGGCCTGCTGCTCAATCAAATTTCAATAAAATGTATTTATAAAGCCCTTCTTACATCAGCTGATGTCGCAAAGTGCTGTACAGAAACCCAGCCTAAAACCCCAAACAGCAAGCAATGCAACTGTAGAGCTGTTCTCATCTGTCATTCGCCTTGGCTCATCTGCAAGGTAGCAAGATATCGGTACATTAGTTTGTTTTAAAGGACAACTGCACTTCCTGGTTTGGCCTCATTTTAGATTAAGAAATGCTAGTGGCCATGACTGAATTCAAACGTGATTTGGTTTCGGGGTTTGGTTTGAGTATCTTTTGTGTGTGTGTGTTCGCAGGTGGGAAGAGCTAGCCAAATTAATTTGCCAATTAGCTTGGTGTGCGACCTGACTTTCACTTTGGATATCTTCAGCGCTAGTCAGGGACTGTCAACAAATTACACAATGTTGTCGTGACTTGACTTTAACAATCTGAAGACTGTTATTTATCTAATTACCTAAACATGTTAAATTGTTACCCGATTAAATTAATAATGTAAAAATTAACTCATTAGGATCTGGGGCACCACGAGAGCAGTTCTTTAAAGAGTTCTCATCTCCCGAATTAAACTCAAAAGGTACTTTACCTATTACATCTATAAACAGTCAACTTATTAATCATAACCTCATATCATATCATCATTCTGAACAGTCATAATCTCCTTACATCTGCAAAAACCTGAGTCTTACTTGTGATTCAGTACTACACAAATTGGAATAATAATTTATTTACTAGCTAATTAAATGGTAACACAGGATAAAAATACACACTTAATATGTTAAAAACAGGTCCCTAGCGGAATGACAATAACGTGGCTGCTTGTTACAAAAGAGATGGAGAGAGAGGGGGCAAAGACACTTAACATTGGTACTTTCAGAAACTACTCTCACTTACAGTAGGCATATACTTTGCACACGAACCGCTGCCCGCTTTGAGTAAGAAATCATGAATGTATTTATGTGAAATACCTTGGTTGTTGGGCCTTTTCACGGCACGCTTGTAGGCTCTGATTGTCCAAAAGGGTTGCAACAAGTCTTCTACTGTTGTTCTTCACTGTAGTTGTCTCGTATCTGGGGACTTGTCGTGTAGTCCTGAACAGAACTACAGAGTTTATTTTCTTCCATTAGCTCTTGAAGATGCTTCTTTGTAGATAGTCTAGCCAGCCGTATTGGTGGTTTGAGCAGAGTAACAGAATGGTCCTACTCAAATTCGCTTTCTAAGATACTTTACTTAGGACAGCTAATCAGCCGTACCAGTGATTGTTCGGGAGGTGAGTTTATCGTCTATACCTTGTGTTGAGATTCACAGTTCAAACCACTTTAAAAGTGAAGCTACAGCGTTACGCTTTTCTGGTCTAGTCGGTTAATTTCTCTACTCACCAGTTTGTTAGAAAGGGGCATTCCATCTCTGACCTCACTCTGGGTGTGACTTGTCACTGTGCAGAGTTTATGTAAAACCATTTTCTCTTATAGCTTCTCAAATCACATTCCTCTCTTAACAAAAACACTTTGATCATTTTTCATATTACATGCACAACGCATAGTATGAAAAGTTTGTACATGTAGTATGTATACTTTCCAAGTTACAGTATTTCCTTCATAACATTTTTAATGACATTAGTGTTCTATAGATCGCCTCTGACCATTCCCCACGTTCTATGTTAGAAATATTGTTCCAGTATTGGCTTTTGAACATGCGCGTTTTGGAATATTTTTATTCTGTACAAGCTTCCTTCTTTTCATTCTGTCAATTAGGCTAGTACTGTGGAGTAACTACAATGTTGTTGATCCATCCTCAGTTTTCTCCTATCACAGCCATTAAACTCTGTAACTGTTTTAAAGTTACCATTGGCCCCATGGTGAAATCTCTGAGCGGTTTCTTTCCTCTCTGGAAACTGAGTTGGGAAAGACGTCTGTCTCTTTGTAGTGACTGGGTATATTGATACACCATTCAAAGTGTAATTAATAACTTCACCATGCTCAAAGGGATATCCAATATTTGCTTTTTTGTATTTTTACCCATCTACCAATTGGTTTTCTTCTTTGCAAGGCATTGGAAAACCTCCTCGGTCTTTGTGGTTCAATCTGTTTTTGAAATTAACTGCTCGACTGAGGGACCTTACAGATAGGGATTTTTGTCAGCTGGTGCTTATTATTCAAATAACTGCCGGTCTCATGGTAATTGACCGTTAATTAACTTAAACATGTTTACCATCTCCGGCTTCCACGCATAGCCTACTTGATGCAGACCTTTGGAACATCTACATTTTAAAACGTCTAATAAATCCATTTAATATAGCCTACACCATCACAAGCAATCCATTATTTATTTTAGGCATGAAGAAAATGTAGCCTATTTCAGAATAACAGAATAGCATATGCTGAGTCCTCCCTGATCTGGCTATGCCATATGGCTGTAGGCTACACTTGTTAATTTAGCAGGCAGGATTTTGCTTATAATTCCGTGCCATTATTTTATATGAAGAACAATACAATTGAACACGGCTGAATAAACTAGAAAGGATATTTTTCCCCAAACGATTTTGAGGGAGTGCGCACAAGCGGCTATTCTGTGTTGAGCGGTTAACAAAGAAACAGGTCCCCCTACAGTATATGCTTAATTAGAGTTATTTGTGCAACTTTAGTTGTAATACAAACTTTAGGCTATATGTTTCGATTTCTAATACATTCTAAGGCTGCATGATGCGACAAATTATGATTTGAAAAAAGTTGCATGAAAGGGAAGCGCTCTACTCTCTTTCTTGAGCAGGCCGCACACACTTCATCAGTCTCTCATTCACAATTTGACAAGCACTTGATAATATTATAATGCAATATTCTCAATTTAATCTGGTCTTTACATATACTAAATAATATGTGTGGTTATCATGCACCTGTCTGAACAGGGACAGGGTATAAAAAGACGTGTCATCCATATGTACTTGAATAGCAAATGGTTTTTCCTCGGTTCATTTTCATGCCAGCCAGGTAGGCTACTCTGGTTGTAAAGCGAAGCAATGTGCTTAATATTAGGCAAGTTGCCAAATAAATATAGTAGGCCTAGCCTATAGAAAGCTGATGACCTCTATTGTCCATGTTCTGTTATAATCTGCACCCGGCACAGCCAGAAGAGGACTGCTCACAGTCTGGTTCCTCTCTAGGTTTCTTCCTAGGTTCTGGCCTTTCTAGGGAGTTTTCCTGCTTTTACACCTGCATTGCTTGCTGTTTGGGGTTTAGGCTGGGTTTCTGTACAGCACTCTGTGACATCAGCTGATGTAAGGAGGGCTTTATAAATACATTTGATTTGATTTGAAAAAGAGGATGATCCATCAAAACTCTGTTTTCTCACACAATCATAAAGTGTTGGATTTGATGCATTTGCATTGATGTAAGAGTGATTAGGAGGGACAATAGAGTGTTGAGTATCATCCATTAGCAGGTTTGGTAGGCTACTAATGACCATCAGAGGCATTGGAGCGCAGTTTTGGAGAAGCGTAGTTACCGTGACTCAATGGTCATGGAATTTGACTGTGATCATGACCCCTTGACTGCCAGTGTGGCGGTAATAAGGTCACTGTAACAGCCTTACTTACAGATAATTGTATGTGTGGGGTACAGAGATGAGTTAGTCATTCAAAAACCATGTTAAACACTATTATTGCACAGAGTGAGTCCATGCAACTTACTAAGCACATTTTTACTTCTGAACTTATTTAGGCTTGCCATAACAAATGAGTTGAATACTTATTTACTCAAGACATTTCAGCTTTTCATTTTTTAATTACATTTGTAAAAATGTCTGAAACCATAATTCCGCTTTGACATTATAGGGTATTGTGTGTAAACCAGTGACACAAAATCTAAATGTAATCCATTGACACAACAAAATGTGGGGGGGTTGGATGGAGGCATGTTGGGCTGGGGGAATAGGATGGGGAGTTGGGGGTGTAAGCCCACCTCTTTTTGTCTCTTTTCTTTACATACCAATTTTATTATTACAAAATCCTGTGTGTTCAATATGATAATTTCTCTGTATGTAAACTATTTAAATTGGCATAAATATTGTACCTGTAACCATTTCCAATGTGACGTACACTGAGCAGCTGCAGCCCTGAATTGATGATTACCTGTGTGCTGCCAACTGTGGGTATGTGGGCAGGATTGAAACAAACCCAACCTTCATTTATGTTGTGATGCAGTCTCACAAAGCTCGGTTTTGGACATTTTATTACCAAATGTATCCTATTTACACTTTGTTGTCAATTTTGACAGTAGAATAAGGAGACCCCAGCTCCACTAACACCTTGTTTGCTTAGCTAGCTACATGCATAGGCTATCCTTATGTATTTGAAGTTACATAATACATTTTGTTTACTGATCAAGAAAAGCATGCAGTTAGTTGTTGTATATCTCTGATAGAGGTAAATGTGTTATAATCTGACATTTATTACGACTATGCTCTTTAAGAGGTGATGATATTAAAACCAAATAGTTACCATTTATTTAACAATCCCTTGAAAACAGAACATAGTTGTTAATGGTTTTAGCAGAGCTGGAGGTTCATTTGCTTTCCAGCAGTCAAATCAAACACTCTGCACCATATTGTGACGTTTTATTGATAATGACCTATATGGAAATAACAGCCAAGCATGTTTACCTGTGGAATAAGCTATAAGACCTCTATGATTCATAAAATGTTCTGCCACCACAACATAACCCATTTTAAACAGGGTTAATATCAAGTTGTAGTAAAGTTCAGCTTCAGTCCACAGGGTGGCAATATGTCACTGTCAGAAGATATGTGCTTCGGTCTGTAAAACTTTCATCTTTTCAGTCTCAGATAGCTAGCCAGCCAGCAGCTACCAAGGTGACTAGCCAGCCAAGCTAGCTACAAAAACTAAACCCATTAACACACTCGCTGGAAATTAAACACTTTTCCTAATATCATGACTTATATTAACATCCTTAGCTTGCCCATTCCCTAAGCATACTGTCAAGCAATAGCTTAAGGATGCTGAGCGCTAACGCTAGCTTATTAGCATTAGCCAACCCTTATGATGAGGGAGACTAGCTATTTAGCTACCAATCAATCAAGTGTATTTATAAAGCCCTTTTTACATCAGCCGATGTCACAAAGTGCTTAAACAGAAACCCAGCCGGAAACCCCATATAGCAAGCAATGCAGATGTAGAAGCACGGTGGCTAGGAAAAGCTCCATAGAAAGGCAGGAACCTAGGAAGAAACCTAGAGAGGAACCAGGCTCTGTGAGGCAACAGGTCCTCTTCTGGCTGTGCCGGTGGAGATAAGAGTACATGGCCATTAAGACTAGATCATTCTTCAAAATGTTCAAACATTCATAGATGACCAGCAGGGTCAAATAATAATCAGTGGTTATAGAATCAAATCAATCTTTGTCACATGCGTCGAATACAACAAGTGTAGACCTTACCGTGAAATGCTTACTTACAAGCCCTTAACCAACAGTGCAGTTCAAGAAGAGTTACGAAAATATTGACCAAATAAACTAAAGTAAAAAATAATACAAAGTAACATAACAATAACGAGGCTATATACAGGGGGTACCGGTACCGAGTAATGTGTGCGGCGGGGGTACAGATTAGAGGTAGTTTGTACAATTAGGTAGGGGTGAAGGGACTATGCATAGATAATAAACAGCGAGTAGCAGCAGTGTACAAAACAAAATTGGGGGGAGTCAATGCAATAGTCCGGTGGCCATTTGATTAATTGTTCAGCAGTCTTATGGCTTGCGGGTAGAAGCTGTTGAGGAGCCTTTTGGGCTGAGACTTGGCGCTCCGGTACCGCTTGCCGTGTGGGAGCAGAGAAAACAGTCTATGACTTGGGTGACTGGAGTCTCTGACAAGTTTTTGGGCCTTCCTCTGACACCGTCTATTATATAGGTCCTGGATATATAACTTTGAGGGTCTGGGGACCCATGCCAAGTCTTTTCAGTCTCCTGAGAGGGAAAAGTTGTCGTCGTTCCCTCTTCACGACTGTCTTGGTGTGTTTGGACCATGATAGATCGTTGGTGATGTGAACACCAAGCAACTTGAAGCTCTCAACCTACTCCACTACAGCCCCATTGATGTTAATGGGGGCCTGTTCAGCATTTTCCTGTAGTCCACGATCAGCTCCTTTGTCTTGCTCACATTGAAGGTAGAAGTTGTTGTCCTGGCACCACACTGCCAGTTCTCTGACCTCCTCCCTATAGGCTGTCTCGTCATTGTCGGTGATCAGGCCTACCACTGTTGTGTTGTCAGCAAACTTAATGATGGTGTTGGAGTCGTGTTTGGCCACGCAGTCGAAGGTGAACAGGGAGTACAGGAGGGGGCTAAGTACACAACCTTGAGGGGCCTATGTAAGAATGCTGTTCATCGACTACTGCTCAGCATTTAACACATAGTACCCCCCGTGCAACTGGGTCCTGGACTTTCTGACGTGCCGACCCCAGGTGGTGAGGGTAGGAAACAACATCTCCACCCCACTGATCCTCAACACTGGGGCCCCACAAGGGTGCATTCTCAGCCTTCTCCTGTACTCCCTGTTCACCCATGACTGCGTGGCCATGCACGCCTCCAACTCAATCATCAAGTTTGCAGACGACACTACAGTGATAGGCTTGATTACCAACAGCGACGAGACGGCCTACAGGGAGGAGGTGAGGGCCCTCGAAGTGTGGTGTCAGGAAAATAACCTCACACTCAACCTCAACAAAACAAAAGGAGATGATCGTGGACTTCAGGAAACAGAAGAGGGAGCAGCCCCCCATCCACATCAACGGGACAGTAGTGGAGAAGGTGGAAAGTTTTAAGTTCCTCTGCGTACACATCACAGACAAACTGAAATAGTCCACCCACACAGACAGGGTGGTGAAGAAGGCGCAACAGCACCTCAGTAAGCTGAATAAATTTGGCTTGTCACCATAACACTTACAAACTTTTACAGATGCACAATCGAGAGCATCCTGTCGGGCTGTATCACCGCCTGGTACGGCAACTGCTCCGCCCACAAACGTAAGGCTCTCCAGAGGGTAGTAAGGTCTGCACAACGCATCATCGGGGCAAACTACCTGCCCTCCAGGACACCTACACCACCCGATGTCACAGGAAGGCCAAAAGATCATCAAGGACAACAACCACCCAAGCCACTGCCTGTTCACCCCACTATCATCCAGAAGGCGAGGTCAGTACAGGTGCATCAAAGCTGGGACCGAGAGACTGAAAAACAGCTTCTATCTCAGGGCCAGACTGTTAAACAGCCATCACTAACATTGAGTGGCTGCTACCAACATACTGACTCAAATCTCTAGCCACTTTAATAATAAAAAATGTGATGTAATAAATGTATCACTAGTCACTTTAAACAATGCCACTTTATATAATGTTTACATACCCTACATTACTCATCTCATATGTATATACTGTACTCTACACCATCTACTGCAACTTGCCTATGCCGTTCTGCCATCGCTCATCCATTTATATGTACATATTCGTATTCATTCCTTTACACTTGTGTGTATAAGGTAGTTGTTGTGAAATTGTTAGATTACTTGTTAGATATTACTGCATGGGCGGAACTAGAAGCACAAACATTTCGCTACACTCGCATTAACATCTGCTAACCATGTGTATGTGACCAATAAAATTTGATTTCAACATGCCAATAGTAAGGTGTAAGGCTTTAGTTTTCCCTCAACGCTTGGGAAATGGCTGCCAAACATGTGATATGTGTTTGGGCATTCTGAAAGGGCTTGATCCCCTTTATAGCCCCTCTTCTGCCCTCCCTCCACCACACCGTCCCACAGCCAGACCACCCGACTGAATGCTCAGCCTGATCCAGCTACTGAGGGAAAACCTGCCTTAAAAACAATGCATATCAACAGGCAAGATACTTCACATAACTGTAAATAATTAGACTACACAAATATGTAAACCTTGAAGCCGGGGCCTCCCGAGTGGCGCAGCGGTCTAAGGCTTGAGGCATCACTACAGACCCGGGTTCGATCCCAGACTGTGTCATAGCCGGCTGTGACCGGGAGACCCAAAAGGTGGCCCACAATTGGCCTAGTGTCGTCCAGGTTAGAGGAGGGTTTGGCCAGCCGGAATTTCCTTGTCCCATCGCGCTCTAGCAACTCCTTGTGGCGGGCTGGGCGCCTGCAAGCTGACTTCGGTCACCAGCTGTACAGCGTTTCCGCCGACACATTGGTGTGGCTGGCTTTCGGGTTAAGCGAGCAGTATGGCATGGCAGGGTCATATTTTGGAGGAAGCATGGCTCCCGAGTCCATAGGGGAGTTGCAGCGATGTGACAAGATCTAGCCAATTGGATATCACGAAATTAGGGAGAAAAAGGGGTAAAAGTACAACAATAAAAAACAACTTGAAGCCATGAATTGTTTACACGTATGATTGCATTGTGTTAATGAAAATGTTTGTGCCAAAAGAGAAAGAACAGATTGATCATAGGGATCCTTTCCAGGGACTGTCACAGGAAGTTGGCTTCCAAGCATTGATGGATGGAGAGAAAGGTCCAGCATAAGACTAAGCTACTAACTGATCAAGTGTACCCAGTCAGGAAGGTGAAGCAGCAAGGATTCCACTACATTGCTTACACCATCCCAGCCAAGTCAGATCAGTAATTACTCAAGAGTAGTGGGAAAACATCAGAAGCATGTCAAAGTATTCTAACAGAACCTAGGTATGATGAGGGGATGTAGGGTGGCCATGGTGAGGGTCTACCACTGAGTCACAGCTGACTCACAGACTGGGAATGGCAGGATGCGGAAGGTCACATTCCATCCTGACACACACACACTACTCTGCCAATCCTGATTGGATTCTCTCAAAAGAACTGTATATGACTTACCAATGCTTCCCCTCAAAATCCTGTCCAATTAATAAATCAGATGAGATTTTTAAAGAAACATCAAATGTTTCCAGAGGCCAAACATCCTTGATTCAATTAAATGAAAGCAAAGTGGGATAGAAAGTAAAATGTCTATTACTACTGTTAAAACCATGCATATAATTCTGGTGTCACCTAATACCCTTATAGTATAATGTAGAACATAAGGGACACAGGTCACAGGAGGTTGGTGGCACCTTATTGGGGAGGATGGGCTCATGGTAATAGCTGGAGCGGAATCAGTGGAATGGTATCAAATACATAAAATATGGTTTCCATGTGTTTGATGCCATTCCATTCGCTCAGTTCCAGCCATTATTATGAGCCGTCCTCCCCTCAGCAGCCACAACTGACACAGATGTACTTTGTTTAGGCAACCTACTCGAATAGAATAAGAGACCGGCTTGTAGCCCTACATCCATACTGAATCTATATCACCTAATATATCTGTTGGTATTTCTTTTAAGACCGCCATGGACGTTGACCTAGAGCCAAGATATCCAGATGCAAAATAACAACCCTGATGAGGTCTATATTTGATGTGTCCAGAGTGGTTGCCTTGCACAATCCAGAGTTAAGAGTGGAGAAAAAAATATATATATTTTTTTTTTTCTCATACATTTTAGGCAATCACAATTGCATCACATTTCCCTAAGACATTATTTTGCACCGATATTGGCAACCAGTGTAGGAATGAGTTAAAAATGAATTTGCTCAACCAGTTATTTACCAATTTAGCAGTGTACAAAAGCAATAAATGTTTTACAAGAGCCCCACAATACCCATAAAACCTAGTGGTCAAACAGTGCCAATCGTTTTTCAAATATTTATTTTTCCAATAGGGAATTTTAAAAACACTTAAAATAAGGGCTGTGTTTCGTGTAGGCTTACCCTGGTGTGATGTTTTGATAACCATGTAAATCTCTCGGACATTGTGACTTTGATCAATATATTCGGCTCCATTTACTCTGATTCAAAAATTATAATTAGGTAGACATCAAGCAATTCTAGAAATCCCTGCATGTCATCTCTAGCTTTGCAAACAGGTAGTGTCAATTTAAAACTTACACAAGACAGTTCACATAATTGTCCATTTAAAGAAATGTAGCCAATATATTAATTACAAAACTTTGCTAACATTAGATCGACAGAGATTCTTATCTTTGCCTCGGTTTGACAGTCTTGTCCAGATCATCATGGCATTTGTAGTTCTTTATGATAGCCACAATAGCAGCTGATTAGCGTTTCATTTTTGGGCAGTAAATACAAGTCACCTTGTCCTAGAGAGATTTACATGTTTATCAAAACATCAAGCAAGGGTAAGCCTACATGAAACACAGCCCTTATTTTAAAGTGTTTCTAAAATGTGTTTGCTTGGGAGACTAATGCCTTCTGATGTCATTCTCAGATTAACTGTGATCTAAATGAAGCAGCCATTGCAGAGTGGAGCTGATTGGCTAACATCCCAGCCAATTTTGCACCAATGTCTCCACCTTGTGGCTAAACTAAGGAGGTGCAGGATACAGGCTAAGACTACAATCTTACACAAGTTTATTCAAGTAATATTCAATATACATGTCGATATATAGTCTCCCCCTCAGGCTGTTTACATCCTCGGTGGTCCCGCTAATCTCCAGCCCTCCATCTTGCCCACCTTGGTGAACATGGCCAGTGTCCCCAGCCCAATACATGCCGTTGTGCCGGTCATTGCACTGTGAGCTGTAGATCAAAGAGACACAAAATACATGTTATTTGTGGAAAAGATATGGAGAGGCCGGATATTCTCTTTGTTGCCCCTCTGTATCTCTAGCAAACATCTAGCGATGAGAAGAAGTTCACTGCCCTACAAAGATCTTAGAGATTAAAAGATGACAGCAATATGATGGTAACTATGTGGAGCCATTTGCTTTTACAGTCATCTTAGATATGCACAGGGAAGTTAACAAGCACTGAAGGGAAAACAAGTGCTAAAGGGAAAAGACTGCTTTTTGGAATGAAATGTTGGAAGAAAATGCTTTGAAACAGAGGATGTTCCACCCAAACTTTTGAGAATACTAATTTTCCTTGTTTTGAAACATCTGCTCCCGTTTGTTCCTACTGAATGAAACCCAGATCTTCAGCATACTGTGTAATATATAGCATACTCACTACGAGCTCCAAGAAAGACTCCTGATGCACAGCCTCCGATGAAGTAGTTCACAGGGTCATCAGGAGCATCCCGGGCCTGTGCAGCTAAACAAGTGGTCATCCCAAAAATCGCCCCCAAGGCAGCTGTTAAGGAAGGAAAGACAAAAAAAAAAAACATGAACTTACACTGGCATAAACCTAGCCTGGTTGTCGCCTCTTTTCGATAACCCCTTAAAGTTATACAATATTATGAAAATTAGACGGATAGGATAATGTTCTAACTTAATCCATAAATTTGATTGGAAACCTAACATTGGGCACGGGAAGAACAGAGGATTCCCGTTTGTTGCATTTTTACCACCACCTCAAATATACAAATAATTGGGCTAGGCTACTGGTTCAAAAGCTATAAGAGGAACAGAGAGAGGAAATAAGAGAGAGGCCATTGGAGATGTATGAATTGTGCAAGAAGGGAACAGCGAAGACGTGTAAATTAGAAGTTAATTCATAGTCTGGGCTATTAATCCACCATTTGTTTGCTGTTGTGTTACAAAGTGTGATTATTAAACACTAATATCTTGATTAGATAAGTATTCAACCCCAAGTCAATACTTTGGCAGCAATTACAGTTGTGAGTAAGTCTAAGAGTTTTGCACACCTGGATTATACAATATTTGCCCATTATTCTTAAAATGGCAAGCTTTGTTAAGTTGATTGTTGATCATTGCTAGACAGACATTTTTAAGTCTTGCCATAGATTTTGAAGCCAATTTAAGTCAAAACTGTAATTAGGCTAATCAGGAACATTCAATGTCTTGGTTAGCAACGCCAGTGTATATTTGGCCTTGTGTTTTAAGTTATTGTCCTGCTGAATGTGTCTCCCAGTGTCTGTTGTAATGCAGACAGTGCCAGGTTTTATTATAGGATTTTAGCTGTGTTTACCTCCTCCATAACAGGTGCAAGTTTTGCTCGATTAAATCTTGTAGGGTAAAAGGTTCTGTATAAATTATCTCACTCATTATGGAAACAGCAGAGGAGAAGGTGGAAAGCTTCAAGTTCCTCGGCGTACACGTCACTGACAAACTGAAATGGTCCACCCACACAGACTGCGTGGTGAAGAAGGCGCAACAGCGCCTCTTCAACCTCAGGAGGCTGAAGAAATTTGGCTTGTCACCAAAAACACACACTTTTACAGATGCAGTAGTTGCTGAACGTCTGGGGGTGATGCACTTTCAAATGAGTAATTAGGTTTGTGGTATTGAAAGATTTCACTTTCTCCCCTCCTCGGGAAATAACAGCATCACAAACGTTGCATATGATCCACACAGCAGACATTGTGGGCTAGGTTAGGAATGCTGTGTTGCACAGTACTTTTTTTGTGGCGTCATTACGGCATGTACCTACGTTATATAGGTATGCACGTCAGCTTTGACATCGGTTTTGCACATCAGCGTTAAACTAGACATCGGGCCGATGCCGATGTTGGCATTTTTAGCTAATATCGGCCGATTCCAATATGCTTACCGATATACTGTGCATCCCTAATATTTTGCATTACTCATCTCATAAGTATATACTGTATTCTATCCTACTGTATATTTTAGTCTATGCCTCTGCTCATCCAAATATTTATATATTTTTAATTCCTTTACGTGTGTATTGTTGTGAGTGTTAGATATTACTGCACTGTTGGAGCTAGAAACACAAGCATTTCGTTACACCCGCAATAGCATCTGCTAAACATGTATGTGACAAATAAAATTTGATTATTTTGATTTGAGTCCTCTCTAGCCCCTTTGAACAACATGATCTTGCATTGACACTGCCTTCTCACAAGGGAATGACTGCAGCAGGTCATAACGGTATTGTTTATTATTATTCTTAAAGTGTTATAAATTGTACGCACCATCCATGTTCCATAACGTTGTAATGGAAAAATTGCATGTGGTTTCCAACTACCTAATAAGCATCTGCGCTGTAAATCCAGCTGCATATTGAACATTGAGATTGTCAAAAGGCCAGTCTCTCTGGCAATGACAGGAGTGGCAAGGAATGGAATGTTAGCTAAAAATACTGGTACCCAGACTACCATAAACCCACCTTAACTGTATGTTGTCCTTATAACAAACATCTGATCACAGAAACATGTTTCTTAACACCACTGAAACACTAAGATCAAACAGCACACTTTTGCGAGGAAACTATAGAGATCAGAGATCAGTACATTATTTGGTGAATTGCAGCATTTTGACCTCGGGCCGCATCTACAAACCCTCTACTAGTAGGATTGCTGAGCTAGGATCAGTTTTGCGATCACAATGTATAAGATTACATGGACGGGGGGGAACCTGGGCCCGTATCCACAGTGTCTCAGAGCAGGAGTGCTGATATAGGATCAGTGCTGCCTTTTAGATCATAGCCTGAACACTATTGGCTACTGATCTAGGAGGGGTAGCTGTGTATTCAGATTTCAGGTGTAAGCATGATATCTTCATGGCAGTAATCCAGGTTATTATTATTACTGCTGTGTATGAGACTAGAGACACATACCCATGGTTACTGTGCCATTTGTGGCTCTCTGAACAGCTTGGATTGCAGAATCAGGCTGGAATGCCACAATGTGATAGGCTGAACCCACCAACCCTGTGTGTAAGAAAAGAGGATGTTAGACTACTGTGCACAGAGTTGACTAGATAGCTACTTACTTACTTACTTGCCAAGTATTTAGCTACAACAATGTTAGCTATGATTAGCTTGCTAACTAACTGGTAAACGTCGTTCAAATTCCAGTGTTTAATGAACTAGTTAGCTGTATTGTCTTACAGCAGCTGCTGGCTAAACAACTGGCTAACCTAACAACGTTAACTGACGTTACATTAGTTGAACACAACACATTACTTGCTAGTATGTTAGCAGTAGCTAGCATGGCATTGGCAGCTAACTATGTTATGGCTAGTTAGCGTTACAGCTCTTTTCAGTTAACTAGCTAACTTCCATCATGTTTCCTTTTGTGTACTACTTACCTAGAGCTGTGCCCAATTTGGTGGTGATCCATGTTTTCTCGACACAATCCTTACCCTCTTGCAGATCCCAATAACCCATGTTGGATTCCACATGAAGGGCAAAGAGTGGGGAAACATCGCGAGATGAAAAAAAAGATGAAGACGAGAATTTATATTGTAAAACTTTATTATTATCAAATCCTATAAAGAGTACTTTGTTGACAAATTGGCTTTTTATACGTTTAATATGCAATTACTTTTTAAATGTGTTATTAGCTACATAATAAACAAAACACCATCTCACATTGAAAATAGATTTAAATGGTCTATAATGCTGTCTACACTAGTGACAGTAGAGGCAGCAGGAAGGACGGAGGATCACGTCAGATGGGAGAAAGAGAGCGCGCTTGTTTGAAATGGAGAAGCGTCGCGGAAGCTATTGATAAAGAACAACATCAAGACGAAGCACCTGATTTACAACGGGGATGCACTGTTGTGGGCTACATCCTGAGGAGTTCGTGCTGGTTGTACGGAGATTGTGACAGCCGGATAAATGGCGTCCCTTGACAAGGCAAGAACAATATGTATCAGGAGAAGTGCAGTATTATCATAAGGAGGAATGGAGGGGAAAAGAGAGGCAGAGGAGGTATAAGAGGAAGAGGGCGAGCTTGAGTCGGTTAAAAATGGCTGGAAAAAGGGAGATTGTCACTGAAAACACTCACAAACTTTTACAGATGCACAATCGAGAGCATCCTGTCGGGCTGTATCACCGCCTGGCACGGCAACTGCTCCGCCCACAACCGTAAGGCTCTCCAGAGGGTAGTGAGGTCTGCACAATGCATCACCGGGGGCAAACTACCTGCCCTCCAGGACACCTACACCACCCGATGTCACAGGAAGGACAAAAAGATCATCAAGGACAACAACCACCCGAGCCACTGCATGTTCACCTCGCTATCGTCCAGAAGGCGAGGTCAGTACAGGTGCATCAAAGCTGGGACTGAAAAACAGCTTCTATCTCGAGGCCATCAGACTGTTAAATAGCCATCACTAACATTGAATGGCTGCTACCAACATACTGACTCAAATCTCTAGCCACTTTAATAATAAAAAATGTGATGTAATAAATGTATCACTAGTCACTTTAAACAATATCACTTTATATAATGTTTACATACCCTACATTACTCATCTCATATGTATATACTGTACTCTACCATCTACTGCATCTTGCCTATGCCACGTGGCCATCGCTCATCCATATATTTATATGTACATATTCATTACTTTACACTTGTGTTTATAAGGTAGTTGTTGTGAAATTGTTAGATTACTTGTTAGATGTTACTGCACGGTTGGAACTAGAAGCACAAGCAATTCGCTACACTCGCATTAACATCTGCTAACCATGTGCATGTGATCAATAAAATTTGTTTTGATTTGAACGTGGTCTTGTGATAATTGTTTGTGTTTCTGCTGGTCAGAGGGAGCAGGCGCTCCATGTTTAACAAATGGGGGCAAGAGATATGAATTGTTTTGCTCTTAAGGAAAGGGTGAAATTGAAATGGGTGATTACTGGGGTAGTGGTAAATGTGAAAGCTGACCAACTGAAGGGGTAGATTCCTGGTGTTTGATGCTCGTCGTTGTGTGCGACGCATACAGGGTGGTGTGAGTTGAGAAACAGAGTCGTTGTCTGTTCTTTTGTGTTTTGATGTTGATTTTAGGATATATAAGTTATCCTGTACATGCTTTTGTGCCGACTACATTACATTGCCATAAGCTTGACACCTGTAACAATGTGGCAGCAGTGTGTAGGAGGGAGGTTCCTAGGTGTGAGAAGTGCACAGAAGGTCATGAGACAAATGAATGTGTAGCATTGGGGAAAGTAGTGGTATGTGTTAATTGTAGGGGTGCCCATGGGGCTGGGGATCAGAAATGTCCTGTGCGAGAGAGGCAGGTTGAGGTTTCCAGGGTCAGAGTAGTGCAGAAGTTGTCATGCTGAGGCAGTGAAGAAAGTAGAGGAAGATGGGTCAAGGGGGGAGGGATCCTGAGAGGAGTGGTGTGAGTAGTAGATCTGTACCAGTACAGAGGGATCAGTGAGATATGTTTCAGTAACATTGGATTTTTGGCATTTATAGTAATGGTTATCAACTGTACTGCAGGGATGGAACGTAAGTCGCAAAAAATGTAGGTTGTGGTGGCATCTGCAGAGAGGTATTTGGGTGTGCGAGACTTGACATCAGAAGAGTTAAAGGGTGTGTTAAGTGGGGGTGGCCCATCCTTTCAGGCTGTTGGCCTGAAGTAGGACTAAGTGGACTTATTTCTTTTTTTTGTGTGTTGGAACAGAAGGAGCGTGCTCTGTGCCTCAAGAAGATGGTGAGTTGAAATGTGTCCTGTGTGGATCTTCGAAGCAGGGCGCCTATCAAGGGTGTTATCTCTGGGGTTGCGCTAGAAGTAAATGTGCAAAGGATATTTGTAGAGAATTGGATCAAGTGGTTGGTGCACAATGACTGACCCGGATGGTTGGTGGAGTGCGGAAGCCCATTCAATCCATTCTCTTCCTTCTCACGTGTATTTGAGTTATATGAGATTCATGCCCAACCCCATACAGTGTGAGAAATGTAAATGATTGGGTCATGTCAGGTGTATGTAGATGGGAGGAGTATTATATGCTCCTCCAGGCACTTGTCCTCTCCCGTCTGGACTACTGCAACTCGCTGTTGGCTGAACTCCTCGCTTGTGCCACAAAACCCCGGTAACTTATCCAGAATGCAGCAGCTCGCCTGGTTTTCAACCTTCCCAAGTTCTCTCATGTCACCCCGCTTTTCCGCACACTCCACTGGCTTCCAGTTGAAGCTCGTATCCACTACAAGGCCATGATGCTGTCCCTCCCTACCTTCAGGCTATGCTCAAACCCTACACCCCAACCCGAGCACTCCGTTCTGCTACCTCAGGTCTCTTGGCCCTTCCACCCCTACGAGAGGGCAGCATCCACTCAGCCCAGTACAAGCTCTTCTCTGTCCTGGCACCCCAATGGTGGAACCAGCTTACCCCTAAAGCTAGGACAGCAGAGTCCCTGCCCATCTTCCGAAAACATCTGAAACCCTACCTCTTCAAACAGCATCTTAAATAGTTTCTAGCGTGTTTTGGGGGGCTCAAGGATTTTTATGCAGAGGCATTACAAGGAATCCTGTCAATGAATGCTCTGTCCACACAGGTACCTGAGCCTGTGTAGGGATGTGACTGGGATGGTTGTTACATTTTTGTTTTTGTTGTATTATACAATGGAATGTTTTTTTTGTTTCAAACCCCCGTACAGTAGATGGCGGCAATACACCAACATGTCTAGTCTGCCATTGAATTTAAAATAAGAAAAAAGAACTAGTGACTCTTTCCGGGGCGAAGTTTAAGCCACAGGTTACAAAACTGTTGCGAAGTTCATTCAAATTATCCAGCTTTTTATATCAAAACAGTGCAGACAACGAACGATTATATTACACGAGTCATGTTGTTCGTAATTATTACATGGAATTATATGTATTGTTAAGTTTCTTATGGGTTTCAGATATTAGATATATCGTAGGATGACGTATTGGTACTGTAGCTGGTTAACTAACAGTTAGTTAGCTTGCTGTTTTGGTTTCTAGCATAGCATCATCAATCAGTTTTTTCTGCACACGGAACAATGTTTTTTGGTGCAATTGTGCAGTTGTTTACCGAGCTAGGAGGGCCTATACCAAACGCTGAAGAAAGTGCAGCCATGGCAGGAAGAGTAAACACCAGCCCTCCGGTGAAATGCTTGTTCGCGAGCAATGAGTCAATCGTCACGATCAGTCTTCTACGGTGAGCTAGTGTAAATTTACTTTTAGGTCGTGTCATATTCCTCATGTGACATGTCCTCGCCATCACCCGTACAAATTCGGGAGGCGAACGCACACCTGGCCGCGGTGCACAGGCGGGTAGCAGAACTGGAGCAGCGGCTCGAGGCAGCAGAGAACACAGTGAGGGAGCAAGCGGAGAGTCTCATCAGGAAGGACGAGCAACTGAGGGCTGCTACCCAGGAGATCACCGAGGCCAAGAATAAGTAAGTGATGGAGGTCTCTTCAGGCATTGCCATAGCTCCCCTTTCATTTACCAACTATTGTTGTTTCATATGTGCATTGTGTGGCCGAGACTGCAGAAAGATGTGCTGAAAGTTTATCATTGATTTCTCTTTTTATCTAACTTTTTTCTCTAGAGAGATTTACTACCTCCACGAGAAGCTGTGCAAGTCAGAGGACACCATCCAGAGGTTTCAGAACATGGTCAAGGAGAAGGATGCTATGTTAGGCCAGTTGCAGCATCGCTGCCAGCTCTTGGACAACATCTGTAAGAGCAGGCCTTTACTAGACAGTATGCTGTTCCATATGGCTGAGGCAGAAAGACTTGGTCCAGTTGTGGGGATGGGTGAACCCACTGTCAAAGCATCCCTCACAGACGGGGAGTCAAACTGCAGTCCCAACCGCATCTCTAACCACAAAGACTTCTCTCTCAGTGAGGATGACCAGGAGCTGGATGAGATAGTGTTTGGAACAACTGTATAGTACAAGGCCCCTGAGAAGAGTTAGGTTAGTGAAGAGGTTCTAGGAGAGGATGGTACTTGAAGTAGAGGCATGAGTCATTTCAAAACATCTGCATGTTGTGTTATTGAATTGTTTTTATCTCAAAGGAAACATTTGTGCTCTAAGTAGTTCTGTATGCTAAGCAGATAACTTACAAGTTAACATGATGTCACATGGGGGAACTGCTTGACACGCTATGAAGCCTTTAACCAAATAAAGGGAAACTAATCTGCCTTGAGTCCACATCTTAACCAGACAATAACCAGGTGTCCATTTGACATCAGTTCCTGTTGTTTTAACTGCTGTATTTTTGTACTGTAATATTTGGAAATGGTGTAAAAAGGACCTATGTTTATGTTCAGCTCAAAGTGTTGAGAAGGTCAAAAAGTCAGAGTTCAGAAAGTACATCTGTCGCACATACAAGGCTAGGTTCTACTGCATCCCATGCATTTGACTATATGGTATACACATTTGTCATTCTGCACTAACAATGTTTTTTTAAAAGTGACAATTCAATTTAAAGTGCTTGAGGTTATTTTCGGGGTGTGTACTTACTCTACACGTATCCCATGTAAGCATGAAATTTAAGACATACATTAGCCTCTTGTTGGCGTCAATATTTGCTTCAGAGAAGCAAAGTCTATGCAACATTGAACTTTGCGTCACTCTTACAGTACACTCACTCTTGCATTACATAAGATGCTACATAGATGTGACATTCCAGTGGGGTCAAAAGCAGGGGAAATCATGCCTTGTTGTGCTCTCATAATAATACTGTACTGTTTTGCTTAGTCATTATATAAGCAATATTATATATTGTGTTGGCTTAAATCATCAGGTGGCTAAAACTATTGTGTTATGTCTGCTGTGTCTTTCAGTACAACTGCATGATTGTGCAGCTTAAACTGTTCCTCTTGTGATCATTGTACCTGTGCTAGCACGGGAACAGTTTTGCCTCTGAACTGTCAAACGCGTGTTGCTCTGTTCATTTAAGAAGAAAACAATTCTGAGAAGATGTATTTTGATTCAATGAGGAAGTTTTTTTTTTAGCAACAGACCAGTCTGCTACATTAATAAATTATTCATTTATACAATATTTACTTCATTTATTTGGAAAAAGACCAAGTGAATAGCTTGGCAGTGTCACTAGCTACTTTTCCTACTTCAGGGATAAAGTGACTGAAAGAACAGTACTTAAATCTTTGTAAAACACCCCTCTAGTGAAGACACCGGCACGTGAATGGTGCCTGACAGAAAGGCATTGTTGCCAATGTTATTTTGACAACGTTATCCCTATGGAGATGTATATGTTATTAGTTATGCGAGGGAAGTTCAGATAACTGCTCAAGACACCTATAGGCAGGAATGCAACCTTGTTTTTTTTACCCCAGAATATTAATGTACTGAGATTTCATTGTATATTCTAGGAAGGATTTTAGAAAAGTTCATACTGGGAATATCAAGGGAAAGAATAACAACATTTAACACTGTTGAAAGTACATAGTAATCTTTATTAATTTCAATATAAAACATTTTCATAGCAGGAGTGACCAATGTGACTTATTTTTTCCCCCATTCATTTAGATAAACATTGAGACAATAAAAAGTCATTTTGCACAATATATGGTTTGTTACATAAGATTCCAATCACTCTGCTTTAGGTAATGGTGATAATTTTGGCCAGGCTTTATCATTGCTGCAGTACCAGCTTCCACCTGCCAATGCAGTTGTAGAAGCCTTGGAGTACATCCTACTTTTATAATTGAAAGTCCCAATTTCCATAATCCCCAACTTCCCTCTGTTGCATAATGAACAAACAGTGTCAGTCAAATCTATGTGTTGGAATATAACACACCCATGTGTCTCAAACTTTTAGATGGGCCAAAAGTTCAGACATATTATATTTGCTATGTTTTTATTTCAGTAAGTAAATCAAGATAAAATGATCACACTTCATGTAGACTACAATTTTGTATGGACTGAACTGGCCAGGGAACTGAAAACTACATTCCCCATGTTGGAATCACAGTTACAGGAAGTCACGTGGCCGAACAATATTGTTTCAAGGGCAATTCTTCCGAAGTGGTTACATTAGCTAACACGTGTAATTACTAGCTACAGTGTCATTTCTTACGGATAATATTATAGCAATTAGATATGGACGGATTTGGTTCCGATTTTTCATCAGGTGCTGGGTCCGGTAAAATGGATACCGGCACAATCATGGAGCAAGTAAAGGTCCAGATTGCGGTGGCTAATGCGCAAGAGCTCTTGCAGGTAATGTTTAGTTGTTTTGAGCTAGTTAGGTAGTAGAAAGATTGACATTGTTTGTATCCAAGTATAGCTAACTAATCCAAAAGCAACAATTAGTTAGCTCAATAGGCCATATCCAAACTGGGCATATCCAGCTAATGTTTGTAATTGCCGGCCTTCAACTTGCTATCGTCTACAGTCTTCTATGTTTTTTATTTTTTTAAACAAGCCAATATTTTATTACATTACAGGTATTTTTCTATCGTAGTTAACCAACTCCAAGATTGGTTGGTAGGACAGGCCTATTATTATCAATGCAGTTAGCTAAACTCCCTGTCAGAGGTCGTTGAGCCTGAACCATGAGGTGAGAATTACGTGCTTGCTCGCTGAAATTCTTATTTTCTTTGTTCTAGAGAATGACAGACAAATGTTTTAAGAAATGCATAGGCAAACCTGGAGGCACGTTGGACAACTCTGAACAGGTATGCCAGTGTATTTTATTTGCAGATTTTTGATGGGGTGGTATATATGAAGTGTAATTTGAAACCTCATAAGGTGCAAATTTGAAAATGCTAATATTATGGGACTGGGTAATGCTCACTGATATATTTGTCTGTTTATTGCAGAAATGCATCGCTATGTGCATGGATCGATATATGGATGCATGGAATACCGTGTCCCGTGCCTACAACTCCAGATTACAGAGGGAAAGAGCTCGTATATGAACATCATCCTGTGCTGCCAGCCACACCTTTGCAAAGCCAAAACGTATGGCAGGGAAGGTGCTAGTGGCTGAGGCTGCAAGAGCATGTGTGGCATGATGACACACAAACTTCTGTGAGAACACCTAAAAGACTGGTTTGAAGACTCTGTGAATGGCAGCAATAATGAGTGGAACTTTTCCTTTCACTAACAGGATATTTTAACAAATGGATATCTTCTATTGTTTTTTATTATTATTAAAAGTGTCATGAATCAATAATGTTAGCAAGGAAATATTCTCTGCAATTATAATGTACAACTCTATTTAACCGTCCCCTAAAAGTTCAGTGCCAGGTACCTATTCTTCAGTTGGCTACTGGCTGTGAGTGTGGGTGAAACACCAGTTCCCTGTGGGGATTAGGCAAGGCTTATTTTACCACCTTGCTAAAGCTGGTTTCTTCCCTATGGAAAAACTGAGGAACTATTTTTTTTGTTTTCTTCCCTGTGAACCAGGCACTCGGACCAGCAAAATAATCCTATATTATAATACGTGTCGAGAACAAAACAGTATTGTCCGACTGGAATGTCCACAGACCCCCAGTTGTCACGATCTGCCCTAGTGGATCTGTTTAACAGGGTCTGCTGTGGCGCAAACTTTGTATTGAACCTGGCTGGCTTTGTTTGTCTGATTACTGGGAACAGCTCTCCTTCATTCATCCCTTTAACTTGTGTAAGGAAGTAAAAATAAATGGCCTGTGAGTGCTTAAAGATGGGTGCCACTGCTCAGAAATGTTTGACTGACTGGAATGGCCTTTTTCAGTTGTGAGATGTAAATAAATAAATTCCAATCAAGCATTTGTGCCCTGTTTTTTATTTCTAAGCTTATTCCTTGCGTATTTCATATACATTCTCCCATGCTGGGGGAAGCAGTGTCGTTGGGTCATATTTCTTGTAGCGCCTGAAATTCTTTCAGAAGTGTAGATTTAGCTACACTACATAAAGATGATTTCATGCAATGCTCAGTTCCTGAGCATCTGCTATAAAAATGTAGCTTATTCCAACTTGTAGATGGTTGGCCCACAGAATTTAAATAAAAAATCTGGTTGGCCACATGAAAAGTGACCGTAATGTGAATGTCAATATATTACATTTTTGAACCCACAGAAATCAAAATGCTTACACCGTACAGATATTTCCTCAAATATAAAATAAATACAAAACTTCTACATGTTAATATGCATATTTTAGTAAAATGTCCACAGACCCCCATTTTACTAGTCCAAGAGTTCACCTGGATCTCCTGATATCTCCAGGTAGTTTCATGATGTTGATGGTATAGTGCATACATCATCCTTGATCAGTAGCGCACAAGAAATACCAGTGGTGGCTGCAAAGTAGAAAATCCATTGTGTCCTCATGTATTGTATGATGTCACAATTCCTCTTTTCCATAGCCTCAGAAGGGCAGATAGTTAGATATCCATTCCCTGATGGCAGTGACCCACGAGTAGACTCCTTGAAAACCAGTCCATCCACAGCCATGTCCCCACCTGGTCACGCCGGCAACAAACCAGTGGCCAGAGGGTTCTCAACGCGTTAGGGGGCCACCTGAATCTCCCAAAATGTGCATTGGTCCTGGGAAGGTCGATAAGAGCATAAGAACAAAAAGAAGTCACCTGATTTTAAATGTTTGTCACCAAATAGACGGTAAATGTACATTTGGGAACAGTAGCTAGGTTTTCATCCAATTGACATGTAAAAACAAAATCCGCATAAGAACGATGTGTGCATTTTCCCACCAGAGGTGTATTCCCATCAAACGTACTTGTTGCAGATTAAAAAAAACTGCATGATGACTGCACTTTTTTTGTTGTTGCAGTTAAGTTATCATGTACCGATAAAAAAAAACATAAGTTATATGGGTTTCCATCACATTTTCAACTCTTGTGGATGGTTTTGTTACAAAAACTATTGCGATAAATGGCAAACTTGCCCAATCTGGGTATGGCGCATGCTCTCTAGACAACAGTTAGCTGATAAAGTGGGACAGCGGGTTATGATGAGATATATAAGATAATTTTATTTGATAATTAGCAACCAGTCATCACTCATAATGTCACCGGCATTCAAATAATAGCAACAACCATTTCCAATAGTCATCTGTCATACAGCTTTCACCGATCCTGTCATTTCAGTACAGTGTAGATGAAGGGGAGATGCAGCCCCTGATAGTTTGTTGAAGGAGGGGTGGCAGAGGTGCTGCTGCTACCAGCTAGCCTTCCTGCTGTAAGAAGGGGCTTTAGGAATGGTCTCCAAGCCATCCTGTGGGCAGATGAGCACCACAGAGGTCCCTCTGCACACTGCTAAGCTCAGTTGTCTCTGTCAGCTTGAATTGGACATCTGAGACTGGAGGGAGAATAAAAGTATAAATCAGCCACTCTCTTGGAGGAAAATGTTATTTCAACAGCATGCATTTCCCATAAACTGGTATTTTGTTGGTAGTCCTCATCAGGGTGCTGAGGGATGTGTTTCATTAGTAAAACTAACATCCCTCAGCACCCTGACAAGGACTATTGTCAGAGGAGTTTGTATCCCTTACCACACATGCATTCAATTGTTCCATCCAACACCAGGTACAACAGATGATCGAAACCTTTCAGGACACCATTGGCTGTGAAAGATTGTCAGTGAATAAAATGTGTTTGCAATTGAGGTCCATTGACTGTCAACATGAATGACCAGTCCTAGTTCAAAATAGCTGCTTTGTTGTTAGCTAGACAATTAGGCTACCTTCTCGTTCTCCCTGAAATTTCACTCCGACTGGTTTGTAAATATATTTTGAAAGGTCAAATATACTTTATTTATTCTTATCTTTATCCTGCAGAGGAAATAAATAATGAATCAATGTGTCGTGTGGGGATTGGAAACATGCTAGCTCTCGTCCAGGGCGTTACGTACGGCTTGAGCCTTAACTTCAACGCCCTGCGTCTTTCCATTCTTCCCTCAATAGAGGATTTTAATGTTGTTTAGTCACTGGCTTCAGTATACATTCGTTACTCACCAACGTAACGGTGTTGCAGGAGTGAGGACACACTTTTATCTATATGCGCAAGCTGTCATCATGGCCGTAACTAGGCTGCATATGGCATTGAGGTCCGGACCTCGGTAATCTTTTCTAATTAAAAAATAATAATAAGACAAATATATATTTTGTACACAAAAGAAAGTCAATTACGGGTCAACATCTAAATATTTCTTCCAGCGTTGATCAAAGCTCAGACAGATCTAACTGAGTTCTAATTTGGGGCGGCAGGTAGTGGGTTAGAGCGTTGGGCCAGTAACCGAAAGGTTGCTGGATCGAATCCCCCGAGCTGAAAATGTAAAAATCTGTCGTTCTGCTTCTGAACAAGGCAGTTAACCCACTGTTCCCAGGTAGGCCGTCATTGAAATAAGAATGTGTTCTTAACTGACTTGCCTAGTCAAATAAAGGTTAAAATGTTTTTTATCGTGCCTGCCTCTTTGCGAACGAATGGCAGATTCATGAACAGTGGAAGTTCTCCTGCACCCCCCCGAATTTGCCTTCCAGATGTTCAACTCAATCAGCACATTCACCAGTCTCTCAAACGGCTAACTCCGCCCTCTAGCGGCACAGGCCGGGGGCCGACATGAAACGAACTACCCCAGCTCGCGGTCTGTTCAAGTAGGCAACTAGAGACGCTGCTGACAGTGTTTGAGAGATGCCGGACAAAATTATATTTTACAACCGTTCCGCGACGCCTGCCCTGTGTACAGACATCCCCCAAACAAACAAAAACGGACTTTCGGAGAATGAGTCCACAACTGGTAAATAGTCGCTTATAGTTAGTTACATTGCCTTCAGCAAGTAGTCACACCCCTTAACGTTTTCCACATTTTGTTGTGTTACAGCCTGAATTTCAAATGGATTAAATTGAGATTTGTTTAAATCACTGGCCTACACACAATATGTGCTCCTGCGGTGGAGGAGATCTTCATGGGCTATAATCAGCCTTGTCTCAGGGTAGTACTTGGTGGTCTGTTGATATCCCTCTAGTAGTGTGGGGGCTGTGCTTTTGCAAAGTGGGTGGGGTTATATCCTGCCTGGTTGGCGACAGTAGACAATGTGCATGATCGGACAGCTCAGAGCTTCTGCTCTTTTCTGTCCATAAAAACAAATTAGTTGGTGGAAGAGGCAGGGCAGACCAGGAGCAAGGAAGGAGGGTCTGGTCAAGCAAGGCGTCCCCAGGGTCTAGGTGCCCTATTATTCTTATCAAAACAGGCATGGGTTGGTTACTCTATTTTCCTGTCCTGACATGAGTTTGTTGTGTTAGACTTTATTAAGGTTACAGCTCACATCTGGGGGGGAGGGGGGGTGTTAAGGGATGCATCACATATACACACACAATTTCAATTTCATTGAGACAGTTTCAACATGACGGACATGGGCGCACCGCGGCCCACCCGGCCCGTGGTCCCCCAGCCCTCCCCAATGACGGACAGCGAGTTGCTCTGCCGATGAACCCCCGGCCAATGATGGACTGTCTGTTGCTAATTGATGCGAGTCCGGATATGCTGTGAACGCGGCGGTCGCCGGTGTACCCCGGCAGTCTGCAAGCCATCCCCATCGCCAAGCCCCGGATCCTCTGCAGCCGACTCATCCGCCGCGGCGAAGCCGCCATCCAGGCCGGTAAGGCGTATTCGAAGAGAGATCGGATGTAGCTGATGTAGACTTTCAACACTGTCTGCGGTGAGGCTCCGCATTTTCTTCCGCACAGTGTTTTTACAATTCTAGAAGGACAATGTACATGATCGGCATGGGTTAGTTTTTTTTTTTTTTTACACGACATGGGTTAGTTACTCTATTTTCCTGTCCCGACATGAGTTTGTTGTGTTGGCCTGGTTGGCCCTGTCTGGGGGTATTGTTGTACAGGGCCACAGTGTCACCCGACCCACTCCTGTCTCAGTCTCCGGTATCTATGCTGCAATAGTCTATGTGCCGGGGGGCTAGAGTCAGTCTGTCCAATTTGCTGTAAATCTCCTGTCTTATCTGGTGTCTTGTGTGAATTTTAAGTATGCTCCCTCTAATTATCTCTCTCTCCCTCATCTCCCGGAGGACCTGAGCCCTAGGATCATGCCTCAGGACTACCTGGCCTGATGACTCCTGGCTGTCCCCAGTCCACCTGGTTGTGCTCCTGCTCCAGTTTCAACTGTTCTGCCTGCGGCTAGGGAACCCTGACCCGTTCACCGGACATCTCTCTGGCCGTAACCTATGAAAAGCCAACTGACATTTACTCCTGAGATACTGACCTGTTGCACCCTCTACAACCACTGATTATTATTATTATTTGACCCTGCTGGTCATCTATTAACGTTTTAACATCTTGAAGAATAATCTGGCATTAAATGGCCATGTACTCTTATAATCTCCACCCGGCACAGCCAGAAGAGGACTGGCCACCCCTCAGAGCCTGGTTCCTTTCTAGGTTTCTTCCTAGGTTCCTGCCTTTGTAGGGAGTTGTTCCTAGCCACCGTGCTTCTACATCTGCATTGCTTGCTGTTTGGGGTTTTAGGCTGGGTTTATGTATAGCACTTTTCTAATGTTTCACAAAGAAGGGCACCTATTGGTAGATGGGTAAAAAAAGCATACAATGAATATCCCTTAGAGTATGTTGGAGTTATTAATTACACTTTGGATGGTGTACAGAATAAAAATATTCTGGAACATGCATCCTGTTTGCAATAAGGCACGAAAGTAATACTAATACTGCAAAGAATGTGGCAAAGCAATTCACTTTTTGTCCTATGTTATGATTGGGGGAAAATCCAAAACAACACATTACTGAATACCACTCTTCATATTTTCAAGCATAGTGGTGGCTGCATCATGTTATGGGGGTATATGTTGTCATCATTAAGGACTGGGGAGTATTTCAGGATAAAACATAAACAGAATGGAGCTAAGCACAAGCAAAATCGTAAAGGAAAACTTGGTTCAGTCTGCTTTCCACCAGACACTGGGAGATGAATTCACCTTTCAGCAGGACAATAACTTAATACACAAGGCCAAATCTACACTGGAGTTACTTTTTCGAAGCAGGTTAGGATAATTCACATAATAGGTTAGCAGAAATGTTAAGGTTAGGAAAAGGGTTAGGGTTAGGAAAAATTCTCTCCTTCCGGTCGTAGTTGTATCGAAGTGGCGTGTTTTTAGGGAGTACCGAAAAAAACAGCAAGTGGGGTGTCTCGCTTCCTCTTTTTTCTCTGACGAACTCACCGCCATTTTTGCTCTTCCGGAAGTTCAATAAAATTTCACCTTTGACCTGGGGTGTATTCTGTTGCAAAGCGTTTCGTTTGTTGCAACAGAAACAGTTTCCTCCAAACGCTGTTCAATGTGACGTAAAAGCTGCTGAGGTTCTAAACGGAAGTTGTAGTTAATTTCAATTTAATGGTTTCATGCATTACCATTCCAATCTGAATAGTCTGCGAAGTATTTGGCACAAGCTGCACATCTATAAATTATTGATTATTCTGTGCTCTAAAGTGGAGTGAAGTCTGCAGAGTTCCTCCCAACTTCTTCCAGTCATTAAAGTACGTTATTTATGGTGTCTTCAAGACAACTGGGAAAAATACAAGGTTGAATCATGACGTCAGTGATCTTCAGGTCGGAGCTCTAGAAAGAGGCCTGAGTTCCCGACTTGGAATTCTGAGTTGAATTACTTTCCAAACCCCTCATTGTTAAATTTGCGATTTCCAACTTGTTGTGTAATGTTTGTCCAATGGCCGATGAGCACCGATACGTTTTATCTATAATTTCTCTTCATATGACATGGATTGAAAAGGATTTGCCAGTAGATTGTTCACTTGATGCATGACGATGACTGCTTGTCTAGCTTACTAGCTAAGATTTTGATAGTATGATGTCAAAGCTACAGTAGATATAACCTGATTTGACGTAAATGTATCTGTGGCCAATGACCTTGAGCTTTATTGGATGGGCACTTCTAATGTAACTCTATGACAGCACCCAAGGGTCTTGAATTTTCGAGCTCTCCTAGTAGATTTTGCGGTAACGTAGCGTCCCCATGAGTGACAGAACACTGAGCGGCGAAACTAGAGAACATTAAAAAACTCCTACTCACCGTATTTTCCACTGGCTGCTCCACCACCACAGAAAGCACTGAGCTAGGCTGAAACACCTGCATTTTGGAGCTGCCTTAGTCAAGAAAGAAAAAAAGAAACCATGTTTGTGTGCGACTTTATTAACTCAAAGATTTAGATATTTTTTACACTGTTTCCAAACTGATATTTTTTTATGCCAAAATAACATGCAAAACAAGCAAAAAATTACTTAATACATATATATATATATGTATATGTATATATATATTTTATAGCTAAACGGGTGGGGCTCAAAACAGGTGGGGCTCTGCCCTGAATGACGGGTCGCCACTGCCATAAACATGCTATCAGGAGTATGTGTCAGTGGAGGCTCCTCAGAGGAGGAAGGGGAGGACCATCGTCAGTGAATTTCATAAAAATATAAATTGTAAAACCTTTTTAGACAAAACTACACTAAATATATTCACGTCACCAAATAATTGATTAAAACACACTGTTTTACAATGAAGGTCAACAGTAGCCTCAACACTCTGTAGGATAGCACCATGGTGTAGTCAGAGGACACAATAATTATGACAACTTCCGGAGGACGTCCTCCAACCTATCAGCTCTTGCAGCATGAACTGACATGTTGTCCATCCAATCAAAGGATCAGAGAAGGATCAGAGAATGAATCTAGTACTGAAAGCATAAGCTACAGCTGGATAGCACTGCAGTGCATAAAATGTGGTGACGAGTTGACTCAAAGAGAGAGAAAGACAAATACATTTCTTAAAAAATGAAGGAGAAGCAAGAGATTTCATCACTTATTTTTTCACTTTCAGTTTCACTTACTTAACTTGCAAATGCAGCTGGCTAGTTTAGTTACTCGAACACCCGGCTCAAACAGAGGGATGCTATGTTAGCTAGCTGGCTATGACTATCCAACACAACATCGGAACTCTTCCAAGTCAAGGTAAGCTTTTGGTTTTGTTAATTTATTGCCACCGGGACTATGCACTGTAACGTTCTGCATGATTGTAGCGGGTTTACTAACGCATTAGTTCTATTAGCTATGTTGACTAGGACGTTACTTTAGCTAATATGGCACAACAATGTAGGCTGTGTGTAGCGTTATGATCTGGTTCGGCTTGGAAAGGTTTTTTCGCCTGATCACATACAGCGGCTGTGTTGTTCAAGTCCACAAACAAAGGGAAAAGGTGAGAGGAGGAGAGTGCATTGAGGCGAGAATGAATACAACATGGCTGCTATGAAAGTGAACTGTGTTCATGCTTGATCAAGGGTGTATTCATTCCTCCGATTCTGTTGAAAAACGTTTCTTAAACAGAAGCAAATGAAACAGGGATAAAAGTAATACTTGAATTTGTCCAATAGAAACTCTTGTTTGCAACTGTTGGACTAATGATTACACCCTAGATAAGCTAGATGAAGGCAAGAGTGTACAAGGCGGTATTGAATGTGTCAATCTCTGTCATCTCAAGTGTTTCTCTCGACCTGTGTGCACATACGTTGTAACCTTTCATTCATGGGCTAGGTTGTAGAAACCTCATGATGGGTATAGGGAAAATCTTAGCATCATGTTGTAGCCTAAACCTATTGACGTTACATTGAACTGGGTGAATGGAATCTGAATGACAGTCATCCAATATGCTGTAATAGAAATAAGGCCAAGCTCACGTAAAGAAGCTGTTGCTGGGAGCAGAGGGCTGGGAGGAGGTCAGCCCCATGGTGCGGGCTGTGGAGAGGGCTGCCACCGTCACTCTGGGTTTGTGTATTTATGTGGCTTGTGGACTGGATGAGAATGGGGAGGTGTACAGCGGCATTCAGAGATACCTGGTGAAGGAGGACCAATGGGACCTGGTCACCTACTACCCTCTGCCCAGGTAAGTGAACTCAGAATTTGTACTAGTTCTACTAGGTTGAAAGTTATTGCACTAGGTTGCATCAACAAACTTTTGTCTGGGACAGGTTCCTTATAAAATAGATGTGTATGTCCCGTAGGTATGACCTTCTCGCAACAGAGCTCAACGGGGCCCTCTATCTCCTGATAGGCCAGGCGCGAAGGCTGGATATGGAGACAGACGAATGGACAGTTCTATAAGAAGAATGTCTGGACAGAAAGTTCTTTGGTGGATGCACCACAGTCAATGGCCAGATCTACCTGCTGAGCGAGCAAAAGATGAACAAAGCATTCCCCAACATGGTACTGATGGATCCTTATATCTGCATGGAAATAGACAATGGCATACCCTGTCCTATGCCTCTCCGTTCTCACCAATATAAGATATATTTATATATTGAAAGTAGTTAAACACTTATCAGCTATTGATTTTTCTTTAGAATGAAAAGGTACAAACAAATGTATCAATAGTTCAATAAAAGTCATTTATTGATTGTGTTGAACTGGCCACAGAGTGAACAAACTTATGAGGTGTGTGCATTCATGATACGCAGAACAAAAATACCAGTCATATGTTATTGACATGATGACCATGGTACTTCTCTTGTTGCAATAGTTGAACTTTAAAAAGAAGAGACATCCAATAATCATGATTAAAGTAAGTCATTGAGTGTATCAGCCCTTTTGGTGCTCTAGAAACAGACCACAGATAAAAACCCACAGACACTCAGTGTGAACGTGCCATACTGGATACATTAGTACAGAGAGTGAGGGAGACAATAGTACAGAGAGTGAGGCACACAGACCCTGGCAACAGAAGTGTGTTCCTACCGTGGTCCGTATGTGCTTTAGTCAACTCATCTGATCCTCAGTGTCATTTGCCTGATACACACCAAGCACATACAGATCTGGCACCAGGCTAGTTAGTGTATTTCAGTGTGAGACAGATAGAGATGATTGTGATTGACACATCTCTGGGCGAAAGAAAATTACATGTAATTTCAAGCCCCCATCTTGCACAGTAGTATCATGCTTTCAGTGCTAGAACGATTTGTCACATTTCAAACTAGACATATTTTTTGCAAATTGCATGTCAGTTATATGAATAGTAAACTTGTATTGATCCAGACATTATTCCACACGTATAGATTTAGACAGAATCTAAAAACATTGTCACATTTTGAGGGTACCCATCAGCATGGTTACATTACATGGCTCTCCTAAAGATATAAGATCTTAAAGACATGCTCCGCTACTTTGACGACTAAAAAATAATTGTTTAAACCTCCTGCTTTGGGCTGGATGTGTCAATGTTTAGTTCATACATGCACAATGGATCAGAATTACTGTCTTACCTCAATTAGCCATGAAATCCCTAGTGTGAAAACAACTGTTTTCTTGAAGCTGTGCTGGGCCCCATTTGAGTGACAGCTAGCAAGAGGCCTGCTCAGCGTTATCCAATGAGGTTGCAGGGCAAGCCCAACGGCTCAGTGGACACAGTGGAGGCCCGAAAAATTGACGAAGACTCTAGCTATAGTCTGTTCACCCTGCTACCGTCCGTCAAACGGTACAGGAGCATCGGCCCTTGGACCAACAGTTTCCAAGACAGCTTCTAGCCATAAGACTGTTAAATAGCCATAAGACTGTTAAATAGCCATAAGACTTAAATAGCCATAAGACTGTTAAATAGCCATAAGACTGCTAAATAGCCATAAGACTGTTAAATAGCCATAAGACTGCTAAATAGCCATAAGACTGTTAAATAGCCATAAGACTGCTAAATAGCCATAAGACTGCTAAATAGTTCATTAAGGGTTACCCGGATTATCTGCACTGACCCTATCTTGCACGGACTCTATGCACACTCACAACACTATACACTGAGTGTACAAAACATTAGGAACACCTGCTCTTTCCATGGCATAGACAGACCAGGTGAATCGAGGTGAAAGCTATGATCCCTTATTGATGTCAATTGTTAAATCAGTGTAGATGAAGGGGAGATGACAGGTTAAAGAAGGATGTTTAAGCCTTGAGATAATTGAGACATGGATTGTGTATGTGTGCCATTCAGAGGGTGAATGGGCAAGACAAAATATTTAAGTGCCTTTGCTGGGTTTTTCACGCTCAACAGTTTCCTATGTGTATCAAGAATTTGATTTGAGAGAGAGAGCGCAATGACGTGCAACATTTAAAAAGGCTTCTGAGTGTGGAATTTCCACTTTGAAATTTCAGACTTGATTTTCACTTATGAAAAATGTATCAACCCTTTCAAAAATGTCCATTAATTATAATCCACATAATCATTTACATTTCCTTTTGCTGCAGGATTATTTTCCTGCTGTAGCAAACTGGTTTAAATTAAGCTCCAACATCTCTACCTAGGCACTGGATGGCTGTCCAGATTCTCAATAAAAACCCTTTGAACAAAAGCAGCAAGTGAAGATTTTTCCCAATAATGTGTAAAGCTATACTAATACATAGAGCTACATGACAAGTGCTTGTGACAGAAAAAGTAAAAATATTGCAGCCAAGGCACAAAATAACAAAGTTCAGTAGCACAGAGTAAAACACCTCGTGGAGAAACATGCTGCAAGATCTTCTCTATTGTCACATTGATTATATAAAAACACATAATATTTTTTCCCCAAGGCTTTACTTGTAAAATGTTTTATAAGGGAGCAGGAGTAGTTAGCTCAAGATACTGATCTAAGGTCCGTTTTGTGTTTGTCACCTGCAATCCTATGGCAACTTCTACTTGGGACCCTTTCCTAACAAATAGGCATGTTCTCCTTTTCTTCGCTAGAAGGCGCTATTGCCATTCTAACAAGAGTAATATGACCAATTCAAACCGCTTCAATTTTGAGCACTTTTGGGAAGTTTGTATTAGCTTCCACAGACAAAATTGTCTGATGAAAACGATCAGCTACAAAGCTATATTATCTGCACATTTCAATCTAGAGGCTGTCATACTGTTGCCTATGATATCCTTAATTTGAATAAAAAGCTAATTGTTCAATAAATAAATAATTTTGTCCAAAATCTATTATCTTACATGTGTTATTAGTGCCACAATGGTTTATATAACGAATAAGAATGTCATAGATTAATCTGGGTTTTGTAAAAATCCGGATTCCGCCATTTTTCATTCAAAAGAAAATCCAGGGAGAAATTATCCAGGGAAGAATTGACACACTTGTTACAGTCACCAAATCTCTGAATAACATGAAAACAGCCTAACCAGCTCTGCTAGGGCTAGTAAAATGGTCAGAGTGAAGTGTTCTCTCATTTGTGTCTGGATTTAGCCAGTTAGCTTGGGTGCTTGACTGCCATTGTGAGGTCAGAAACACTTGGATCAACCCTACTCCTCGGCCAGAGCATCCAGTGTGCGGCCTGAACGCTCCAAGAGCGAAACGCTCTGAATTTACGAACAGGCAATCTGACAATGCTCTGAATTTAAGAACAGACAATCTGACAACACTCTGAATTTACGTACGACCCAGAGCGCACTCTGAAACACTGGAGGCAATTTACGAATGCACCCTTTGACTGTAACAGAGTTAATCGCCATTGCACTGCACACTGCTCTATCCCACCTGGACAAGAGAAATACCTATGTAAGAATGCTGTTAATCGACTACAGCTCAGCCTTCAACAATATAGTGCCCTCCAAGATCACCACTAAGCTCAGGGCTCTGGGTCTGAACCACTCTCTTTGCAACTGGGTCCTGAAATTTGTGACGGGACGATCCCAGGTGGTGAGGGTAGGCAACAACACCGCCGTCAAGCTGATTCTCAACACGGGAACCCCACTTGGGTGCGTGCTCAGCCCCTTCCTGTACTCCCTGTTCACCCATGACTCCGTTGCCACACACACCTCCAACTCCATCATCAAGTTTGATGACGACACAACAGTGGTAGGCCTGATTACCAACAATGATGAGACGGCCTACAGGGAGGAGGTGAGAGCCCTGGCGGAGTGGTCCAGGAAAATAACCTCTCCCTCAATGTCAACAAAACTAAGGAGCTGATAGTGGACTACAGGAGACAGCAAAGAGGGCACGCCCCCATCCAAATCTACGGGCCGCAGTGGAAAGGGCCAAAAGCTCCTCGGCGTGCACTTCACTGACAGCCTGAAATGGTCCCTTCACACAAACAGCATGGTGAAGAAGGAGCAATAGCGCCTCTTCAACTTAAGGTGGCTGAAGAGATTCATCTTGGCCCCGAAGACCCTCACGAACTTCTACAGATGCACCATTGAGAGCATCCTGGGCTCCCGAGTGGCGCATCGGTCTAAGGCACTGCGTCTCAGTGCTAGAGGTGTCACTACAGACCCTGGTTCGATTCCAGGCTGAATCACAACCGGCCATGATTGGGAGTCCCATAAGGCGGCACACAATTGGCCCAGCGGGTTATGGTTTGGCTGGGGTAGGCCATCATTGTAAATAAGAATTTGTTCTTAACTGACTTGCCAGGTTAAATAAATAAACAAAATCTAAATCCTGTCGCGCCGTATCACTGCCTGGTATGGCAATTGCACTGTCCGCAATGCAATACCTATGTAAGAATGCTGTTAATCGACTACAGCACAGCCTTCAACAATATAGTGCCCTCCAAGATCAACACTAAGCTCAGGGCTCTGGGTCTGAACCAGAGGGTGGTGTGGTTAGCCCAATGCATCACTGGGAGCACACTGCCTGCCCTCCAGGACATACACAGCATCTGGTGTCACGAGAAGGCCAAAAAGATCATCAAGGACCTCAGCCACCCGAGCCACCGCCTATTCATCCAGCTACCATTTTGAAGGTGAAGACAGTACAGGTGCATCAAACCTGGGACCGAGAGACTGGCCATCAGATTGTTAAACAGTCACCACTAGCCAGCCTCCGCCCAGTACCCTGCCCTGAATCTTAGTCACTGTTGTAGCCGGGTACCACTCGGTACTCTACCCTGCACCTTAAGAAACTGCTGCCCTATGTACAGAGTCATTAAACGCTGGTCACTTTAATACTGTTTCACCCACTTTATACTCTGTATCTATATACTGTATTCTACACATGGCTCATAAATATAACTACTGCTGTACACACCTTTCTATTCATATACTGTTTGGACACACCTACTCATTCAAGGGTTTTTCTTTATTTGTACTATTTTCTACATTGTAGAATAACAGTGAAGACATCAAAACTATTAAATAACACATATGGAATCATGTAGTAACCAAAAACAGTGTTAAACAAATCAAAGTATATTTTTGATTTTAGATTCTTCAAAGTAGCCAACCTTTGCATTGATGGCAGATTTGCACACTCTTGGCATTCTCTCAACCAGTTTCATGAGGTAGTCACTTGGAATGCCTTTCAATTAACAGGTGTGCCTTGTTAAAATTTAATTTGTGGAATTTCTTTCCTTCTTAATGCATTTGAGCCAATCAGTTGTGTTGTTACAAGATAGGGGTGGTTTACAGAAGATAGCCCTATTTGGTAAAGACCAAGTCTATATTATGGCAAGAACAGCTCAAATAAGCAAAGAGAAACGACAGTCCATCATTACTTTAAGACATGAAGGTCAGTTAATCCGGAATTTTGCAGTCGCAAAAACCATCAAGCGCTATGATGAAACTGGCTCTCATAAGGACCACCACAGGAAAGGAAGACCCAGAGTTACCTCTGCTGCAGAGGATAAGTTCGTTAGAGTTAACTGCACCTCCGATTGCAGCCCAAATAAATGCTTCACAGAGTTCAAGTAACAGACACATCTCATTATCAACTGCTTAGAGGAGACTATGTGAATCAGGCCTTCATGGTCGAATTGCTGCAAAGAAGCCACTACTAAAGGACACCAATAAGAATAAGAGACTTGCTTGGGCCAAGAAACAGGAGCATTGGACATTAGTCCAGAGGAAATCTGTCCTTTGGTCTGATGAGTCCAAAATTGAGATTGTTGGTTCCAACCGCCTTGTCTTTGTGAGATGCAGAGTAGGTGAACGGATGATCTCCACATGTATGGATCCCACCGTGAAGCATGGAGGAGGAGTTGTAATGGTGTGGGGGTGTTTTGCTCGTGACAAAGACAGTGATTTATTTAGAATTCAAGGCACACTTAACCAGCACGGCTACCACAGAATTCTGCAGCGATACACCATCCCATCTGGTTTGCGCTTAGTGGGACTATCATTTGTTTTTCAACAGACAATGCCCTAAAATACACCTTCAGGCTATTTGACCAAAAAGGATAGTGATGGAGTGCTGCATCAGATGACCTGGCCTCCACAATCACCCGACCTCAACCCAATTGAGATGGTTTGGGATGAGTTGGACCGCAGAGTGAAGGAAAAGCAGCCAACAAGTGCTCAGCATATGTGGGAACTCCTTCAAGACTGTTGGAAAAGCATTCCCCATGAAGCTGCTTGAGAGAATGCCAAGAGTGTTCAAAGCTGTCATCAAGGCAAAGGGTGGCTAGTTCGAAGAATCTAAAATATATTTTGATTTGTTTAACACTTTTTTGATTCCATATGTGTTATTTCATAGTTTTGATGTATTCACTATTAATCTACAATGTAGAAAATAGTCAAAATAACAAAGAACCCTTGAATAAGTAGGTGTATCCAAACTTTTGACTGGTACTGTTATATATATATATATATATATATATATATATATCAGTCTTTGACATTGCTCATTCAGAAAAAAAAATATATAAAAAAAAAAAGGTTCTTTTTTTCTGGATTATGCGTGTTTTTTTTTTTTATTGCTAGGTATTACTGCACTGTTGCCGCTAGAAACACAAGCATTTCGCTGCACCTGCCATAACATCTGCTAATTGGTGTACGCAACCAATAAACTTTGATTTGATTTGAGTTAATGTCTTTCACTATTTATACACATTCCAAACAAAAACAAATCAATTATAAATATAAAATCTAGAAAAACATACTTCATTTTAAAGTAAAACCAGTGTTCTTCTTGTTTGACCAGACCATTATTTTGAACAGTTATGTACTCCAAACGTAGTGAAGTATTATCTGAAACCATTAATGAAATCATAAATGGACCACATTGGTAATATGTAAGCCATATAAATTAAGTATATCTTACCAGCGTATACTGTGGAAGGAGAGGAAAACGTTCTAAGTTTAACCTAGTGCGAAAAGAGAGTGGTACTATCTGGCTTTGGGCAGTCTGCTGTTCATATTTCTCTGGTTGGTTAGGTTGTTCAGGACACAATTGTTGGCAAGCGAAGCCAATTTGGAATTGAGTGCACCCTTTCTTTGCTCCCAGCTAGTCTCCTCTTCCTCCTCTGCCTCCACCTCCTCCTCAGGCTCGCTTTCTTCATCGCTGCGCTCGTCTTTCTCAACCTACAGCATAAGATACATGTAAGTGACCGTTTAAGGCTGCAAAAGAATTCCACAAACGGAACATAACCAGATGGTATAGCACAGAATGTATTGATAATGCCAATAAATCTTACGCTATGCCTTAAAGGCAGTCCCCTGTGATACCTCCAAGGTGTACAATGAAAGAAATGGACAGTACACCATAATCATCTTCAATGACAAATGTATTCTTTGTACGGATGTGTTTTGGCCGCAGTTGGACGAAAACACGTCTGTACAAATAATAAATGAATCATTGAAGAATATTTATGGTGCACTGTCCATTTATTTAATTGTGGGCTTTGCTAAGGTGATTCATCACCCAACTACTTCTGACAAATAATACGAGTGAGCATGTGATCTATTATTCTACTGTATCATGGCATCCAATGAAATCACTATTAGTAAGTAAGGCGGATAATGAATTTAGTCTACTGACCTTGCCCATAAAGACAAACTTGTAGACCATGCGTAGGATCAGCCAGGCCCAGAAGATGTGCAGAGCTTGCAGCACCAACAGCAGGGCATTGAAGAAGTAGTAGCCAAAGAAAGGCTGGAAGAAATCCAAGGACACAACCAGGGTGGAGTGGACTATTCTGAAGGTGCAAGAAGGAGCATAGAAAACTGTAAATTAATCCAACCTCAAGCCTTGCATTTTTAACATTCCCTAAGGGATACTTCTGAACACATTCCCTTAACTGATTTATAGTACACACTATGTGCTATGTTCTGACTTGAGATGTGCGTACATCAGATGTATTGGAATATTTGCATGTAGGCCTACATTTGAGTTACAAGTGTAAACTGTCAGAAAAGGATAGACCCTTAGTAATCTTATTGCTACTTTTAATATAATTGACCTTTGTAATACACTCCTAATAAATTGTCAAATGGCTGTGTGAGAAAGCCTCCAGTCTCACCTGCCAGGGAAGACCACTAGTCGTGTTAGCAGGAAGACCAGGGCGAAGATGACAAACAGTGTGTCACATGTCTTCCTCCAGCCAGCGTAGTTGAACATCTTGGCAGACTGTAAGTTAAATATAATAATACTCCTATCACAGTTGGCCTTATAATGATACAGGCACTAGTAATGATACAGTCATTATGTGTTACCAGCTGGGTTGACCAATATAGCACAGTGGCTGTACAAATGATGATGTTCTCCAACATATTGTATGACCTCCCAGTCCATACTCTCTGATGGAGTGGTTTTCTCTAGCACACACTGACAACCAATGTCCCCTTCTGACCCAATGTTCCTATTGACTGCTTCTAAAGGAAGCATTATGTCACGCTTGGATCCACATGACAAGCCATACATATTTCATCAGGCCCAAGATGATGGAGACAATGATTATTGTGAGATAACATCAGGGCAATACTACACTGCTTTACTGAGGTCATTTAAAAACATATTTAGGAATACATGTGATAATAGGAGTTCTATTTCAGAGCTGAAAGTCTCTTGGGAGAGTTAAGAGAAGTTCACCCCCAAGACATGTTTTCCTTTTACCACATACAATTGCTAAATATAACCATATGTGTTTGATCGCTATGAACCTACAGATGCAGGATCTTCATTTGGAAATGAACACTTAGTGTATTTGAGTTTTAAAAAGTATTCTAAAGTTTGTAATTTCTACTTTGAAATTTCAGACTTGATTTGCCCTATGGAAAAATGTATCCACCCTTACAAAAAAAGTATATTAATTATAATCCACATAATAATCCACATTTCCTGTTGCTGCAGGATTATTTTTCTGCTGTAGCAAACAGGCTCAAATTAAGATCCTACATCTGTATGAACAAAATAGTGTGGTTCGGGGTCAAAATAAGATGAAGTTATGTTAATAAACAATCCCTGTATTCAAATCAAGCTTACAGTGACCTACATGTAAACAAAGAACCTTGCTTAAATAACCACACAACCCATCAAAACAGTCTGTGGGAAAATGGTAGTGGCAAATTAGCTTGACCACATGCATTTATGATAAGAGAAATCATTCCCCCTTTAGTTCCCTGTGTCTGTATGATTTGTGTGTGACTTGTAAACTGAGACTGAGCTCTTACCTCCAGGAGGAAGTCTGAAGAATCATGGACTAGTATCACCAGAGTGCCAACGCGCACATAATTGGCACAGTACGAGAAACCGATGAGCAAAATGGTAGCGATGTGGTGGATGATCTGTTCCTTGAAATCCTGAAAACACACACAAACCACACAGCTGTAGAGGATATACTATAACCTGGGCTTCAGCAGTTCTGTGCTTCTGGTGCCTGTAAATCAGTCATCTTTCTCCTATATGGAGTGATTTATCAATGGTACAGAATACAGAAAAAGTTGCTTAAAAACCGTATAAATCAGATACAGTTAGAGTCATTAAAACTCATTTTTCAACCACTCCACAAATTTCTTGTTAACAAACTATAGTTTTGGCAAGTCGGTAAGGACACCTACTTTGTGCACGACACAATTAATTTTTCCAACAATTGTTTTTTTCACGAATAATTCACTGTATCACAATTCCAGTGGGTCAGAAGTTTACATACACTAAGTTGACTGTGCCTTTAAACAGCTAGCAAAATTCCAGAAAATGAAATCATGGCTTTAGAATCTTCTGATAAGCTAATTGACATAATTTGAGCCAATTGAAGGTGTACCTGTGGATGTTTGTCAAGGCCTACCTTCAAACTCAGTGCTTCTTTGCTTGACATCATGGGAAAATCAAAAGATATCAGCCAAGACCTCAGAAAAAAATGGTAGACCTCCACAAGTCTGGTTCATCCTTGGGAGCAATTTTCAAATACCTGAAGGTACCACGTTCATCTGTACAAACAATAGTACGCAAGTATAAACACCATGGGACCACGCAGCCGTCATACCGCTCAGGAAGGAGACGTGTTCTGTCTCCTAGAGATGAACGTACTTTGGTGCGAAAAGTGCAAATCAATCCCAGAACAACAGCAAAGGACCTTGTGAAGATGCTGGAGGAAACAAGTACAAAAGTATCTATATCCACAGTAAAACAAGTCCTATATCGACAAAACCTGAAAGGCCACTCAGCAAGGAAGAAGCCACTGCTCCAAAACCGCCATAAAAAAGCCAGACTACGGTTTGCAACTGCACATGGGAACAAAGATCGTACTTCTTGGAGAAATGTCCTCTGGTCTGATGAAACAAAAATAGAACCGTTTGGCCATAATGACCATCGTTATGTTTGGAGGAAAAAGGGGGAGGCTTGCAAGCCGAAAAACACCATCCCAACTGTGAAGCACGGGGGTGGCAGCATCATGTTGTGGGGGTGCTTTGCTGCAGGAGGGACTGGTGCACTTCACAAAATAGATGGCATCATGAGGAAGGACAATTATGTGGATATATTGAGCAACATCTCAAGACATCAATCAGGAAGTAAAGCTGGGTCGCAAATGGGTCTTCCAAATGGACATTGACCCCAAGCATACTTCCAAAGTTGTGGCAAAATGGCTTAAGGACAACAAAGGTATTGGAGTGGCCATCACAAAGCCCAGACCTCAATCCTACAGAACATTTGTGGACAGAACTGAAAAAGTGTGCGAGCAAGGAGGCCTACAAACCTGACCCAGTTACACCAGCTCTGTCAGGAAGAATGGCCCAAAATTCACCCAACTTATTGTGGGAAGCTTGTGGAAGGCTTCCCGAAACGTTTGACCCAAGTTAAACAATTTAAAGGCAATGCTACCGAATACTAATTGAGTGTATGTAAACTTCTGACCCACTGGGAATGTGATGAAATAAAATATTCATTTTACATTTCACATTCTTAAAATAAAGTGGTGATCCTAACTGACCTAAGACAGGGAATTTTTACTAGGATTAAATGTCAGGAATTGTGAAAAACTGACTTTAAATGTATTTGACTAAGGTGGATGTAAACTTCCGAGTGTATACGTGACAACATCTGTGAACCCCTCCTGCGTCTGCTGGTTATCTGTATAGCAGCTTATCTTTACAGGGTGTTCCTGATGAGTTTCAGAGTGGAGAGGGGGCAGGTAATCTGGGTCCTGAGGGACTGGACTTGTTTCTAATTACTAAACCTCATTGGACATCGTACAGATACCTAGTTATCCTTGGTAACACCAACCACCTCTATGGGTAGTTCCTTTAGGGAAACATGACTATAAAAATGTCATGAATGTTTCAGTAAAACAAGCTGGGAATCTGCTGTGAACACTAACTGTAATCTGGAAGGGAAAGTCATGATTTCTTTCAGTGAAAGCTGATGCTGTTCTGTGGATTGGACTGAGTCTCTGTGAATGGAGACAAGAGTGTGTGTGTGTGTGTGTGTGTGTGTGTGTGTGTGTGTGTGTGTGTGTGTGTGTGTGTGTGTGTGTGTGTGTGTGTGTGGAGACAGGAGTGACACATACCTTCCGCTTCACATCCACAGTAACACAGAGCAGCAGGGACCAATAGAAACCCAGCTCTGTGATGTAATACCAGTAGTGAGCCTCAGCGACAGGCTGCAGGGACAGACAGTAACAAAACAAACACCAGGGGGTTGAAGGTGACTGAGCATGAATCAGGGGTGCATCCCAATAGTCTAAAGTGGCTCACTTAAATTTCCTCCTCACCTTTATCTGCACCGTTCTGACAGAAAAGTAAAGGCTTTGTGGGAATGGAAGTCTACATGGGGGGATTTGCTTTCACCTGTCCGATTCTCACACAAAAGCGTAGATGACACAGGAGGTTGGTGGCACCTTAATTGGCTAAGTAGTAATGGCTGGAATGGAATGACTGGAATGGTAGCAAAAACATCCAACACATGGTTTCCAGGTGTTGGATGCCATTCAATTTGCTCCGTTCCAGGCATTATTATGAGCCTTCCTCCCCTCAGTAGCCTCCACTGGTAGATGACAAAAAAAAAGGAAACTAGGGAGAGGATGGAGGCCTTTTGAGACTAGTGAGACACAGCCCAGGTAGGAAGGAGTTAATGTGTGGACTGACTGTGACTCCATCCCCCACCTGTGCACTGGGAGAGATCAGTCAGTCAGGGGAGGAGGCCTTTTCTTTTTTTACCAAGGAGGCCTTTTCCCAGCAGCAGCAGATAGACATCCAGTCCACTGCCAGGCCTGAGAGTCCACACAGCTGAGCATTTACAACAGGGAACTCTATGTTTGGGGGGTAACCCTCGACTGAAATAGAGAAACTCAGGATTTCACACACCGTGGAGAACAGGCTTTGAAGCAACACACCCCTGGGGCGGGCCAGTAACCGAAAGGTCGCTGGTTTGAATCCCAGAACAGACTAGGCAAAAAATCTTTGAGCAAGGCACTTAACCCTAATTGTTCCTGTAAGTCACTCTGGATAAGACTGTCTGCTAAATGACAAAAATGTAGACTGCTGGTTGCTGCTTTGTTTAAACCCCCTCATATTCCCAACCAAAGCTTTAAAGTGGAAGCTTTGAAACACCCTTCCTTTAGCAAGCGTTCCCCCACGCTTCCACAGTCAAAGTGTAACATTAAAATCAGAGCGGATGTGTACATGTATAGAAAGAGGTGATAAATCAAAATGGCCGTGAAGTGACCCAAACACCCACCACCAAACAGTACTCTCCAAGGCTCCATAGACAATAGAGGGAAGTTTACTGAGCCATTTAACCCCTAGAAATCACACCCTCCCTCCCTGCAAGGCACAGAACACAACCTGGCTTCAACAAAGGGAAGGTCAACAGCATTAGGGAGTTACAGTGCCATTATAGGTTTAAGTGTAGATAGAGATGCTGTGTCATTTGTACTTGTAGTGTTTTTTGTTTCAGGTTATCCCCTTCTAGGGAAGGAGGCGGAGGGGTTAAGTCCCCTGTATTAATGTCATAACTGTTATCTGGAGGGGCGTTGTTCAATTCCTCCAGACATAGCTGTCAATAGCGGTGCAGCACAGCAGAAAGAGTACGTTTCCTGAGATTGTCCAAAGCAGTGTTTTCCAGATTCCCAAATCGTGTTTTGGGACTCGAGACTCAATGGTGTGGGATGCGGCTTATTGTGGCTATACAGTAGATTGGGTTGTCACTAGAAACATTGGATGTATTTACTTAGTGGGTGACAGGACAAACATGTTTGGAAACCACTGGTCAACTGAAAGTTAAAGTGAACTGTTCTACTCACTTGTTTGGGGTAGCCCTGCCAGCACTCTCTGTGGTCCCAGAACCAGGGGGTCTGAGGGATAGAGGGACAGAACAAATAGTCACTGTGAGGGTTTCTTAGTAGTAGTACAAGAAGCAGTAGCACTATTTAGGGTAAAGGCAGCCAAAGTGAATGTGCTTAATATACTCACATCAATCAGGGAGGCAAGCGCTGCTACAAATGCAATGAGGTAGAAAACAAACCTCCAACTGCAAAAACAAAACAAAATATTTGTCATAAGATAACTTAATATGCTTTCTATAAACTATACATTGAAATGAAATAGATCACATGAATACATAGAACTCTGAATGAGAGATGACTCACGAGGCTTCACAAAACTTCTTGGTGTTGCTCGGTCTGTCTTGGTTGCGGCGCTGGCGGAACCACGTTTCTATCTGCCGCTGACTGAGACCACAATGCTTCCCCAGGCACAGGACCTCACTCTGAACACAGAAAGGACCAAATCACCTCAGAGAGAGAAGCTCCGCTGTTCCTTTCCTAAGAAGACCCTCAGCATATCTTTCATAAACAGATTTTTCAGGGAGATAATCCATTACCTACTTCAGCGCCTTAAATTATCTCAATAAGTGTTTTATCACAGCTTCATTAGAGCAGAATTCCAATATTTTTTAGTATGTAAAAAAAGTAAGATTGTTAAAATGACAAATATGTTAAATCCCTCCATTTGCCTTCCCCTGATCCCTGCTCTGTGTAAGCTATACCCTCTCCCCTCCGTTCCTCTCTGCCCACATTAGAAAATACTACTGTTTAATATAGAATACTACAGTACTTAGTATGAAATAGTAAACTGTAGTATACTGTAGAATACTATACTCACACTGTGGTAGCAGCAGGTAGCTTAGCAGTTAAGAGCGTTGGGCCAGTAACCGAAAAGTCCCTGGTTCAAATCCCTGAGCTGGCAAGGTGTAAAAATCTGCCGTTTTGCAGTTGAGCAAGGCAGTTAACCCCTACCAACAACTGCTCCCTGGGCACCAATGACGTGGATGTCGATTAAGGCAGCACCCCCGCACCTCTCTGATTGGGGTTAAATGAGGAAGACACATTTCGATTGAATGCATTCAGCTGTGCAACTGACTAGGTATCCCTTTTCCTCTTTCGCTAGTATCCCTCAATCATGTGTAGTGCTTACTATAGAATGTTGTAGTATACTGTAGAATACAACAGTAAATACTACAGTATTATCTGCAAAAAAAAAACTGCAATGTCAGTAATGTCCGCAAAAACACTACAGTCTGCAAAAACACTACACTTTGTTTTTTACTATGGTAAATACTACAGTATTTCATTTGCATATACCCTGCACATTCCCCTCCCCCATACCACATTCTGTGCCACCAATAAGTGAGAAATATACATGCCAACTATAGACCATATTGTGTGCCCTACAGGTCATAGAAAAGCACAGAAGCGCTGAACTATTGGCTCAGACTCCAGTCCTACAGGTTATGCAAAATGTGGTCTTTAGTATTTCTCCAGTAGGTTTCCTGAAAGAGAAGCCTCAATTTCTATGTCAAAGATAATACAAATAAAAAAAACACTCTAGTAAATACTACAGTAATGTCTGCAAAACCTCTTCAGTAAATATTACAGTATACTACAGTTTGCACAAACCCTACATGAATTACTAAAGTATATACTACAGTTTCCTTTTAGGACAATATTTATACTATAGTTAACTGTAAATACTACCGTATACTACAGTAAACATACTTTAGTCCGCAAAAACACTACACTGAATACTACAGTAAAGTCAGCAAAAACACTAGTGAATATTACAGTATTTATAGTATAGCATTTGTTCATGTGGGTGACACTTTACACTACCTTAGGCTCATGCTTCTACTGTACTGTAGAATGACTCTTGTGTGGGGAGATACCTAATTACGCTAGAGGGCTCCTAGTATTAGTAGGAGTATGTCACTCCTGAGTAAAGGCAGAACACAGAGACAGACAAACTGCTCACCTAAACCTTGTTTGCAACTGATTTTGATTTGATCATCGTGACATACCAATGAGGTGGTTACACAATATGGGTGTGGCTAGTGTAGTCCTGGTGATTGTATATGTTTAAATCAAATCAAATCAAATTTTATTTGTCACATACACATGGTTAGCAGATGTTAATGCGAGTGTAGCGAAATGCTTGTGCTTCTAGTTCCGACCATGCAGTAGTATCTAACAAGTAATCTAACAAATTCACAACAACTACCTTATACACACAAGAGTAAAGGAATGAATACGAGTATGTACATATAAATATATGGATGAGCGATGGCTGACCGGCATAGGCAAGATGCAGTAGATGGTATGGAGTACAGTATATACACATATATATGAGATGAGTAATGTAGGATATGTAAACATTATATAAATGGCATTGTTTAAAGTGGCTAGTGATACATTATTTCATCCAATTATAATTATTAAAGTGGCTAGAGATTTGGGTCGATGACCGAACGGCATAGGCAAGATACAGTAGATGGTTTAGAGTACAGTGTATAGAGCATTAACCTTCACAGAAAATCCAGGGAACGTCTATAGGGAGCCTCTGTGCTTCATGAAAATGTGAAGTTTGCAAATGAGGCAGGAAGAAGTCTCTAACACAGAGACTGACAGCCAGGTAATACTGCACCAACAACATAACCTGCTTCAACAATAGGCAGAAGACAACGTCTAAATGCACAGAGAGAATAGGATTTGTGTATATCCATATACTATGGTATTTCTACTATCAGAAATTTGTACATGTAAACGAGGAGACATATGCCTCGGCAGATGAACAGTCCAACATGTCAACATTTGCAAATTCTGCCTTGTTACTCCTAACGAGTAGAAAAGGTGGAACATTTCCATGTGAACAGAGCGAAGCCATAAAATATTACCTGCACCTGTACCTACCTGACTGACAAGGGAGGGATAGGCAGGAAAAATGCCTGCCAGAAAAATGCCTGCCAAAGCATTTAGCCAAGTCATTTTTGCATAATAAGGGTTTTACCCAAGGAAGTACTCTATTATTTATCCTATTCCACCAAATATGCCTGGCTAATAAACAACTATCCTATCATTTCCTGGTGTACTACAACCCACAATAGTAGACCCTAAACCCAACCCAACCCTAACCTGATACCCCTAAACGAGTTCCACATAACGGTTCCCTATTATAGCAGAAACTAGTTTAACTTCAACCTGATCCCCATTCACCCAGTAAACCATATAATTACAACTCAACCTTTATACACCAATGCTCTAATTCTACTTGAGGGCTATACTCATGAAGCAATAGAGTTTCTATTTCTAAACTGGTTACCAACGTAATTAGAGCAGTAAAAATACATGTTTTGTCATACCCATGGTATACAGTCTGATATACCACGGCTTTCAGCCAATCAGCATTAAGGGCTCGAACCACCCAGTTTATAATTCTACTTGAGGGCTATACTCATGAAGCAATAGAGATTCTCCAGGGGAGAAATTGTATCTCATCTCATCTCTCATCTTATCTCATGAGCACTAGCTGCAATATCTGTAATGCTATGTGTAGAGGCTTGTATAAGATCTGTGCTAAAACATACTCCTTATCAATTTCAGAATCAATCATCGATGTTTCTACAATTCTATAAAGGAATATTCCATATCCCACTAACAGAGTGACAGTGATGGATGAAGGAGATTTACAACTGACCTGTGAGGGTTGCTGTTTGTTCTGTTTGTAAAATGTCTCCAGCTTTGGGACAGGCAGGGCTCGAACCCGCACCCTATCTTTCACCCCCAGCTGTCTGCTTAGTGGCATGGCTATGACCCTGTAGAGAAGACAGACAGAAAATTGTGTTCTGCAGTAGTTCAGTGCAAAGGCAAATGTCCGTTAAAGCATATTTTCCATATGTCACACTGCTTTTGACCAAAGCTTCAGTATTTATGTGGGTTTTGGTCAGTGCACTGGGCACTATTGGTGAATAGCTCAAGACCGGGTGTTTTGCGTACTACAAAAAACTCCAGGCCCTAGTTATATTATAGCCTATAACAGGCCCCAGAGTTTTCATTGGGTACGTCAGGTGGGGTGAAAAACAGTCAGGTGGTTGGGAAAAATTCCTGGAATAGAATATCACTTAAGGCACAACCATTATCTCCTCAACAACAAAGAGCAAGAACACGAGAGCTCCTCATGTCACTCCATGTCAGTCTTCATCATAACAAATGAACTGACAACCGCTGGAGCCTGTCCCATTCCCATACACTTAGTGTCACATTGGGCCAGACAACCTTTGTGCTTAATTGATACTACACCTCCAGGGACACTTGATCTATGTTTGTGTGTCTGAGTGAGATTGTGTGCATGTGTTTGTGCGTATACACATGGGTGGGAAAGGGTGCAGGTAAGAGTTGTGTGTGTGTCTGTGTGTGTGTGTGTGCGTACCTGTGTGTGTATTTCTACAGTATGTGTGTACAGTATAAGTGTGTGTACCTCTACCTGAGAGATAATCATAGGTAAGTGGGCAGGCAGGGAGATCAGAAGGGATGGAAGTTCAGGGTAATTTAGCTCGGAGACTCCAGGGCTTTCCGGTTACAGGAACCCCACAGGAAACACCTGCTGCTAATGAAGTCCCCAATGATGACTACTACTCACATGTAAACAAACCCCTCCCTGCCCTGGCCCTGAGTATCTCACCTCAGTCACAACACACACGTGCAGGCAAACACTGGAGTGAAACACGTACGCCTGCACGTGTGTGTTGTGACTGACACACAGCTCAGCCCTGCCCAGGTACAGTACACCAATAAACCGTGAGGAAATAACTGATAAGGAAAAGCATGCAAAAAATGAGTGTCCTATCGATCACTCCATCAGACTTCTGCTCTTCCTGTCTCCATGCCTGAGCCCTCCACTTTACATTTCTGGCCTCTGCCTCCACATGGCTTCCGGCTCTAATGTAGTGCACAGTACAAACATCTACAACTAATGTCCACAGGTGCAATGTACAATAAATGCTATGAGGAGAAAAACACCTGCACATTGTTAGAATGCTCCCATAGGTTTATTAGCAAATTTGACTGCAAAGGATCTGTCAGGACTATAGAGCTTTTCTGGGTCAGGAGAAACTCCTGACCCTATCTTTAATTGCCCATTAAAAAAGCTGGATAAATGCTCCCAAGTACATTTGCTATAACAATGTTTTGACCCTATGATCGTCCTCAGGTTTTAGAAACTGTTTTCAAAATCGTTGAAACGTTGTTATAATAATGTTGTTATAACGCACCTGGGAACAGATCTCTGTGTGCAGTGTTTTCCTGTTTTGCTCCCAATTGCTCTTAACAAATTGTCTGACTTGCTGTCTAACTACGCTAAATCTGAATGATTAACATCGGGGGATCTTAACCTGGAAAGATATTCGTACTGAGCTACATTTAAATTAACTGATAACTAAACCCGCCACAATTTAAAACACCCAGACATTTTTTTGGGGGATATCATTCTGATAAACGTACCCTCATAAGTATACAATCAATGGAATCTTTGCTAACGAGCTCAGTGACCATTGTCTCATTGCCTGCGTTAGAGATAATAATCTACCTAAATTGTATCCGCGCTTTATTACAAAGTGACATTTTAGAACTTCAATGTGCAACATTTCATGTATGACCTTGGGTTCAAGGTTTCCGTTAGCCGGTAATAGCCAGCTTTTTGCAGATAGAAAAAATCTAAAGCTGATAAATAAAATTGGTGCCGGCCAATTGTCCGGGAGAGAAAAATAATCCCATTGTTAAATAATACATTTGACCCTATTCATTGATTGAAATATCAGTTGATGTAGCACGAGCGTTGCTGATACAGCTCAAACAGCTGTTTGTTGCTGCTGGAGTAAAACATGTGCTTTAATAAGCCCAGTCATTGCGCAACAATTCTAAAGGCTATCGCGTGTAAAAAAAAAACTAAACAAACAATGGCCACGATTAAAAAGAGCTACGATTTTTATTTCTCAACTGGTCATTGAAACGCGCTTCCCATCCGGCATTCAAGTGCATAGGCAACAAGGTAGGCTTCATTGCGTCACCCACCACCTTGCAGTGAGCTGGATGCAGTGTGCATTTTGAAAATATTTACTTAATTGTTTGAAACCTGAACCTTTTACTACATATTATGAGGCATGTCTTATCTTGCTTCAAAACCTAGTCAAAATCTAACCAAACATGCAGGCAAACATGCAGGCAATTATTTTATAAAGACTTCCATATGTCATTGAAACCAGTAGCCTATTTCTCTACAGGACCTGTATTTTCTCCAGAGGACCTGTAGTATTTACTGTAGTATACTGTACTATTTACAGTATACTATAGTATAATAATGTAGTAATACAATTGTAGTATATACTATAGTAATTACTGTAGTGTTTTTACGGACTGTAGTATACTGTAGTATTTACTGTATTGTTTTTGATGACTGTGTTATACTGCAGGATTTACTGTAGTTTACTGTAGTTTTTGTGGACTGTAGTATGATATATTATAGTATTTACTGTAGTGTTTTTGCAGACTGTAGTATACTGAAGTATTTACTAGAAGTGTGTGTGTGTGTTGGGGGTGTAGGCAGGCTATATGCAAATAAAATAGTTGAAAATAATATGTGTTTTTTCAGACTGTAGTGTTTGTGCGAACATTTCTGTAGTATTTACAATAGTGTTTTTTCAGTGGATAAAACTGTAGTATTTATTATAGTATTCAATAGTATACTACATCATTCTATACTAAGTACTACACATGATCAAGGATTACTATAGTGTGTAGTGTAGTATTCTACAGTTTACTACAGAATTCTATCGTAAGTACTGTGGATTCGCTTTATCGCAGGTGAGAGGTTTAATACTCATCACTGCATCCTTTATCAAAAGGTCGGCTAGACCGCTCTAAATTCCTTAATTTCTTCCTTTTTGTTTACAAAGCTCTGCTGCACATGCTTCCAAAATATCTCACTTCTCTGTTAAAGTATAATTATACGAGGCGCCAAACCCGCTCACAGGGTTGGTTAACTCTTGAGGTCCCTCGTGTCTCTATCAACCTACAGCAGGTAAACCAGCCTTGAGTTTGGAATACTTTACCATTGTCATTACATCTTGAATACCTGGTGGCAATAAACCAGTTTAGAACGCTGATGAGGAATGAATTCACTGAAGTTTACAAGTGTTTTGGTTGATTGTCATAATTTACTTGTGTTGTTGAAATGTAATGTATCTCTTGTATCTTGTAGTTTTTTGTTTTGCTGTTTTATTGAATGAACATGTTGATTTGGGAATTGTTTGTTTTCAGGGCGCCATTGAAAATGAAACCCTGGTCTCAATTGGGCTCCCCTGAATAAATAAAAGTTAAAATGAGGAAGAATCGTATCTTTGATATTCAGCGACTTCTGGGAAACCATTGAGTGCATATCATCCTCAGCATCTGCTGTAACCCAACCCATGTCTATCTACTGTCCATCAGCCTGACAGACAGACACACCACCAGCCTTCTGCCACAGCCTGAGTCAATGTGAACCTAACAGAAAGACATTTTACAGCCCCAGCAAAAACTGATTACTCATCAGGCATGTAGTCTACTTGGAATACTTCCAAAGGGCAAAAGCCGACAGCAGACAGGGTCATAGTCACTAAACATAAAGTTAACGGGACAAAACGGGGATGTGCTATCCAATTAGACAGGGGTTCCCAAACATTTGCAGTTCATGCTCTTTTCTTGCAATTCTATACATTTAGCCATTTCTAATGTGTATTTATGTGATATTTGAATGAACACATTTCTGACAAGTTATAAATAGCTCTAAGGTATGAAATGACTAACATGACAAGAGGTAAACTGATGATGCACTACCCAATTTAGAAATTACACCTTGTACATTCTTCTATTAAATATTTTAAGAATAAGTTGAAAGCCGGACTGAGTTCCTTTAAAAAAGGCAGCCAGTACTCCTCCTTCCGCGCCCCTCACCTCTCAAAGACGTAGCGCAGGACGATGAAGCCCAGAGCCAGCGGCAGGGTGTAGAAGAGGTCCCGGGGTAGAGGGTATCGGTCCCCCTCGATCTCTATGTCCTTCCAGGTGACCCCCAGAGGCAGCCAGTACTCCTCCTTCCATAGCCATTGGTCCAGCAGTCCTTCCATCCTACAGAAAGAAGAGGAGAGGGGAGGGTGAAAGGAGAGGATCATGTTTGAGAGCTCGATCCTCAGAAGTGTCTGTGCCTGCTGAAACATTGATGCTGCTATTATTCATATTGATGGAGAAGACAGCGGCTGGGAACCTCCAAATTAAATATGACACGCTAAAGAGAGTGAACAAGACGGTATTCACACTTCACAGACAAAATCATAGTTAGAGCCAACATGAAGTCTGTGTGAGGCTAAAAGGGATAATTCATCCAAATTACAAAATTACACATTGATTTCATTACCCTGTATGACCAGGGCCATAGTCAGGGTCTGAGTTTTAGTGTGGTCTCCCCCCATCCAATACATTTTAAGAAAGTTGAAGCACCTTTACTGGAAAACTGTTATTTTTTTTATTACCCCAGCCCTTATCACATTCATTGCTGTAGCTTCATTCACCTTAGTCTATTAGCTATCAGTGGAGGTTCTAGACCCTTTCAACTGGGGGGGCCAAGCTGGGGCCAGTTGTACTGTTAGAGGGGCCAGTTACATTAGACGTTATTGTTGTCATATCATTTTCTTCACTTCATTGCAGGCATTAGTAGGCAAAAGACCATGTCCCTCTAGTAAATGTGTGGGTTTAATTAGTGTTCCACGTTGCCACTGTCTAATAATGGATGTGAAAAAAGAACGATAGCAAAAATTAGTTACGCAAAAATTATTTCATACTCCACATTTAGGGGGGCCACAAGAGGGTCCAAAATTGTTGTCACAGGGGCACTGCCCCCCTCCCAGAACCGCCAGTGTTAGCTATACAATTAGCCACTACACATTAACTCAGGACCGGGATTAAAAACTATAATTGAAAAAGTATTTTATTAACAAAAAGTAAACAAAAAGGTTTGCTTAAGGTTCATTTCACTTAAAAAAGTACAGGAAAAGGGAATTCGACACTTATTTCAGATTTGTCTGAAATCGTTTCTGTAGTAACAGTTACGATTAGCGTTCCTGAAAAATTATTTTGTTGAAATATAATTTGATCTCTCAGAAATTAAGCTAATTGATTGCACCCAAAATGGGCATTTTAATTTATAGGATTCAGATAATATTCAATGAATATAGTTCCCAACATCCGATTTGGACCAAACTTCTTTCTACCCATGAGTAAAACACGAAGGAATTCCCAAAAGAAATTCAAAAGCCACCCACGGATCCCCCACACCCCATGTCATCCCACCCCAACAACCAGTATACAGTATCCGATCTCTGTTTGACAAGTAGTATGACGCTGTGGCTTGTAAGTATTGCTTCTCCATACTATGTAATGTATTCCCTGTGAATCTGGCGATTGTTTTTTTTTAACATATTCAGAGAAATTAGCTATTGAAGTCGCTTGCATCATTTAACATAAAGTATTGTGAAAGTAACAGGTTATGACCACTAGATGCCACTGTTCCTGCTATACCGCCACACTCTTTTATCCATTTTGCTGGTCTCCTGTGTTTATTAAATAGATCACAACATTTCCTTTGCAAACGTTGGGTAGAAAACCAATATATTTGGCTCATTATGAAAATAAATTGTGTGGTCATCCTCACAATTCAAGCCAGACCTCCATGAAAGAAATTCAGTTTGTCTCTAATACTTCAACCCAACCCTCCTTGAATAGTCCAACAAGTGGCAGCTCTCTGAGAGGGTTATCCCTATGGTGCAATTCTCATATTGAAGACTTTTCCTACAAACCCTAAATGTTAATGGAGAAGTGGGCAAGGGACCAAAATGTTGTGACGATCCTAATAGAACCCAATACCATTACCATTGCAAAGCACTATACAGTGTTTGTTTGGGACTTTCACTATTGAAGACCATTAGAGGTCATAACATTATTTGATTGAAGGTCTGGTTGCCTAGTAATGGACTTTAGTCCCGCTTCACAACGCATCACTGGGGGCACGCTGCCTGCCCTCCAGGACATCTACAGCACCCAGTGTCAAAGGGTGGCCAAGAAGATCATTAAGGATCTCAGCCACCCAAGCCATGGACTGTTCACTCGGCTATTGTCCTACCGGCGACAGAAAAACTGCTTCTATTACCAGGCCATCAGACTGTTGAACAGCCATCATTAGCTGTCTACCAGGTGATGAACAATAACTCACACAAAACACAAACAAGCTAAATGTTACTATTTTCAAGATTCACTCCGTTGATCTACGTGCGTGAGTGGAGTGGGATTTTTGGAGTAGCGGACACCATTTGGTAACATGATATCCTCGCCGGTCCCACTCTCATTCACAAGGGGGCGAAAGCAAGGAAGAGTCGCACTTGATACAAGCCCTAGTGCTAGGAAGGCAAAGTGTTCTCATTTTGAACCATTTCATGAGTCTCACTCAATGTCAACAAAACAAAGGAGATGATCGTGGACTTCAGGAAACAGCAGAGGAAGCACCCCCCCTATCCACATCGACGGGACAGCAGTGGAGAAGGTGGAAAGTTTTAAGTTCCTCGGCGTACACATCACGGACAAACTGAAATGGCCCACCCACACAGACAGCGTACACCTACCATCAACAGCGTGAAATGAATAAAAAAAATAGGAACGCAAGGCTTTATCGTTGTTTTTTTTTTTACAGAAATGTTTAGTGATGGACTAGGAATGGCTGATTGACCGGTTGGTGATTACTGCTCTATAGCATGGGACAGCAGCGTTGGATGTGTGTGTGTGAGGAGGCTGAAAAAACCCTCACAAACCTTTACAGATGCACAACTGAGAGCATCCTGTACGGCAACTGCACCGCCACAACCGCAGGGCTCTCCAGAGGGTAGTGCGGTCTGCACAACACATCTCCCGGGGCAAACTACATGCCCTCCAGGGCACCTACAGCACCCGATGTCACAGGAAGGCCAAAATGATCATCAAGGACAACAACCACCCGAGCCACTGCCTGTTCACCCCGCTACCATCCAGAAGGCGAGGTCGGAACAGGTGCATCAAAGCTAGGACCGAGAGACTGAAAAACAGCTTCTATCTAAGGCCATCAGACTGTTAAACAGCATTCACTAACACAGAGAGGCTGCTGCCTACATTCAGACTTGAAATCATTGGCCACTTTAATAAATGGATCACTAGTCACTTTACTAATGACACTTTAATAATGTTTACATATCTTGCATTACTCATCTCATATATGTATACTGTATTTTATACCATCTATTGCATCTTGCCTATGCTGCTATGTCATTGCTCATACATATATTTATATTTATATATTTTTATTCCATTCCTTTACTTAGATTTGTGTGTATTAGGTAGTTGTTGCGGAATTGTTAGATTATTTGTTAGATATTGCTGCACTGTCGGAACTAGAAGCACAAGCATTTCGCTACACTCGCAATAACATCTGCTAACCATGTGTATGTGATCAATATCATTTGATTTGAAGGTAAAACTCTGCCTACCCGGCAGGCCCAGAGATTTGCGGCTTGTGTATTTTTTAATATCGAGGAATTTTCACACTTTCTCTGGTCATAGTTTCGCCATCAGCTGGAAGACTGTGTCCCCTTTTTTCAGCGTAGGGAGGGGGAGAGGAGGGACGGTGAGTCGGGTGAGAGGCAGCCTCACCCCTGCTCCCTCCTTCCCCTCAGACTGACCAGATGAAGGCCATCAGTCCAGTAAAAAAAATATAATTTCAAAATGGTCTAAGAACAACATTGACAGGGCAATTCAAGTGTAGCCAATATGCAGTGATAATGTATTGGTCCTATAGCCTACTGCAGTGTTTTGCAACCAGGGGTACTTGGCCTATCCACAGGGGGTACTTGAGAACACTCATGAAATCATAGGCTTAATCAGGGGTGCAACTTTGGTTTTAGAAGTGGGGGGACCACATTTTTTATCCAGTCGGATAAACCCTCAAAACAACCTACCCGAATGCTCGAAGGCGTCCGGATGGTCCTAAAGCACACCGTTGTCTTGTCTTGTATCACATTCCAATGATAAAACTGGGGGGGGACAGAAATGCAATTTCAGAATGTACGTCCCCAGTGAAAGTTGCACAACTGGGTTTTGATGGTAAAATGCACATGAGGCGGTACTTCACGGGTACTCTAGGCAAAGCTAAATGTACTTGGTGGTGCAGTCACCAGAAAAGGTTGGGATCCACTGGCCTACTGCACAAACCTCAATGCTACAGAACTGTTTTAAATGTTTAATGTTGCATAGGCTTATGTTTTTTAAGTCATGTTTTTTAAAAGATTTTGGCTTTTGACACAGAAAGTGGTCTTGATTCAGAAAAAGTTTTTCACCACTGCTATAGAGACGTTGAACCACTGGTCACTTCCCGTTTCACACTGTGTATTTAAATACTGTATCCCCGACATAGCTCATCATAATATTTCTACTACTATACATTTTATTTTAGTTACAATGTTTATATATACCATATATTTATTTATACACTGGATTCTTTACATAGTTCAATCTAATATACTGTATCTATTGCTGTACATATCATTCTTAGCTGATCTTGTGTAAATTCTCCCATTGTACATATGTAGCGGACATGAGTCAGTCATGGTCACGTGATGAGGTAGCCCACCACGACCTAAGAGGGAATTTCCTCTTGGTCTAATGGTCTAAGACAGAGATCAAATCAATTTTTTTTTGTCATATGCTCCGAATACAACAGGTGTAGACCTTACCGTGAAATGCTTACTTACAAGCCCTGAGGCAACAATGCAGTTTTAAGAAAATAGAGTTAAGAAAATATCTCCTAAATAAACTAAAATAAAAATAAGTAACACAATAAAATAACAATAATGAGGCAATATACAGGGGGTACTGGTACCAAGTCAATGTGCGGGGGTACAAGTTAGTCGAGGTAATTTGTACATGTAGGTAGGGGTAAAGTGACAATGCATAGATAATAAACAGAGAGTAGCAGCAGTGTAAAAACAATGGATGGGGGTGGGGTCAATGAAAATAGTCCGAGTGGCCATTTGATTAATTGTTCAGTAGTCTTATGGCTTGGGGGTAGAAGCAGTTAAGGAGCATTTTGGGCCTAGACTTGGGCTTGCCGTGCGATAGCAGAGAGTACAGTCTATGACTTGGGTGACTATAGTCTTTTACAATTTTTTGGGCCTTCCTCTGACACTGCCTAGTCTATAGGTCCTGGATTGCAGGAAGCTTGGCCCCAGTGATGTACTGGGCTGTAAGCACTACCCTCTGTAGCGCCTTACGTCGGATGCCGAGCAGTTGTCATACCAGGCGGTGATGCAACCGGTCAGGATACTCTCGATGTTGCAGCTGTAGAACTTTTTGAGGATCTGGGGACCCATGCCAAATCTTATCAGTCTCCTGAGGGGGAAAAGGCGTTGTCGTGCACTCATCACGACTTTATTGGTGTGTTTGGACTGTGATAGTTTGTTGGTGATGTGGACACCAAGGAACTTGAAACGCTCTACCCACTCCACTACAGCACCGTCGATGTGAATGGGGGCGTGTTCGGCCCTCCTTTTCCTGTAGTCCACGATCATCTCCATTGTCTTGCTCACATTGAGGGAGAGGTTGTTATCCTGACACCACAGGTGTCTGATCTCCTCCCTATAGGCTGCCTCGTCGTTGTCGGTGATCAGGCCTACCACCGTTGTGTCGTCAGCAAACTTAATGGTGGTCTTGGAGTAGTGCTTGACCATGCAGTCGTGGGTGAACAGGGAGTACAAGAGGAGACTAAGCACATACCCCTGAGGGGCCCGTGTTGAGGATCAGCGTGGCAGATGTGTTGTTGCCTACCCTTACCACCTGGGGGCGGCCCTTCAGGAAGTCCAGGATCCAGTTGCAGAGGGAGGTGTTTAGTCCCAGAGTCCTTAGCTTAGTGATGAGTGTTGTGGGCACTTTGGTGTTGAATGCTGAGCAGTAGTCAATGAACAACATTCTCACATAGGTGTTCCTTTTGTCCAGATGGGAAAGGGTAGTGTGGAGTGCAATTGAGATTGCGTCATCTGTGGATCTGCTGGGGGTGTATGCGAATCGGAGTGGGTCTAGGGTTTCCGGAATGATGGTGTTGATGTGAGCCATGACCAGCCTTTCAAGCACTTCATAGCTACCGATGTGAGTGCTATGGGGCGGTAGTCATTTAGGCAGGTTACCGTCGCTTTCTTGGGCACAGGGACTATGGTGGTCTGCTTGAAACATGCAGATATTAGAGACTCAAGAGGTTGAAAATGTCAGTGAAGAAACTTGCCAGTTGGTCCGCGCATGCTCTGAGTACACATCCTGGTAATCCATCTGGCCCCGCGGCCTTGTGAATGTTGACCTGTTTAAAGGTCTTGCTCACATCGGCTATGGAGAGCGTGATCACACAGTCGTCCAGAACAGCTCTCATGCATGCTTCAGCGTTGCTTGCCTCGAAGCGAGCATAAAAAGCATTTAGCCCGTCTGGTAGGCTCGCATCACTGGGAAGTTTCGCGGCTGGGTTTCCTTTGTAGTCCGTAATAGTTTGCAAGCCCTGCCACATCAGACGAGCATCAGTGTAGTAGGATTCAATCTTGGTCCTGTATTGACGCTTTGCGTGTTTGATGATTCGTCTCAGGGCATAATGTGATTTCTTATAAGTTTCCGGATTAGTGTCCCGCTCCTTGAAAGCGGCAGCTATAGCCTTTATGTTGCCTGTAATTCATGGCTTCTGGTTAGGATATGTACGTACGGTCACTGTGGGGACAACGTCATCTATGCACATATTGATGAAGCCGGTGACTGAGGTGGTATACTCCTCAATGCCATTGGATGAATCCCAGAACATATTCCAGTCTGTGCTAGCAAAACAGTCGCGTAGCATCCACGTCATCTGTTTTTCCAAATGGAGGGTGAGGGAGAGCTTTGTACGCGTCTCTGTGTGTGGAGTAAAGGTGGTCTAGAGTTGTTTTTCCTCTGGTTGCACATATGATATGATGGTAGAAATTAGGTAAAACAGATTTAAGTTTGCATGCATTAAAGTTCGCGGCCACTAGGAGCGGCGCTTCTGGATGAGCATTTTCTTGTTTGCTCATGGGCTTATACAGTTCATTGAGTGCGGTCTTAGTGCCAGCATCGGTTTGTAGTTGTACATAGACGGCTACAAAAAATATACATGAGAACTCTCTTGGTAGATAGTGTGGTCTACAGCTTATCATGAGGTACTCTACCTCAGGCGAGCAATACCTCAATACTACCTTAATATTAGACATCACCTTGTCCGAGAAATATTTACATGGTTATTAAAACATCATGCCAGAGTAAGCCTAAACAAAACATAGCCCTTATTTTAAGTGTTTCTAAAATCCCCTATGGGGAAAATTAATGGTGGAAAAACTATTGGAACCATTTCCCAGTTTGACCACTAGGTTTTTTGGGTATTATGATACCTCTGCTGTGGGGCTCTATGTAGCGGACATGAGTCTGGTCAAGTGATGTGGTAGCCCCACCTGCAAACTTCAAAACCAGTGTCTGCCTGATCTGGGAATTTCCTCTTGGTCTCATGGTCATAATGGAACTTGCTCCCTATGGGAGACCCCAATTAATATCCCGCATATTACACATATTTAAAGATTGAATTTGATTACTGCTACAGTGCTATTTGGGTTGTTATTAATCATATTCGTCCCACTGTTCATATTCGTCCCACTGCCCCCTTTTAATTGTTTTACAGCATTGTTAGGAGCTAGTAAACCCGCTATAACACCAGATAGATTGTGTACCGGACCGATAAACTGATTGGATTTTAAAATATCAAGTTGATATAATTGTTGTTGTGTGGGTATGGACCTCCCCTCACTGAACAGCAATGCAAACAGTCCCCCTATTCATGAGTGCGCACCTCCCTCCATCAACCTTGTGCGATTGGAGATCACTTGCCTTAATATGCCTTATTCAGCTAATTTCTCTGCATTTATCACCCTGGTGATAAATACCAATGCATACTCCTACCATAACGACTAAATTACTAAATTAAACATTTGGCGTGGCCCTTTGATTAATTGATAAATCGCTCCTAATGTAGCCTACTGTCTGAGATAGAGACCAAAACAAGGCCGTCAAAGAAAGCAACGGTTTCAGTCAAATGGAAAGTAAGCGCAGGATACGCCTTAAATCGATTACATAATATTAATGATGTATAGCCTATAGGTTCAGCCCCGCAATCTTCAACAAACCTGTCTTAATAAACTACGACAACAAATAGATAATAGATCAACAATAGCCATCTATTGGGTAGCCTACAACATCAATTCGCAAAAAGGCATTATGGAAGACACTGAACGTGTTACTGAAATTGATTTAAATTAACAACAACATTGAGATTACCTGTCCACTCTCGAATAATGGGATGGGGAGCACAGTGTTGTCACAGCAGTTATCCGGCAGGCAGGAGCGGATTGACGCAACCTGCCTCTGTTTGTGTCGGGCGCGCGCCACGTATCCTTCAAACGGAACACGGGAAAAAGCACCGCTCACATCAACACGCTTTCCCCGTTTTACCATCTAGGCAATAGAGAGCAATAGTAATGGCGTCTTTTTGTAGGCACTAACTCTGCCATGGTTCGTTGTAAGGTTTTTGGATAAACGTCGAAAATAGAAGAGCACCTGTGGTCTGTTCTATGAGATAGACTAATCTTCATCAGCTAACGTCACTTTTTGTGAATTCTGAAGTATTTATGTAATAACAAAAAAGGCTTCATAATTCATAAAGGTCATGTTAACTGACTGATATTATCTTATAGAAAAAACGTATAAGATCTCATAAGCCTGTGTTAACCTTATTTAGGGCGTTTATTCCAGTCATTTTGCCCATAGGAATGGCTGAACGAACCAGAGGTAAATCATTTCTGTTTTTTAGGACTACAAGCAGGCGAGCTCTATAGAACCCTAGTCAAAAAAATCCTATAGGATTAGTGATTTTTCCAATAGAATCCTTTTTGACACAAATGTAAATAACCGTGCAGACAATCTCAGTAGGTTTCACAGCTATTGGTGTTGCAGTTGGCACAATAATTTCAATGTGTGACACATGCACCATGTGATGCAAATGTTTACTCACATTGTGTCCCATATGAGATAGCTACTGGGCCAGGGGTTTTACCATCTCAAGTGACAGTTCAATATTGGTTGCTTATGATGTTATTATAGTTCACATGTTCACTGTCCACCTTCATAGGTAATTGTCTAAGAGGTTTGGAGGGTGTTAAGCAGCCAATTTAACTATAGTGTATAGCCAAGTTTTGAGGATAAATCCTTTAGAATTTGATGTAAATATCTATACAATTACCATTGAAAAAATTGATAGAAATTGAAATCCTGTAGAATCCTATATCATTTCAATACAAGGATCCAATTAGAATCCAATAGAAAAATCATATCAGATTTTGGAACCAGTTCTTTTGGAACTGTTACTCTCAGGGTGAAAACCTGAGGTAAAGCTGACCGAGACCCCCAGACGTTCCATGAACACCCTCCAGACCCTTGACGTGAACTGGGGACCTCGATCAGATACTATGTCCTCAGGCACCCCGTAGTGCCGGAAGACGTGTGTGAACAGCGCCTCCGCAGTCTGTAGGGCCGTAGGGAGACCGGGCAAAGGGCGGAGACGGCAGGACTTAGAAAAACAATCCACACGACCAGGATCGTGGTGTTACCCTGTGAGGGAGGAAGATCCATCAGGAAGTCCACCGACAGGTGCGACCACGGCCGTTGTGGAACGGGTAAGGGTTGTAACTTCCCTCTGGGCAGGTGCCTAGGTGCCTTGCACTGGGCACACACCGAGCAGGAGGAAACATAAACCCTCACGTCCTTGGCCAAGGTGAACCACCAGTACTTCCCACTAAGACAGCGCACTGTCCGACTGATGCCCGGATGACCAGAGGAGGGTGACGTGTGGGCCCAATAGATCAAACGGTCGCGGACAGCAGACGGAACGTACATACGCCCAGCTGGACACTGGAGGGGAGTGGGCTCCGTACGTAACTCCCGCTCGATGTCCGCATCCAGCTCCCACACTACCGGTGCCACCAGGCAAGTGGCCGGGAGTATGGGAGTGGGATCCATGGACCGCTCATCTGTGTCATACATCCGGGACAGTGCGTCTGCCTTCGTGTTCTGAGAACCTGGTCTGTAGGACAGGGTGAAAACAAAACGGCTAAAGAACATGGCCCACCTTGCCTGGCAAGGGTTCAGTCTCCTCGCCGCCCGGATGTACTCCAGATTGCGGTGGTCAGTCCAGATGAGAAAAGGGTGTTTATAGCTCCCTCAAGCCAATGTCTCCACGCCTTCAAGGCCTTAACGACAGCCAACAGCTCCTGGTCCCCCACGTCATAGTTTCCCGGGCTGAGCTTATTCGAAAAGAAGGCACAGGGGGCAGAGCTTTGGTGGCGTAGCCAAGCGCTGAGAGAGCGTCCACCTCCACAATGAACGCCAAAGAGGGATCCGGATGAGCCAGCACTGGAGCCGAGGTAAACAGAGCCCTCAGGTGACCAAAAGCCCTGTCCGCCTCAGCCGACCACTGCAAACGCATCGGTCCCCCCTTCAGCAGTGAGGTAATGGGAGCCACTACCTGACCAAAGCCCCGGATAAACCTCTGGTAGGGGTGGCAGGTAGCCTAGTGGTTAGAGCGTTGGACTTGTAACCGGAGGGTTGCAAGTTCGACTCCCCGAGCTGACAAGGTAAAAATCTGTCGTTCTGCCCCTGAATAAGGCAGTTAACCCACTGTTCCCCGGGCGCTGAAGACGTGGATGTTGATTAAAGGCAGCCCCCCGCACCTCTCTGATTCAGAGGGGTTGGGTTAAATGCGGAAGACACTTTTCAGTTGAAGGCATATGGTTGTACAACTGACTTATAATGGTGACTTTGACTAGTAGTTGGCAAACCCTAAAAACCGCTGCACTTCCTTTACCGTGGTGGGAGTCGGCATTTTACGCACGGCTGAAATGCGGTCACTCTCCATCTCCACCCCTGCAGTGGAATTGAGGTACCCTAGGAAGGAGACGGACTGTTTAAAGAACAAGCATTTCTCAGCCTTGACGTACAGGTCATGCTCCAACAGTCGGCCAAGCACCCTGCACACCAGGGACACATGCTTGGTGCGTGTAGCGGAGTATATCAGAATGTCTTCGATATACACCACTACACCCTGCCCGTGCAGGTCCCGGAAAATCTCGTCTACAAAGGCCTGGAAGACTGATGGAGCATTCATCAACCCGTACGGCATGACGAGGTACTCATAGTGCCCTGAGGTGGTACTGAATGCCGTCTTCCACTCGTCCCCCTCTTGGATACGCACCAGGTTGTAAGCACTCCTGAGATTCAATTTTGTGAAGAAGCGTGCCCCGTGCATTGACTCGATTGCACTGGCTATGAGAGGTAGCGGGTAACTGTACCTCACAGTGATCTGGTTGATGCCTCGATAGTCAATACACGGGTGCAGACTTCCATTCTTCTTCTTCACAAAAAAAGAAACTTGAGGAGGCAGGTGAAGTGGAGGGCCGAATGTACCCCTGCCCCAGAGATTCGGAGACATATGTTTCCATAGCCGCCGTCTCCTCTTGCGACAGGGGATTACACGTGGCTCCTGGGAAGTGCTGCATCTACCAGGAGATTTATCGCACAATCCCCCCGTCGATGGGGTGGTAATTGAGTCGCCTTCTTTTTACAGAAGGCGAGAGCCAAATCGGCATATTCAGAGTGGATGCGCACGGTGGAGACCTGGTCTGGACTTTCCACCGTAGTAGCACCGACCGAAACCCCTAAACACCTCCCCCGTGCACTTTCGTGACCACCCCTTGAGAGCCCTCTGTTGCCACGAAATAGTGAGGTCATGACAGGCCAACCAGGGTAGGCCCAGCACCACGGGAAACGCAGGAGAATCAATAAGGAAGAGACTGATTCTCTCCCTGTGACCCTCCTGCGTAACCATGCCCAGTGGAGCGGTGGCCTCCCTAATTAGCACTGACCCTAATGGTTGACTATCTAGGGCGTGCACAGGGAAGGGCATATCCACAATGGGGATCCCTAAACTATGGGCAAATGATCTGTCAATAAAATTCCCAGCAGCGCCTGAATCTACAAGCGCCTTATGTTGGGAATGTGGGGAAAACTCAGGAAAATTAATAAACAAAAACATGTGAGCAACAAGGGGCTCTGGATGAGCCTGGTGCCAACTCACCTGGGGTGACGCGAGAGTGCCCTGCCTGCTGCCTCGACTCCCAGAGGAACCTCCCCAGCACCGACCAGCAGTGTGCCCTCTGCGGCCACAGATGGTGCATGGAACGGCCCCTCCTCCGGTCGCCCTAAGTGCAGCACCTCCCAGCTCTATGGGCGTTGGAGCGGTGGTGCTGGGGGATGGAACCGACAGACCCCGATCTGGACGTCCGCGGGTAGCCAGCAGGTTATCCAGCCGGATGGACAGGTCAACCAGCTGGTCGAATGTGAGAGTGGTGTCCCTGCAGGCCAACTCCCGATGGACGTCCTCGCGCAGACTGCACCGGTAGTGATCGATCAGGGCCCTGTCGTTCCATCCAACATGGTCGCATGTTGCTGGACGCGTTCCTCAACCGCCAACACGGGGGTGTCTGCTCCTGCTGACTCCATTCTTTGGTGCGTTATTCTGTCAGGTGTGTAGCTGGTGCAAATGAGTCAGGCGCAGGACAGCAGAGATGAGTAACACAACGTAGTTTACTCAAGGAAATAACAACGTACCAACAAATACCATGCCCACCAAATATGGACTAACATTAACAGGAACAATAACGCACAAAAACATGGGGGAAACAGAGGGTTAAATAATGAACATGTAATTGGGGAATTGAAACCAGGTGTGTAGAAACCAAAGACAAAACAAATGGAAAATGAAAAGTGGATCGGCGATGGCTAAAAGGCCGGTGACGTCGACCGCCGAACGCCGCCCGAAGGACCGACTTCGGCGGAAGTCGTGACAATAGGCATATAATGTGAACGTCTAGTAACCCAAAGGTTGCATGTTCGAGTCTCATTGTGGACAACTTTAGCATTTTAGCTAATTAGCTACTTTGCAACTACTTAGCATGTTAGCTAACCCTTCCCCTAACCCTGACCCTAACCTTAACCATTTAAACTAACCCTAACCGCTAACCCCTAGCCTAGCTAACGTAAACCACCTAGCTAATATTAGTGTTAGCCACCTAGCCTCCTAGCTATAGTAAGCAACAACAAATTGGAATTCGTAACTTATCATACGTTTCGCAAATTCGTAACCTATTGTATGAATATCTTACAAATTGTAATGCATAACATATCATCGAAATGGATGATATATATCCACAAATGAATACATACCATACAAAATGTAACATATTATACTAATTGAAGTGTCCCGTTCACTTTGTTACGTTTACCCCTGAGTCCAGGTTGATGCTGCATAGTGATGAAGTATAATAGCTATATTTTTTGGGGAGATCTTTTTGGAGAAGCTACCAGTTCAAATGGAATCACAACTAAACAAACACAAGCTCATGGACCAAGCTATTAGACTAGATGTACATCAAATCGTAGTGTTTATTTAACATGGCACACATGTCATTTAACCAAACATTGAATGCCTTTGTTATCACAACCGCTTTAAATGTGATTTACAGGGATTTGTTTGCAACGGTACGATTTATGTTTCCTTTACTACTGTCCTCAAAGGCACCAGCTACACAGGTCACCATGGGGGCACTGTGACCACAGCAACCATGATAGTGCTGCTTATTCTTGTTGACAGGTTTACGTTAGTATGAACTGTAGGGCTGAGTCCTCGATAGCATCTCCACCGGGAGGGAAATTACCTAGTCCTATAGGTTTTCATCATCTGTTACCATTGAACGTTTGTCCACAGAACTACAAGTAGCACTGCTTTCAACACGCGCACGCACACACACACACACACACACACACACACACACACACACACACACACACACCTCCTCTGTGTTTCATTTTTCACAGTGCTATCGCTCTGGGCCATCAGTCCGATGGTTAAGCTGTCACAGGGCATGTTTGCCATGGAGCCCCGGCTGCAGTGATGTGATTTATACCCTCAAAGCAATCAGCGAATCTGTGAGACGTAATGGTGTTATTAGACCCACACTGGAATGTAGTCTGACTTGGACTGGGGTGTTCAGGCAGCCTCCCTTGCCAGCCAGCCAACCAGCCGGCCTGCAGACAGCATCAGGGAAAAAAATTTCAAAGCGCCCTTTGAAGGCCTGAGTCATTACACACACAGACAGAGGCAGAGGGGGAAAATAAACAACCTGAGAAGGACAGATGGACATTTCCCCCTGTCGAGCCTGGAGGTTGTAACTTCTTGAAACATTGTAGGGAGAGGAGGGGGAAACAACTCTGCATGGTGTTGGTATTGACATGAAGCCAGATAGCTTTTTATAGTGTGGCTTTCTCATGATCAACATGGCCAATAACCTTTGTGAAAACAGTGTGTCATTCGGAGGGGTTGTGTGTGTATGTGTGTGTGTGTGCGCGCGGGCGTTGGTGTATGCCTGTTAGATGGTTTTACTACCGACAGGGACCAAGCATATGAGCCTTGAGCTCATGTCCTGTTACATAGCCAATCACAAAAGAGATATTAAAATATGGTTGGGGTTCTAAAATGAACCAAAGTGATCAAATTTACAAAATTACAGTGATGACTAATGTCTGTGTACAAAGTGAACCTGTTTCAGACAGTCTGTCTGATCTTTAGTAGGGAAAAGAAAACAAAGTCGCCCAATATGCACAGAAAAGCAATTACATGAATAATTAATGCTTTCACGTTCAAAGTCAAAGGCATCAATACCAGCCATTACAAAGCTGAGCTGAAATACAGTACAGTAACAATCGGGAACATTTCAACATAGTTCACTGTTTTCCACATCTTCAGTGTGTTGTCTTGTAGACAGTGATGAGAGCTTTCTGAATTTTTGTGTTGTTGACTATTACAAATGATGGTGTGATGTGTGGTGGAAGGTAAAACTGACCATAGTTCTTGTCCTCTCATAGCCTTTGTTCATGGAGGAGACATCTCTAGTCTGCTAGTGATGCAAGCTGTTCTGCTCTGGCTGGACTTCACATGGATCCAGCTTAGACTCAGACAGCCCAGCCTCACCCTCAGAGAGGAAACAACAATTAAATAGACAGAGAGGGTGTGAAACAAGTCAGATAAAATAAAGTGGACCTAACTGGCTGCCAAGAGTCTGTGGGTTAAGCAATACCACAGGCAGGCAGTCCTGCGGGCCCGGGGGGAGGTTGGGGAGGCCCCGCTAGGCTGCAGCCTCCCAGCCTGGTACCTCTCTTAGGGCCAACGATAACACAGCCAGGGAGGTAGGGAATGTGGACAGGAAACCAATATTTCACATCGCCGCTGAGCTGAGCTGCTGAAGACCTGGCCCTAATGGAGTCACATTTTGCACCGAGAGAGAGGTCCTCCAGGAAACACACTGCTTTCCCACAGGATCCTCTTGACCCAGGTTCACACACACACGCAAGCAAGCATGTATGCAAGCTAACACACAGAAACCCTTCAGGCCTGGTTCCATCTTTCCTCAGTGCCAGTCCCCATGCTCCTATGACTGTCCACCCTAAGTATCACAGTCCAGCCCCCAACAAGGCAGAGGCAAGCTGAGCAATGTCTCTGTCTGTGTGTGCCAGGTGTCTGGACTGCTCCCTGGTTGCCTACACAACAGGACCACTGTTTCAAACTGCATATAAAACATTGCTGGGTACTTTTCTAACCCCCACTGTCTCTGACCCCCCTCCTTCCTTGCTCAACCCTTCCACCCAGTGTTGTTTTTCATCCTGTTGTTTTTGGCCTGGACCCTCTCTGACCCCCAGAGGAAGCACTCTAACACTGAGCTAAAAAAAAAAACAGCACTAACCCTAAGGCAAAGAATAACACAACATCTTGGAGACATGAATGTTGCTCTGGGGCCAGCTAATTGAAAATCGCACTCACTGACAGAGTTCAGAAACTGACCTCATTCCATTGTGAATAACATTACGGTTTTGCTATACCTCCATCGTCCAGCAGAGAGCGCACATGTGTATGAGCCTTGGGCTGATGCATTGTGGCTCTCCCGACAGCTCTTTGAGATTAATGACATGGAAAATGGTTCTTCGACAAAAACAAATGAACACATTATTTAAAACTTCATTGTTTTATTGTGTTACATAGGAAATGAACCCATTTGGCTTTTCTATGTATGACTTTGTGAATGGACTTTGTTGTAATAGCTGTTTCAGATTTAGAATATAATAAGTGGAATCAAAATAATTTCATGTGTCCAAATATATCCTGTACTGCCACACAGTATTTGTCAGAAAAATGTTATCAACTTGGCTCTGCATGCCATTGTTTTGTATTCTAAGGAATGTCTGGTACATTACATGACCAAAAGTATATGGACACCTGCTGGTTGAACATCTCATTCCAAAATCATGGGCATTAATATGGAGTTGGTCCCCCCTTTGCTGCTATAACAGCCTCCACTCTTCTGGGAGGTCGGGCACTGATGTTGGGCGATTAGGCCTGGCTCGCAGCCGGTGTTCCAAATCATCCCAAAGGTATTCGATGGGGTTGAGGTCAGGGCTCTGTACAGGCCAGTCAAGTTTTTCCATACTGATCTCGACAAACCATTTTTGTATGGACCTCGCTTTGTGCACGGGGGCATTGTCATGCTGAAACAGGAAAGAGCCTTCCCCAAACTATTGCCACAAAGTTGGAAGCACAGAATCATCTAGAATGTCATTGTACACTTTAGCATCATTCCTTCCCTGGAAATAAGGGGCCTAGCCCAAACCATGAAAAACAGACCCACAGCATTATTCCTCCTCCACCAAACTTTACAGTTGGCACTATGCATTGGGTCAGGTAGCGTTCTCCTGGCATCTGCCAAACACAGATTCGTCCTTTGTACTGCCAGATGGTGAAGCGTGATTCATCACTCCAGTGAATGCGTTTCCACTGGTCCGGAGTCCAATGGCGGTCCACATACTTTTGTATATATAGTGTATAAATAGAAAAGCTGAGCTGGTGTTAATACTGCTGTATTACTGTAATGAACCCTACTTGGACAAACGCCAAAACAGTTCCCATCATGCAATGAATGACTTGTCCTCTAAAAAAAATCGACTTCCATCGACTTCCACCTTGGTTTCATATTTCCTCCATCTGAAACAATGCAGAACCTTTCTTCTGGTTATCCTTATCGGTTTTATTAGAGGGGTGGGTGGGTTCGAGGCAGAGGAGAGGCTGAAGCGAGGGCTGTGTTCCCTGCCTCCCAGTAGTTCTTTATCAACCTCTGTCTGTCTGGTGTTGGAGATTAACTCACTACAATTATTACATTTCCAGTATTCTGATTGATCACTTTGAAGTAGTAAGACAGAAAAACATATATAATGAATAAGACTTATAATGAATAAGTAGTAAGACAGAAAAACATATATAATGAATAAGACTTATATAATGAATAAGAATATCTGATGAGCTCAGGAAAATGGCCAAGGCTAAATAGTTGAACAATGGACATGAAGAAACAGGATGTCAGAAGACAATGTAACAATGAACCTATAGAAAAAGGACATAAGGGAAACTGTGAAAGCTTTGGGAGGGTCCTATGTATTTAATGTAAGGATGAAATACTATAAAGGCTGTGCTCTGCTATACAGAAAATTAGCTGTTTCCCGGGTCAGCTCGACTTTAATTACTCTGTATTAAAGTCTTCTTGAATTCACAAGTTATTGTAAGAGTGTTACGTTTTTTGAGATGATTCTCCACAACACTGGCTGCTACTTTGAGCTTACATTGCCTTGCAAAAGTATTCACCCCCCTTGGCGTTTTTCCTATTTTGTTGCATTACAACCTGTAATTTAAATAGATTTTTATTTGGATTTAATGTAATGGACATACACAAATAGTCCAAATTGGTGAAGTAAAATGGAAAAAATGACTTAATACGGAAAAGTGGTGCGTGCATATGTATTCACCCCCTTTGCTATGAAGCCCCTAAATAAGATCTGGTGCAACCAATTACCTTCAGAAGTCACATAATTAGTTAAATAAAGTCCACCTGTGTGCAATCTAAGTGTCACATAATCTGTCACATGATCTCAGTATATATACACCTGTTCTGAAAGGCCCCAGAGCCTGCAACACCACTAAGCAAGTGGCACTATGAAGACCAAGGAGCTCTCCAAACAGGTCAGGGACAAAATTGTGGAGAAGTACAGATCAGGGTTGGGCTATAAAAAAACATATGAAACTTTGAACATCCCACGAAGCACCATTAAATCCATTACTAAAAAATTTAAAGAATATGGCACCACAGCAAACCTGCCAAGAGAGGGCCGCCCACCAAAACTCACGGACCAGGCAAGGAGGGCATTAACCAGAGAGGCAACAAAGAGAACAAAGATAACCCTGAAGGAGATGCAAAGCTCCACAGCGGAGATTGGAGTATCTGTCCGTAGGACCACTTTAAACGGTACACTCCACAGAGCTGGGCTTTACGAAAGAGTGTCCAGAAAAAAGCCATTGCTTAAAGAAAAAAATAAGCAAACACGTTTGGTGCTTGTGGGAGACTCCCCAAACATGTGGAAGTAGGTACTCTGGTCAGATGAGACTAAAATTGAGCTTTTTGGCCATCAAGGAAAACGCTATGTCTGGCGAAAACCCAACACTTCTCATCACCCCGAGAACACCATCCCCACAGTGAAGCATGGGGGTGGCAGCATCATGCTTTGGGGATATTTTTCATCGGCAGGGACTTGGAAACTGGTCAGAATTGAAGGAATGATGGATGGTGCTAAATACAGGGAAATTCTTGAGGGAAACCTGTTTCAGTCTTCCAGAGATTTGAGACTGGGACAGAGGTTCCCCTTCCAGCAGGACAATGACCCTAAGCATATTGCTAAAGCAACACTTGAGTGGTTTAAGGGGAAACATTTAAATGTCTTGGAATGGCCTAGTCAAAGCCCAGACCTCAATCCAATTGAAAATCTGTGGTATGACTTAAAGATTACTGTACATCAGCTGAACCCATCCAACCTGAAGGAGCTGGAGCAGTTTTGCCTTAAAGAATGGGCAAAAATCCCAGTGGCTAGATGTGCCAAGCTTATAGAGACATAGGTGGTCAGATCATCTTATCGGTTTGTAAGGGCATGGGTGTGGTGTTGCTCTGACTGACCTCTCGATTTATGACTTCTTGATTACAGTAGGAGTGAATTCAGGCTAGGCAACTTGCTTATGTACTGCAGTGCCCACACACACACATACACTCATTGTCTTCAGAAAACTGAAGCATCTACCTGATAGGGAAGTGTAGTGTACCAGCTATTTTTGCAATCAAACCAATTTAGAAATTTTATTTAACAAGGGAGAAAAAATATGTTTACTCGTTACTATGTATGGGCAAAAATCCCAGTGGCTAGATGTGCCAAGCTTATTGAGACATACCCCAAGAGACTTGCAGCTGTCATTTCTGCAAAATGTGGCTCTACAAAGTATTGACTTTGGGGGGGTAAATAGTTATGCACGCTCAAGTACTTTTTTCCTTTTTTTATTGTTTCACAATAAAAACATATTTTGCATCTTCAAAGTGGTAGGCATGTTGTGTAAATCAAATGATACAAACCCCTCAAAAATCTATTTTAATTCCAGGTTGTAAGGCAACAAAATAGGAAAAATGCCAAGGGGGGTGAATACTTTTGCAAACCCCTGTAGGTGGTCAGATCATCTTATCGGTTTGTAAGGGCATGGGTGTGGTGTTGCTCTGACTGACCTCTCGATTTATGACTTCTTGATTACAGTAGGGGTGAATTCAGGCTAGGCAATTTGTTTATGTACTGCAGTGCCCACACACACACATACACTCATTGTCTTCAGAAAACTGAAGCATCTACCTGATAGGTAAGTGTAGTGTGCCAGCTATTTTTGCAATCAATTTAGAAATGTTATTTAATAAGGGAGAAAAAATATGTTTACTCGTTACTATGTAAACACTGCAATGTGGGTTTGATTGAATTGAGCCCAAGAGTTCTGTTTTTGTCTCCTTGGTGGAATTCAGTGGAGATGATAGAAAACACTGTGAGGCAGCAAGCACAATGGAGACATTGTGTGTCATCTGTTTGGAATGTAAATATAAATGTGAGTTTATTCTGCATTCTTGTACATTTCCCATAACGTTCTCTCAATGCTTAAATGGTGATATGTATTGGAAGCTAAAAAGAATGGTAAAGAGGTATTATCATATGTTTTTTCTAAAAGTTACTTTTAGCTATCTTAAGATACCTTCACTAACTGTAAGTCGCTCTGGATAAGAGCGTCTGCTAAATGACTCAAATGTTAAATGTAATATCAAGAATCTGATTGTCTTCACATAAAGTAACCCAAAGTAGTTCAGTTGACTGACTGGCCAGTAGGTGGCTCTCCTTTTCTAAAACGTTATCTAAATCTGAACTGAACTGTTTTTCCACCATAAAACCTTTAATTCAACTTAACCATTAATTCAACTCTAATCTAATTTATCATATTAAGTGGTTTGAAAGGGAATCCAAAAGCGACAACATCCATTTCACAAAGCAGCAATATTAAAATGGTTAATAGACTCAATTGATGGTAACGTCATGACACAAGTAAATATATACAGTATAACGACATCTTTAGGTAATAACCCTCAATGCTATTTAAATGAATAATATCCCATTCTCTCTCCTCTGTTTTGTTTCTCTATCTCTCCTTTCACTGGTCAGATGGCTTTCCCAGAGAGCTAGTCATCTTTTCCTCTCGTCGGTCTGGCTCCTTGGATCCCCTCTCCCCCTCCCCACCCCCTCTTTCCCTCTCTCTCTCTTTCAGCTTGCCTGCCAGATCTCTGTCACCACCAAGTCCTGTATGTCACATGCCTGGTTCTCTATCTCCCCCAGACCACTGAGGCCAGGACACAGACTGAGAGGGCCGGTATCAGTGTTTCCAGTCAGTCGGGGTTTCCACTTAGGTCAGATATGGATGGGTTTACAGGAATTACAGTAGTTGTGATGTGTCATCTATAGTTTGGAAGAACATCAGCTCCTACAAGAGTAGCAAGTCTCTTTTTTTATTCAGTAAGTAGCTGTTAGTATTTTCTTTCTAGGGTAATTTAATTTTAGTGCTGTCTTTTACCTAGTTGCCTACTTAATCACTGCTGTTTGAACTGTCTGATTGCTCAGTACTTGTGACTGTAGTTGTACACGTAGATTAGTTTCAGACATATTTGTGCAGCACTCTTGCTAATTTGTGGTCTTGTTGCCAGGCAAATCAGAATTCAGTGCTGGAAGGTGTGTCTTTCACCTCTGCTAGGCATTTAAGTGGCGGTGTTATCGCCAAAACGAAGACGTTCTGTCGAATTTGGTATTTAGTATTTTATTAGGATCTCCATTAGCTGTTGTGAAAGCAGCAGCCACAAACAAAACATGAAACATGACACAATACAGAACATTAATAGACAAGAACAACTCAAGGACAGAATTACATACATTTAAAAATGGCACACATAGCTACATATCAATACATACACACAAAATATCTAGGTCAAATAGGGGAGAGGTTTTGTGCCGTGAGGTGTTGCTTTACACATACTTACACAGACATCCCAACACACACCTACACACACACACTACATATTCCCACACACACATGCATACTGACGCCACAAACACACACACACACTGCTGCTATTGTCTATTATCTATTCTGTTGCCTAGTCACTTTACCTCTACCTATATATAACTACCTCAATTACCTCGTACACCTGCACATCGACTCAGTACTGGTACTCCATGTATACAGCCATGTTACTTTTATTTGTTATTCACTGTGTATTTATTCATTTTTTTTATTATTTTGAATCTTTATCTTAGCTCTGCATTGTTGGAAAATGACACACAAGTAAGCATTTCCCTGTTAGTCTACACCTGTTGTTTATGAAGCATGTGACAAATAAAATGTGGTTTGATTTCATTTGTCTCACCTAGCTATCTTAAAGGAAACTTTGTGCATCATACCAGCTGTATTTCTGCATTTTGAAAGTTATATGTCTTGAAAACCACGCAACACACACACACACACTAAATATGTGTATGTGACCAATACAATTTGATTCGATTTTACACATACACTTAGCCCAGCTCTGTCAGTTCACACTCACAGCTGCCTCGCTTGCCTGGGCCTCTCATTGTCGTTGCATGACATCACAGAATCTCTCAGCGAGGACATCTTTCATTATCGTTTCTGTAACGATTATCATTATAAATTACTATTAAAAGTCTGCACTGGCTGCATCATATTTGTGAGAAACAGGTTGTGTGACAGAGGTGGAAAGAACAAAGGGAGGTAAGTGGAACCACATTGGGGTAATTACCATCTGGCTGTGTGTTGGCCATGTCAAGGGGTACTATCTGCCACACATAATTTAGACATTGTTTTCTTATGGTGATCACCATTAGTATTGGTGCAATATCATCCCCGTTATAATCATTTCCACAATGTACAGTAGATCATCTCAGACCCCTATTCATACATTACTACGAACATTTACCACAGTAGTTTAATGGCACATCCTTGACATTACCTCCCACACAATGGTTAAAATAGCCTGAAGCCTTTCTTATCCAGCATCACTAATGACAGCTAAGAATGTGTGGTAGCTGGTTGTCACCCTGGCTCTGGCAGACCAGGCAGGGTGACAGGAGACCAGGTTTCCTTACCAGCCTGTTATCTCCTGTAGCGAGGTCAGTAGATAACTCATTTGAGGGTTTAAACAGTAGAACACCTCGCACCGAGAGAGAGAGAGAGAGAGAGAGAGAGAGAGAGAGAGCGCAACACAATTAGACCCAACCAGATCATGAGAAAACAAAAAGACAATTCCTTGACACATTGGAAAGAACTAACAAAAAACAGAGCAAACTACAATGCTATTTGGGCCTAAACAGAGAGTACACAGTGGCAGAATAACTGACCACTGTGACTGACCCAAACGTAAGGAAAGTTTGGACTATGTGCAGACTCAGTGAGCATAGCCTTGCTATTGAGAAAGGCCGCCGTACAAAATGAGTTGGAAACTGAGCTGCACTTCCTGCCAAAAGTATTACCATATTAGAGAAACATATTTCCCTCAGATTACACAGATTCACAAGAATTCGAAAACAAACCCAATTTTGATAAACTCCCATATCTACTGGGTGAAATACCACAGTGTGCCATCACAGCAGCAAAATGTGTGACCTATTGCCACAAGAAAAGGGCAACCAGTGAAGAACAAACACCATTGTAAATACAACCCATATTTATGTTTATTTATTTTCCCTTTTGCACTTTAACTATCTGCACATCGTTAAAACACTGTGTATAGACATAATATAACATTTGAAATGTCTTTATTCTTTTGGAACTTCTGTGAGTGTAAAGTTTACTGTTAATTTTTATTGTTTATTTCACTTTTATTTATTATCTACTTCACTTGCTTTGGTAATGTTAACATATGTTTCCCATGCCAATAAAGCCCTTAAATTGAAAGTGAATTGAATTGAGAGAAAGGACTTGAAAGTGGTCTCTATCGTTCTCCCCCTTTCTTGAGCCCTGATGTGAGGCCTCTAATCATTGTTATTTGAATAAACAGCCATCCCACCAGTTGCCAGAGGTGTAAATCAGTTCCTCATTAGGCATTTAGGCCAAACCAGAACCTTCAGGACTGAAATGGGCAACCCCTGCAGCAGGACAACAAAGGGGCTTTTGGTACCTCCCTGATTTCTTGTCCCGCAGGTACAGGTTACCTTTCATCTCAATAGTCTGAAGAGGCTTCCTCTCCTCATCTCCTTCTGTTCAATTTACTGATATGAAATGATGAATGCAGCTTCCCAGTAGGCACCCACCATGTTGTTTTCACCTAGCCTGTGGTCTTCAGACCACATCAGAGATGTACCCGATTACCCGTACAGTACTGACTAGGGGATCAATGAGGGGCCCATCCTGTATCCTCTCCAGCTTGACCCATAGATGTATTAGGATCCCCATTAGCCGACACCAATGGCGACAGCTAGTCTTACTGGGGTCCGACACATAACCAAAAAGACATTACAGACAAAATACTTTCCAATTGACATACATTTAAAAACATTAACGTGTGTGTGAATTACACATACATGTCAGGACATACACTCAACAAGTAGGTCACATGGGGGAGAGGCGTTGTGCCATGAGGTGTTGCTTTATTTGTTTTTTGAAACCAGGTTTGCTGTTTACTTTCTCTATCTAAGGTAACACCAAGTAATTTAGACTCCTCAACTTGTTCAACAGCTACACCATTCATTACCAGATTCAGCTGAGGTCTAGAATTTAGAGAATGATTTGTACCAAATACAATGCTCTTAGTTTTAGAGATGTTCAGGACCAGTTTATTACTGGCCACCCATCCAAAACTGACTGAAACTCTTTGTTAAGGGTTTCAGTGACTTCATTAGCTGTGGCCCCATTAGTGGGGCCTTGTTCCCGACGTGTGTGGAACTTGACTGATCCCGGTGAGGAATTTGCTCTAAATCTCTGTGGAGAGCAGGAGCTGTAAATCACATGACAAGTATGTGGGAACGGCTGTTACATGTAATGAAGATGGACAGGCTGAGGAGAAGGGTGGCAGTGGAGGCTACATTCCTCTAGTCTACAGCTCACTTACACACGCACACACCCACACACAACGTAGAAAACTGTTAGTGTGCATGCATGTATAGCATTGTATGTTAACTGTTTGTGTGTATGTAAACTGTTTATACTGTGTGTGTGTGCGTGTGTGCGTGCATAGAGGAGTAGGTGTGTGCAGCATAATTGAAGTTGAATGTCACCTAGTGTAAGAAAGAGACCTAGGGCCTCAGTCATGAAAGGATGGCACAACAGGGGGCTAGAAGGTGGACTGGAATGAGGGAAGGAGTCTTGGTACCAGGATTCCAAGCATAGGGTTTTTATTTTCTTCTTGTAGGGCTCCAAAAGACAAAACATCTTGCAGGAACTTTGTTTCAAACAACTTCAAAAATGAAGGAAAGTTGATTCACTAATAGCAAAGCTAAATTGACAGCTGCTTTAAATAATTAACCCTGCAAAACCCTGCAGTACAAAAGCCCCCAAAAAGCTACCTCACCAGATAGTGAGACACAGATGGTAAATGCTAGATGAAGCCACAATGTCCCAATCTGATTCTGAGATTCCATAAACTTGCCAAATAGCTGCTTATACAGTCTCACCCATACCTGGAAGATACCAAGGCAGGTAAGTAGTCACATGATTAGGCTACATATTTTAAACATGAACATTTCCACCGCATAGAATTAATTTTAAATTATCTTTCCCATTTTAATTATCCCTAGTTTAATCACTGGCAAAAGTATTGCTAAACCAAAAACATACCACCCCCAAGGACAGAGTAGAGCCTGCACAGTGAAAAAGCACTCAATCAAGCATTCACATTTCGTATTGGAGCGCACCCACCTGCAGCTCTTGACTCCAACATTCTGTCCTGGAGAGAAAAACTAAAAAAAAAAATAGATAGGATGCAAGTTAATGGTAACGTTAATAAACAAATATGATTGAAATATGAATATGTTGTAAAAAAAAGTAAATAAAACAAATGCTAAAATAAGTCAAATAAAATATTACAGAAAAAAAAGAAATAGTAATATGTAAGTTGATCAGGCTTCATGTATATCAATAACCAAACAAATAAAACAGCTAACCAGACTTTTCCACGGCTACCTCTAAATGGACCAATCACATTTTTAGAGTGAAATGTGTAGAGTCAGTGGAGGAGCTCTATCTGCTTCTCCACACCTGGCTATACTGACAAGAAGGGAAATCATGTTCTTTACAAACGTGTAAAAATGGTCACCACCTTTTGTAGCTGTTCAGAGGCAACGGGCCAGACTTGGAGAGGAGAAATTGGCAATACCTTCCTTCCAAATCAAGTCGCATAATGCCTTGACATTGCTGTGGCTCACAGACTTTGCAGAGCGAAATCAAACAGCCAAGCCTCAACAAGTAACAGATGCTGGAAACAATGTTCAAGAGAGGCTTATAGCCTACGTTCTTTACCCGCTTTGAGGAAAACATCTTCTTTGCCCACTTCAAGTAAAACACAGTGCCGCCGATGCGGGCTGCTCACGAGGACTGTGAGCTCTCGTTCTCTGTGACTGACTTGAGTAAGACTTGAGTAAGACATTTAAGCAAGTTAACCCTCGCAAGGCTGCTGGCCCAGACGTCATCTCAAGCCGTGTCTCAGAGCATGTGCAGACCAGCTTGCTGGAGTGTTTACAGACATATTCAATCTCTCCCTATCCCAGTATGTTGTCCCACCTTGCTTCAAGATATGCGCCAACGTCCCTGTCCCAAAAAAGTGAAGGTAACTGAACTGAATTACTATCCAACTTGATCTCATAGTTTCACTTCGGGATTTGACGTAATTGGATGAACGTCAATTTTTTACCCATAATTCTGCGTGGTTACAGGGTTCATGCCACGTGGCTACAGGGTTGAAACAGAAACAACTCAAGGGGTTAATCTTAAGGATCGGGGTCCCGCCAGCGGGACAACTTCCGGTGAAGCTGGAGGGCGCGTAATTCAAATAAATAATCATAAATATTATGGATTTTAAACATTTAGGTATGTATAAGTGTCTTATATCGGCTGAAAGCTTAAATTCTTGTTAATCTAACTGCACTGTCCGATTTACAGTAGCTATTACAGCGAAAACATGCCATGCGATTGTTTGAGGACGGCGCCCCACATCAAAATATTTTTCCACCGGCACAGGTTTCATTCATTCACATATAAAGACTAAATATTCACTTACTTTTTGAAAATCTTCCTCTGATTTGTCATCCAAAGGGTCCCAGCTATAATGTAGTGTTGTTTTGTTAGATAAAATCCTTCTTTATATCCCAAAAAGTCAGATTAGATGGCGCCATGATTTTTAGTAATCCACTCGTTCAACTTGCAGAGAAAGGAATCTGAAAATCTACCCCTAAACTTTGTTTCAACAAGTCAAAATACGTTTCTATTTACTCCTCAGATACCCTAAAATGTAATCAAACTATAATATTTATTTCGGAAATATCAATAGGAAACCGATTTTAGCAGGTGCGTAATTTCTTCATGGCGCGCACAAACACGGAGTTCCTTCTACAAAAACTGTTATTTCTTATTCGTTTTTGGAGTTACAAGCCTGTAACCTTGAACATAGACTGCTGACACCATGTGGACTGCTGACACCATTTCGCTTCCATTTCTAAGGGGATGGTCTCTCTCAAAAAAAGAATCCGGTTGGATTTTCTTCTACCATATCTATTGTGTTATATTCTCCTACATTATTTAAACATTTCTACAAACTTAAGTGTTTTCTTTCCAATGGTACCAATTATATGCATATCCTGGCTTCAGGGCCTGACCTACAGGCAGTTTACTTTGGGCACGTCATTCAGGCGGAAATGGAGAAAAAAAGGGCCTAGACCTAAGAAGTTAAGGTATTTAGGTATTAATTCAGAGTGGTTAAGGTTAGGGCTATGGTTTGGTGAAAGCATAACATCCCATCCAAAAGACAGCACCCTACACAGGGCAATGTTCCCCAATCACTGCCCTGGGATATTGGGATATTCTTTTTTAGACCTGAGGAAAGGGTGCCTCCTGCTGGCCCTCCAACACCACTTCCAGAAGCATCTGGTCTCCCATCCAGGGACTGACCAGGACCAACTCTGCTTAGCTTCAGAAGCAAGCTAGCAGTGGGATGCAGGGTGGTATGCTGCTTGCCCTACAGGACATCTACAGCATCCGGTGTCACAGGAAAGCCAAGAAGCTCATCAAAGACCTCTAGCCACCCGAGCCATGGCCTGACTGTTAAATAGTCACACAATGGATATTCGATGTTTCCATTAAGTCATACATCATCAGATAACATTGGCAATTGGCTAGATTTGTTCCTACCAACCTAAGCATTAATGTGATACCCCCTATATAGCTATATCTCAAACACAGACCCATTTGAAGCTTACCGTGTAAGACGTTTTCTGTTTGGTGAAAACGTGTAAAATTAACATTTTGACTCTCTGGGCTGGTGATCAATAACGGTAGGTCACAGGCAGACAAATAAGATATCTTCATGATCTTTGGAGTCCCGGCTTTCGATGTGTATCAACGTATTCCGTATTTGTTTTGTTTATGCTTCACAACGCTAAACGGAATGTAGGTAGCAACCATCTTTAAATTAGGTCATTGGCTAGGCCTGCCCTTATATATTCGTATGCCCATTTATGGTAGTAAGTCACACCAAAGATTTGAAGGCACCGATCAATAGACAAGATACTCACCTTTCCGCAGACACCCTGCTTTTGCAGATTGGGGCTATCGTTCTCATACCGGACTGAATTAATTTTTTACAAATCAAATAGGGTCCCCAAATATGGGGACTTTACATTAAGATGAATAATGTTTACGTATTGTTTTACCCACTTCATATGTACACTAAACAAAAATATAAACGCAACATGTAAAGTGTTGGTGCCATGTTTCATGAGATGAAATAAAAGATCACATAAATATCCATCTGCACAAAAAGCTTATTTCGCTCAAATGTTGAGCACAAATTTGTTTACATCCCTGTTAGTGAGCATTTCTCCTTTGCCAAGATAATCCATCCACCTGACAGGTGTGGCATAGCTGATTAAACAGCATGATCATTACACAGGTGCACCTTTTACTGGGGACAATAAAAGGCCACTCTAAAATGTGCAATTTTGTCACACAACACAATTCCACAGATGTCTCAAGTTTTGAGGGAGCATGCAATTGGCATGCTGACTGCAGGAATGTCCATCAGAGCTGTTGCCAGAGAATTTTATGTTAATTTCTCTATCATAAGCCGCCTCCAACGTAATTTTTGAGAATTTGGCAGTACGTCCAACAGGCCTATGGCGTCGTGTGGGCGAGCGGTTTGCTGATGTCAACGTTGTCAACAGAGTGCCTCATGTTGACGCTGGGGTTATGGTATGGGCAGGCATAAGCTACGCATAACAAACACAATTGCATTTTATCGATTGGCAATTTGAATTCCCATTCCCATGCATGTCAGAGCAAAACCCAAGCCATGAGGTTGAAGGAATTGTCTGTAGAGGTCAGACAGGACTGTGTCGAGGCACAGATCTGGGGAAGGGCACCAAAACATTTCTGCAGCATTGAAGGTCTCCAAGAACAAAGTGGCCTCCATCATTCTTAAATGGAAGAAGTTTGAAACCACCAAGGTATTTAATTTTTTTACGTATTATTTCTTACACTGTTACCCCAGGAAATCTTAAGTCTTATTACATACAGCCTGGAGGAACTATTGGATATAAGAGCAATGTCAACTTACCAACATTACGACTAGGAATACGACTTTCCCGAAGCGGATCTTCTGTTTGGACCACCACCCAGGACAATGTATCAGATCCCAGTAGGCGACCCAAAACAATGGCGTCGCAGGAGGGGCAGACGGAGCAGTGTTCTGGTCAGGCTCCGTAGACGGGCACATCGCTCACCGCTCCCAAGTATACTACTCGCCAATGTCCAGTCTCTTGACAACAAGGTAGACGAAATTCGAGCAAGGGTTGCCTTCCAGAGAGACATCAGAGATTGTAACATTCTTTTGTCCTTTTGTTCACCTGACCTAGAATTCCTTACGATCAAATTCCGACCGCATTATCTACCAAGAGAATTCTCTTCGATTATAATCACAGCCGTGTATATCCCCCCCAAGCAGACACCTCGGACGGCCCTGAAATAACATAATTGGACTCTATGTAAACTGGAAACCCCATATCCTGTGGCTGCATTTATTGTAGCTGGGGATTTTAACAAGGCTAATCTGAAAACAAGGCTCCCTAAATTTTATCAGCATATCGAATGCGCGACCCGGGCTGGCAAAACTCTGGATCACTGCTACTCTAATTTCCGCGACGCATACAAAGCCCTCCCTCGCCCTCCTTTCGGCAAGTCCGACCACGACTCAGTTTTGTTGCTCCCAGCCTAAAGACAGAAACTAAAACAGGAAACGCAGCTCAGCATTTAACACCATAGTACCCTCCAAACTCGTCATTAAGCTCGAGACCCTGGGTCTCGACCGCGCCCTGTGCAACTGGGTCCTGGACTTTCTGACGGGCCGCGCCCAGGTGGTGAGGGTAGGAAACAACATCTCCACCCCGCTGATCCTCAACACTGGGGCCCCACAAGGGTGCGTTCTCAGCCCTATCCTGTATTCCCTGTTTACCCATGACTGCGTGGACATACATGCCTCCAACTCAATCATTAAGGTTGCAGACGACACTACAGTGGTAGGCTTGATTACCAACAACAACGAGACGGCCTACAGGGAGGAGGTGAGGGCCCTCGGAGTGTGGTATCAGGACAATAACCTCACACTCAACGTCAACAAAACAAAGGAGATGATCGTGGACTTCAGGAAACAGCAGAGGGAGCACCCCCCTATCCACATTGACGGGACAGTAGTGGAGAAGGTGGAACGTTTTAAGTTCCTCGGCGTACACATCATGGACAAACTGAAATGGTCCACCCACACAGACAGCGTGGTGAAGAAGGCGCAACAGCGCCTCTACAACCTCAGGAGGCTGAAGAAATTTGGCTTGTCACCAAAAACACTCATAAACCTTTACAGATGCACAATCGAGAGAATCCTGTCGGGCTGTATCACCGCTTGGTACAGCAACTGCTCCGCCCACAACCGTAAGGCTCTCCAGAGGGTAGTGAGGTCTGCACAACGCATCACCGGGGGCAAACTACCTGCCCTCCAGGACACCTACACCACCCGATGTCACAGGAAGGCCAAAAAGATCATCAAGGACAACAACCACCCGAGCCACTGCCTGTTCACCCTGCTATCATCCAGAAGGCGAGGTCAGTACAGGTGCATCAAAGCTAGGACCGAGAGACTGCAAAACAGCTTCTATCTCAAGGCCATCAGACTGTTAAACAGCCATCACTAACATTGAGTGGCTGCTGCCAACATACAAACTCAATCTCTAGCCACTTTAATAATTAATAATTGGATGTAATAAATGTATCACTAGTCATTTAAACAATGCCAATTTGTATAATGTTTACATACCCTACATTACTCATCTCATATGTATATACTGTAATCTATACCATATACTGCATCTTGCCTATGCCGTCCGGCCATCGCTCATCCATATATTTATATGTACATATTCTTAATCATTCCTTTACACTTGTGTGTATAAGGTAGTTGTTGTGAAATTGTTAGATTACTTGTTAGATTACTGCACGGTCGGAACTAGAAGCACAAGCATTTCGCTACACTCACATTAACATCTGCTAACCATGTGTATGTGACCAATAACATTTTATTTGATTTGACTCTTCCTAGAACTGGCCGCATGGGAAAACTGAGCAATCGGGGGAGAAGGGCCTTGGTCAAGGAGGTGACCAAGAACCCGATGGTCACTCTGACAGAGCTCTAGATTTCCTCTGTGGAGATGGGAGAACCTTCCAGAAGGACAACCATCTCTGCAGCACCCCACCAATCAGGGCTTTATGGTACAGTGGCCAGACGGAAGCCACTCATTAACAGGCACATGACATCCCGCTTGGAGTTTACCAAAAGGCACCTAAAGACTCTCAGACCATGAGAAACAAGATTCTTTGGTCTGAGGAAACCAAGATTGAACTCTTTAGCCTGAATGCCAAGCGTCACGTCTAGAGGATACCTGGAACCATCCCTATGGTGAAGCAAGGTGGTGGCAGCATCAAGCTGTGGGGATGTTTTTCAGTGGCAGGGACTGGGAGACTAGACAGGATCGAGGCAAAGATTAATGGAGCAAAGTACAAAGAGATCCTTGATGAAAACCTGCTGCAGAGCGCTCAGGACCGCAGACAGGGGCAAAGGTTCACCTTCCAACAGGACAACGACCCTAAGCACACAGGGTTTTTGTTGTCATTATGGGGTATTGTGTGTAGATTGATGAAGGGGAAAAAACAATATAATACATTTTTGAATAAGGCTGTAACGTAACTAAATGTGGAAAAAATCAAGGGTTCTGAAAACTTTCCGAAGGCACTGTATGTTGTATTCAAGTCAAGGCTCATCCTATATAACTACACCTTTTCTACTCAAATACTGTCCATAATGTCTATACACACCATCACATACATACAGATATATATTTTATATTCCAGACTCTGACCTTGCTCGTTCTGATATTTCTTAATTCATATATTTTTATTTGGGGGATTTTATGTGTATTGTTAGGTATTACTGCACTGTTGGAGATAGAAACATGAGCATTTCACTGAACCTGCAATAACATCTGCAAAATACAGTGAGGGAAAAAAATATTTGCCCACTGACAAAGAAATGATCAGTCTATAATTCTAATGGTAGGTTTATTTGAATAGTGAGAGACAGAATACCAACAAAAAAATCCAGAAAAACGCATGTGTTTTTTATAAAATGTTATCAAATTATTTGCATTTTAATGAGGGAAATAAGTATTTGACCCCCTCTCAATCAGAAAGATTTCTGGCTCCCAGGTGTCTTTTATACAGGTAACGAGCTGAGATTAGGAGCACACTCTTAAAGGGAGTGCTCCTAATCTCAGTTTGTTACCTGTATAAAAGACACCTGTCCACAGAAGCAATCAATCAATCAGATTCCAAACTCTCCACCATGGCCAAGACCAAAGAGCTCTCCAAGGATGTCAGGGACAAGATTGTAGACCTACACAAGGCTGGAATGGGCTACAAGACCATCGCTAAGCAGCTTGGTGAAAAGGTGACAACAGTTGGTGCGATTATTCGCAAATGGAAGAAACACAAAATAACTTTCAATCTCCCTCGGCCTGGGGCTCCACGCAAGATCTCACCTCGTGGAGTTGCAAGGATCATGAGAACGGTGAGGAATCAGCCCAGAACTACATGGGAGGATCTTGTCAATGATCTCAAGGCAGCTGGCACCATAGTCACCAAGATTACAATTGGTAACACACAACGGCGTGAAGGACTGAAATCCTGCAGCGCCCACAAGGTCCCCCTGCTCAAGAAAGCACATATACATGCCCGTCTGAAGTTTGCCAATGAACTGGGTGAAAGTGTTGTGGTCAGATGAGACCAAAATGGAGCTCTTTGGCATCACCTCAACTCGCCGTGTTTGGAGGAGGAGGAATGCTGCCTATGACCCCAAGAACACCATCCACACCGTCAAACATGGAGGTGGAAACATTATGCTTTGGGGGTGTTTTTCTGCTAAGGGGACAGGACAATTTCACCGCATCAAAGGGACGATGGATGGGGCCATGTACGGTCAAATCTTGGGTGAGAACCTCCTTCCCTCAGCCAGGGCATTGAAAATGGGTCATGGATGGGTATTCCAGCATGACAATGACCCAAAACACACGGCCAAGGCAACAAAGGAGTGTCTCAAGAAGAAGCACATTAAGGTCCTGGAGTGGCCCAGCCAGTCTCCAAACCTTAATCTCATAGAAAATCTGTGGAGGGAGCTGAAGGTTCGAGTTGCCAAACGTCAGCCTTGAAACCTTAATGACTTGGAAAAGATCTGCAAAGAGGAGTGGGACAAAATCCCTCCTGAGATGTGTGCAAACCTGGTGGCCAACTACAAGAAACGTCTGACCTCTGTGATCGCCAACAAGGGTTTTGCCACCAAGTAATAAGTCATGTTTTGCAGAGGGGTCAAATACTTATTTCCCTCATTAAAATGCAAATCAATGTGTAACATTTTTCACATGTGTTTTTCTGGATTTTTTTGTTGTTATTCTGTCTTTCACTGTTCAAATAAACCTACCATTAAAATTATAGATTGATCATTTCTTTGTCAGTGGGCAGACGTACAAAATCAGCAGGGGATCAAATACTTTTTTCCCTCACTGTATGTGTATGATACCAATAGAATGTAATATTTTTATAAAATAATAACGTTTGATTTGATTTCCTTAGCGAGACAACACACCTTTAAAATCCCTTTTTTGCTCTTTTACTCTCCAACTGCCTAAAAAGTCACAACTCATTTCAGATGAATAAACCACTAGATGAAGTGAGTCATTTGGATCAAAGATCTGCGACTGCATAGCTGATCCAAACTCTTACACTTAAAGTCATAATTGTCCTCTCTTGACTATCTGATAAAAAGTAAACCGCCACAGTACCTAAAGTTGAACACTGTGACAAATATTGACTCTGAGGTATCCTGTTTCTGCCTGCCACTTTGCTTGCTGGGCTAACTGCTGGGCCACTCCGGCCCCACCTTTCATGAAGGCCCACCCTACCCCACTCCAACCCCCTAGTCCACTCAACACAGCCCCCTCCTATCTGGGGGACGGACAGACATTTCAAAGCCTCAGCCTGGGGGTTCCAGTGGGGTGCCAACCAGCCATAGCACAGGCTAACAGGATCACACTTGTTAATGCCGAGCAAACAGACATTTGAGTTGGGGTATGAGGAATAGCTTCTTACTGGACCCCTGAAACACACCTCCAGTCCACTGGAGAGGCTGTCAGTGTCACATTGCACTAAACCAACTGTCATGAATTGCTTTCCAACTACACTCCACAGACTACATGGGAGCACAAAATAACTTGTCACACTTTATTTGGACAATCTGGATTTTCCATTTGTAGATGATCTACAGATGGTCATTCTATGAACAAACAATATGTTGATAAGCAACTGCTAGCTAAGGTTACGGTTAGGGTTAAGGTTAGGCTTAGAATAAGGGACAGGGTAAGGGTTAAGGTTAGGGATAGAGTTAGTGTTAGTAGATAGTTAGTTGAAATGTTACTGATAGTCTGTAGATAGTCTGTAGTGCATCTACAGATGGTACCTAATTTAATGTGTACAATACTGTAACTTTAATACTGGCGTGCTTATCCTCTTTGTTTTAGGATGTGTACTAATTTAACATGGCTGTGACCTGGTAGAGAGGATGAAAGTGTGTTAAAGGGATGTGTGTTAATTGGCTCCCCAGTTCCACTATCAGAACCAAGCAAATACAGCTGGCCTCCTGATGTCATCAACCTAAACTGACCCTCCCAGGGCCGGTTCCAAGCATAAGTGACATAAACGGTCGCTTAGTAACCCCGGCCGCAAGGGGGCCTCTGACACACACACAAAAAAGTTGAATATACCAGGTGCAATTTAGAAATTTGGTTGTGCATCAGCAGTTTTTCTTGTGTTATGTCAATCGCTGACAGTCACTCAATTTGCCATGTCAGATTTTTTTTTTTCGATTGGTAGTTAGTCTAGCCAGCTATCTAAACGTGTAGTAATCATGGCAGAATACCGACCAGGTACGCAAGGCACATGCCCAGAGGCCATGACCTCCAGGGGTCCCCCATTTGATTTTATTAGTCATTCTCACACAGATATCCTATTAACATGGAATAAGTCATTACAAAAATATGTGTAGAATTGCAGGAAATTAGCTTTTAGCACTGCTGGGTGATTTAAAAAGTCATAGTCAATTGATCCATAATATAAAAATATTCTCAGCAAAAATGTTTCTTTAACTTACAACCCGTAGAAAATACGAGAATAGTAATAGAAGTTGTGTTCATTTTTCTTTTAAATTACACTACCGGTCAAAGGTTTTAGAACACTTACTCATTCAAGTTTTTTTTGTGTTTTTTTTACTATTTTCTACATTGTAGAATAATAGTGAAGACATCAAAACTATGAAATAACACATATGGAATCAAGTAGCAACCAAAAAAGTGTTAAACAAATCTAAATATATTTGAGATTCTTCAAATAGCCACCCGTTGCCTTGATGACAGCTTTGCACACTCTTGACATTCTCTCAACCAGCTTCATGAGGTAGTCACCTGGAATGCATTTCAATAAACAGGTGTGCCTTTTTTAAAGTTATTTGTGGAATATCTTTCCTTCTTAATGCGTATGAGCCAATCAGTTGTGTTGTGACAAGGTGGTACTGTTACGTTAAAATAACAGAGGATTCAATCGCGAGTGAAGTTTAACATTTATTGAAGCAAACAAGGAGAGTAGTGTAGCAGGGTCAGGTGAGGAAGTAATATAATGAACAGTCTGAGTCTTAGCAGCGCAGGGACTGAATGGGTAAACCAGATCCTCCGTGAAGGTGAGTGTAGCGAGGGGAAATCCCAAGTCCGTAAAACCAGGAAGTACCCGGCGTCGAATCCTCCACAGGAGAGACAGCAGAGCGATCGTAGAGTCCAAACAGAAACCATCAGAGACACAGGACTCAGCCAAGGGAACGAACTAGCACACAGGAAACAACCCAACGAACTGACAAACACAAGACAATGACAATGAGAATAAATAGACACAGAAAATGAGTGGCAGCTGGCGCTGATAACGAGCTGAGTGGTGATCAGCGGCCACACCCACACTCACACACAAACACACAGAGTGAGCCGGTGAATTCATGAACCGTGACAGGTACAGTATTTTACTGTATTTGGTAAAAGACCAAGTCCATATTATGGCAAGAACAGCTAAAATAAGCAAAGAGAAATGACAGTCCATCATTACTTTAAGACATGAAGATCAGTCAATACGGAACATTTCAAGAACTTTTAAAGTTTCTTCAAGTGCAGTCGCAAAAACCATCAAGTGCTATGAGGAAACTGGCTGTCATGAGGACCGCTACAGGAAAGGAAGACCCAGAGTTACCTCTGCCGTAGAGGATAAGTTCATTACAGTTAACATCCTCAGAAATTGCAGCCCAAATAAATGCTTCACAGAGTTCAAGTAACAGACACATCTCAACATCAACTGTTCAGAGGAGACTGTGTGAATCAGGCCTTTATGGTCGAATTGCTGAAAAGAAACCCCTACTAAAGGACACCAATAAGAAGAAGAGACTTGCTTGGGCCAAGAAACACGAGCAATGGACATTGGACCGGTGTAAATTTGTCCTTTGGTCTGGAGTCCAAATTGGAGATTTTTGGTTCCAACCTCTGTGTCTTTGTGAGACACGGTGTGGGTAAACGGATGATCTCCTCATGTATATTTCCCACCGTAAAGCATGGAGGAGGAGGTGCTATGGTGTGGTGGTGCTTTGCTGGTGACACTGTCTGTGATTTATTTAGAATTCAAGGCACACTTAACCTGCATGGTTACCACAACATTCTGCAGCGATACACCATCCCATCTGATTTGGGCTTAGTGGGACTATCATTTGTTTTTTCAACAGGACAATGACCCAACACACCTCCAGGCTATGTAAGGGCTATTTGACCAAGAAGGAGAGTGATGGAGTGCTACATCAGATGACCTGGCCTCCACAATCCCCCGACCTCAACCATGGTTTGGGATGAGTCGGACCGCAGAGTGAGGGAAAAGCAGCCAACAAGTGCTCAGCATATGTAGGAACTGCTTCAAGACTGTTGGAAAAGCATTCCAGGTGAAGCTGGTTGAGAGAATGCCAAGAGTGTGCAAAGCTGTCATCAAGGCAAAGGGTGGCTATTTGAAGAATCTCAAATATATATTTGGATTTGTTTAACACATCTTTGGTTACTACATGATTCCATATGTGTTATTTCATAGTTTTGATGTCTTCACTATTATTCTACAATGTAGAAAATTGTAAAAATAAAGTAGGTGTTCTAAAACTTTTGACCGGTAGTGTGTATAGGTTCAGAACTTTTGTGAAACAGCACAGTTGAAAAATATATGGCAAATAGAAATCATTTAAACTGGATGGTCTTTAGCAATAGATGGGAGCGGTTGAGAAAAGATGAAGGATGGGCCTAAAAACAAACAAAATATAACTATTGTTAAATATACTGTGTCCGTAAAATGTATATAGTATGTATAAGCTGGTGTGGTTGTCCATTAGTTTACTCCAATTAGAAGAGGGGTGGTAGGGTTACACCGTACCCAAACCGGATGCGCCCATGCTCTATCGTGTGCATATTGATTTTGTCCCCCCTACACCAAATGCAATCACGACACGCAGGTTAAAATATCAAAACAAACTCTGAACCAATTATATTAATTTGGGAACAGGTCGAAAAGCATTAAACATTTATGGCAATTTAGCTAGCTAACTTGCAGTTGCTGGCTAATTTGTCCTATTTATCTAGCTTGCTGTTGCTAGCTAATTTGTTCTGGGATATAAACGTTGAGTTGTTATTTCACCTGAAATGCACAAGGTCCTCTACTCCGACAATTAATCCACACATAAAACGGTCAACCGAATCGTTTCTAGTCATAGTGGAAAATAATCAAGGAAAATATATACATTTTTAAATATATATATATGGGGGACTGGAAATGATGCAGACAATTACATTAAAGAAAGCCACAATCTATCTGCAATATTAAAGCTGATCTTACCCCCTAAAAATATAAATACATAAAAAAGTGCCCCCAGAAGGTTAGAGCCGGCCCTGGACCCTCCACAAAACAAGATAATATATTGGCGTATGGCTTTGATCACAGTCACATGTCATGAGGTGTGTTTGTGCGTGTGTGCAGTCTGTGGGGGCTTTGTATATGTTAGCGGTGCTGAGTGTGAAAATTGACTGATTATAGCTTCAGATCCTCCCAGTGTCACTACGTGCAGTCCTGTGTTGCTAGACTAACCTCTCCATCCCTTTGGTTTGTGTAAAACTCCTGGGTGGTCCATTGATACAGTTTAATAGGCACAGAGCATCTGCATACGGTACAGAAATAGAACTCGACCTTATACAAACATGTCACAGGGAATGAGTCTCAGAGAATGTGGCAAGATTTGCAAAAATACACAAGTATTCTGTTTAAAATAATTAAGTGATCTTTGTATGAAATAAATCAGAGTCGTCTTTTTCTTTTGTTTGTATTTCCAGCCAAATAAATAGTTATCATCACCCGCTAAAACATACAGTACATATACACAAACATATACTATATGGATGTAGGTACACACACACACACATACCAGGGGAGGCTGCTGAAGGGAAAACGACTGGAGCAATGGAGCAAATGGAACGGCACCTGGAAAACATGTATTATATGTATTTGATACCATTCTACTGATTCCACTCCAGTCATTACCACGAGCCCGTTCTCCCCAATTAAGGTGGCACCAACCTCCAGTGATACATACATGCCGACAGTGCCTCTCTTTCACACTCATCTGTCTTGGTAAGCGCTGTGAAAACAGCTGCAGGAAGTGTGTGAGACGTGAGATGTGGGTAGGTAGGACACTCTGCTATGAAGAATCTTAGCATCTGATGTTTAAACCCGTAATTATCGTGCGGCTGTCCATCGTATTCTCCAGGCTACACCTGCTTTAATAGAGTTTCACACTAATAAAAGGCTTTTTGTGGCTTTTCCTCTGCTCACACAGGCAGGTCAGGATGATGGGGTGTTTTGTTGTGGCTGGGCAGATTGTGGGCTTGCAAGGCACCGGGTCATTTGGCCTGATTAGAAAGCATTGGGAATAATAACAATCCATGGAGATGATACTCACACTTCTTTATTGTTTTTTTTCTTCAGATTCAAACAGAATGTGGTAAAAAAAAATCTTTGTCCAGATATATATGATGATGCTCTGCCATGGTGCTCCCAGCCAGGGAGCCAGGCAGGTGTATCTGGTTTCAGTGGGCTGAGTGACCAAGCTCAGACAGGTGATTTTCAGTGTAAATAATTGGAGGGAGAGTGAGTGAGATGAGGCCCTGCTGTTCAAACAGGCACAGATCCTACTGTGAGCTGGACAAGGCCTTGAGGTTTATTAGCATGGTGGGAGATGATGTTTCTCTAAGATCCATTCACTGAGAAGCATCTTCCTGTTAACCACTTCACTAATCACAGAATCTCAGTCAGAGAGGTGCAGACAGAGAGACAGAGATACATATTTACAGTGCATTCAGGAAGTATTCAGACCCCTTGACTTTTTCTACATTTTGTTACGTTACAACCTTATTATTCTAAAATAGATGAATTAGTTTTTTCCATCATCAGTCTCCAAACAATACCCCATAATGACAAAGCAAAAACAGGTTTTAAAAAATGTTTTAAAACCTGCTTTCGCTTTCTCATTATGGAGTATTGTGTGTATATTGATGAAAAGTAAATTAATACATTTTAGAATAAGCCTGTGACCTAACAAAATGTGGAAAAAGTGAAGAGGTCTGAATACTTTCCGAATGCACTGTATAATGTAGGCTACAGACAGACAGACAGATTTCCATTATTCATTTTGAGGGAATATATTTGATGTTTACAGAAATGCTCCACTTAGTTCTGAAGCCTGGGTTTCTAGCGTGGTCACTGCAGAACTGTGTGAATATGATCTGATCTGGAGGTCCACTGTGTGGAAAGGGGAAATGGATAGGGATAAAGGCCTTGACAGTGTGTGCATGATCAATGTCACTATGTGGGCTAGATCCCTAGAATTCGCCAGAGACAAAACAAAAGCAGAATCCTTCTCTCACTCTCTTCCTGCCTCAAAAAATTGAAAAATATCTTGTCCTACCACACCACGAAGCGTTGGTGAAACTTGAGCTTTGCTTTTGCAATTTCCCTCAGCCCAAGCTGGCTTAGCTTAAGCCCTTACCCTGTGCTCAGTGTCAAACACACCCAAATGGGGAAGGGAAGGGGAATAGCTATAAACGCTATGGCACTATAAGACCATATAAGATAAGATACAGTACTATTCCATGAATGAGGCCAGGGCTCTTAAATGACTAGGAACGGCAACCAGTTAAAACGTGAGGCTGGAATTGAATACACAGGTATGTATTCCAGCCAGACCATGAGTTAGTGCCTCGCTGAACGACAAGTTTATGGTATGCTACAGATGTAGGATCTTAATTTGAGACATTTTGCTTCAGCAGGAAAATAATCCTGCAGCAACAGGAAATGTGAATTATTATGTGTATTATAATTAATGGAATGTTTTTGTAGGGGTTGAAACATTTTTCGTTAGGGCAAATCAAGTCTGACATTTTAAAGTGGAAATTACAAACTTTAGAAGCATTTTTAAACCTTGCATACACTTCTGTGGAGGAAAATTCTCAGCAACAAAAGAGTAATCAAATTAAGATCCTACATCTGTAAAGTGCAAACATTTCGGTGGGGGGGGGGCATGTAAGAGAGAGAGTTATCCAAGTTGTTAGAGTTGGCGTTCTGCTTGGCAGATTTGTTCCCCCAATGCACCCCTGCCCTCCAACCTCCCTTCCTCTAAGTGGGAGGAGGAGAGTCAGGGTTCGTTTTTCACCCTCTTCATTTTTCCTCAATGAGACATCAGTCACCTCGAGTAGATTTGGAGAACTGCCCCTCTCTAAGGGGTCCCCAAATTCAGCACAGATGCTTCCTGCCTCAGAGCAACACTTCTGTGGAAGCCTGGCCCTGGCACTCCACATATGACTGGGGGAGGTGGCATTTCATGTTCAGGAATGAGCTAGTCATTACATTTGTTTTCTCAGCATTGAACGAAACCATGTGGATCTTGATAAAAAGGTAGAGTTGTAGACGGTTCATATTTGTGTTATTAATCGAGCGAGCCGAGGCAGGGATTATGGACATAGGATCCTCTCTGTGCCTTACTGTTCTTATAAAGCCAGAGTCTCTCTCTCTCTGGAGGACTGTAGCCTCTGGAAGCTGCTGAAGATAGCTTTACAATCAGGGCTCCAAGATGACCTCACTCCATCCTACTTCTAGCTCTAGCTCCACACTGTATGAACAGGAAATGGAGAGAGGAAAAAAAACTCAATGACACGGAGAAGTAACAAACAGATAACATGAGACCAATCTTTTCGAAACCAACATTATGAACATGATCACTGAGGATTTCAAGACGCATCCCAGAATAATAAAGATAATAGTAATAATCAGTGATGGAAAAAGTACCCAATTGTCATACTTGAGTAAAAGTACAGATACCTTAATAGAAAATGAGTAAAAGTAAAAGTAATCCAGTAAAATAAAAAAGTCTAAAAGTATTTGGTTTTAAATATACTTAAGTATCAAAAGTAAACGTAATTGCTAAAATGTACTTAAGTATCAAAAATAAAAGTAAAAGTAGAAACAATTTCAAATTCCTCATATTAAGCAAACCAGATGGCACCATTTTCTTGTTTTTTTTTATTTACAGAGAGTCAGGGGCACACTCCAACACTCAGGCATAATTTACAAACGAAGCATTTGTGTTTCGTGAGTCCGCCAGATCAGAGGCAGTAGGGATGACCAGGGCTGGTCTCTTGATAAGTATGTGAATTGGAATTGTCCTGCTAAACATTCAAAATGTAACGAGTACTTTTGGGTGTCAGGGAAAATGTATGGAGTAAAAAGTACATTATTTTCTTTAGAAATGTACTGAAGTAAAAGTAAAAGTAGTAAAAAATATAAGTTGTAAAGTAAAGTACAGATATCCAAAAAAACTACTTAAGTAGTACTTGAAAGTATTTTTACTGAAGTGCTTTACACCTTTGGTAATAATGTCAAGGAGAAATGTTTAGTTGGAGTCCAGTTGTGACTTTTATGCAGTAAATTCCTGCCGTGATTTGGATTCCCCTGAAACGGAATGTTTTATGTGGTTTTGAAAATATGAAAGACGTTCTTCTCACATCTGAGAACCATTAGTCCAAGGAACTGTCAGCAAGTGGAGGATTCTTTCCGCTTTCTTGGAATCTTGCTACATTTCTTTCTATCCCTTTCTTTCTTTTCATTTATTTTTTCACTTCTGTCTTTTCACAGTTACAAGGATCATGGAATTTCTGAGTCCTTTTCCAGGAAGCCTTATTGCATGACCCACTGATTCCAAAGCTCTCCAAACATCACCCATATAACTGACCCTGCTCTCTCCCCTGCTTTCTCTCTCTCCATCCCCCTCTCTCTGTCTCCCCTCCACTGTATGTTTTTAAGTCAGTAAAGCATGGCCAAGAGGCTGCATACAATACACCCTATCAGTGAGGGAGCCTCGCTCACGTGTACGCTTCCTCCTCTAGTTTTCACAGACCCTACTGAAGACATGTGAGGCCTGTCCGCCCCAACATAAATGGATCAGTGTGTTTGTGTGCTTTTTATGAGATGACACATTCTCATCCCCTGAACACTGCTCCCCTTTGTCTCTCGTCACCTTCTTTGAAGTGCTGCATTCTTCTGACGCTGCATCACCGGGGCTATGCAGCTGGCTGCTGGGGGCAGAGGAAAGGATATCTAGGTGACGTGAGGCTAGGTTAGCCTCTTTCTGAAGGAAGATTGGCGGGAGGTGACGGGGGATTTGGAGAACTGTAGCATCACACATGAGGAGCTGGTGAAGACTTTTAATTTGAATCAGACAGAGCAAGGTAAGAGCTATGATTAGGATGATGTAAGGTGGCAGGGGTACCAAAAATAACCCCAGCCTGAAGCTCACTCACTTATATGCACGCCACTCAGATGTTTTCAAGGACAGGCTGAAACAAATCAACAATAAAAAGACGCCGTGTTGTTGGTCAAAGAGATTTATGGGAAAGTCTTGTGTAGACGACTTCCGCCACTCGCCACAAAACGGCCCCCCTTTCCTCACCACATTGGTACCCAACAACCCTCAGTAATGATCTCCCTGAATGGTTGGCTAAATCTCCTGGTCTGACCCCAATGGAGACGAGCCCCTTCTCTCTGACCACAGTCCTACTGACGAGGCCTCAAAGGTCCTTAATTAAAGATTGCCGCTGTTTTTCCAGGGTTGTTTTCCCTCTGTATTTTTTCGGTGAGGAGGGAAGACCCTGTTTTAATCTTCCCGAACCCTTACCACCAGACCACAGGATTCCCAGCTGGGAGCGTCTCCACACTCAGCCATGCTCCACACAGACCCCATGGGCGTGACCACAAACCCCAGGATGATGACACTTCCAAACCTCCATTCAGCCCCACCTCACCACCTCCCTGACCTTAACACCACCCTTCTCCAAAACATGAGTTTTAGATTATACACAGGCATACTGATGGAGTGTGGAGTGGAAAGTTGTGGAACTATGTCAATGGAGGATGAGGAAACTGTGCTCTTTAGTTTAGTTGTTGTTTTGAGATGCACAAATCTTGAGGCTTTGAGGATCTTCAATTAGGCATATCTTTGTCTACTATGGGAGAAAATAATAAGTTGACCTCAAAGAGTTCCATGTCACTCACTCTCACACAAGCAGTGTGTTAATTACGGGGAGCCAGGATGAGACATGAGCTCCCGTAAATGCAAAAATAGTCTAACTTTGGGGGACTGATTGGATGTTGGAATTATTTTGGATTGGACGAGCGTGCGCATGTAGCGTACTTTTTGAAGTGATTTGTTTGACAATCATATGAAAACATCATGACTGGTTGTGTTCATGCCACATTAAAAGGTCATACATTTTTACCGTTAAATGGCATGTCTTTACTATTAGGCCCATACATTTGTTTCACACACATGAACACATAGGAGGTCTTGCAAAGAATAGAGACCCCCTTATTTCAACTTAATTTGAAAAAACATGTTTCCCCATCTCAAAAGGCTATAGTCTTTAGTCATCTCAAATGACTATAGTAAGTGACTATTATGTGCCAAACTAAAGTAACAGGGTTGACCGAATTCATTAAAAGAATTCCCTTTGTGAGAGAGGGAATGGAAGCTTCTTGTGTGCAACAGGGAGGGGCAATTGAATGCAAGCTTCACAATTTATTTTTGTATTGTTAAAACATTTCTAGCCTGTCTGTCTACAGATATTGGATCTTAATTTGAGCCAGTTTTCTACGGTATGAAAATAATCCTGCAGCAACAGGAAATGTGAATTATTATGTGGATTATAATACATTTTGTAGGGGTTGATACATTTTTGTAAGGGAAAATCAAGTCTGAAATGTCCTGCATTAGAATATCCTACATCTGTATGGGTAAGAGGGTTGACGTGTTATGCTCAGTTCACATAACAGGCTTAACCCTGTGTTTTTACCTTAAAATGAATTACTTATCAATTTAAATATATATATATATATATATATTCAGAAATGACTTTGTCAAAGCAACAAAATAACTAGGGCTTTGCAATGATGGTGAAAACATTGATAAATGGTGGGATTGAGAGGATGCACAAATTATGAATTTTGGCAATTTAGCAAGTCTTTATTCATATAAAAAAAATCTGATTTATAGAATTTTCCATGTGGTCTATATTAAAGTGCCCTTCATTTAATATAACATTCTTTTAAAATTCAATATTGGTGCACAATTTCTACTTAAAATATAAAAGGGACGCAAAAGGCACAGAATGTGTAGAGTAATAAATGAGAAGAGTAGTAGCCTTAGGGTCTGTTATACTGAATGACCCACTGATGACTGAGCTCCCCCATAAAGATTCTATCTAACATGCATCCAACACTTGCTCTGCTGAAACATCAGGGCTTATGCAGCTATCACATTTCAAAGGAAAACTTCACCGAACCTTTCTGACGTTTATGCAGTGACCATCAGAACATTGAGAGCCTTACATCAAAGCCCTATTCTATGGCATATTTTCTGTTGTTTCTGCGGTGACCAGCACCTTGACAAAGACACAACGCTGTGCACAGGGTTTTTACTGTTCCTCTTTTTTTGCAAAAAAACCTACAAAAATCTATTTTTCCAGACATTTCCATTCAAAAGCGGTCTGGCCCATATAGGATGTGACATGTTGATTCATTCTTATGAGCAGGATGAGTAATGTGGGCTATGTATTCCTGCTGTGGGCCAGTCAGTGAGCTGGTTGGTCTGAGTGATGTATTTCCTAGTTCAAGGGCCTGTCCTCTAAGCTCCAGGCCTCTGGTGGTCTCACAAGGTTCAGGCAGCGGCGGGAGGGAACAAACTGGGCATGGGACCAAGAATCTGCCCCGTCTCCATTCTTCCAACCCTTTTACCCTCTCTGACACACAACACAGGGAATCAAAACTGCTTGGGTCTCCAGAGCTATACTCATGAGGGGCTGGATGGGAGTGCTGAGAGTACCTTCTACTTCTTTCCAGGGGTCTGGCTCGGCCCGTATGTCATCCCTCATATACAGAGATCTCTAGGAAGGACCCCAGCCTCAACGCTCACTCTGCTACACCACCGGCTGGATTCCTGCTCTTTGCGAGACCAGGCATGTGTAATCTTTTAGTCTGGACGATGTAACACAAATAGCTTTTTCAACGTGGGGCAAGGCATCTCACGACAGACCTTTTAACAGTGACGTGCAGGGCTTCTAAAAGCATACCTTAACATGCAATAATAATGTTAATTGCTGACCATGCACACCCCATGAAAATATTCCCTCTGGATGGATCCTAATGTGACTATCCCAACTCAGTACACACGCCATATGACCATTCTGTATCTAAAGTACTACCATGTAGTACACCTAATTAACAAGATATCCAGTTTCACTAGTTTAATAACCTGGTCTATCTGGATCATCACCATACTGTACCTGGGTGGTTTGTGGTAGGCGGTTAGGCAGTAGGATGTTCTGTGAGCGTTATGTATTCTCCATGTGGCCCGATTCAGACACGCCTTTCCTACACACTTTGCAGCCGCGGTTCCCTTGCGTGCGATGTATAAATGTAATGCTACCTCTGAAAACCGTCCCACTTGCTGGGCAACAAATTGTTATCAGTCAATAGGGTTTTCAGTACATTTATCTAAAGCCATCCTTTTAAATTTGGTGTATCTTTAATTCAAATTTTCTTGACAAACTCACTAGAATATATGGAGATAACGGTTCAGAATATTAGGGATCATTGAAAGAAAGAATGCCATGTAAATATATGCATATTCATCTCCTTTTCAGTACCAATTGGTAAATAAAAAATACTCTGATCTTGTATATTATTTAGGGTTAGGAAAGTATTTATGCATTAGGGATGCACTGACATGACATTTTTGGCCGATACCGATATCCGATATTTTCCTTGCCAAAAACAAACCTTCCCGAAAACTGATATTTAACATTTTTGTGGCTTTTTAAGCACTCTAGTACAGTTAAATTGTTGAACCCCACACATGCACACGCACACACACATACACACACACACTGACCAATTTTGTTGGCATTTACGTGTCCCCATTACCAGTGAAACATAATCAAAACCTATTTCTTTCACTTACTTGCTGTGCTGTTTCACAGTTCATTTGTTCATTCTCATCCAGGATTTCATCATACATTTCAAGCAGTGAAGTTTCAGCTCTGTCTGTCTGTGGCCTCTCTTCCTTGGTATGCACTGTCACTGTGTGTCACGTGTGCTCCCTCTCCGGCCTCTAGGTCACCAAGCTGCTCGTATTGGCGCACACCTGTCACCATCGTTACGCTTAAGTAAAAATACTTTTACATACTACTTAAGTAGTGTTTTGGGGTATCTGTATTTTACCTTACAATTTATATTTTTGACTACTTTTACTTTTACTTCACTACATTTCTAAAGGAAAATACATTTTCCCTGACACCAAAAGTATTAGTTACAATTTTAATGCTTAGCAGTACAGGAAAAAGGTCAAATTCAAGAGAACGTCCATGGTCATCCCTACTGCTCTGATCTGGTGAGTGTTGGAGTGTGCCCCTGGCTGTCAAAAAAAGTAATAAAAAGGGGAAATTGTGCCGTCTGGTTTGCTAAATATAAGGAATTTGATGTATAGCATTTACTTTTACTTTGTACTTTTACTCAAGTATGACAATTGAGTACTTTTCCCACCTCTGTATGCACGTCAACTTTGACATCTTTGTATGCACGTCAACATTTGACAATACCGTATTATTGACTGTGTGTTTGTTTACTCCAATGTGTAACTATGTGTTATTGTATGTGTTGAACTGCTTTGCTTTATCTTGGCCAGGTCGCAGTTGTAAATGAGAACTTGTTCTCAACTTGCCTACATGGTTAAATAAAGGTGAAATAAAAAATAATAATAAACATCGGTTTTGCACGTTGTTGTTAAACTAGACATTCGGTCGATGCCGATGTTGGCATTTTTAGCTAATATCGACCGATTCCGATATGCTTACCGATATATCGTGCATCCTTAAAAATACTGAATGTTGCCGATCCATAAAATATTGGAAGGTGAGAAAAGTGTACAAAAGCGGTCCTATAAATCTACCCTAATAATCCTCACTAATCATGGAACTGTGACGACAACGTACAGTCTTCATGACCGTGAGCCAGGTTCAAGGTTTAAACTGCTACGTATGGTCTGCGTTCCAAAATGTCCAAAATTATTGCACAACTTGTAATATGTTAGCTTAATATGATCCCCTATGGCTAGCGGTCCTCAGGAACAACCACACGAATGTGACAGAAGAAAGAAAGGTAACCTAATGATGTAATGGAATGATGCAACGTAAGGAAACACAGTAAAGTCAGTGACAGACATACAAGCTTATGGGTATAACTGACGGTGACCACCAATAGTGGCTAATACTTAACACGATGCAATTGTTTTAAATACTGTGAAAAGTCATACAATTAAAAGATTCTAGAAATCATTCATCAACTCGGTCAGTTTGGTAATATACTGTCATTTGTGCATGGCTACAGAAGCCTATAGCTCAGGTATCCAAATTTCATCCCAAGTTATAAGGCCAGCATTTCATAAACTTCACTGTGCATGGAGAATGGTGTTATTTCTATTGGGGGTATTTAAACTATTTCTGTGGGTTCCTGCTGTACAATCCATACAGACTGTGGTGCTTTCACCCTGCACCCAGATCACATGGGGAAATGTGGTTCTGTTTAGCAGATTGAGGTGCTAAACAGTGGGGTTCCCATCCCACCCTTGTAAGAGAGTCATTGGAAGACCCAAGAGGATCACAAATGATCCCAGTCACTCCACTGCTGCACGTTCAAGGCTAAGCCTGGTCTGGTGTGTTATTACATGTTCCATGACCAGTGGTATAGGCATGTGTCTGCAAAAGTGTGTGTGTGTGTGTGTGTGTGTGAGAGAGAGAGAGAGCGAGAGAGCGAGAGAGCGAGAGAGAGAGAGAGAGAGAGAGAGAGAGAGAGAGAGAGAGAGAGAGAGAGAGAGAGAGAGAGAGAGAGAGAGAGAAAAAAAGAAAGAAAGAAGGGGTGCTAAAGCATGATTTCATACAAATTTCCCCAATTAGTTTTATTATCTTTAGAGCCTGGCCATGCCAGCTGGCCTGAACACATTTATCTATGAAGGCTTGGGAGTGTCCATTAATCTAATGTATAGGGCAACACTCACAATCTAAATGTAAATGATCCCAAAAGAACAAAAGGAAATCTACATGATTTGTATATCAGGAGTACTGCCATTTGACCTTCCCACTCATTTTATTACCAAGTCTTTTATTCTCAAAAGTCATAACTCCATTGAAGTTGTACTCCGTAATTACAGTATGATGTGAGTTTCATCATTTTCATGCGTTGTGTGAAGATAGTATTTACGACCACCTTACGAAACATGGTGAGGAGTTGCTGTGTTTTCCAAACCTGTTTCCTTAGACAAACAGGGGGTATTAGTCAACTCTGTAGGCCCCAACATTTGGGATGTGCTCAGCTGCTCCTCCAATATACCACCCAGATGGCAAGGCCCCCAGTTAATTTGGTCCACTTCCTATCAACAGTCACAGCAATGCATAAGGATACGTCAATTACTGCCCTGTGGGCTACTGCAATAAAAAGCAAAGCTTTCTAAATAGCAAGCGTAAACTTGTCACACGATATACATACAATATAGCAATAACATGTCATTTAAATTTGGTTTCAATGTAAATGTACTAAACTGCCTGTAATAAATGACAGGGTGTGTCCACCGACTTTAAAGACAAAGATCTTATTCCATTTGATTGGAAACGTTCACAAATCACTTCCATGTGACAATGTAATCAAAAACCATAGAACTTTACCAACCTTTTGGGGAGGTAAGGATGGAATTCAATACATACCTAACCTATTGGCAAGGTTAGTTTATCTTTAACATTTTCCATAGGTTGAGGATTATTAGTAGACTAATTGCTTTCATCTAATTGACCATTTGCTTTATTAGACGTGACTTCATTACACAGGTATGAAGGAAAGTAGTTGGAAAATAATGTCAGAGGTTTGTCTGAATACTTGTCCCCCCTTTATTACAGTGGAGTCTTACGGAATGTGGGTTTGTCCTGTGGTCCGTTAGTAACCCCCCTCTCTGTGTGTCTTAAAAAAGCACCTCCCCTCTTCCAATCAGGGCAATTCCCTAACTTTTCTCTTCTTCTCACAAGGCTATAGTTCACTATCCCATTCTGGAGCACATATCCCATTTCAAATTTCGACTCGGGGCTCCTCGACTTCAAGGCACTGCAACAATTGTAAGGTATTGTGCTACTATTGATTTATGACACTGGTTATCAATGATTCACTATTACTTTGCATAGGCCTAGGGGTGTTTTACCCGAGTTGATAATTGTTTTGCATGTGCTGTAAAGCAAAAGTAATGTGCATTTACTTGCTTATTCAAAAGGTGATGGGTTGAAAGGAATTGTCAAAACTGTTCCGGTTAGGATTATTTTAGGCAAGGCTGCTACATCTGTTTTACCGGCATTTTTTTTGTAGCTGCTAAATTGTCATTAGCGGACTTACGAGCCGAGGTTCGTTGTACATTCTTTAGGAATATTAATGCTGTTTTGTGGTATTTCACACAAGAAAGGTGTGGTTATAGCCTACTATCAAGCATTGTTACTTTATTACTTTGCAACTTTGTTTCAAGAGATTATACCTTTTGTCGTCTACTTCGAGTTCATGTTGCCGTTTTTGTCCCATTCAAAAAGTTGCTGAGAAAATGCCTTCATTATAGTGCCAAAATGTTTAGCCCGTCGGATATTGTTAATTTCGCTGTTCTATGTCGTTTTTTGGAACGGTTTTTTCATATTTAATTAATACAAAGGTGAATAAAGTTGTATATGCATTTTAACCGAATGACGTTTTATGTGTATTTCTTGCGATGGAAAGAGTTTACCGGTCATTTGACGTTTGAGTCGAGAAAGGCTGCACTGAGTTTTCACTAGTTACTACACCCACAAAGTCAAAATGTGCATTTGGTCCTAATTTAAGGCTAGGGTTAATCATAAGGTTAGCAGGGTAGTTAAGGTTATGCTTAAGGTTAGGGTTCGTTTTAAAACCAGATTTTAAGAAGATAAATTATAGAAATGGGCGGGAATTATGACTTTGTGGCTGTGGTAATTTGTGACCTATCCATAGGTAATTGATCAGGCATTTTTCTTTGTTCGCTCTGGCGGATTGATCGCGCCCACATTGATTCCCTCTCATAGCCTACTGTAAATTAATCCACAAACTTTTTTCCACTATGGATGTCGTTGTAGCCTATCAAATTTGTGAAAGAGGAAAAAAATGGGAATACTTTCTATGTAGATTTTCTAGTAGATGACTTTCTGTAAATTACAAATTGGATGACAAATGATGATAATACTTGCTTATTCAAATGGCTAAGGAAATGTGTATGAAGATTTCTTGCTACAACATTTCAACCTTATATTTTATGTAAAGCAAATTCAGGTTTGTTTGTGTGTGTGTGTGTGTGTGTGTGTGTGTGTGTGCGAGCGAGTGTCTCTGTGTGTGTGTGTGTGTGTCTCTCTCTGTGAGTCTGACAGAGAGAGAGAGAGAGAGAGAGAGAGAGAGAAAGAAAGAAAGAAAGAAAGAAAGAAAGAAAGAAAGAAAGAAAGAGAGGGGTGGAGGGAAGGAATGGAGAGTATTGTTACCAGTGATTTATCACTCATCTTCCATTAAATTTGATTGGAGTCAGGGATGGAGGCTATTTTTCTTCCCCTTTTCTTCCAATAACCGTCTCCCATTATTGAAGGGAAAATCTCTCCTTCCTGCTCTCCAACCCCCTGATGTGGGTTAAACTGTGGTTATATATCACTGGGGGCCCATCATCCAGTCTTAAAGCTGACTTTTAATGAGAGGACTTGAACGTTTTTCAACTTATTATGTTCTAGTGCAGTCAGAAAAGACTTGTAAAAGTAAACTTCCAGGTAAGTTATTAGAAATTAATTTGATTTTGATGAGGAATGACTGAATGTTTTCCAAATTAAGAGTGAGAGGAGGGAGAAAGAGGGGTGGGGAGTTTGGGGCACTCTAAATAAAACTGTTGACTTTTCAGCAATGACATTCACAATTAAAAATACATTTCACTGTTATTTGGCACAGCAACCCGTTACTTTTTCAGCACACTTGAAACGGCACACATTCCACTCTAAGTACCTTTCTTGTAGCCCATATTCTTCTGTTGAGATGGTTGACATGTCTACGAGAGGCTAAAAACCCTGATGTATGTTCCTGTGTCTGCCCCCTCCAGCCCCCCACCCTGGAGTGCATACTGGGACTGGGACAGGTCCACGCAAACGTGTGAGAGTAACTCGTCAACGAAGAGGAAGCGACATCATCCAGTAGTCTTCAGCAGCAGGGCTACGCAGAAACACACAGAGCAGCTAATGGGAGCAGGGAAGCTGGCCCGGTTGCTGCTGGGATGGGCGGCCGTTTGCTGGGCCACGGTCCACACAGCGTATGGCCAGGCAGGAACGGGAGACGGAGGGTACCAAGCCAGCCGCTTCACGGGGAAGGTGGACGAGAGGGAGGTGCAGAGGGTTCGCCGGAGAGGCCAGGAGACACTCAGAGGGTAAGGAGTTTAGTTTCTAGAGTTCTCTGTTTGCTGAGTTTTGTTTAGGCCAGAACTGCAAATTATATATGTTGATTGATACAAAGAGAATTTGTGTGGTTGTCTGTCTTTGAGTTCAACCATACTGCTCCACTGAAACATGGTAATATGATTAGGTTTAGAATGTGGACAGTTGGACAATTATTTTATGGAAAGCTTTCCCCATTGAGCTGTCTTGGCAACTCTTTCTTCCACTGCTGTGCTTCCTGGGCTAAGGCCAACATAGCCTTACTACAGCCAAATAATGCTGAATACATCATTGTTCTCCCAAAGACAGCACATGTTCGAAGCTAAAAGGTTGCTTGCAACATTGAGAGATCCTTGAGTAGTTACAGCAAAATGGCATTTTCATGGGAGAGTCTAGGGAAAGGTGTTGGGTCATTAATTCAAGTTTGTCGAGTGAACGCAATGACCCAAATCTTGGCAAGTAGGCATTCTGTTAGGTGTATTAGCTGGAGAACACATAGCTGAAGACTGCATGGGAAAGTTTATTAGCAAGAATGTTTTGAGCTAATCACTCGTAGTGGGGGTAAATGGGCAGTCAATTGGGAATTCACGAACGGGGGTGGTGTTCAAGTGTTTCAGTGGGGTGGATTATAGAAACCACAGAACCCTCCCTCCTCCCCCTTCTTCTCCATCATCATCCCTACCGTCTCCCCTCAAACCCCCCCAATCTCCCCAGGGACTGGGTGGGATGTGTGTCAATGGAGGACGGCAAGCTTTTACTGTATGTTTCCTCCTTTTGGAAAAACAAAGGATGTTTTGTTGGGACGATTTTCAAATGTTTGCATCAGTTATTCCAATCAGTCTCTCACCCTCCTTGCTTCTGGCTCCCCTGCGCCCCAACGCAGGGAAAGGGGTATTCAGATCGTTCTGGGGGCACGACAAGGGACATTTGTTTCACTTTCGCAGGTGACAAAACAACAGAACTCATGGCAGAGCGAAAAGGAGGGAGAAAGAGAGTGAACGAGAGAGATAAAGAGAGAGAGAGCTAAGCCATCATGGAATGAAATAGTATTTAATTACAGTGCAGGACCTGGGTAGGGTAAAGAACACATAGGACTGACTTGCTGTTTTCTTAAATGTTCAGTAATGATTCACGCTGCACAGAACAAACAGACGTGTCTGCGTTGTCAGTCAGTGTGATTAATTTGGCAGCCATTGGACCTCTCTGCCGGACGTAAATGTATCCCCTGTATATCGGAGAGCCAAACAAGTCTCAATGGAGCCATTTTGTCTGTGAGCCAGCTAGGCACAAGGCCACTTCAGGCCTGACCTGTGTCACATTCACTCTTGTGGTTGACTTAGACACACATAGTGGGCTGCTCTGGTCTGGCAATCTTATCCTCTGATCTACTCAGTGAAGCAGAACTGTGTTGCATGGCGTCAAGATTAGATTAGATATGAAATAATAAATAATTAATAACAATTTTGTTTAACTCCACCATTGTTTATAGAGTAAAGTATATGCACCCAACATATAAAGATTATCCAAGTTGATAGCCCAGCCCCCCTTCCCCACACAACATAATGACATTGACATGACATTGGAAAGTCTTCCGTTACACATTCTGTACAGCATCAGATTCTCTCTGTGGGAGAGAGATTATTTTACTGGTGGTCATTACAATTTGTTGTGTGAACAGTGTTAATCTGCTGCCTGAATGCTCCACATACCAGGGTTTCAGACTCTACTGTTGCCGGTCTGTTGCTGGACTGGCTGATGTTGAGTGAGTCTGATTCCTAGGCAGAGTGCAATTTGGTGTCTACACATGGGTGGAATCTGATCATACCATGGGCCCGGGTCCTGGGACCTCCTCAATTACCTTGATACTATACTGTACAACCTGGAAGGCTCTGTAAAAGTGGTGGGCTCTAGGTTGAGAGAGAGGGATGGGAGAGAGGGAGAGAAAGAGGGAGAGAGATGTGGAGCGATGGAAAGGGAAAGAAATAGTGAGTTTGTGGCTCATAACCAGCCATGCCAGAAAGAACGAACGAAACAGCCTTTCAGGCAGGCTAATAAGGTCTCCTGCATGTGAAGAGGGAGGGGAAGCGGTCCAAACCAACACTCAGCTCAGGGGAGATGCTTTGGACGTTCACTCACTTGGTAGTTCTTCTCAAAGTAGAGAAGTGCATTCAGTCACTCAGGTTCCTTCCAAGGTAAATTGGATGGGGTACTTGCTCTCCCCAGAGGATGCCCTGGCACATGCCTAACCCATAAGAAAATAATTCCCATATTCTAGAATGTCCCGGTCGTTCTCTCCAATAAAGCTATAGATACATCAGCTGGTATTTTGAAGAGGGGAAGAGGAAGGAAGGGCAAGCTCCCAAAGTCTGAGAGGAACATTTGGAATGTATGAAGGATGACCCGTTTTCCTGTGTTTTTTTATGCATTAGAGTTCCTTTCATTTTTTATGTGTCTGCATTTTATGCATACATTCAGGCTAGACCTAAAAGACAGAACCTCCGTTTCAGGGGGGTTCATGTGGCATGTGGTCGAGCTAATGTGGTTTAGATTTTCTGTCACCCTCGATGAAAGAGGCGAAACTAGAAATCTATCCGCTCCATCTGCCCTAGGACGCAATGTATGTATGGGTTTTTTGTTAATGGAGTTGACGGGATGGATTCATGTTTCGCAAAAACTCTGCCTATCGTTATAGTTTATCACAAACATCGTGAGCTTGGCCATAATTCACATGGGCTTCATAAAAAAAACGAATAAAAAACTTGATGGTTATTCTTACGGAGAACAATTATGCCCATTCGGACGTTATTTGGCCCATGTAGACCCCCCTCCCTCGTCCTGCTCCCTCTAAACCAACTAACCCAGAGGGTGAGAGGTATGTACAGTACCAGTCAAAAGTTTGGATCATGTAGTAACCAAAAACGTGTTAAACAAATCAAAATATATTGGATATTTGAGATTCTTCAAAGTAGCCACCCAACTTTGCACACTCTTGGCATTCTCTCAACCAGCTTAATGAGGTAGTCACCTGGAATGCATTTAAATTAACAGGTGCCTTGTTAAAAGTGAATACAGAAGATAGCCCTATTTGGTAAAAGACCAAGTCCATATTATGGCAAGAACACCTCAAATAAGCAAAGAAAAACAATAGTCGATCATTAATTTTAGGACATTAAGATCAGTCAATCTGGAAAATTTCAAGAACTTTGAACGTTTCTTTAAGTGCAGTCGCAAAAACCATCAAGCGCTTTGATGAAACTGGCTCTTATGGGGACTGCCACAGGAAAGGAAGACCCAGAGTTACCTCTGCTGCAGAGAATAAGTTCATTAGAGTTACCAGCCTCAGAAACTTTAATTAACTGCACCTCAGATTGCAGCCCAAATGAATGCTACACAGAGTTCAAGTAACAGACACATCTCAACATTAACTGTTCAAGGGAGACTTCGTGAATCAAGCCTTCATGGTTGCTGCAAAGAAACCACTACTAAAGGACACCAATAATAAGAAGAGACTTGCTTGGGCCAAGAAACACGAGCAATGGACATTAGACCGGTGGAATTCTGTCCTTTGGTCTGATGAGTCCAAATTTGTCCAATCGCCGTGTCTTTGTGAGATGCAGAGTAGGTGAACGGATGGTCTCCGCATGTGTGGTTCCCACCGTGAAGCATGGAGGAGGAGGTGTGATGGTGTGGGGTGCTTTGCTGCTGACACTGTCTGTGATTTATTTAGAATTCAAGGCACCCTTAACCAGCATGGCTGCCACAGCATTCTGCAGCGATATGCCATCCCATCTGTTTTGCGCTTAGTGGGACTATCATTTGTTTTTCAACAGGACAATGACCCAAAACACACCTCTAGGCTGTGTAAGGGCTATTTGACCAAGAAGGAGATTGACAGAGTGCTGCATCAGATGACCTGGCCTCCACAATCACCCGACCTCAACCCAATTGAGATGGTTTGGGATGAGTTGGACCGCAGAGTGAAGGAAAAGCAGCCAAGCAACAAGTGCTCAGCACATGTGGGAACTAATTGAAGACTGTTGGAAAAGCATTCCAGGTGACTCCCTCATAAAGCTGGTTGAGAGAATGCCAAGAGTGTGCAAAGCTGTCATGAAAGCAAAGGGTGGCTACTTTAAAGATTCTCAAATATAAAATATATTTTGATTTGTTTAACACTTGTTTGGATACTACATGATTCCATATGAGTTATTTCATAGTTTCAATATTATTTTCTACAATTTCTAAAATAGTAAAAAATAAAGAAAAACCCTGGAATGAATAGGTGTGTCCAAACTTTTTACTGGTACTGTATCTCAACCCCCGTCTACACAAGTACAGTATGAACTCAGGGTTCAAATTAGTCAAGTGAGAGAATCAGGACAACTTTAGCTAAGAAAAAAAACATTCTCAGGCGTTTTTAGAAGTAACACTAAAGCAGGCCAAACAACTTCCTAGAGTTATGAAGATAAAGATGAACTCAGCGTATCCTATCAGCTCCAGATCTGACAAAGCAGCAAGTCCCAATATCGTAGGGCAGAAAAGGGTAGCAATCTACCGACGGGGTCAAATGCCAGTGAGCTGACCTCTGACCTTTAGAAGGGTTTGTAGCCCCCATCGCCATTCTCCCAGTTGGATTACCTCCTCCAACTGACCTAAAGTTGTCCTGGCCTGAAATCCATTCTGTGGTCTTTACAGCGCCCCATTAGCCCAGCTAATTTCCCACTAGTCCCAGCATGGCCCCTTCTGTGCCTCTGAACTGTCTGGCTCTGAACTTCTGTCCCCCTGGAATCCTCCATGTGAAGAGCCTCTGGCACTCTGTCTCATAACTGTTGAGTTTGCACTTTCTAGCCAGGAGCCTGTGGCCCCTAGAAGGCCTCTAGCTTATATGTTGGTCTGTAAGATCAAAGGACTGAGAAAAAGTCAGAAGATCTGGTCCGTTTGTGGTCCTGTCGTGTCTTTCACCATCTTACACTATTAAACAAGAGGGAACGTCCTAGAGAACATAGACGCAATTAAATGCTTATTCTGAAAGCCTTTGAGCTCTAAACCTTTGGAAAACACCAGGTTAAAAGTATTTTCCTTACAGTTGGCCTCTGAAAGTATTTCACTAGGGTTATACCAAGTCCCAGTTGGCCTCATTGACAGCAACTTTTCCAGTTCCATACCATAGCTGCTTTATCTGAAATCTAGAACAATCTCTCAATCTAAACCAAGGGGTGTTTCGGTCGCAATAGAATGTGCTTTTGTTTTGGGGTTTTAATATTTCTCCTGGCTACTGTGTTGTGTGCAGTCATATTTGTTTTATTACTATTAATGAGCTATAATGAGAGCGCTATGGGCCAGGAGGCTACATCAAAGACTTCAGCCAGCTAATCCTCTTTAAATTGAGTGCTGAAAACAGCATGACGTTTCAATATTGAGGCAAATCCCCAGGGCTGAACTTCTCTGTACTCTCCTCCTGTAAGGAGGCCAGGGTTAGCCTGAAGGAGAGCGCAGAAACAACAAACCCAGCCAAACCGATATGTGTGGGATTACTGGGTTGACCCTGGTTTGGCTGGGGCATGTTGTCAATTGGCATATCCAGGTTTCAATGAGCGGAGGAATTGCTAACCTGTGTAGAGAGATGATTGACTGTAGCATGCAAGCAGTTTTGCGTCATTAATTGTTGGAATGTTGTGCTCTTGCGCTGTTCGTGTATGTCAAAACAGCGTTTTTCAAGCCCCCTCAAGATTTGTGTAGGCCTATGACCCAGAAGTGCAGCCCCTCATGGGTTCGCCTCTGGTTGCTTGTGTTGCCCCTTTCTCTGTTTCCATATCTGCTGCTCTGTTTTCTGCTCCCTCCTCCTCCTACATCTCCTTAACACAAACCTGTTTTCCTTTACCTCCTACTGATCCCTCGTCCCCTTCCCTAAATTCTGTATTTTCTTACCTCCTATCCTTCATTTCATTACATCTCTCCTTTCCCCTCCCTTCCTCTTCAATCTCTCTTTCTCTTTCTAGCTCTATCTCTTTTGTCTCTGCCTCACAGTCTCTTTCTCCCTTACCCTTCTATTCTCTTGCTCTCCCTCCCTCTCTCTCTCTCTTTCTCCCACCCTCCCTCATTTTCTGTGTTTGTGCCATCTGGTAATGCTGTTAGAGGTGTGCTCTCCTTTCGGTTGTCCTAAAGATCCAAACTGCAGCTGCTCTAGTCTGTTCCCAGGTGACTGACAGACACCTATTACCGTCTGGAAAGGAAGAGGAGGTGGACCATCATCTTGTGTTGCATGAAGGAAGAGTAGATGTTCCCTTAGTTATGGATGCATCTAATCCATCTGGAGCAGCCCTAATCCACTGTTTTCTGAGATTCCGTTCAATGTAGCTCTTCTGTGAATTCCACCCCCTGGTTATAATATTATCCTACAGTGTGGATGAATTCCAAAGTGAAATGCGTTACAAAGAACTTGCTTCACCACCACTACAGTAGATGTATGCACTACAGTGTTGCCCTTTCATTCGAGTCACTACCTCTGTAAGGTAGTTAGAGTACTTGAGGCCAGGTCCATTATGTGTGGATGTGATTGGAATGTTCCCTCAGGGGGATGTTGTAGCTAATCTGGAAGACCAGTCAGTCGCTCTCTGAGCTGTTTGATGACTCTTACATGTGTCAGTGATCAGGGCAGCCTCATGTCCAATCACATATATATATAGTTTAATGCCTCCCGATCAATCAGCAGGCAGAACCTGGACTCCAGGAGGTGCAGGACTTTAGCCAGAAGAGCAGAGACCAGGGAGGCTTAGAGAAAGGGGTTTATATATATCTGCTGTTTCTTGGGAAGTTTACATTGAGTATGACTAAAAACAAACTGATATTTTCGTGTAAGCTATACATGAAATGCCTACCGGCAACGTTGGAGCTGTTTAGAGTGAAAGCAAAAGTCGCCAGGGTCTGTGAGCCCTTGGAAAATAACTCAAGCTCGTGTGTTTGTTGAAGGATTTGCTTAACTTATATTGGGGCTCTGTTGAGTACTGAGTTTGTTTTCCCTGTCTTGCAGGCCCAATGTGTGTGGCTCTCGCTTCCACTCCTACTGTTGCCCTGGCTGGAAGACTCTGCCTGGAGGGAACCAGTGTATTGTCCGTAAGTACCGAGACATTATGGTCACAATACCTATGAACTGAAAGTCAGGTTGCCTCTGCATTGGTAGTCTATACAACCCCTGTATGAATCAAATCAAATAGAGCTTTCCACGAACTTATCAGAAAGTGCTTAACAGAAATCTGCGTGCATAGAGTAGGCCAAGAGGAGAGCTCAGTCCATCCTCTTTTGGCTGGCTGGGCCGAAGACATATATTTGACTTCTCTTCTATCTCTCTCCTCCCAGCGATCTGCCGTAACTCGTGCGGTGATGGCTTCTGCTCCAGACCCAACATGTGCACCTGCGGCAGCGGCCAGCTCTCCCCCAGCTGTGGAGCCGGAGTCGGAGCCGGAGCCGGAGCCGGAAGTGAGTCCTAACACCCAGCACCCTACATCCCCCAACCCCACTCCCAGCAACTCTCCAGCAACCACCCAATACACCCCAACACCACCTAATACAACCTAACACACACAACGGACCACCACAGCTATAGATACTCTAAAGATCAGAAATCCATGTTGGCATCACCAAATGTTCCATGACAATATCCCACTGGGCACAGACGACAATTCAACGTAATTTCATTGAAATGACGTGGAAACAACGTTGATTCAACCAGTGTGTGCCCAGTGGGACCGTTCCAATTTGCCATTTTCCTAGTTAACCCTGTATATCCATGGCTTTGCCTTGTATATATAGGGTTTGCCAGCACCCACCTGGGCAGACCTCCCTACCCCTTCAGAGGGCTATAACATGTCAGGGTAATGCTGCCTCAGAGACAGCCTGGCCTGGTTGACAGCCTCCAGCCGCTCCAGACTCAGCCTCCAGGTCAAAGGGTTTGGGAGGATTAATGCACACACCTGGGGCTCCTAGCTTAGCCCACTGAGGAACAGTTTTACAGCATGTACTGAGTGTGTAGAATGCTCACCTGCTTGGCTGGGCGGGGGCCGTCTCGTCAGTCACGCTTGGCCCTTTCAGGCCCCCGTACACACACTGAGCCCTGAGCCATGAGTGTGGGCCGGCCCATCTGGCCCTGAGGTGTGAAACAGGATCTACTCCACAGTCCACACACACTGGTCGAACGCCCCAGAGAGGCCCGACGCCAGCTTCTTTATGTGCTGGGAAAACAGTTCCCAAAACCGGGGTATGAGTGGCTAACGTCCCCCCATAGGCTGGATGTTGGAGACAGGCCTCCAGCAGAGCCAGAGCCAAGTGATGGGAAACGGTATAAAACAGTATGAAGTCATTTCCCTCAGCGAGAGAGAGAGGAGCTGGAGGCAGGAGCTTCCCATAGAGCTGTAGCGAACTGATTGTCATACTCACCGCTTCTGCTCTCATACAGGGGATTTATGGCCTTTTTACAGACCTACCTTACAGTATTGGGATTTTTCAGGTCTGGTGTTTGTTTTGTCCCGATTCTTCTATTCTAAACGAATCATTTTATTGTTCCGTTTCATCTTTCTTGGCAAACGGGCCAGAAATGTTGTAGTTCAACACTGTGAGTTGTGTCATTAAAGACCGTTCTCTCTTTCTGGCCTTCTGGAAGATTTAATGGGATCAAGGGTCACGCAGGTTAATGACTGCTGAGATTAAACATGGCATAAATACACCCATCAGCCAGCTCTGGGAAATGACTCTGACAAAGCGGTTGCACCTTTCATACAGGTTTCATACAGGTCAGCAGTTTAGCGCTGGGGACTTTCTGTCCAACAAAGCTATGTTTGATCCATCCTATACCGACCAATAGACACATTAAAACCTGGTCTGTCTAGATCAATACTCCATATGTTTTGATACTGTAGGTTGACCTGGGATTCTATTTCACTGGGGGTGTTCAGTTTTCACAATGGTTCTCAGTGCATGAATTTAGTTGGAACACAGAAAGCTTTAGACACCTACTACAGTAACTTGCAGGCCTTTTTAAAGGTCCATTTTTGTTATCTCAAGGTCAAATAATTTCTGGGTAACAATTAAGTACCTTACTGTCATCGCAAAAATGTACAAAAATAGTTTCTTAGCAGAAGCTATTTCTCAAGCAATAATTCTGCTAGGATTGCCTGGGAGTGGTCTGTGGCCTAATTGGAGAAGCCTAATGGCCTAATTGGAGAAGCCTAATGGGAGGGATTTGTAACCAGAAAACGAGCTGTTATTGGCATAGAGGAGGAAAACTCTCTTTGTTAGTGGTATTAACTTATACCGCCTGGTGATGTCATCAGGCGGTCCAAAACCGTATCCATGCAAAACAGGCAGACTTTTCAAACAGCTCTTACACTGAAAGGACATTATCATAACTTTCACAATTTCACATTATTATTCCAACCTCATAGTGTGGAAATATGTATAAAACAGAAAAAAAAACACGTTTGTGAATGCATTGCCCCTTTAAGTGAGATGCAATACTGCTTTGGGTGACTCTACAGACTAATGCACTGCAGTTGACAAGCTTAAAGCTAAATGGAGACCTGTTTTGAAAAACTGTAAATTTCCCTTCCCTTAATTACACCCGGTCACTTGCAATGTACAGTCGTGGCCAAAAGTTTTGAGAATGACACAAATATAAATTTTCACAAAGTCTGCTGCCTCAGTTTGTATGATCCAGAATGTCATGAAGAGTGATCAGATGAATTGCAATTAATTGCAAAGTCCCTCTTTGCCATGCAAATGAACATTTCCATTGCATTTCAGCCCTGCCACAAAAGGACCATCTGACATCATGTCAGTGATTCTCTCGTTAACACAGGTGTGAGTGTTGACGAGAACAAGGCTGGAGATCACTCTGTCATTCTGATTTGAGTTTGAAAAACAGACTGGAAGCTTCAAAAGGAAGGTGGTGCTTGGAATCATGGTTCTTCCTCTGTCAATCATGGTTACCTGCAAGGAAACACGTGCCGTCATCATTGCTTTGCACAAAAAGGGCTTGACAAGCAAGGATATTGCTGCCAGTAAGATTGCACCTACATCAACCATTTATCGGACCATCAAGAACTTTAAGGAGAGCGGTTCAATTGTTGTGAAGAAGGCTTCAGGGCGCCCAAGAAAGTTCAGCAAGCGCCAGGACCGTCTCCTAAAGTTGATTCAGCTGCGGGATCGGGGCACCACCAGTACAGAGCTTGCTCAGGAATGGCAGCAGGCAGGTGTGAGTGCATCTGCACGCACAGTGAGGCGAATACTTTTGGAGGACAGTCTGGTGTCAAGAAGGGCAGCAAAGAAGCCACTTCTCTCCAGGAAAAACATCAGGGACAGACTGATATTCTGCAAAAGGTACAGGGATTGGACTGCTGAGGACTGGGGTAACGTCATTTTCTCTGATGAATCCCTTTTCCGATTGTTTGGGGCATCCGGAAAAAAGCTTGTCCGGAGAAGACAAGGTGAGCGCTACCATCAGTCCTGTGTCATGCCAACAGTAAAGCATCCTGAGACCATTTATGTGTGGGGTTGTTTCTCAGCCAAGGGGGTGGGCTCACTAACAATTTTGCATAAGAACACAGCCATGAATAAAGAATGGTACCAACACATCCTCCGAGAGCAACTTCTCCCAACCATCCAGGAACAGTTTGGTGACGAACAATGCTTTTTCCAGCATCATAGAGCACCTTGCCATAAGGTAAAAGTAATAACTAAGTTAAGGCGGGGGGACAAACAAAATCCCACAAATTCTGACAAACTCCAAGCATTGATTATGCAAGAATGGGCTGCCATCAGTCAGGATGTGGCCCAGAAGTTTATTTACACCATGCCAGGGCGGATTGCAGAAGTCTTGAAAAAGAAGGGTCAACACTGCAAATATTGACTCTTTGCATCAACTTCATGTAATTGTCAATAAACGCCTTTGACACTTATGAAATGCTTGTAATTATACTTCAGTATTCCATAGTAACATCTGACAAAAATATCTAAAGACACTGAAGTAGCAAACTTTGTGAACATTAATATTTGTGTCATTCTCAAAACTTTTGGCCACGACTGTAGTCATTGGTCAGGGTATTGAAAGCACTTTTATGTCTCAGAGGCCACATCTGGAATGTAGAGTTCGGAACAACTAGGAAGAAATCAGCAGCATGTTTTCGGTCAAGCTCTTTATAAACTCAGCATAAAAAGAAACGTCTCTTTTTCAGGACCCTGTCTTTCAAAAAGAAATTGTAAAAATCAAAATAACTTCACAGATCTTCATTGTAAAGGGTTTAAACACGGTTTCCCATGCTTGTTCAATGAACCATAAACAATTAATGAACATGCACCTGTGAAACGGTCGTTAAGACACTGACAGCTTACAGACGGTAGGCAATTAAGTTATCAGTTCATCAGTTATGAAAACTTAGGACACTAAAGAGGCCTTTAGTGCAAAGCAGCTGTGCCCAGGATCAGTCCAGTCATCTCAGACCTCTTCCCATAACTATAATTACCCTCTAATGTCCGTGAAACCTAACTCAGAGTCCCTCGGAAACAGCTGTCAACTAACGGGGTCCATACAGGCTCAGCACAGCTCAACTGTGTTTACTGATGTCCGAAACTGAAAGATAGAAATGCGATTCAGCCAAACTCACCAGACTACACTATTACATCAGCCATTGATTTGCAATGACGATGAAAAACGTGATGCTGTGAATCATTTCAGACACCGTTCGTCAAAGTCTCAGCACCAGCCCGTGTATTTCACAACATGACATCTCCATAGTGTACATGACGTTGACGTGTCACTGATCCCAGGAGCTGTGTATAAGCCAGTACAGAACAGAACACAGCCATAAAGTCCCTCAGTGTTCCAGCCCCGCCACCACTAGTTTAGCTCCCATTCAAAAAAAAAACGCACAGATGTGGAGGATGCAGGCCGACCCACAGGGCAGCCACACAGAGGTGCATTGTGGTTCATGTTCTGTGGGACCCTAACCTCCTGCACGTGTGGCATTCTAGGCACCGGTCACAGGAATGTACCATCTCTTCTCATCTGGGGGTGGGGGCAGCTTGTCTAGCCAGTGAGATCATTCCCCCTTCCACCCCCTCCATTTCCACCAACCCGCCATTACAGAGAAAACACATGAACCCCTTCAACCCTAAACGTGCTGTAACACAAAGGTTCGGTAAACTGAGTCTACAGCCATGTCTGATGTTCTTCCAATCCACCCCTCACCCCTCCCTTTGTGACCTATTTAGAATATTTTTTCTGGAACGGATGGGAGACATTTGAAAAATTGACGAATTTGCCCGAGCTGCACTCTGCTTAGATGAAACGTTTGCATGATTACGTCATGCTAAAATTGTGTCCTCGCTAGTTGTTTTCCCCCTTGCAGTGCATCGAGGTTCGGAGCTGCAATCAGTCAATAGAGTCATTTTTCATGTTTCATTTCCCTGTTGGCCTGAGAGATTAGCCTGAATGCTGTGGGAGTTAAACGATATGGCCCACTGCCCTGGAGCTCTGAGTTGAGCTGAGGTTGAGTCTGTGGAGAATAGATCGGTCTTCCCCATGCCGTGCAGACCCGTACACAAACCCATAAACCTCTTGTCCAATCACGCTAATCCATCACTAAGTGTCTGCCTGAGACGCTAGCCAGGCCTGGAGTCAGACTGGGCGTTAGCTAGGTTTGCTGTGTACAGTCAGTCAGAATGATACTACTGGGCCATTTACAGTAACTGGAAGTTCTAGAAAAACTGTATAGGCAAAAAACTGTATCCCCTCGCCACATCATGAATCACAGCCTGTATAGAAAGAGAAAGAGAGATGAATGACAGTAATTAAAGATGGCAGCAAGCTAGAGAAAGAGAGATGAATTACAGTAATTAAAGATGGCAGCGAGCTAGAGAAAGAGAGATGAATTACAGTAATTAAAGATGGCAGCGAGCTAGAGAAAGAGAGATGAATTACAGTAATTAAAGATGGCAGCGAGCTAGAGAAAGAGAGATGAATTACAGTAATTAAAGATGGCAGCGAGCTAGAGAAAGAGAGATGAATTACAGTAATTAAAGATGGCAGCGAGCTAGAGAAAGAGAGATGAATTACAGTAATTAAAGATGGCAGCAAGCTAGAGAAAGAGAGATGAATTACAGTAATTAAAGATGGCAGCGAGCTAGAGAAAGAGAGATGTATTACATTAATTAAAGATGGCAGCGAGCTAGAGAAAGAGAGATGAATTACAGTAATTAAAGATGGCAGCGAGCTAGAGAAAGAGAGGGAGAAGGGTGTTCCAACTTACAATCAATGGCTTGCATGGGCATCATGTACCGTTCTACCCAGGCTGAGTAGAAACATAGGCATCTGCCAGAATCAATTACTGTAGAAGTAGTCTCATGAAATGCTCTGCGTTTTTAGGGAGACTGACTAAGCCCTCTCATTTTACCACTTTGCTATGAGCTGGTCTCTACTGTAGGCTGGATGGTCTCTGCTGTTGGCTGGCTGGTCTCTACTGTAGGCTGGCTGGTCTCTGACAGATCTGGTTGGATAGAGCATCTCCCCACTTCCCCCCAAATATACTGAGTGTCTCTGTCTGTCTATCTGTCTCGGAAAGGCTCTGTCTCAGGCAGACTATGTCTGTCTGTCGAAAGCTTGCTACTTTGAGTTCTAAGAATGCTGCTCCTCTAGGATTGAAGCTTTCAGATCTCAGCACATTCCTATCTATAGGACACAGCTGGCTCAACTTATAGCCTCCACAGTCTGTTTGATTAAACTGTAGCTGGAGTGGGGCCTGGGCCTTGTGTGGCAGTACAGTGTTCAACAATAGACTAATACAATTAGGTCTACACAAATACAGTCGAGTGTGCTACAAAAATGTAATAGTAAAAAGTGAGTGTTGATATAGTTGAGTTAAACTAAAAGGCTGTCATAGCCCAAATACCAGTATGTAAAAGACAGTCGGTACCCAAGTGTCACTACCAGGCATTGGACTAACTGTTAGTCGTTGGCACATGTCTGATTCTAGACCTTGTTACACAAATATGGAGTTGAACTGTAATGGTGTTCCAAGTTAAACCGAGCACCTGGTGGGTTGAAGTTCCCTTTGGAGGTCATTGTTTGTGTGTGTGACCAGCTGGTTGAGTTGAGGTTCTTGGCTAGCAGTGGCAAGTTTTTCTGGCTGCATCTGTTGACCACTGTATGTGTCCCACAGTGCAGAGCTGTAACGTCAGGTGTATGAACGGAGGCAGCTGCCAAGAGGACTCCTGCTCCTGTCAGAAGGGCTACACCGGCAACCACTGTGGACAGCGTGAGTATCCACCTCACTTTGAGCACAGCACTCCCCCGGCTATTGTGTGTGTGCGTGTGTGTGTTTCTGTCCAGCTGTATCAGAACCCTAACACACCTCTTCCCCTCTCCTCTCTGTAGCTGTGTGTGAGAATGGTTGCCAAAACGGAGGGCGCTGTATTGGGCCCAACAGATGTGCCTGTGTCTACGGCTTCACTGGCCCGCAGTGCGAGAGAGGTAAGAGCCTTCCCAGTCTTCCCACTTCACCCCTACTGTAAACCCATAGGTCTGCTCATAGACGGTTACATTACCAACACAGGACCCTGGTTCATCCCATAAACCCTGTGTCTGCTCACAGACTGGATATGTAGAGGTATTCAACGACTCTTGGAGGATAAATTGAAGTTGACAGAGGAATGTTTCTTGATATTTATTGTTCAAAACCAAAGTGTTTGAAGTGTGTATAAGGATATGGGCAACTCCAGTGTAGATCAGTGTTTCCCAACTCGGGTCCTCCAGTACCCCCAACAGCACACATTTTAGTTGTAGCCCCGTCAAAAACACCTGATTCAACTCAGGTGTGCTTGTCAGGGGCAACAATTAAAATATGTACTGTTGGGGGTACTGGAGGACCCGAGTTGGGAAACACTGCTGTAGGCCTATAACTGAACCACATTGTTTTTTAACACTAAAGAAGCCGCCTATAAACCTCCATTGGTTCTTCAAGAGATTATGAAAACCTTTAACAGAAAGACACATTATCACAACAGTGCCTGGGACTCTGACTGAGAGACGCCACACAATCATGTGGCGACACAGACTACACCCCACTTTATCACAACACACCAACCAGTGCTGTGGAAGATAGTGAGCCAGGGATTTTAGAGGCTTTGATCTACTGCATATGTGAACTTCATATCAGTCTAGACAGTGTGACCGTAGTGTGACTGCATACAGTAAGGACATACATACAGACACGGTGGGGGTCTGTCTCCCTAGACTTAACCAGGGACTGTAATCTGGTTGTCTAGTTTTGTGGATAGTGGACTCCCTTCTGTGAAGGCTAAAGCTAAGATGAATGGTTAGGAAGAGCCAAGAGGATAGGCTATGTCTCAGTGTGGTCTGGATCAATGCCATTTCAATTCAGTCAATTCTGGAAGTCAAAAGGTCCTCAGAGAAAGTGATCTGCGTTTTTCAATTAATTAATTAATTAATTAATTAATTGGATTTCACCTCGTCCCCCGACAGACTTGCCCCATAGTGTTCACAGACCTAGTGTGGCCTCCAGCTAGACCTTACAGCCCAATGACTCGACCCCTTCCCCTCACATAACCCACCTCTCCCCTGGCCTCCCCTTTCTTACTCCACTCTCCCCCTTTGCAACCCAGGTCTTGTTCTCTTGGAAAACACAACATTGGGGGGGCTCACAGAAATCTGGCAATAAAAAAAGCTAATTTGGAATGACAGAAATACGGTTCTCGCTCCACTCCTGACGAGGAGTGGAGCGAGGGAAGGAGGGCAGGATGGAGGTAGAGGCAGGGGGTAAAAATGGATTCCCCAGCTGTGTACACAGAGCCAGGCGCGGCCAAACAAAAACAGTCTTGAGAGAAGGGAGACCACCGGATCTCATCAGCCCTCCAGCAAACCCCCCACCACCTCAAAGTGTGTGTGTGCGCATGCACTTGCGTGTGTGCCGCTAACCCGACCAGCCCTGCTGCTGGCTTCTCACTGTGTCCGTTGAAAATATGGCCCGCGTCCGTCTCTCCGTCAGCCTTTGCCGAAGTCTCGGAGAGGCTGTGAAACTGTCCCTCTATAGCCTCCTCAATCATTCACATCTACCTAAAGAGAGAAGATGCTTTAATTCTCACATAAGCCCAGGGCTTCCTTAACTCAGTGAGAATTGACATGTCATTATTACCAGAGATTTTACTACCCTGTCCTATGAAGACATCCAGCTAAATAAATCTTTGACTCTCCAAGGTTGCACTTAGTGGTTTTTGAAGTGAGGTGTTACGGTAAAACCAAGCCCAGAGGTGCTTTGACAGTACATTACAGTTACAGTAGGTGTGGGTGTTTTCCTCTGTCGACATACTGTCTATGAGTCACAGGGAAAGCTGCTGGTCTAATAGGGTTCTCTGTCAGGGTGAGGCGCAGAGGAGTGTGTGTGTGTGTGTGTGTGTGTGTGTCACTGACAGGCTGGTTAAGCATGAATTACAGTAGAGACTGACAGCCACTCGGGCCCCTCTCTAATCAGCTGAGTTTCCACCATCCCAGCCTCCTCCAGCCTGCAGCTGTCCATTCTGCAGCCTGGAGCACCAAGCCCTCTCATTACGAAGCAGCTGTATGAATGCGGCAATGGGGAGTTGTTCTGCTCACGTGTCCAGTGTATCTCGGCCCATTAACCAGGCTCAGGTCCAATAGTGAACAGTATTACTCTTATGGGCCCACACAGTCAGCCCAGTCCAACCCAGCCCAGCCCAAACAAAGTGAGGGAGCTGGCCCATGATGACGTCAGGGCGATGACGAGGGGATGGAAAGGGGGAAGTGTTTCTGTCTTCCTCATGTAATCTGGCTCCCCCAGTGGAAGGGAGGGGTGTCATTTTTTCGCTCCATAGAGACCTCATAGAGTGGGTCATGCTGCCAAAAAGAGAGAACCGTAACTCTGTATTGACTATAGTACAGTAACTTTACCTCATCGTCGTGTTATGCCTTTTATGTTGTTTTAATGACATCGCCATGTTATGCCTTTTATGTTGTTTTAACGACATCACCATGTTATGCCTTTTATGTTGTTTTAATGACATCGCCATGTTATGCCTTTTATGTTGTTTTAACGACATCGCCATGTTATGTCTTTTATGTTGTTTTAATGACATCGCCATGTTATGCCTTTTATGTTGTTTAATGACATCACCATGTTATGTTTTGTGTGTCATTGGAAATGTTAAAAAAACACGCTGGCTTTTTGCATCTGCTTTTCATAGAGGCACTACATTTTGGTATTTCTCCCATAAACACATCAGAAAAGGACCTCATAAATACATTTGTGAGTGGTCCTAAGAGGAATAGTGAAGGTTAGCCTTTGATCTTGCCTGTTGGAAAATCAGTTGAGGTCCTAGAAGCGAGAGTCCTCTCAATGTACCGATAGAGTCCAGAGATTTCCTATTAATGTTACGTGATTTAGTACAGTAGTATATAAGGAAGCTTCTTTAGTAGTAGGTATACTTTTAGCCTGGGTGCCTGACAGTTTCTGCAATCAGTAATGCCACATGCCACAAGCCAGACTGTGACAAGATGACGACTGCAGAAATACACTGGAACCCAGGCTACCGTAAGTCAGTTTGTTCTGAATTAGAGTAGAAACTGTTGTTAGAATGGACTTGAGATGGGAATAAAATGTATCTGTGCAAAGAAAATGATTGAAATGAGTGAGAACAGACCGTAAAACACATTTTAATGGGTAAGCAAAAACTGTCCTGTGTCTGTACTGTAGCCCTGTGTGTTCACTTGAATTTCCACAGTCGTGTGTGTTCTGCATAATTATCCACAGTGGTTGTTTCTGCCTCAAAGAATGCTATCTATTAACTTACCAGTCAGGCAACAAAGCTTTCTGGTGCCAAGATTGCTATCCTGCGTTTGAGCTTATCTCCCTCACTTTCCCCTGTGTCTCCCACAATGGCCCCCAGTCTCAAAGCAGGGGTTACACAGGGAAGCATTCTAGCGTATCATCACGTTTGGGTGAGTGTCCTGAGGAAGGGTTCAGCCTCTTAGAGCCATTAAGCTGAAGGGAAAGTAGATTTAAGGGCTGTTGATAATGCTGTTGATAACAGTAACAGAAACAGCACAGTTTGTGCCAAAATGAGAATAACACACACACCTACTGTATACACATTTGAGGAGTGTAGCTAGATACACACATACACACAGATGCACGCCAGCTTATGTGAACACACGCACTCAGACACACATGCAGTCAGATGTATGCACAAACATACACACACACGCACATAAAGTTAACCTGTGCACACACACACACACACATGCTTGGGAAAAGTGGAAAAGATCCCGTCTTGGCTGTGAGATAAAGAGATGACGAGGTGTAGACACGGTCTGTCCTGTTTCGGCGAGTTGTAAATCTCTCATCTGTATGGGTCTAAGGGCTTCCAGGTCAGGAAACTGAAGCAGCCACAGGAAGACCCGTGAGTGTCTTATGTTTCCTCCTTCACTAACTGAGGAGCCTGACCTCTTTCCAGACCAGCATGAATGACTGCCTTCCCATGTAATCACAACATGTTTCATTGAGTATAATAATATCTTATCTCAACCCTCCTCCATTTGTCTCCATTAGGGTTGAAAAGGGTTTTTCCGTAAATTTTCCATGGGAAGTTAAGCTCTGGAATTTGGGGAATTTTGCTTAAATTCATCAAAAAGATAACTTATAACAGTGAACCTTTTTTGTGGGATACACATAAGGCAATTCTAGGTCTTGTGGCATATTTTGGTTAAACTATCCCCAATTCAATGGAATTGCAACCCTCTGCATACACAGTGCTTTCTTCCATCACATGTACAGTGCACTCTTCCATCACATGTACAGCTGATTCTCAAGATATTGCACACTAATGAGATGCTATTGAGTCCACACTACTACACTGTCTGAGCCAAGGACTACATGCATTCTGGTAAGTTTTGATTACAATACTGGGTGGGGTGAATATATTTTATATGACATACATGCATTTTTTGTTAACTAGTAAATAGTAGCCTACAGCAAAGTGTGTTTAAATCATTTCTAACTTGTTAACAATTTCTGCTAGTTAGTTTTTGCTACCATGTATGTTTTAGCTTGCTTGAGCCTGCTAACTGAGGAGTGTTAATTCACCCGTTTCCATACATGTTTCATTTTCTAAATTATATCTTACAATGGAGTTGTTTAATCTAACTGCTTAACTATTTATTTGTACATGGAATTGTATTTGTTGTTTTTTTACTCATTTCTTTCTAATCTTTATAGGAAAATGCCACGGGCACTATCTGATGTGTGGAGACATTTCACTGCAGCTAATGTAGAAGGAAAAGCTGTGTACATTTCAAATACTGTGCCAAATCATATGTGAAGAATGCAACAAAGATGCAGAATCATCTGGCCAAGTGCATAAAGTTCACTCAGCGCTCACAACAAGCAACCTCTGACAAAAGTCCCTATAATTCTATTCGAGGTCAAATCAGTTTTTTTGACTCAATGGAGGAACATAATCAGAGAAATGCTGATGAATGTCTTGCTCGAGCTGTGGATGCAACTGGTTCATCTCTGATGCTCACAGGCAATGTGTATTGGAAGAGATTTCTGAATGTACACCCCTCCAACCAGACATGCTTTATCTACTCATTTGCTGGATGCAGAGTTCAACAGAGTTCAAAGGAAAGGTCAAGCAAATCATAGAGAAAGCAGACTGTATTGCAATCATCTCTGATGGGTGGTTGAATATTCGTGGGCAAGGAATGATTAACTACATCATCTGCACCCCTCAACCAGTATTCTACAAGAGCACAGACACCAGGGACAACAGACACACCGGTCTCTACAATGCAGATGAGCTGAAGGCAGTCATCAATTACCTTGGACCACCTAAGGTATTTGCACTGGTGACAGACAATGCTGCGAACATGAAGGCTGCTTGGTCTAAAGTGGAGGAGTCCTACCCTCACATCACACCCATTGGCTGTGCTGATCATGCATTGAATCTGCTCATCAAGGACATCATGGCACTGAAAACAATGGATACACTCTACAAGAGAGCCAAGGAAATGGTTAGGTATGTGAAGGGTCATAAAGTTATAGCAGCAATCTAAGAAAAAGAGCACCACATTTAAACTGCCCAGCAACACCCATTTGGGTGGTGTTGTCATCATGTTTGACAGTCTCCTGGAGGGGAGACTGTCAACAATGCCATATCACAGTCTGTCGATATGGACAGCCCCATCAAGAGGGTCCTCCTGGATGATGTATTTTGGGAGAGAGTGATAAGCAGCCTGAAACTCCTGAAACCTATAGCAGTAGCCATTGCACGGATTGAGGGAGACAATACCATCCTGTGTCTGATGTTCAGACTGCTTGCAGATGTAAGAGAAGAAATCCGTACTGCCCTGCCCACTTCACTGTTGCTCCAAGCAGAGGAAACTGCAGTTCTGAAATACATCAAAAAGGCTTCTGCCTGAAGCCCATACACGCCGCAGCGTACATGTTGGACCCCAAGTATGCTGGCAAGAGCATCCTGTCTGGTGCAGAGATCAACAAGGCCTATGGTGTCATCACTACTGTGTCTCGCCACCTTGACCTGGATGAGGGCAAGGTTCTTGGCAGTCTGGCGAAGTACACTTCCAAGCAAGGGCTTTGGGATCGAGATGCAAAATGGGAATCGTGCCAACATGACTCATCAGCCACCTGGTGGAAGGGACTTTGTGGATCTGAGGCTCTTTCCCTCGTTGCCTTCATCATCCTCCAAATTCCACCAACATCAGCCGCCTCAGAGCGCAACTGGTCTTTGTTTGGGAACACACACACCACACAACAGGCTGACCAATACAAGGGTTGAAAAATTGGTGGCCATCCGGGCAAATTTGAGGCTTTTTGAGCCTGACAACGAGCCATCCTCAACAAGGTTGAAAAGTGACAGTAAAGATGAGGCCTCAGAGTCTGATGTTCAGGAGGTAGACATTGAGGAGGTCCAGGGAGAAGACATGGAAGCCTGAGAGGAAGACAACATAAGCTTTAGTGTCTAGACTATCATTTTACAGATGTATGCTGAAAATGTTTTTGAGAGATGCGATGGATCATTGGGGATCATTCAATATTCCCTTTCTTTTGTTGTTCCGTGAAATCATCCCATGTGAAGAGTCAACTCATTTAATTAAAGTTCAATTCGTAACTATTTTATTTAAAAAAAAATCTATTGGAAGGATTTAATAATTTGCAATTATGTCTACTTATGATAAGGTAAAAGGTTTATGTTTCTGTCTACATATGATATGGTACATATATGCAATGCAAAAAACATCTACATTTAAATGGTATTAATATTATTTTGCATATATTTCCGTTAATTCCCATATATTCCTGTTAATCCCCATATATTCCCGTTAATTCCCACGGAAAGTTTCCACCTCTGAATATTCCCCATACATCATCTACGTTACGCTTTGGAATTGGCTGATTTTCTCCCGCTTTTCCTTGGTTTCCACCAACCGTTGACATAAGAAGGCATGTCGGCGTTCTCTCCCTCTTCCTGTGATCGTGCAGCTTGACGTCGGGAGCGTTTCCCAAACGACTTGGCCGGCATTCCAGACTGGATTAACATCCCTTTTGTCACCTGACATATTGTCCCATTCCCATCTCCTCTAATCAGAGGCTGTCTCTCAGGAAGGAAAAGGGGAATGGGGAAAGATCACGTTTGACCCAGTTACAGATGTTGATCTGATTGGCTGGACAGATCTTATATAGGTGAGAGTCCATAATGTGACCTCATTATCCCAACTCTGGGATGGGTTACACTTAGCCAGCACATCTTGGCAGATGTTTAGTACTTTGGCCTTGCTTCTAATGTAAAGATATGCAATACATTCCTATGAAGAGGCTGTCTTAACTTATTAGGTAGCCTTTGCTGAGTTTTAAAAGGCCAATAATTTGATTTCTAGTGATCTGTGCTTTGTCGTTGGGAGCATGTGGAGGAAACTGAAAATACCTGGAAAGGAGACAGATGGTGGTGAAAGGCAGGATACAGGAGAGGAGGGAGTGATCCGGCAAATAGTTTGGATCTATAGAGCAATTTTACCTGTAATTAGACAAAATTGCTTACGAATGTTGTCGACTTCGGCCCAGCCAGTACCTCAGTTCCTTGTACCCCATTCCCATTTCTAACTCTTCTGGCCCTGGATTGTTCATGTTCCCTGGGCATGGTCAACATACACACACACACACACACTGATTGGCCTGTCTGTCTGGTTCTGAGTCAGTCGGTCTTGTGGCGCTGAGACATAGACACCCTGGCAAGGCGATTGTTATTGAGTCCATTAAAAGAGTGAGCGCTCGGAGCGCTCCAGTCTTTTGTTTGGCCTAGCTTGGCGGCCGACCTACGGTGTGTTTTCCTTCAGGCGTATGCACACATAGACAAGGCTCTGCTGAACTTGGCTAGAGCCTCAAGCAGTCGTCTAGCGCTGCTTCTGAAAGGTTTGGCCATGGGAGCGCCCAGACGCCTGCTCACTTTGAGGGTCTCACTGCTGATCAAAGGAATTGCAGCTCAATCGCCAGCTCTCTTCTCTCTTTCTTTCCCATTCTTTCTTTAAATGGCTCCCTTCCATGTCATCTCATACCTCTTGCATGAACAACTTCCCTATAGCTCTCCATAAAGGTCCTGTTCATGCTCCTCGCTCACTTCCACAACTTAGTTTTACTGAAATTGTTCCAATGTATGATTAAATCAAAACCAGATGAAAGCATGATGAACATAAAGGATTGGACCATATGATTCCAACGTTAGTGTGAGTATTATGATTTACATTAGTTTTTAATGCAGAGTTGACTGGTAGAAGAGCAGGATGTATGGAGGGTTTAGTTTGTTAGTTAGTGGGGGGGTTGTGGATGTGGCCCAGAGTGATTCAGAGTTGCAGATGGACACATCTGGACCAGAGGTTGTTCCTCCCTGGTCCCGACCAGGCCATATTAATCAAGCCCAGATGTGCGTGACCATTATCGCCACAGTGGGTCTCTGCCGCTTGGATGGGGACTCGCATTCCCGGCCTCAAATTGTCCAGGCCAGATTGTCAGGTCATGGGTATGAGTGAGAGAGGACAGGAGAGGGGACAGTAAGAGCCTGCTGGTATCTGTCTCAATCCCTCTCTCTCTCTCTTTCTCTCTCCTGGGTTTGACCTACTTTCCCTCTATCTCGCATTCACTCGTTCTCTGTCTGGGCTGGCTGTGATTTACTTTTCATTTAACTGCACCAGGAAGTAATAAGAGCAGCGCTACCACAACAAAGCTGCCTCATCTCTCTGTACATCTCCTTTAGAACTCAAGAGGGTCAACTTAAACCACTTCTCCAAGGTTTATGTTACATTCCTCCTGACAGCCCCTCTCAGACCATGTATTTTATTTTAATTCCGACCCTCCATCTACAGTACCTCTAATGAATGCTGTATTAACTTTGGCACCACTACTGTAGTAATAAGGCCTTTCCATCATTAGGCCTGTTTGAGTTTTATTATGTGCGATTGAATGGACATCATATTGCTCAAATGGTTTCAGCATGAGGACATTGTGTTTGACTCGTGAAGTGTGGTTAACAAAATTATGTCGCCTGGTTGTTCCTGGTGAGCAGCGCAGCAAGGTGGCCATTGAAGTCCGAGGACATTGTGTTCTCCTCATTACTTTGTTTCCACACAAAGTGACACACTATCTTTTTTTAATTATTATTTTTAGTAGTTTTTTAATGGCGCAGCTTTAATATTGCAGATAGATTGTGGCTTCTATCAATGTAATTGTCTGCACCATTTCCAATCCCCCATATACAGTACTGTGCAAACGTTTTAGGCAGGTGTGAAAAAATGCTGTAAAGTAAGAATGCTTTCAAAAATAGACATGTTAATAGATTATATTTATCAATTAACTAAATGCAAAGTAAGTGAACAGAAGAAAAATCAAATCCATATTTGGTGTGACCACCCTTTGCCTTCAAAACAGCATACATTCTTGTGAATACACTTGCACAAAGTCAGGGATTTTGTAGGCATATAGTCAGGTGTATGATTAAACAAATATACCAAACAGGTGCTAATGATCATCAATTCAATATGTAGGTTGAAACACAATCATTAACTGAAACAGAAACAGCTGTGTAGGAGGAATAAAACTGGGTGAGGAACAGACAAACTCAGCTAACAAGGTGAGGTTGTTGAAGACAGTTTACTGTCAAAAGTCATACACCATGGCAAGACTGAGCACAGCAACAAGACACAAGGCAGATATACTGCATCAGCAAGGTCTCTCCCAGGCAGAAATGTCAAGGCAGACAGGGGTTTCCAGATGTGCTGTCCAAGCTCTTTTGAAGAAGCACAAAGAAACGGGCAACGTTGAGGACACATGATGCTTACTTCCCTTTGCAATCAGAAGATGTCCAGCACTGCCATCAGCTCAGAATTGGCAGAAAACAGTGAGACCCTGGTACACCCATCTACTGTCTGGTCAGAAGTGGCCTTCATGGAAGACTTGTGGCCAAAAGGCCAAGCCTCCGATGTGGAAACCATGCCAAGCGATTAAACTATGCACGAAAACATAGGAACTGGAGTGCAGAAAAATGGCAGCAGGTGCTCTGGACTGATGAGTAAAAATTTGAAATATTTGGCTGTAGCAGAAGGCAGTTTGTTCGCCGAAGGGCTGGAGAGAGGTACACGAATGAGTGTCTGCAGGCAACAGTGAAGCATAGTGGAGGTTCCTTGCAAGTTTGTGGCTGCATTTCTGCAATTGGAGTTGGGGATTTGGTCAGAATTAATGGTCTCAATGCTGAGAAGTACAGGCAGATACTTATCCATCATGCAATACCATCAGAGAGGCTTCTGATTGGCCCCAAATGTATTCTGCAGCATGACAACGACCCCAAACATACAGCGAATGTCCTTAAGAACTATCTTCAGCGTAAAGAAGAACAAGGTGTCCTGGAAGTGATGGTATGGCCCACACAGAGCCCTGATCTCAACATCATCGAGTCTGTCTGGGATTACATTAAGAGAGAGAAGCACCTTAGGCTGCCTAAATCCACAGAAGAACTGTGGTTAGTAATCCAAGATGTTTGGGCCAACCTACCTGCTGGGTTCCTTCAAAAACTGTGGGCAAGTGTACCAAGAGGAATTGATGCTGTTTTGAAGGCAAAAGGTGGTCACACCAAATATTTATTTGATGTAGATTTTTCTTCTGTTCACTCACTTTTAATTTTGTTAATTGATAAATATAAACTATTAACATGTGTATTTTTGAAGGTATTCCTACTTTACAGCATTTTTTCACACCTGCCTAAAACTTTTGCACAGTACTGTATATATATATATTGTAAATATACAGTTGAAGTCGGAAGTTTACATAAACTTAGGTTGGAGTCATTAAAACTAGTTTTTCAACCACTCCACAAATGTCTTGTTAACAAACTATAGTTTTGGCAAGTTGGTTAGGACATCTACTTTGTGCATGACACAAGTCATTTTTACAACAATTGTTTACAGACAGATTATTTCACTTATAATTCACTATCACAATTCCAGTGGGTCAGAAGTTTACATACACTAAGTTGACTGTGCCTTTAAACAGCTTGGCTTTAGAAGCTTCTGATAGGCTATTTGACATTATTTGAGTCAATTGGAGGTGTACCTGTGGATGTATTTCAAGGCATACCTTCAAACTCAGTGCCTCTTTGCTTGACATCATGGGAAAATCAAAATAATCAGCCAAAACAATTGTAGACCTTCACAAGTCTGGTTCATCCTTGGGAGCAATTTCCAAATGCCTGAAGGTACCACGTTCATCTGTACAAACAATAAGTAGTAAACAGCAAGTATAAACAGCATGGGACCACGCAGACGTCATACCGCTCAGGAAGGAGACATGTTCTGTCTCCTAGAGATGAACGTACTTTGGTGCAAAAAGTGCAAATCAATCCCAGAACAACAGCAAAGGACCATGTGAAGATGCTGGAGGAAACAGGTACAAAAGTATCTATATCCACAGTAAAACGATTCCTATATCGACAAAGCCTGAAAGGCCGCTCAGCAAGGAAGAAGCCACTGCTCCAAAACCGCCATAAAAAAGCCAGACTACGGTTTGCAGCTGCACATGAGGACAAAGATCATACTTTTTGGAGAAATGTCCTCTGGTCTGATGAAACAAAAATAGAACTGTTTGGCCATAATGACCATCGTTATGTTTGGAGGAAAAAGGGTGAGGCTTGCAAGCTGAAGAACACCATCCCAACCGTGAAGCACGGGGGTGGCAGCATCATGTTGTGGGGGTGCTTTGCTGCAGGAGGGACTAGTGCACTTCACAAAATAGATGGCATCATGAGGCAGTACAATTATGTGGATATATTGAAGTAACATCTCAAGATATCCGTCAGGAAGTTAAAGCTTGGTCGCGAATGGGTCTTCCAAATAGACAATGACCCCAAGCATACTTCCAAAGTTGTGGCAAAATGGCTTAAGGACAACAAAGTATTGGAGTATTGGAGTGGCCATCGCAAAGCCCTGACCTCAATCCTATAGAAAATTTGTGGGCAGAACTGAAAAGGTGTGTGCGAGCAAGAAAGCCTACAAACCTGACTCAGTTACACCAGCTCTGTCAGGAGGAATGGGCCAAAATTCACCAAACTTATTGTGAGAAGCTTGTGGAGGGCTACCCGAAATGTTTGACCCAAGTTAAACAATTTAAAGGCAATGCTACCAAATACTAATTGAGTGTATGTAAACTTCTGACCCACTGGGAATGTGATGAATGAAATAAAAGCTGAAAAAAATCATTCTCTCTACTATTATTCTGACATTTCACATTCTTAAAATAAAGTGGTGATCCTAACTGACCTAAGACAGGGATTTTTTACTAGGATTAAATGTCAGCAGTTGTGAAAAACGGAGTTTAAATGTATTTGGATAAGATAAATGTAAACTTCCGACTTCAACTGAATATACAGTTGAAGTCGGAAGTTTACATACACCTTCGAAAATGTTTTTATTTACACAAAGATTGACCATGAACATTAATAATGACCCCGGAGGGGATGGCTGACGTTTTACGGGCTCGTAACCAACTGTTCTATTCTGCTACTGTCTCTTATGACCGAAAACAGCTTCTGGACATCAGAACAGCAATTACTCACCTCAAACTGGACAAAGATTTGTTCTTTATTGAGTCTGACACAAAGGATATACTGCTTTGTTGAGACAAGGCCCAAATCCCCATCATCCTTGTGAAGAAAAGGGAGAAAAGGGGCGGGGTGCCGACGAGTAGGTAAACCACCACTACCCTCCGTATTATTGGCCATTGTGTAATCATTGGAAAACAAACTGGACGATCTACGATTAAGACTATCCTACCAACGGGACATTAAAAACGGTAATATCTTATCTTTCACGAGATGTGGCTAAACGACGACACGGATAATATGGATCTGGCTGGCTTCTCCGTGCATCGGCAGGACAGAGCAGCTACGTCTGGTAAGACGAGGGGCTGGGCTGTGTCTATTTGTCAATAACTGCTGGTGCGCAATGTCTAATATTAAAGAAGTCTCGAGGTATTGCTCGCCTGAGGTAGAATTCCTCATGATAAGCTGTAAACCACACTATCTACCAAGAGAGTTCTCATCTATATTCATCGTAGCCATCTATTTACCATCTCAAACCGATGCTGGCTCTAAGTCCACATTAAACGAGCTGTATAAGGCCATAAGCAAACAAGAAAATGCTCATCCAGAGGCAAAGCTCCTAGTGGCCGGGGACTTTAATGTAGGCAAACTTAAATCCGTTTTACATAATTTCTACCAGCATGTCACATGTGCAACCAAAACACTAGAACCCCTTTACTCCACACACAGAGATGCATACAAAGCTCACCCTTGCCCTCCATTTGGGAAATCTGACCATAATTCCATCCTCCTGATTCCTGCTTACAAGCAAAAACTAAAGCAGGAAGTACCAGTGACTTGCTCAGTACAGAAGTAGTCAGATGACGCGGATGCTACACTACAGGACTGCTTTGCTAGCACAGACTGGAATATGTTCCGGGATTCATCCAATGGCATTGAGGAGTATACCACCTCAGTCATCGGCTTCATCAATAAGTGCATCGACGACGACGTCCCCACAGTAACCGTAGGTACATATCCCAACCAGAAGCCATGGATTACAGGCAAAATCCGCACCAAGCTAAAGGCTAGAGCTGCCGCTTTCAAGGAGCATGCTTATAAGAAGTCCCGCTATGCCCTCAGACGAACCATCAAACAAGCAAAGCATCAATACAGGACTAAGATTGAATACTACTACACTGGCTCTGACACTCGTCGGATGTGGCAGGGCTTGAAAACTATTATAGACTACAAAGGGAAACCCAGCCAGGAGCTGCCCAGTGAAGCGAGCCTACCAGGTGAGCTAAATGCCTTTTACGCTCGCGTCGAAGCAAGCAACGCTGAAGCATGCATGAGAGCACCAGCTGTTCCGGACAACTGTGTGATCGCGCTCTCCGTAACCGATGTGAACAAGACCATTAAACAGGTCAACATTCACAAAGCCGCGAGGCCAGACGGATTACAGGACGTGTACTCAAAGCATGCGCTGACCAACTGGCAAGTGTCTTCACTGACATTTTCAACCTCTCCCTCACCGAGTCTGTAATACCTACGTTTCAAACAGACCACCAAAGACTCTGTGCCCGAGAAAGCGAAGGTAACCTGCCTAAATGATTACCGCCCCGTAGCACTCACGTCGGTAGCAATGAAGTGCTTTGAAAGGCTGGTCATGGCTCACATCAACACCATCATGCCGGAAACCCTGGACCCACTTCAATTCGCATACCGGCCCCAACAGATCCACAGTTGACGTAATCTCAATTGCACTCCACACTGCCCTTTCCAACCTGGACAATAGGAACACCTGTGTGAGAATGCTGTTCATTGACTACAGCTCAACTGTACTCACAAAGCTCATCACTAAGCTAAGGACCCTGGGACTAAACACCTCCCTCTGCAACTGGATCCTGGACTTCCTGACAGGCCATCCTCAGGTGGTAAGTGTAGGCAACAACAAATCTGTCACGCTGATCCTCAACACTGGGGCCCCTCGGGTATGTGCTTAGTCCCCTCCTGTACTCCCTGTTCACCCACGACTGCGTGGCCAAGCATGACTCCAACACCATCATTACGTTCACAACAGTGGTAGGCCAAGATCACCGACAACAATGTGCCAGAACAACAACCTCTTCCTCAATGTAACATCGACGGGGCTGAAGTGGAGCAGGTTGAGAGTTTCAAGTTCCTTGGTGCCAACATCACCAACGAACTAGCATGGTCCAAACACACCAAGACAGTTGTGAAGAGGGCACGACAACACCTTTCCCCCTCAGGAGACTGAAAAGATTTGGCATGGGTTCTCAGATCCTCAAAAGGTTCTACAGCTGCACCATCGAGAGCATCCTGACCAGTTGCATCACCGCCTGGTATGGCAACTGCTCGGCCTTTGACCGCAAGGCACTACAGATGGTAGTGCGTACGGTCCAGTACATCACTGGGGCCAAGCTTCCTGACAGCCAGGACCTATATACTAGGCAGTGTCAGAGGAAGGCCAAAAGATTGTCAAAGACTCTAGTCACCCAAGTCATAGACTGTTCTCTCTGCTACCGCACGGAAAGCGGTATCGGAGCGCCAAGTCTAGGACCAAAAGGCTCCTTAACAGCTTCTACCCCCAAGCTATAAGACTGTTTTTAAACTACTGCTACTTGCTTTTTATTGTCTATGCATAGTCACTTTACAAATTACCTTGACTAACCTGTACCCCCGCACATTGACCGGTACCCCATCTATATTGCCTCATTATTGTTATGTAATTTTCTTGTGTTACTTATTTATTTGATTATTTTATTTTATTTCATTTAGTAAATATTATATTTCTTGAACTGCATTGTTTGTTAAGGGCTTGTAAGTAAGCATTTCACAGTAAGGTATTCGGCAAATGTGACAAATACAATTTGATTTGATTTGATTTCTAGTTACTATAATGGTGGTATTCTGTTTTCTGCTAACAATGCCTGCATTACCACGGTCGGCCTTGAACTGCCACGGCTTCACTGAGAGGAGGCAATCGTTCTCCCCTGGTCTGTACCAAGAATATTTGTCATGAGAAGATTGTTATTGATGGGAGCCAGTACTAAATGGGTTTCCCCATTATATAGTTATCCCATTACACCAGTGAATAGGGGAACCCACTGTTCAGCACATTTCCAGATAAATGTCTCTTAACCAGGAATGTGCAGCAGCATTTAGTCCCATGGGTTAAAGACTTGGGAGGTCTGTCATACAGTGTGCATGACATATTGCAGCATTTAAAGCCTACACAATGGTGTTCTGCTGGGGTATATTTGTATTTATTTTAATAACACTTCAAATTCAATGAAATGTAGCTAGCAAAAGTGTAAAATAGACTTGGCTGTATTTTCCCTGACTACCTTTCAGTTATACAGAACATTCAGAGGGGGGTTTTAAAGAAGTGGGATAAACAAATGGCTTCTAAAAAATGGCCGACTCTTGTTTTCTCTCCTTCTCCCCCTCCAGACTACCGGACCGGGCCCTGCTTCACGCAGGTCAACAACCAGATGTGCCAGGGCCAGCTGAGTGGTATCGTGTGCACCAAGACATTGTGCTGTGCCACCATCGGACGGGCATGGGGACACCCCTGTGAGATGTGCCCCGCCCAGCCTCACCCCTGTCGCCGAGGCTTCATCCCCAACATCCGCAGCGGCGCGTGCCAGGGTAAGACATACACACACACGCATGGATGTTTACACTCACATATAAACACACCTGAATGATCTTCAGTCTAATACACTCTACAAGTGAGTCACACACACACACACACCATCCTCATCACGAACACTGTAATCATTACTTAGTCTGTCACCATCAGCAACATCTTTAATAAAATCATGTTTAATGTACACGTCAATGTAACAGTCACCTTCCTTATCACTGTCACCAAACTCCTGCCACCTGCAACCACCACCCACACAGAGAAACCAAAACACACACACAGAGCAGAGCAGAGAACCACATCAAAGACCAAGAGAAAGAGCCGGAGATTATGAGAGAGAAAGAGTTCTAATTTCACCGCCTTGCTTCATCAATATTGCAGCCCCAGACCAGTGTCTGTGTAAATACAGGCTGTCCTCGCTCTCTCTCTCTCTGTCTGCCCCCTGCCTCCACACTAGGCTCCCTAGTGACCAACCAGACTAAGCAGTGAGGCTGTAGCAATAGATGACACACATGTAAAGGTTGTGTCCCCTCCTAGGTAAACGCAGCGTCTCACCCCTCAGCAATGTTCAAACGGCCCTCCGTGGACTGAAGCCTCTTCCTCTCTGTGGATATTTTAATGAGAGATGTCTAGCCAACACCCTTGTGTTGAGATAATGGATGTTTATGTTTTAATGTTAGTCTCACTTAGTCTTAAAGGGGGGCACTTACCTCATTCACATTAATGTGCAGCAGTAGGAGCCACCTGGGTGAAACAGGACACTCCCCTTGTTTTGGCAGAAAGCATGTGCACATGGCCTCTAAAGTTCTTGTTGAGTGTTGACACATTATCAGTAAGGTGTGGTGAAAGCCAAATTGAATACGAAAGCTTTTTGCACTCAGTCTAATGAAAAATAGCTGGAAAGAACTGAACAACTGAAGAAATACGACTCTAAGACAGCAGTAAACCTTCACGCCTCACTCTGCACTCGAATTACCAATGTGACTGACTGAGTGCCTTAAAAGGGCAATCTGTGACTTCTTTGTCTGCTGTTGCCACAGGACAAAAAGCAAGGAAATTGATGCTCAAACAAAATCAACTACAGATTGTGACTTTGAGACTCACATTTAAAAACCCAAGAAGTCCTTTATTATCCAAAGCTGCATCAATATAATACACTGTCTTACATTCAACTCTAATTCAACCCATTCATCAAGTCAAATCAAAATAAAAGGTATTCGACACGTGCTTTGTAAACAACAGGTGTAGACACAGTGAAATGCTTACTTACGGGTTACGAGTTGAAGATAAAGATACAAAATAGAAATAGTGACACGAGGAATAAATACACAGTGAATAAGGAATAAGAATAACGAGTAAGAATAACATGGCTATATACAGGGGAGTACCAGTATATAGTCGATGTGCAGGAGTACGGGGTAGTTAAGATAGCTATGTACGTATATGTAGGGTTAAAGCGGTTAAAGTGACTAGGCAACAGGATAGATAATAGATAGTAGCAGCAGCGTATGTGGTGAGTGTAAATGTGTGTGTGTGTGTGTGTGTGTGGGGAGGGTGGGTGGGTGGGGTAAATGAAAAGCCACATTCTTTCACAGAGCCTCTATCAATCTGCCTCTATATATACAGTACCAATCAAAAGTTTGGAAACCTACTCATTCAAGGTTTTTTCTTTATTTTTACTATTTTCTACATTGTAGAATAATAGTGAAGACATCAAAACTATGAAATAGCACATATGGAATCATGTAGTAACCAAAAAAAGTGTTAAACAAATCAAATATATTTTAGATTCTTCAAAGTATCCACCTTTTGCCTTGATGACAGCTTTGCACTCTCTCAACCAGCTTCATGAGGTAGTCACCTGGAATGCATTTCAGTTAACAGGTGTTAATTTGTGGAATTTATTTCCTTCTCAATGCGTTTCAGCCTCTCAGTTGTGTTGTGACAATGTAGGGGTGGTATACAGAAGATAGCCCTATTTGCTAAAAGACCAAGTCCATATTATGGCAAGAACAACTCAAATAAGCAAAGAGAAACGACAGTCCATCATTACTTTAAGACATGAAGGTCAGTCAATCCGGAAAATGTGCAGTCGCAAAAACCATCAAGTGCTATGATGAAACTGGCTCTCATGAGGACCGCCACAGGAAAGGAAGACCCAGAGTTACTATAAGGGCACAAGGCGAGATGGTTGAACTCCGATATTTATTATAACAAAAGGGTAGGCAAAAGACAGGTCGATAGGCAGGCTCGAGGTCAGAACAGGCAGAGGGGTCAGGCAGGTGGATTCAGCATCAGGACAGGCAAGGGTCAAAAGCAGGAGCACTAGGGAAAAACCAGAGACTGGGGAAAAATAGGAGCTAGGAAAAAACGCTGGTTGACTTGGCAAAACAAGACGAACTGGCATAGAGAGACAGGAAACACAGGGATAAATACACCGGGGACTAATGGAAACAGGTGACACCTGGAGGTGGGTGGAGACAATCAAAAAGACAGGTGAAACAGATCAGGGTGTGACAGTTACCTCTGCTGCAGAGGATAAGTTCATTAGAGTTAACTGCACTTCAGATTGCAGCCAAAATAAATGCTTCACAGAGTTCAAGTAACAGACACATCTCAACATCAACTGTTCAAAGTAGACTGTGTGAATCAGGCCTTCATGGTTGAATCGCTGCAAAGAAACCACTACTAAAGGACACCAATAAGAAGAAGAGACTTGCTTGGGAAACATGAGCAATGGACATTAAACCGATGGAAATCTGTCCAAACTTGAGATTTTTGTTTCAGCTGCAGTGTCTTTGTGAGACGCAGAGTAGGTGAACGGATGATCTCTGCATGTGTGGTTCCCACCATGAAGCATGGAGGAGGAAGTGTGATGGTGTGGGGGTGCTTTGCTGGTGACTGTCGGTGATTCATTTAGAATTCAAGTCACACTTAACCAGTATGGTGCAACGATAACGCCATCCCATCTGGTTTGCACTTAGTGGTACTATAATTAGTTTTTCAACAGGACAATGACCCAAAACACACCTCCAGGCTGTGTAAAGGCTATTTGACCAAGAAGGAGTGCTGCATCAGATGACCTGGCCTCCACAATCACCTGACCTCAACCCAATTGAGATGGTTTGGGATGATTTGGAAAAGGAAAAGCAGCCAACAAGTGCTCAGCATATGTGGGAACTCCTTCAAGATTGTTGGAAAAGCATTCCTCATGAAGCTGGTTGAGAGAATGCCAAGAGTGTGCAAAGCTGTCATCAAGGCAAAGAGTGGCTACTTTGAAGAATCTAAAATATATTTTGATTTGTTTAACACTTTTTTGGGCTACTACTTGATTCCATATGTGTTATTTCATAGTTTTGATGCCTTCACTATTATTCTACAATGTAGAAAATAGTAAAAATAACAAAAAACCCTTGAATGAGTACGTGTGTCCAAATGTTTGACTGGTCGCCAAAATTGCCAAAAAGCCCCTGAGCAAAGTCCTGTTGGAGCCAGTTCAAAGCGCACATGCACATGAATCCCAATGTAAGGATAGCATTCCAGGCATCATGGATTTGGATGCTCCTCAGCACGTGAGCACATTTTCAGGCTTTGTTAAAAGGGAACAGAGGTGAAATATATTTGCATGATTAGAAAGAGAGGGGGCGGTATTAATCTTGGCTGCTTGGCTGGGTACTGGCAAGGCGTGCCAACTTCCCTCTCACAGAACTGGATGATCAGGTGTGTTTCTGGACATCTGTGTGTTTCTTTGAGAAGATCTCAATTGCATACACATCACGTCCTCTCTCCTCGTCTCTTTCTCTAAACCCATTGGAGGAAAAGGTCAGAGGGGAGGGAACTCTGGCTTTTTCATCCAATGGGTTTTGAGAAGGAGATGAGGAGAGAGGATGCGAGGAGTATGCAATTGAGATTCTACACTTGACTATGTTTTCATACCATCCAGACAAGTACCAGTCTCAGCACACATTCACACGCCCGGACCAGACAAACCCCCTCTAGGCACACTAACGATCTGAGGGGTCTGAGTCAATGTGTTTCCACTGAAGATGACGAAACACCAACACCTCTCTCTTGCCAGCATGGCCAGACTGTGAGCTAATGAAGTGTAAATGTGTGAAGAGGGAAAGAGCAAAGATTATGGATATACTAACAAGATACATGTCTCTCCGCCCTAACAATGGCAGTCGTTGTGCTCAGCAGGCTGTCCAGCTCCCAGCTATCCTTTCTTTGGTTGGTGAATACATCTAATTATTTGTAATACTTTTTTGAATATTCGATGGGGGTTGTTGATGTCAACCGCCTGTATTCAATGGAGAGATGCTATGCTACTAGCCTACTAGCCTTACTAGCTACTAGCAATGAATATGCATAGCCATCTCCGATATAAAGTGTTTTTGCTCAAAGTTGCGGGTATGTCATTTGTCCTACTTATATCAGTACACTCGTAACAACCTAAGCATTACGCAACTTCGATTCAATCAAATAAATAAACCTCCAATAGAAAATAAGCCATACATTTTTGTTGTTGACCAAATTAGACACTCATTGACCTCCACACAACAACTCCAAGTCACCTGCTGGAGGGAGTTGGGCCTCTCTCTTTACCTCTTACTCTCTGGGAAGAGGGAGGAAGATGAGGTGATAAACGACTCTTCCCTCTCTTTAAACGACTCTAAAGAAGACATGTCATGCTTCCTGGTTACTGTGTTCACTGTCCAATCAGAGCCCCACGCCCAAAGATCCATCCTAGTTACTCATGGCATGATGGGGAAATATACATGAACCCACTCACTCCTCAAACAAGTGCTGCAGTCTGGAGTCGTCTTGGTTCCTAGGTGGCGGTGCCAAGATATCCTCTGTTCTTTCCTGCTTCGCCCCTTTCAACAGGTTTTAATACGGGACTGAAAGCTCAGGATTTCTTTTTATTTTAGCCATACGTCTTCTCATGATTGATTATTGTACTGTAATGTATGCGCCCAGCCTACGTCACTTTAAAGGCTATGGTGCTGTAAATCACAGAGTGTAAAATCCACATTCTTTCACACACATTTATAGACTCCATCTGATTCAAGGTTAGTGGGCAGCACAGCTTTGGGAGATACTTAACTCATTAAGAGTAGACAGAGTACTTAAAATGCATCTCTTAAAGCAACGCCTGTTAAGTGCTGCTTATTTGTGCTGATGGTCTACATTCTCTCTCTCTCTCTCCCTCCTTTCACCCTATTTTTCCCCTGTAGATGTGGATGAGTGTCAGGCCATCCCGGGACTGTGTGCAGGAGGTAATTGCATCAACACAGTGGGCTCCTATGAGTGTAAATGTCCAGCGGGCCACCGCCAGAGTGACACCAGCCACAAGTGTGAAGGTGAGTCACACACACAGTCCACAGACCCTCTGTGGTGATGTTATATTATGCACCTTATATAACAAATAGGAATGTATAACAATGAATGAGTGTAATGGAAAACATATTGGTCGTGAATTAAAGTAGGCTTAGCTAAGTGAACTCAATGCCTCAGTTAAGAATTTGATTTTGAATTGCGAGTGCAGATCCATTGTTTTGTTTTTTTGCCAGGTTTTTGTTAGCAGTTTTTGAGTAGTGTGGCTATTGGCTTCTGTGGTTATCAAGTCTCTGGTATGGAAATGTAAACACACATAAGGAAGGAAGAATTTGAACAGCGCCTGGGGGTCCAGTGACAGCTATAGAGCGAGAGAGAGCTCAGCTGTTAGACATCAGTAGACCCTGAGGGTTAATGAAGGGTTGGAAACACTCATAAACCCGGATGAGCTTCTAATTAGCTGGTCATGTGATGAGGGAAGGATTCTCACACACACACACACACACACATACACACTCTCTCTCTCTCTCTGACACAGAGACATGCATGCTTTCATGCACTCACACAGACACTGCTGTCCTATCACAGTCCCACTGAAATTGGATTGTGCTGCAGCAGCCTTATGGTGCTAGAGGCCTGTTTGTTGGATTAGCAGGAGAGGTGTCCTGTGCCCTGTAGTCTTTGAAGCCTGGTAGGATGAGAGGCAGCATATGGGGGTGGAGGTCCTTGGAGGTTAACTAATTACAGGACAATTGGAGACAGTAGTGAATCAGCCCCAGGCCTGAGGCTCCATCGCTGGGCTTCATTTGGGCCAAGGTGGGGGCTGGATGGTGGATGGTGGATGGGGATGCTTTTAGGGAACATTGTTTTAGAGCTTAATTGGGGCAGTCAGTTTTTAGTCTCAAAACATCAAGTATTTAATTAAAGGGTAGAGAATACAAAGTTGAACCATCCATAACTATAAATACCCAGATACCTCAAATAGCACAGCTCTGAGATTGAGAGATTCAAGCCCCATTTTGTTCAGTTATGACATCACAGACCACCATCAGTATTCCAAAGGAAAATGGGTTTCAAAATGCCCTCCAAGTTTATGCACAAACATGGCCTCATGTTCTAGTGGAGCCAGCCTTGGAGCTGTTAACATGTCTGGGAGGTAGTTCTTCTTTGCCAAAGCAACCTACCTGATTTCATAGCTCTTTTCGCTCCAGTCGTGTTTCGCACTCGTTATTTTTTCTCTCCTTCTTTTTTTGGCCCCCATTTTCCTTCCATAAATACAGTCTACTGGCACAGGGCCAGCTGTTAGCGCTAGCACAAAGAAACACTTACAGAGCAGAGATGACTTCAGCGTTATAAACACGGACCTCCCCATAGCGTCTGACACTTGTAGGCCCACACTACACATACTATACATACAGACACACTCTTACACACACACAGACGCACGCACACACACAGAGACGCACGCGCACACACACACACCTGTACTATACAGAGATACACACATACTGACACACTCAACCTATTCAGACATACACACACACACATACTCACTCATACAAATACACAATGCATACATACTTTCTCTCACACACAAACACAGTCTCACAACACACACTTTGATGATTGAACAGTGGTCATTTATCCAGGTGGCAGACATTTCCCTAAACACACACAGCGCTGCATGTCTGAGCTGTGTAAAGTCTGGTCCTGTTCAGGGGGAATGCTGACACCACGTTTATTTTGCTGCTCTTTTATGACTTGAGGAGAACCTTTCACCAAAGCAGTCTGACAATAGTCAGCAGGGGACCCAGTGCCTCTTAACTTCCCACTGTGTGCGTCATTACACACACGCACACACTGCCCCATAGACAGCTTACCCACTGCCAACACACACACACCACTAATGCATACCGACCGACTGCACACACATTTACGGGCCCGCCTCTCACACGCCACGCTATACACACACACATACTGTAATTTGACCAAAAGGGTAATTATATATGTGTATAAATAAGCGTAACACAGCATATAAACCGAATGCCTTCTGGAGCCTCACCTCACTCTCACCATCATAGCAGTGAGAGGCCTTTTCATGTGTACGGTTATATACTGTAATACACCACACGGTAGACTGGACCCTGCCAAGTACTGGCTCTCTCACTCACACACACACACACATACAGGCACACACACAAACACACACTAGCAATATACTGCTGTCTCCCAGGTCTAGTGTACAGATGTAGGATCTTAATTTGATCATTGTTTTGTTGTTGAGAATTGATCCTGTACAGCAGGAAATGCAAACTTGTAGTGTATTTGAGTTTTAAAAAGTATTTTGAAGTTTGTAATTTCCACTTTGAAATGTCACACTTGATTTGTCCTAACGAAAAACGTATCAATCCCTACAAAAATGTACATCAATTATAATACGCATAATAATTCCAATTTTATGTTGCTGTAGCAAACAGGCTCAAATGAAGATCCTACATCTGTAGTCAATCAAATTTCAATGACATTTATTTATAAAGCCCTTTTTACATCAGCAGATGATCAGAAAGTGCTTATAAGAGCAAGCAATGAAGCGCGGCAAGGAAAAACTCTAGAAAGGCAGGAACCAAGGAAGAAACCTAGATAAAACCAGGCTCTGATGGGTGGCCAGTCCTCTTTTGACAGTGCCCGGTGGAGATTATTAGAGTACATGGCCAGTAGCCCTTTCCTGAAGTCAAATTATCTAGTGGCCTTATGGGTGGAATGTTATTAATATTTTAGCTGCCGAAAATCCGGTGTTTCTGTGTCAAACTGTTTTGTTATATTTCAGTCTTCTGTGATTTATATGAAGTCTAATATTGGGATGCGAACTCAAATGTTATACATTTCAACTCTATATCTGACATGGTACAGGTGTCTTATTCTTTTTAAGCCCATAACCATGTGTGTGAGGTGTATACTTTTGTTTCAAAGTAGATTTGTTTAAGACTACCAAGAAACACTCTGTCTGACCCTGATTTAGCCCACTGCACTAAAAGGTTAAGGCCCGATTGTTCTTCAAGATGTTCAAACGTTCATAGATGACCAGCAGGATCAAATAATAATCACAGTGGTTATAGAGGGTGCAACAGGTCAGCACCTCAAGAGTAAAATGTCAGTTGGCTTTTCATAGCCGAACATTCAGAGATTGAGACAGCAGGTGTGGTAGACAGAGAGAAAGGGAGGGGAGAGGGTCAAACAGCAGGTCCGGGACAAGGTAGCAGGTCCGGTGAACAGGTCAGGGTTCCATAGCCGCAGGCAGAACAGCAGAAACTGGATCAGCAGCACGACCAGGTGGACTGGGGACAGGGAGACAGCCAGTCTTGAGGCATGGTCCTAGGGCTCAGGTCCTCCGGGAGGGGAGAGAGAGCGAGAAAGAGATGGGAGACTTAAAGGGAGCATACTTAAGGTCACACAGGACACCAGATAAGACAGGAGAATTACACCAGATAGGACAAACTCACCCTGAAGTTTTCCCATGATGTGTGTGTGGGAAACTCTAACCATTTAGACCTCTTAAAATCCACCACAGTTATGAAGTCCACTGAGGTATGTTGAACATTGTTAAGTGTAGACCAGCGTGAAGTAAAGTCATGAGTCTTTGACGGAACACAATCCCAGAGATTTTCCATATGACCGCCTCCTCCTTTTGTAGACTTCAGACCTCCACTCAGGTTGGCTTGACTGTGTCTAGTACACTCTTAGAAAAAAAAAGTGCTATCTAGAACCTATAAGGGTTCTTCGACTGTCCCCATAGGACAACCCTTTGAAGAACCCTTTAGGGTTCCAGGTAGAACCCTTTCCACAGAGGGTTCTATATGGAACCCAGAGGTGTTCTGCCTGGAACCAAAAAGGGTTCTCCTATTGGGACAGCCAAAGAACCCTTTTAGAACCCTTTTTTTCGATCATTGTAGCAGTTGTTCCTGCTCTTGTATTTAGAGTTATGAGCAGTTATTATTTGAGGCCCTCAAGTGTATTTGACAGATGAGATATCGTCCATTTCTTCAAATATTTGACATGGATCCAAATACTTTGACCAGCTGTTATCGAGGAAAAGGAATTCTTCCAAATGATGCCTGTCACAGGGTTTTGAGTTACTGCGTGTGTATGATGAGTGTATGACTATCATGAAGCTCAGTGTATTCTCTAACTCCAATGATCTAATTGTTTGTGTATGCGTTTCAGATATTGACGAGTGCAGCACTAACCCAGGTGTTTGTGACGGAGGTGAATGCACCAACACAGCCGGCAGCTACGTCTGCACCTGTCCCCGTGGTTACATCACCAGCACTGACGGTGCCAGATGTGTAGGTGAGTTACCGCCCCCCCCAGCACACACCCCTCCCTCCTTCACCCTCTTGTTAGCCACTGACTGTTCACATCTGGACTTATCCTTCCTTCCTCTCGTTCTCCCTCAATCCATTCCTGTGACTAGTGTTCTGATGAGTCAAGCAAGTCTTCAGTCATCATGTTCAGGCCCAGGGACGCACACTCGGCCTTGACTGCTGTAATGCCAGTTAGCATTAGCACCTCTCTGACTCCCACCCTGAAACACTACCAGGTGTTAATGTAGAGCGCATGCAATCTTCGGCAGCTCATCTCAAAATGGCCGCCAGAGAGCTGGCCCTGTTGCTTTCGAACAACTTTCGAATGTGTGTCCAACAACTCTCCTACTCTCAAGGTCCCTCTCCTAGCCAAGCAGAACCACTTGATTACTTTAATTGAAAAGTCGTGCGCCACAAAGTCTACTAGACAGGAGAACGCGGTATTCAAATTCTCTCCCGGGTCAAAGTTTTGTTGGCCCTCTCACGTTGGCACACAATCCATTTTCCATCATCTGCTGAATATCCCTGCTGTACTTGTTTGTTGTCTTTTGGCTAATAAAGGGAAACTGGGTGAAAATGCCAAGCGAACAATGAACAGTGTCAACAATGATCTCACAAGGAGCCCTCTGTTCTTTTCTGTTCTGTCTGGCCTGGTCGTGTGGCAGATTGTTTAGCCTCAAGGTAGAAAGCATCTGGACTCACTTAGAGGCCAGCAGGAGAACAAAGCTGACACCACCACGACAACAAGCAAGACGAGCCAGGGAAGAGGGGAGAAAGAGAGGGGGAGGAGAGAGGAGAAAACTATCCAAACTATCCTCTTTCTCTGTTGTTCTGTGCCGGAACAAAGGGGTAGAGCAGTGGGAGAGAGGGGAAAGGAGAGGGAAGCATAGCCTGATTGGGAACATACGTGAGGAAAATGACGGTCCACTGAGGTAGGAACAGGGGCTGGTGGTGGGGGGTGGTCCAACAAGTTGAACTGGGTCTCTTGCTCTCTCTTCACTTTGACCAAGAAGACTTTATCGCTCTGGATCTCTTTCTCATCTGTCTTTGCTGTCTTTCCCAGCCTGCTCTACTCTTTGACCCAGTAGACTCACTCTCTTTCTCGCTCCCTCTCTCTCTGGTCAGGGGGAGATTGAGGAGGGACTGGAGTCTACTGGGTCACACTGGAGATATTTCTTTCTGCTAACATTCCTCCCATCCCCCTCTCTTTCTTTCTCTGCCCCCTCACTCTCTTGCTTTCTCCCTCTCTCCGCCATGCCCCTTTATCTCTTACCCTCTCTTTTCTCTTTCTCGCCCAGAGTGCCCATCCATCTGTCTAGTGTAACCCGGTGAACTGTAGAGTCCCCAGGAACAAATAAAAGAGAGCTGTGATTTCAGGCCCTGTCTGACACATTGACACATCCCGCCGTATATCCTCAGCTCCAGCCAGACCCATGCTGTGGCTGGCTCCCCTGTGTGAGTCGGCTGACTCGGCCCTGTTTGCTTGGGTGCATTTTGCGAGTGGAGGTAGACTAAGAAACTACACATGAGATGAGCGTGGGGGCTCCAGGTACAGGAATGTCGGCTCTAGCCAAGCTGATTTCTTGCATTGCCTCCCCTGGCCCTGGGCTGACGTTATTCTGGGACAGCGTAGCTTGGAGAAGCAGACTGGAGGGACCTGTTGAGCCCGACACTAATCAGCCCTAATGCACCATCCGTCGCATTGTGAAAACCCAGTCTGTATAAAAGAAAGCGTGCAGTTGTGCTGTTCTCTATAGGCTAGCTAGCTAGCTATGGGTCTGGTTCCAATTTAAGTCATCATCATCCCCATCACTGCCCTCCCTTCCATTCCGTTCCCTCGCCCACTCCCCCTCCCTCTAATGGCCTGTTCCCACCCACCCCTCACCGGCCCACAATTCTGCCCCCAGCTGGGTTGGTCCCTTGGGAAGGAGGGAGGGGAAGTTGGGCTGTTTAAAGTGCATGGCTATAAGCTCCAGACACAGAGCTTCTCATGTCCAATATAATTGTCCAGGATTGCTCCACATGGAACTGATTAATTCCGGACTGCTAGCTCATTAGCCAAGTTAATCGACTTGCACGCCTAGCTCCTGTAGGGGGTTTTATCTGTTCGAAAGGGAAGAGACTGCAGCATCTTCAAACAACAACTTTATTATAAGATTTGCAAAAATTAGTTAAGACCCAACGGACAGAGTTGGCTCTCAGCTTTTATAGAAACGTCAAACCTCTTTGTCTATGTGGCAGTTAGCAGATGTGTGCAAACAGGAGTGGGGAGCATAGTGTATAAAAGGTGTTTAGCTTGTCTGTGTAGATTAAGATAGCTGACGTTGCCACCATTGTCTGTTCCTTCCTGCAAGTTTCCACACAGAGGAGTTCCTGCAGATAGTACAAATGGAATGTCACATACTGCGGCCGCACCCGGCTCTTATCTGTAAGTTACACAAGACAACAAGCCTGCATCAGAAAAAAAACAGCATATTATGTCTAATTGTGTAATTTTCCACGACATTTCCTCCCTTTTGAGACTAAGTCTCAATCTAATGGAGAAAAAAATGCATTATCATCAAACAAGCATTAACCTCTTAGGGATCCAATCCTGGGAACGGGATTGATTTTGACAACATCCAGTGAAATGCAGAGCGCCAAATTCAAATTACAAAAATACTAATTTCAAACATTTATGAAAATACAAATGCTGCACACCCTTCAAAAGCTTAGACTCGTGTTAATCTAACAGCATTGTCAGATTTCAAAAAAGCTTTACGGCAAAAGCAGAACATTTGATTTTCTGAGGACAGCACCCCCACTCAAAAACTCAATTAGGATAATAACATAACCAGCAGAGGTGTCACAAAACTCAAAAATATCATAAAATAAATCGCTTACCTTTGATGATCTTCCTCTGATGGCATATCAAAGCGTCCAGGTTACACAATAAAAGGTCCTTTTGTTCGATAAGGTTCCTCTTTATATCCATATAGCTCCGTTTGGTTGGCGTGTTTTGTTCAGTAATCCACCTGCCCAAAGGCTTTAATCCATGCAGACAAACGATATCCCAAAAGTACCCGTAACGTTTGTCGAAAAAAGTCAAACAGCATTTGTAATCAATACTCAGAAACCCTAAAATGAATATGCACTTTAATATTTCTGACGGAATATAACCTGCTGAATAGAAGAGAAAAATAACTGAGCGCGCGTTCCCTGTTACGCGCAAAATCCAAAACAGTACACTTGACGTGAACTCAAGAACAAGTTGTCTTACTCCCTTGATTTTCATGATTGAAGATTCCAACCTTTTTCTAAAGACTGTTGACATCTAGTGGAAGCCATAGGAACTGCAATCTGGGAGCTAAAATACTCTGCTTTGAATAGCATGCCAATTGAAAACAGTGTGACATGACTGATTCAGACATCCCGGATGGATTTTGTTTTTCATCCGAACTTCAAAATACTGCCCCCCTAGCCCTAAGAAGTTAACATGATTTGGAAAGAGGGAAAAGGAAAGACTTTCTTACACTTAGCATATTACAGTTGTAAATGGCCTCCGTTGTCATTGAGTTTCAAACCTTCACATAGTGCAATTCATTCTCAGAAGGGGGGAAGGAACATGAATTAAACATCAGTACATGCTTCAACCCCACACACAAGGCAATCATTTCACTGTAAGGTCTCTCAGCTGTTGTATTCGGCGCAGGTGACAAATTTGATTTGATATGAATCGCTTCATTGACACTGTCTACATTGCCATGGGAGCACCATCTTCATCAGACATGTAATCAGGCATAGGAAATACATCAAGGAAATTGGGTTCTGGGGTGTTTCCGGTGGTCAGTAATGGCATGGCGAAATTAGTGTCAACAGTTTTGCTGCACCATTTCTTAACATAAGTTAGAATAAGCATTTTTGCAAAAAATATAACTAAGCCATAAATCATCCAATGAAATATTGTAGCTCCCATAACATCAAACAATGACTGAACCAATCCAAAAGGATTCCAAACGTTGTCTGATTGGTTGAGGTCTTTGGTTGATTGGTCTGATTGGTTGAGATCACCGCTGAGGTCTTTCAGATGTTCCACGACAATAGTCAAGTTACCCTCACCCCGGGGTATGAATGTACAGCAATGGTCACCTATCATTTGGCACCCTCTGCAGGAGATGTGATGCTACTACTACAGCAAACTTACTTCCGGTGAGGTGGCCTCCTGCATACAGGGATCTGTGGCTATTCTTTCAAGTGTTGTATCTTCTTTAACAAACTCCTCACTGAAAGTTGACAATAGTGTCTGAAATGACAACACTATCTCTGCTAGAATTTGCAACTAACACCCTTATGCAAACATTCTGTCTCAAATACATGCCCTGTATGTACTTAGCCTCCTGTTACAAAAACATTTGCACATAAATCATTCCATCTAACACATAACATATTAGTCACTACTGCTAGTCCACTTATATCGTTATAAATATACTAAAACATGCTTAAGTCAATTGTACTGTATCATCCAGAAAGCCATATGTACTGATGCGCTTTAACATTAGAATTCTGATAACATGGTAAAACAAAACCCCTACCATCAATGTTCTCATCATGGTTATACAACCCACATTTAGAATGACAGTCCTTAGTGCTCCGCGTTGAGTCTATCACTCAAATTCAAGACCCTAAACTTAGCACACACCGACACGGTTAGAATGTACATTTACAAACAGGGACCATATATTACCAGTATTGACTGTTCTCATTACAGCCCCCGTTTGTCCCTGTTTTACTGTCACCAGTGGCATGTTAATGACAGATCGGTATCTCAATCTCAAGCTTCTCAGTGTGTAAACCTCCAAAATCAACGTGATACCCCAAATAAACCGTTTAGGGCAACCCTAAATTAATTTACAGGCACAGTTGACCACCGCCCTCCTTCCCAGCACTCTTCTTCTGGCGTTTCTTCATGTTCCGCTTCAGAAAGTGTTTCAGTTCGTCCTCCCAATGGCACATGTTCAAAGTGGATGGCCCTTGATAATGTCTCTCACCTGAGCCGCCGTTGTCCTTTACAGTCCATTATGTCTTGTCCATTTTCCTACCAGTACACCAGCAGCATGCGAGACGTTTGGACGGGATCTCTCTCCATGCTCACTCCACATAGACTCATGTCATGAGAGAAAAGGCAGTTGATAGCTTCGACTGGATGCTGTGTACAGGTTGCTGGTTCGGACTCAAGTCTCACGGTAGAAGCGGTGAAGGACAAGGTCATGTCTTCAGCCAGTTAGGGGAGGTGAAGTTCACACTGTTCTCGTCAATTTTTTTTCTTCCATACATCAAGATACCATCTGTAGTCACTATCGCCATAACTTCGAGAGAGGACAGAACAAAACAACAGTTTAAGACATTCCTGATTCTGGAAATTCAGACCAACTATTCACCGTATGAGAAATTATGACATTCCCAGTTTTCTTAATACCAACATTTCTAAGACAAATGTCAAAGAGCATAACAACACACTTGTTCAAACCATTTTGCAAATTTGCTTATACTCCCGTATCATACTGGCGACCTCCCTGCAGAGTTACCCCTTAGGGAGAAATCCAGGCCGTACAGCAGACCAAATCTGGTGAGATTTGTATCAGAACAAGACAAAAGCAAACAAACAACAGCTTAGTATGTCAAATTTGGTAGTTTTCCATGACACTCCCCATTCCCCCTCTCTCCCTCTATCTTTCCGCCTACACTTTCATATGCATTACACACACAAACACACACATGCACCAAGGGACCCTCACTTCGTCTCCACCTACCCGAAACACACCCTTTCCCTCCCCCAGCCTATTGACCCTGACCTGAGGGACGGCTGTTAGCTGTAACCTCTCCTCAGGGCTGGAGGAACCACACCTCCATGTGGTTCCTCCAGCCCTGCTCCCAATTGCGTACCATCTTTGTGGTAGGGAGGTGATTGTCAAGCTTTTTTGGTGCTTAAGAAGTTGAATTTTCTTGTGATCCTGAAGAATGTACTAACCCTTGTTTCCCGTCACAATCGTACACTGTGACCCAGTAGAAGCTGGGTTTATACCTTGTCACCAGAGTATTTACAGTATGGTAAAGTATGTGCATTATAACATGGTCTGCCTAACAATGGATGTTCTACATGACCTGGAAGTCAAACGTGTTTACAACATCATGAGCGATTTGAGTGACTCACCCTGAAGCGTACTGACCTCTCTTCCCAACTCTCTTTCTCTCTTTCTTCTCCCCCCCTCAGACCAGCGTGTGGGCACGTGTTTCTCAGCGTTGGCGAGTGGGCGCTGTGCAGGTGACCTGCAGGGCCAGTATACCAAGATGCAGTGCTGCTGTGACACGGGCCGCTGCTGGGCTTCTGGACAGATCCCTGAAATGTGCCCTGTCAGAGGGTCCGGTGAGTACACGCACAAACACACACACACACACACACACTCTCTCCTCCTCGTCTGTCTCAGACACACACACAACTTACACAGTCCAAACAGTCCAAACTCCCCTTTGCACATCAATTGCTGAGTTATTTTGTGCATGTGTTATGAATTAACAGTTTAAATAGCTTGGATTGCCTGTCATGTAACTGACAATGTAAGTGATCCACGGTCCCACATCCCCTCACCGTGGATAAGATGCTGAAGAGTATGACCTCATGACTAAAAACAAAAGGAGAAAGATGGAAAAGATCTGGGTGAGGACAATGACCGCGGTCTTGTCTATCTAGCTCACATATGTCTATTCCCTTATGAGAGTGTGCATGTGTTCATATTTGCTTTCATGCGTGTCGTGGGCGTGTGTATAAATGAGTGCCGAGCTGTACTCTCACAGGCACACGTGCACTCACACGCATGCACGCATACACGCACATACACACACATACAGCCAGCCTTCACTCCCACCATTCCTCATTATAGTGGGAGGCTTTCCTTTGGCTCTGTAGTTCACTACCTCCTCTGGGGTTCACTGTGTGTGTGTGTGTGTGTGTGTGTGTGTGTGTGTGTGTGTGTGTGTGTGTGTGTGTGTGTGTGTGTGTGTGTGTGTGTGTGTGTGTGTGTGTGTGTGTGTGTGTGTGTGTGTGTGTGTGTGTGGTCTGTAGTCTTGGCTAGGATACTAACATCAACTCCCTTTGGACCTGCCATGAAACACAGAAACATACATTCACATTCAAGAGATTTCACACAATTCACCGAGTCATTTGAAGATGTACCAACATTAACCCTTTCCATGCTCTCTCCTGTAGATGAGTACAGAAGGCTGTGCATCGATGGGGTTCCCCATGGCACAGGTAACGGAGGTTTCCCCCACGGAGGCTTCCCCAATGGTGGTGGCAGCAACGGTAATGGTTACAGCTACGGCTACAAGCTCAACCCCAACGGACCTAACGGCAATGGTCACCATGGCAACGGAGGAGGAATTGGAGGAGGGGGACAGGGAGGAGGAGGAAATGGTTTCGGAGGAAACGGTGGGGGGCGTAATATCGGTGAGTTGGTTGGGCAGTGAAAAGTGTCAATTGGGTAGTGCTATTATTAGCTTGTGGTTTTACGTTTTTTTTATCAGAGATATTAGATATTGTTTAAACCGTAGAGATTATATAAAATTACTAATATTCTAATTCCTAATTCTATGGTTTAAACTGAGTATACAGTGCATTCGGAAAGTATTCAGACCCCTTGACTATTACAGCCTTATTCTAAACTTGATTAAAAAAAAATTATCCTCATCAATCTATACACAATATTCCATAATGACAAAGCAAAAAAATATATAGTAATTATGTTTGCAAATGTATATTAAAAAAAAACTGAAATATCACATTTACGTAAGTATTCAGACCCTTTACTCAGTACTTTGTTGAAGCACCCTTGGCGGCGAATACAGCCTTGAGTCTTGGCACACTTGTATTTGAGGGAGTTTATCCTATTCTTCTCTGTAGATCCTCTCAAGCTCTGTCAGCTTGGATGGGGAGCAGGTCTCTCCAGAGATGTTCGATCGGGTTCAAGGACATTCAGAGACTTTTCCCCAAGCCACTCCTGCGTTGTCTTGGCTGTATGCTTAGGGTCATTGTCCTGAGCGCTCTGGAGCAGGTTTTCATCAAGGATCTCTCTGTACTTTGCTCCGTTCATCTTTCCCTCGATCCTGACTAGTCTCCCAGTCCCTGCCGCGGAATGCACCGTATAACCTGTTGATCAGTTCATGGACTAGGTCTTTTGAAGAAGAGATTGTATCTCAATGAGACTCACCTGAATGTCAAAATAAGGATGGAAGCAACTTTTCATCTCTGCATCTTCTTCACTGTGTTTTAGAGAATAATAAACATTGTTTAGTAATGTAATGTAATTGTGTGTTGTGTTGTGTATCCTCAGTATCACTCAATGAGACCGTTGATGTGTGTAAACATTTCACCAACCTGTGTTTGAACGGCCGCTGTATCCCCACCCCGATCAGCTACCGCTGTGAATGTAACATGGGCTACAGACAGGATGTACGCGGGGAGTGTATCGGTAAGTCCACTACAAAGTCATTACAGTTAGGAAAATTACATATACTCTACTGCCATCTTCTGACCACGCATGGAACTTCTCTGGCTGACGTAAAACTCAGGGTATCTTTACACATTAGCATTGATTCTAACCTCTTTTAACACGTATGGGAGTGTTCAGATTTGTAATTGGAGCACCCTGGGTTTTACTGATGAACTCATCTCTCTTCATCTCCTCCTCTCCCTCCTCTCTTCTCCTCTCCTCCCTCCTTCAGATGTGGATGAGTGCGTCAGCAACCCCTGTGTCAATGGAGACTGTGTCAACACACCTGGATCGTACCACTGCAAGTGTCACGAAGGCTACCAGGGCACCCCCACCAAACAGGCCTGCATTGGTATGTTCCATTTACAATCATCATTTTTTACAACAGTTGAATGGTATGGATAGACTGGGTACATTGGCCTACTGACGGTCTCTGCTTGTAACATCACCACAAGGTGTCCAGAACAGAAACAGACTGGTACCTAACCTGGCTAACAGTCAAACTCTCCTCCCCTCCACAGATATTGACGAGTGCATCGTGAACGGAGTGATGTGTCGTAACGGACGTTGTGTCAACACTGGCGGAAGCTTCCAGTGCATCTGCAACGCTGGCTTTGAACTCACTCCTGATGGAAAGAACTGCATAGGTAACAATGGACATTAATTTATATATTAAATCTACGGAATCTGTGGTAGACTATTGCACAACTAGGCCATTATAAATGAAAACGTGTCTCCCTGTGCTCTTCCAGATCATGATGAGTGTGCCACCACCAACATGTGTCTCAATGGAATGTGTATCAATGAGGATGGTAGCTTCAAGTGTATCTGTAAACCTGGCTTTGCCCTGGCACCTAACGGACGCTACTGCACAGGTATGTCATCTACCATACACTAGTTGCTGTTATCTGAAGTCAACAGAGTTGCAGTTGATAGCTGACCCACTGGATCACTTGTCTGATCAACATCTATAGCAGTGGAGGCTGGTGGGAGGAGCTATAGGATTGTAATGGCTGGAATGGAATCAATGGAACGGATTCAATATGTTTGATTCTGTTCCATTGGTTCCATTCCAGCCGTTACAATCCTATAGCTCCTCCAACCAGCCTCCTATGACCTACAGATCATCTTCAAGGGAGTGGATTGCTCCTGGAGGGATTAATAAAGTGCTATTGAAGTGATTATCTAAATGAAATAAGGCTATATAATTATTTACTGTATCTTTGCCCTTCTTCTCTCCTTCCTCCCTCAGACATTGATGAGTGCCAGACCCCAGGCATCTGTATGAACGGACGTTGTATCAACTCTGAGGGCTCCTTCCGCTGTGAGTGCCCACCAGGTCTGGCCATCGACGTGGATGGGAGAGTGTGTGTGGACACACACATGCGCACCACCTGCTACGGCGCCTTTAAGATGGGCACATGCTCGCGGCCCTTCCCTGGCGCCGTCACAAAGTCTGAGTGCTGCTGTGCCAGTCCTGAACACGGCTTCCGAGAGCCCTGCCTGCCCTGTCCTGCCCGCAACTCAGGTGAGCAAGCCTAACCCTAACCCCACCAGCAAGCATCAGTGGTTTACATGTACTGTTATTAAGATGCTGTTAGCTCTGTTTCAGAATTGTTTCACTTCACAATACAGTTCAGATTCCAGGCTAAGATCCTGTAGAACTTTACCAAATACTGCACAAGTGATTGTTAGAATTATAATGTAAATTGAGTTTTTGTTACACTGGATATATTAGCAGGTGACTTACAGGTGTTTTTAATTGCCTTTCAGCTGAGTTCCAGGCCGTGTGCAGCAGTGGGATTGGCATCACCGCTGACGGCAGAGGTGAGTAATGTTACTTGTACGGTTTGATCTTAAGTCTGTGTGGTTTGGAGCCTGCCCTACTATCACTGATAGTTATTCTGACATTTAACAGGCCTCCCCTCAAACATTCCAATGCGTCCCTCCAAAATGTGTGAATTTCCCTCCGAATTTCAAATCGAAGAGTGAAAAAATGAAAATGAATATGTTTGTTGGAGAGAGCCTTAAGATGAGGCTGTGTCTCATGTGGGTTTGTCCTCTGTCTCTTCAGACATCAACGAGTGTGCCTTGGACCCGGACATCTGTCAGAACGGCATGTGTGAGAACCTGAGAGGGAGCTACCGCTGCATCTGTAACATCGGTTACGAGTCCGACTCCAGCGGAAAGAACTGCGTGGGTGAGTCCAGTCTTCCTGTATCCACTCTCCAATATATGTTGGGAAAAGCAGCGACCCAAATGAAAGTTTGTCACGTTTTCATATCTGAATAACAGTGGTCTAAAGTCAAACTGAGTTCCATATCTGCTGTACTTTCGTGGTCTTAACTTTGACGTATGAACAAAGTTGTATGACCAATCGCCTATAATTTCAAACACTGGGGTTGATTGTTTTGGTTGGTTTGTGTTAGGGGAGAGTGTGGTAAATTCAACTAATTGGGTAAGTTGAGCCACCCTTGTTTCTAGGAAACCATACACAAAATTATTATTTTGATCAAATATTTAGGAAGAGGTCATCATTTCATGGAGTCTGTAAAGGAAGAAACCACATGGAAAACGTGTTAAGCAAGTTAGGTCCAAAACACTAAACGTGTATGTAAATCAGGGTCTTCAACAGGTAGATCGCGAGCTACCAGTATCTCCCAGCCCACCTATGAGTTACTCGCCAATCAATTCTGAAAGTACATGCATTTTATCATGTGTTCAATGCAAACTGTCATAAACATAAAGCTTCTGGGTTCTATCCAATCAAAGCCACATTGCATTATCCGACCCTGGTTAGCCACTATTGACTTAAAAACAGTGGTGTACTTTAAAAAATACTTGAAAGTACCACTTATTTATATTTTTGACTACTTTTACTTTTACTTCACTACATTCCTAAAGAAAATGATGTACGTTTTATTCCATACATTTTCCCTGACACCCAAAAGTACTCGTTACATTTTGAATGCTTAGCAGGACAGGAAAATGGTCCAATTCATACACTTATCAAGAGAACATCCCTGGTCATCCTTACTGCTCTGATCTGGTGGACTCACTAAACACATGCTTCATTTGTAAATTATTTCTGAGTGTTGGGGTGTGCCCTTTGCTATCCGTAAATTAAAAAACAAGAAAATGGTGCCGTATGGGATTGATTAATATAAGGAATTTGAAATGATTTATACTTTTACTTCTACTTTTGATACTTAAGTATATTGTGGCAATTACATTTACTTTTGATACTTAAGTAGATTTAAAACCAAATACTTTAACTCAAGTAGGATTGTACTGGGCAACTTTGACGTTTACGTGAGTAATTTTCTACTAAGATATCTTGACTTTTACTCTAGTATGACAATTGGGTACTTTTCCCACCACTGCTTGAAAAGACAAATGTAACCCAATATCTGCCCATTAATTTCTAGCAATATTGACATTTGTCTATCACTCCGTATGTAGCCAGTTAACGATGCTAATGGGATAGACATGGTTTTAATAAAGATAGACATGGTTTTAAAAAGGTAGGTGTAATATTTAATTCAGTACAGAAGTTTATAGGTGGCTTAATTTACCCTGTTTCGTGGCTCAACTTACCCCATACCCGGGGTAAGTTGTGCCAAGAGACCACTTTTTTGGGACAAGCTATGTTTTCAAAACTGTAATGTTTACATGAATTCTGATTATTTCCAGGAAATCACAACATCCTGAAATATAGATAGATATCTTTGTTAGAGAGAATACTATTTCCGTTGACGGAGTGATACTGAATGTAAAAAATGGCTCAACTTTACCCCACTCTCCCCTACACTTGTTGACTTGTTGTCAACCATGTTGTTTTTTTCTCCTCGACTCTTTCATGTCTCCCAGACATCAACGAGTGTCTCGTGAACCGTCTGCTGTGTGACAACGGCCTGTGTAGAAACACCCCTGGCAGCTACACCTGCTCCTGTCCCAAAGGCTTCGTCTTCAAACCAGACTCTGAGACCTGCGAAGGTGAACACCTCATACAAACACCAAAGGAGCAATAGTTTGTTCGAAGACTCAATGCATTAAAACACTCATCAGTGCTATTTCATACCTTGCAGCTGTCTAATCATCTAGATGTGCATACACCTGCAACTGTTTAACACTTAAACACACATGGGGAGAAGGTAGTCAAATTGACCATCAAAATATATGACCACATGTTTGCTTATATCCTCTGTCCTTGAACCAATTTCCATAACTTTTTCTGTCGTTGTTGTCATGACGTGACTTGCATTAATGTGATGAATGTTATTTATCAAATCAACTAACTATGTTCAATTGTTACCATATTAAATTAATCATGAAACAGTTAACTCATTAGGAATTTGGGGCACCACGAAAGAAGTTGTTTAACGAGTTACCATCTCCCAAACTCTACAATATATATATATATATATATATATATATGTTATATATCGATAACAGTCACCTATTAATCATTACCTCATATCAGTCTCATTCTGAACGTCGCAGACTTCTTGAATCTGCAAGAACCCCAGCCTTTTCTGATTATACAGTTCTACACAATTTGATTTCATTATTTATTTACTAACTAACTAAATAATAACACAGAATGCACATACACACTTACATGAGACAAAAGTCCCTAGTGGACTGACAAGATATGACGGCTTATTACACAATGTAGAGGGGGTGGGGAAAGAGAGAGATAGAGAAAGGGACATTTATCGTGGATACATTCTAGGACTGTTATCACATTAATCCTATACCTTACACATGAGCTGCCGCCCGTTTGGGTAAGAAATGCAATGTATTTACGTGTAAGTTAGATGTCTTTGTTCGTTGTCTATTTCGTTTGAAACCAATCGATCCTTCTATGGGGAATGGCTCGATGGGTGTAAGGCTCTGATTATCTACCAGAGGTCACAATGTCTTTCATAGTTGTCTGTGGCTTCAATGTTTCACCAGTGATTGTCTGAGGTGAGCTTCTCACCTCTTTTCTTCCTCGGGTAGATAGTCAAAGTTCTAGACCCCTTTACATGCACAGCTGCAGACTGTCAATGTTTTGGTCTAGTGAGGTTATCTTCTTCACCTCGTGTTGAGAGTTTCAGAGTTTCTAACCATTTCAACGTGTAGCCACAGCTGCACGATTTCTGGTCTTAGAGTTTCAACCATTTGTAACGTTTAGCTCACGCCAGCTCACGTCTGCTGGTTTGGTATGTTAATTCTTAGCGTGTCCTTTTAAACCCTCTGGTCAAAAAGGGCGGTTCCATCACACTGAAACGCTCTTCTGACCTCATTCGGGGGCGTGGCTTAGTTAATGTGCAAGGGACATGAAAACTATGATCTCGTTAGAAAACTAAAATCACATTCCTATCTTAACAAAAATAGTTGTATCGTTCTTCATATTGTATTAGCATCATATTGGATGGAAACCTGACAGCTAGAATGTGTTTCCTTCCTAAGTTACAGTATTTGGTTCATACAGTTTTTAATAACATCACAAAATTAAAAGTAATATGACATGATTATTATTTAGATCCCCACTGACCATTCTTAACATTCCTGTCTTAGAAATATTGTTCCAATATTCACTTTTTTGGACGTTATAGTTTTGGCTGCAAAAGTTTCCTGGAGGACAAAGGCATTCCTTTGGTTGGTACTAAAGAGCAGGAGAGGGTTCTCTGCTGCATAAAAGTTACGGTTGGCGTGAGGTGTGGGTGAGAGGGGGGTCTGGCTATCTGTCAGCCATTTGCCAAGCTGATCTGAGGCCTTGGATCCTCGACCAGGAGAGTCATGACAGTAAAAGCCTGTCTAGATGTTAAGGATGACCCATTTAACTGGCTCTGCACTGCCTTACCTAACCCTGCTCTGGTCCATGTGTTTCAGATATCAACGAGTGTGACTCCAGCCCGTGTGTCAACGGAATCTGCCGCAACATCGCCGGGGTCCTTCAACTGCGAGTGTTCCCACGGCAGCAAGCTGGACTCCACCAACACCATCTGCGTGGGTAAGAGGCCGAGGCATCTGTCATAACTGGCCAACTTAAAATTGGACCCAAATTAAAAAACGACGGGGTCCTGAGGCAAACTTCCGTCAGAGAATTATCATATGGGGTGGCAGGTAGCCTAGTGGTTAGAGCTTTGGACTAGTAACCAGAAGGTTGCAAGATCAAATCCCTGAGCTGAAAAGGTACAAATCTAACGGTTCTGCCCCTGAACAAGGCAGTTAACCCACTGTTCCTAGGTCGTCATTGAAAATAAGAATTTGTTCTTAACTGACTTGCCTAGTTAAATAAAGGTAAAATATATATATTTTTTAAATATAAAAAAATAGAGACAGTCAGAGTAAGGAGTGGGATTTGAGCCAAGGTTTTTAGCCTCATAGGCGTTTTAGAAGGTTTATACCACTAAATAAACAAGTTGATGTCAGCTTTGGGAACATGTCCAGACACATCTGAACATCCATCTACAGATGTAATCTGGGATGAGTCATACCAATATGAGCCGGCCTTGTCAGTCTGATAGATTCCTGTACTTTAAAATATAGAGCTGTTTTATGTTCAAACCAGAGTCATATATTTGGTTCAAAGTCATCGCTCGACGGCAAGAATGTAAATTGTGGTCGAGTTTTTGGGTGGGCTCATGGTCTCGGGAGAGAAAATGTACATCTTGTTTGTTATGACTATGCTCTCAGTCCATTAGGAGTGTCATAGCAAATTATTAAAGTCATTGATGCATGTGTCTTGGTATAGGCAGCTGTTGAAAGGGACACCTGTAGTTAGTTACTAACCACTGCCTGTAGTGTTGTGCTTGGAATGAATGGAGTATATCAATGAGAGATGTGTGTTGATGCGTCACAGTACATTTGAATTGATGGGCCTTTTCTTGGCAGAGTTCTCTTGAGTGCCTTCACTTACTGACATTCTCTCTTTTTTCCCCTCTTTCTTCTCTCCTCCCTCTCTCTCTCTCTCTCTCTCTCCCTTCCTCCCTCTACAGACAGCATGAAGGGAACGTGCTGGCTGAACATCCAAGATGGCCGCTGTGAGGTCAACATCAACGGCGCCACGCTCAAGTCTGAGTGCTGCTCTACGCTGGGAGCCGCCTGGGGCAGTCCCTGTGAACGCTGCGAGATTGGTCAGTACACACACAAACACACACAGACTTATAGACATACACACTCCTAATGAAGATAATGAAGTGTGCGGTGTGCACTGTAACTGATGTCTCTCTCCACAGACACGGCCTGTTCCAGAGGGTTCGCTCGTATGAAGGGAGTCAACTGTGAAGGTAAAACACATATTGACCCCGACACACACACTGATGCTACTGTCTATTATCCATTCTGTTGGTAGCAGACATTCTTACAGCCATAATGACCCTCTGTCTCCCTCACTGTGATATTCCACTCCCTCCCTCCCACAGAAACTGATGATTCATACAGTACAGTCAGTCCTTTAATAACCTCCGATTTCCCCCATCCCTCCAGACATCAATGAGTGTGAGGTGTTCCCAGGGGTGTGTACCAACGGGCGCTGTGTCAACACCCAGGGCTCCTTCCTCTGTGAGTGTGCTGAGGGTCTGACCCTGGACGGGAGCGGGCGCACCTGCGTGGGTAAGACAAGACCGTAACCAACGTAAACCTTGATAAACAAACAAATTCGTCACACAAATGTGGTCACCAAAAATATTAGCATCTTGAGCCTACTGTGTCGTCAGCAGTACTGTATGTCTGACCACTGTCTGTCCCTCAGACGTGCGTAGCGAGCAGTGCTACATGAAGTGGCATGAGGATGAGTGTGGCGAGCCGCTGCCCGGGCGCTACCGCGTCGACATGTGCTGCTGCTCGGTGGGCGCGGCCTGGGGCATCGACTGTGAGGAGTGTCCCAAGGCGGGAACCCCGGAGTACAAGGCCATCTGCCCCCGAGGACCAGGCTTCGCCAACCGAGGAGACATCCTGACTGGCAGACCCTTTTACAAAGGTAGGGACAATCACTCATTGTCCAGTTTTCCTTGTCTGAATGTCAGTAGGTGTTTTTTAGTGTCATTGACACATTTAGAGTCTATCCCTACTACACTGAGGAGCTACAAAGAGCAAGCCAAATGATCAAATGTACAGGTGCCAGCCATCCACAGCATCACAGATCTAAACTAGAAATGTATTTTGCAAAAATCATTACTGGATTAGATATGGAAAAATAGCACAGGTCAATTTAATTTCATACACAATTCACCCCTGACCCTTGGCATTATTCTGTTCTTCTCCTGCAGATGTGAATGAGTGTAAGGTGTTCAGCGGCCTGTGTTCTCACGGAGCGTGTCGCAACACCATCGGCAGCTTCAAGTGTCGCTGCAGCAGCGGCTTCGCCCTCACCATGGAGGAGAGGAACTGCACCGGTACGGGAGAGAGAAAGCATAGTCATGTTTCTTTTACAATAAAAAAGCATCTTAACTAATTACGGAGAAATATGTATCTTTAGTAAGTATCTTTGTATAAGATTTCTGTAGTATTTAGAGAAAGTTATAGGGTCAAAATATGAACTTGTGCTACAAACTCACTTGACGACACTGTTTGTTGACACAGCTGAATTTCCTCATGAAATCAGTAAATTAAGGCTGAATATTATATTTCTGTAATGTCTCTCCCCCCTCTGTCTCTCCCCCCTCTGTCTCTCCTCCCTCTGTCTCTCCCCCCTCTGTCTCTCCCCCCTCTGTCTCTCCCCCCTCTGTCTCTCCTCCCTCTGTCTCTCCTCCCTCTGTCTCCTCCCTCTGTCTCTCCTCCCTCTGTCTCTCCTCCCTCTGTCTCTCCCCCTCTGTCTCTTCCCCCTCTGTCTCTCCTCCCTCTGTCTCTCCCCCCTCTGTCTCTTCCCCCTCTGTCTCTCCTCCCTCTGTCTCTCCTCCCTCTGTCTCTTCCCCCTCTGTCTCTCCCCCTCTGTCTCTCCCCCTCTGTCTCTCCTCCCTCTGTCTCTCCCCCTCTGTCTCTTCTCCCTCTGTCTCTCCCCCTCTGTCTCTCCCCCTCTGTCTCTTCCCTCTGTCTCTCCCCCTCTGTCTCTCCTCCCTCTGTCTCTCCCCCTCTGTCTCCCCCTCTGTCTCTCCCCCTCTGTCTCTCCCCCCTCTGTCTCTCCTCCCACTCCCACAGATATTGACGAATGTCGTATCTCTCCGGACCTGTGTGGCCACGGCACCTGCGTGAACACCCCCGGCAGCTTCGAGTGTGAATGCTTCGAGGGCTACGAGAGCGGCTTCATGATGATGAAGAACTGCATGGGTGAGTGGGGGAACACACACATTGCTCTCCAGCTGACTGGAGAGTGGGAGAACTTCCTCCGAGATCATTATTGACTGTTGACCTCTCCCTCCCTCTCTCCCTCTCTCCCCTGCAGATATTGATGAGTGTGAGAGGAACCCACTGCTGTGTCGAGGAGGCGCCTGTCTGAACACAGAGGGGAGTTACGAGTGTGAATGTCCCCCCGGACACCAGCTGAGCCCCGACGGTTCCTCCTGCGAAGGTAGTCATACAGTATCTCACTGCACAGTGCATAGTACACTGCACACACACACACACACACACACACTTTACATCACCTAGAATATGAGACACGTTAGATCACTGTTTTAGCGTTTTTACGTAATCCTCATGTCATCTGGGATACATTTTCAAGTTCGCCAGGCAGTAAACGCCATAAAAGTCACGTAGCGGTATTCTCTCCTACATTATGTTGTCTACTTTGGTAGCAAATTCCTTTGGTAGCAAATTCCTTTGATTTAAGCTGACTCTAACTCTTCTCTGTGTGTTTCCAGATGTGAACGAGTGCCAGCTGAGTGACAACCTGTGTAAGAATGGCCACTGTGTCAACATGGTGGGGAACTACCAGTGCTCCTGTGACACGGGCTACCAGGTCACACCAGACAGACAGGGCTGTGTGGGTGAGTGACCACCGGACTGAGACATGTCATCATTTGTCTTGCTGATCATTTCTAAGCTTTTTGTCACATCAGAAACGTGCCCCGAAAAAGCACAGTTTGAGTGTCTGTTTGTGTGTGTCTATGCTTACCTGTAACCCGTCTGATTGCAGATATTGATGAGTGTACCATCATGAACGGCGGCTGTGACACACACTGTACCAACTCAGAGGGCAGCTACGAGTGCAGCTGTAGTGAGGGCTACGCTCTCATGCCCGACCTCAGAACCTGCGCTGGTAAGTCACACGGTAACGCAATACACCCACGTACTGTACATGCACACATAGTATAGTGTGTAAACACACATTGACACTCGTTCTCTCCCCTGTCCAGACATCGATGAGTGTGAGGACAGCCCTGATATCTGTGACGGAGGCCAGTGCACCAACGTCCCCGGAGAGTACCGCTGTCTCTGCTACGACGGATTCATGGCCTCCATGGATATGAGGACCTGTATTGGTGAGACGTACACCGTGTTCTCTTCTCCTGCTCTCTCTCTCTCTCTCTCTCTCTCTCTCTCATCCCTCTAATTTTACCCTTACCTGTTAGACATAAATTGTACTCCTCTGTCCCCTCTCCAAGACCAGTTAACTCATGTTCCTGTGTGTGTGTTCCTGTTTGTGTATCAGATGTGAATGAGTGTGAGCTGAACCCTAACATCTGTCTGCATGGGGACTGTGAGAACACCAAGGGATCCTTCATCTGTCACTGTCAGCTGGGATACTTTGTCAAGAAGGGCTCCACTGGCTGCACAGGTACAGTGTACACAACACACACACACACACCATACGACACACAGCACCATGGGCTACACACACACTGATAGTAACTGGAAGGGTATTTACTGTAAAACACTATCTTAGTTATGATGATGTCATAAAGCTTTGGTCATTTTTTATTTCTGTGGATAATACAAGATAGAAGTCAGACAGAATGAGAGAGGCACTCACATGTTATGTCTCAACATTTATCTCTCTGCTGTTTTTCCTTCTCCTAGATATTGATGAGTGTGAGATTGGAGCCCATAACTGTGACATGCATGCTGCCTGCGTCAACGTCCCCGGGAGCTTCAAGTGTCGCTGTCGTGACGGCTGGGTGGGAGACGGCATCAAGTGTGTGGGTGAGTATACTAGTGCTGGAACAAGCCTGTTAAAGGAAATAAAAAATGTGTAATTTAGCAGACACTTTTATCAAAAGCAACACAGCCATGGGTGCGTACATTTTTAGGTATGGATGGTCGTGGGAATCGAACCCACAACCTTGGCGTTGTGAGCACCACGCTCTACCAACTGAGCCACACATTCTTTAGCTCTCTAGGAACGGGAGATGTGAAAACTACAGTAGTTGATCTCTACAGTACTTCTCAGAATAGGTTCTTGAATTGTTATTGCATGGCTGCCTCGTCTATGGACACCAAGTGAACTGGTTATGTTTGACCCTCCTCTCTCCCTGTAGACGTGGATGAGTGTTCCACTGAGGAGCACAACTGCAACCTCAACGCAGACTGTGTCAACACCCCAGGCTCCTACCGCTGTGCCTGCAAGGAGGGCTTCAACGGAGACGGCTTCTCCTGTTCAGATATGGATGAGTGTGCTGACAATGTCAACTTGTGTGAGAACGGCCAGTGTCTGAACGCTCCGGGGGGCTACCGCTGCGAGTGTGAGATGGGCTTCACCCCTACCGAGGACAGCAAGGCCTGCCAGGGTAAGAATAACACACCAACACATACACACACACACACCATCGTTCTGACCATAGATACTGACCATATCTTTCTCTCCCTCTCCGGTAGATATCGACGAATGTAACTTCCAGAACATCTGTGTGTTTGGAGCGTGTCAGAACCTCCCGGGGATGTTCCGGTGTGTGTGTGACGACGGCTACGAGCTGGACCGCAGCGGAGGAAACTGCACTGGTGAGAAACACACACCCTCTACCATACTCTGATAACTCTGCCACGGCATCACTACCAAGCCAATCTGGCAGCCCTCATATTTCACCAATCAATTTGGACTTCCAAATTCCCTCGTTGTACCGCTCAATCTCTCTGTCATGTGCAGCCGCAGCAAGTCTGTGACTGTATCAAGGCTCTTTCTGCTTTCTCCAGTCCTCTGTCTAAGAGCATAGCTTTCATATAGTGCATGTGTGTGGTTAAAGCATGTGTGTGTGGCTCTATGTCTGTTATTTAATGTTGGTCATAAAGTGTGTGTTTCTGGCTATCTGTGTGTGTGTGTGTGTGTGTGTGTGTGTGTGTGTGTGTGTGTGTGTGTGTGTTCCAGACATTAACGAGTGTGCGGACCCTGTGAACTGCATCAACGGCTTGTGTGTGAACACACCAGGAAGCTACCTGTGTAACTGCCCTCCGGACTTCGAGCTCAATCCAACTGGAGTGGGCTGTGTGGGTGAGTACTGGACACCTGGCATCAGAGCAATGCTAATGTCTGCTAGCCATGGAGATGAAGACAATGAATGAGTGGCAGGAAGTGTTGATGGGTGTGTAACAATAATTCCTTTCCCTCATCTCAGACACACGAGTGGGCAACTGTTTCCTGGACACGTTGGCGCGTGGCGACGGTGGCATCTCCTGCAGCGCTGAGATCGGCGTGGGCGTCACCCGCGCCTCCTGCTGCTGCTCCCTGGGAGGAGCCTGGGGAAACCCCTGTGAGCTCTGCCCACCCATAAACTCCAGTACGTACAATGAAGCTCAGTCGAACCAAATCATGACAGACATGCTCTTTTTGAAGACGAACAAAACATCTTGGCCAATTCCACATATATTTTTGAGGAAAATGTGGTGTGAACTTTTGGGGTCTTTTTTTGTCTGTAGCGGAGTACAAGACACTGTGTCCCGGAGGAGAGGGCTTCAGACCTAACCCCATCACTGTCATCCTGGAAGGTAACACTATTCGTCCATGTCTTATTATTCCGTTGTATGTAGTAAGAGTATGTCCCAACAAACTAAACTGGACTCCTTCTCCCACTGCCCCCACCAGACATTGATGAGTGCCAGGAGCTGCCAGGCCTGTGCCAGGGTGGCAACTGTGTCAACACCTTCGGTAGCTTCCAGTGCGAGTGCCCCGCAGGCTACTACCTCAACGAGGAGACACGCATCTGCGAGGGTAAGAGGGAAAAGGTCACAGAAGGGTCAAATGAGGTCATTCTCCAGACTTTCCCAGTATTCATCTGATTCAGTTGATCGTTGATGACCGCCTAAAGCCCAAAATAGTATAAGATAATAAAAGACAGTACTGTGTGTAACCATGTGTATTCTGTGTTTGTGTGTGTAGATATTGATGAGTGCACAGCCCACATTGGAATCTGTGGTCCTGGTACCTGTTACAACACCTTGGGGAACTACACCTGCGTGTGTCCTCCTGAGTACATGCAGGTCAACGGAGGAAACAACTGCATGGGTGAGTCAGACCACACTGGGTGGTACATACTAAATTATATATGCAGTACCAGTCAAAAGTTTGGGCACACCTACTCATTCAAGGGTTTTTCTTTATTTTTACTATTTTAATAGTGAAGACATCGAAACTATCAAATAACACGTATGGAATCATGTAGTAACCAACAATGTGTTAAACAAATTTTAGATTCTTCAAAGTAGCCACCCTTTGCCTTGATGACAGCTTTGCACACACTTGGCATTGTCTCAACCAGCTTCATGAGGAATGCTTTTCCAACAGTCTTGAAGGAGTTCCCACATATGCTGAGCACTTGTTGGCTGCTTTTCCTTCACTCTGCGGTCCAACTCATCCCAAACCATCTCAATTGGGTTGAGGTCAGGTGATTGTGGAGGCCAGGTCATCTGATGCAACACTCCATCACTCTCCTTGGTCAAATAGCCCTTACACAACCTGGAGGTGTGTTTTGGGTCATTGCCCAGTTGAAAAACAAATGATAGTCCCATTAAACGCAAACCACATGGGATGGCATATCGCTGCAGAATGCTGTGGTAGCCATGCTGGTTAAGTGTTCCTTGAATTCTAAATAAATCACAGACAGTGTCACCAGCAAAGCACCATCACACCTCCTCCTCCATGCTTCACAGTGGGAACCACACATGCGGAGATCATCTGTTCACCTACTCTGCGTCTCACAAAGACACGGCGGTTGGAATCAAAAATCTTACATTTGCACTCATCAGACCAAAGGACATATTTCCACCAGTTTAATGTCCATTCCTCTTGTTTCTTGGCCCAAGCAAGTCTCTTCTTCTTATTGGTGTCCTTTAGTCGTTTTTTCTTTGCAGAAATTCGACCATGAAGGCCTGATTCACACAGTCCCTTCTGAACAGTTGATGTTGAGATGTGTCTGTTACTTGAACTCTGTGAAGAATTTATTTGGGCTGGTAGCTCTAATAAACTTATCCTCTGCAGCAGAGGTAACTCTGGGTCTTCCTTTCCTGTGGCGGTCCTCATGAGAGCCAGTTTCATCACAGCGCTTGATGGTTTTTGCGACTGCACTTGAAGAAACTTTCAAAGTTCTTGAAATTTTCCAGATTGACTGACCTTCATGTCTTAAAGTAATGATGGACTGTCGTTTCTCTTTGCTTCTTTGAGCTGTTCTTGCCATAATATAGACTTGGTCTTTAACCAAATAGGGCTATCTTCTGTATAACCCCCTACCTTGTCACAACACAAATGATTGGCTAAAATGTATTAAGAAGGAAAGAAATTCTACAAATTAACTTTTAACAAGGCACACCTGTTAATTGAAATGCATTCCATGTGACTACCTCATGAAGCTCGTTGAGAGAATTCCAAAAGTCTGCAAAGCTGTCATCAAGGCAAAGGGTGGCTACTTTGAAGAATCTCAAATAGAAAATATATTTTGATTAACACTGTTTTGGTTACTACATGATTCCATGTGTTATTTCATAGTTTTGATGTCTTCACTATTATTCTACAATGTAGAAAATAGTCAAAATAAAGAAAAACCCTTGAATAAGTAGGTGTCCAAACTTTTGACTGGTACTGTGTGTGTGTGTGTGTGTGTGTGTGTGTGTGTAACGGTTTACAAATGATAATGGATTACAGAGTTAATGAGTTGTGTATTTATGGTGAGTCATTCTCAACCCCGTCTCTGCTGACATCACAGACATGAGGAAGAGCGTGTGTTACCGCAACTTCAACGACACGTGTGAGAACGAGCTGTCGTTCAACATGACCAAGAAGATGTGCTGCTGTGCCTACAATGTGGGAAAAGCCTGGAACAAGCCCTGTGAAGCCTGCCCTACCCCTGTCACCTGTGAGTTGGAACATAAGGCACTGACACACACTCGCATAAACACACATATACACACTCACTGACACACTACCTCCAACAGCCTCGAAATACTGTATGTTCTTGGTGCCTAAGTTCACTCAGTCGTTTTGTCCTCTCCGCCACAGCGGAGTACCAGTTACTGTGTGGGAACCAGGCTCCTGGGTTCATCATAGACATCCACACGGGCAAGCCCATCGGTAAGGTCATCATTAGGACAAATAGGTCATTCTGGCCTACTGCTTGTTCAGAACAGAAACTGCTGAACTGCCAAAACCTATAGATACTATGATCATTATGTTATTATGTGGTACTACTGTAGAACAATAATAGGAAAATATGATATGGTGCTATTATATAGTGGCTTTATGGAGTAGCTTTGTGAGGGAATGACTTCTAACAGAGCTGCTGCTGTATTGTTCCGCAGACATTGATGAGTGTCGAGAGATCCCGGGGATATGTGCCAACGGAGTGTGTATCAACCAGATAGGAAGCTTCCGCTGTGAATGTCCCATGGGCTTCAGCTACAACAATATCCTGCTCATCTGTGAAGGTAAGGCTCAGACACACACACACGTACACACACAATCATCACCTTTTTCCTTCTCATCAAAAGAACGATCGTAAAACATTCCCTCATATACACATACGTACCCACTTTATGTGGCCCTCAAACCAAATGTACCGGCACACAAAACACACACACACACATCCACACACTCACATTTAATAAGCAGTAAAGTTAATGCTGCCCGCTCTCTCCCACATGAATTGTGAAGACAGACAGCAGAGTATACTGGCCCTGTAGGAGCCTAATGCCAGGGTCTGCCAGTCCAGGGGACTTAAATCACGCTAAAGCACCGAGGAGCAGAACCCCAGCCAGTCTGGCACTGTTCTGTTTGGCCCTCCTCAGCCTCTGCATTACCTCACACTGGGCTTTTACTAGACAGTTATGACCACTGTGACTGATGGTCGCTGCCCGCTCTTGTTTTTCTTCCCTCCAGATATTGACGAGTGTAACAGCGGAGACAACCTGTGCCAACGCAACGCCAACTGTATCAACATCCCAGGGAGCTACCGCTGCGAGTGCTCGCCAGGCTTCAAGCTGTCCCCAAGTGGGGCCTGCGTGGGTGAGTCCCAACTCTGTCCCTGGGGCCGCGGGGATTTAGCATCTCAGAACAATAGGAGGGGTGGAGGGATGAGATGATGTTGATTGTTTATAATTGAAATGTACCCAGGAGGAGTTTCCCTGTTGAGAGAGAATTGTTTTGAGCGTTAGATGGTTTATTAGTCAATGGGAAAAGACACTGAGATGATCAATATTAATGTTATTTCATCTCCCCTACTACCTTACCCCGTTCAAAGGCACTTAAATATTTTGCCCACTCTGCAACCCTCTGAATAGCACACCTACACAATCCATGTCTCAATTGTCTCAAGGCTTAAAAATCCTTCTTTACCCTGTCTCCTCCCCTTCATCTACACTGATTGAAGTGGATTTAACAAGTGACATCAATAAGGGATCACAGCATTCACCTGGATTCACCTGGTCATGGAAATACTTTGTATACTCAGTGTATATTTTTGATCTCAGTGGAACGTCCTAGTTAGATCATTTATTTTAAATAAACTAAAAAGGTGTTATCTTCTCTCCCCGTGTGTGTAGACCGCAACGAGTGCCAGGAGATCCCTAACGTGTGTAGCCACGGAGAGTGTATCGACACACAGGGCAGCTACCGCTGTCTCTGCCACAACGGCTTCAAGGCCACCGCCGACCAGACCATGTGCATGGGTGAGTAAAGAGTCCCAGTAAACTCAATAGACGTACCATAGCAGACAAGGTAGACACTCTATAGTTCGTTTCTCAATCGTCCCACCTCAGTCTCACCCCCTGGTCTCGCTCCGTCTCAGATATTGATGAGTGTGACAGACAGCCGTGTGGGGACGGAACCTGTAAGAACACGGTGGGCTCCTACAACTGTCTCTGCTTCCCTGGATTCGAGCTCACGCACAACAATGACTGCATGGGTACGTATGACATCCCAAAGTATATCACCGTGGGAAATAATACTATGACGACAGTTAAGGAGTAATTCAGTCTAAATGTTAAAAGGGATTCTTTCGAGTAGCATATTTTGAATAATTAGATGAAATCCTATGAACTCTCTGCACTTCCCTGTCCCCCTCCAGACATTGATGAGTGCAGTGCGTTGGTGGGTCAGGTGTGTAGGAACGGCCAGTGTATCAACAGCCTGGGATCCTTTCAGTGTCTCTGTCAGGATGGCTACGAACTCACCCCCGACGGAAAAAACTGTGTCGGTAAGTTACGTCAACACCCTAGCAACTCGAAACCTGGGTCAAATACATGTGTCAAATACTTCCGAATATTTGATTCATGCTTGATTTAGTTTGCCTGGTACAATGTAACCAATGGAATGGTCCCAAAAGTGCAAACCCCAAGCTAAATCAAGTATTTGAAAGTATTTGATGTATGTCTTGGGGTGTATAGTGTGTTTTCATTGAGGCGTACTGTATAATCACACAATGTTCTTCCTCAGATATCAATGAGTGTGTGAGTCTTCCTGGTACCTGCTCTCCTGGAACCTGTCAGAACCTGGACGGGTCCTTCCGCTGTATCTGCCCATCTGGATACGAGGTCCAGAACGACCAGTGTATAGGTAGGAGCCCTACACACACAGACACAAACACACACTCCGTCACGCGCTTAACTATTGGAGGTGAAAGAGACCATTAACTTTGACGCAAGTTCACACACACACACACCGGATAGCTACCACAGAGAACATGACTTCATTACGTCTGCACATTCTGATCCCACCTGCTCACACAGATAGAGCCAGCACACGCCCCCACCTACACATCAGGGGGGTCAATGACCTGCAGTGACCCTGCCTTCTGGCCCAACACACACCCACACCACACGCTGTGTAACAGCCTTATAGCCTTGTTGCAGCAGCACCATCTGGCCTTAGAGTGTGTGTGTGTATGGATGTATACACACACGTAGACATCCATACACACACATACACCATCTGGCCTTAGAGTTTGCAGTGATTTTGCACTCATTCCCTCTCCCGCCTCTCATTGCCCTGTCTCTCACTTTCTCTTCCAGATATCAACGAGTGTGAGGTGGAGCCCAATATCTGCCAGTTTGGCACGTGCACCAACACCCCAGGAAGCTTCCAGTGTATCTGCCAGAATGGCTTCGTCCTGTCGGACAATGGGCGCCGCTGTTTGGGTGAGAGAGAGAGAGAACTGTACGTTACAGTAATCATTAAATGGCCAAGTATCAGATGTGTTAGAAATCACAGCACCTCTGTCCTTTCCAGCATGGCCAAATAGTGATCACCTTTTGAATACTGTCTCAGACCCACTAGTGGTAGTCTATTGTCTGCTATCCACCTGACTGTGTTTTCCCCCTCTGTGTGACAGACACCAGAGAGAGCTTCTGTTTCACCCGCTTCGATTCAGGCAAGTGTTCTGTGCCCAAGGCCTTCAACACCACCAAGGCCAAGTGCTGTTGCAGCAAGATGCCAGGCGAGGGCTGGGGAGACCCCTGCGAGCTGTGCCCACGCGAGAGCGAGGGTGAGTCACGCGCACGACACACACACACCTCACTTCCAGTACTTTTCCATTCAATGTTTGTTATAATAATGTATTCCTCAACACAAGCCAGTTGATGAGAACTAAGCCTAGTGGGTCCTGTGCTGTCAGTGTGTGTAGATTTAACGTCTAACGTCTCCTTGTGTCTCCAGCATCTTTTAAAAAGCCTGTGTCCCTACGGCCATGGATCCCTGCCTGGACTTGGGGACGCCCGTGAGGGTGAGTGACCAGTGACACGACTGGGCCAACCCCAGACGTACCAACCCCTCAACTGAATCAGCTCTTTGATGACCAGATGTCAAAAATGTCTGGTCAATAAACTGTCCTCATGTGTCTTTCTGTAGACATGAACGAGTGTCTGGACAACCCAGGCGTCTGTGTGAACGGTGTCTGTATCAACACGGACGGATCGTTCCGCTGCGAGTGTCCCTTCGGCTACAACCTGGACTACACCGGGGGTCAACTGTGTTGGTGAGCTGACCCCTATTGGTGTTGATGATGATGAGGATTACATGTACTTTCCTTCAAGATTACATTGTTGTCAGAAGTCAACATACCTGAGGACAAATTCATTTACATGACCACCCCTCCTCCCTCCTGTCCCTCCTCAGACACTGATGAGTGCTCTATAGGGAACCCCTGTGGTAACGGGACCTGTACTAATGTGGTGGGAGGCTTCGAGTGCTCCTGTCATGAAGGCTTCGAACCTGGCTCCATGATGACCTGTGAAGGTATGTAACATCATACAAACACACACCCATGACCTTTCACCTGGAAAATCACAAATGCTTATGATGATATACCGTCCCATTGTACAATTATTCTTGTATGATAGAATGCTCATGTACTCATCTCTCTCTCATGATTTCTCCCTCCCTTCCTCCCTCCATCTCTCTCTCTCTCCAGATATCAACGAGTGTTCTCTGAACCCCCTGCTGTGTGCCTTCCGTTGTGTCAACACCTTTGGTTCCTACGAGTGCATGTGTCCCTCGGGCTACGTGCTGCGAGACGACCACCGCATGTGCAGAGGTGAGGGACACGCCATAACCTCCCTCCACACAGGAGTCTCTCTCTCTGTCTCCCTCCCTCCACAGGAGCCTGTCTCTCTCTGTCTGTCTCTCCCTCTCTCTCTCCCTCCCTCCACATGAGCCCTCTCTCTCTCTCTCTCTCTCTCTCTATCAGCAGTCACATGCAAACCCTCAGTAAGACTAACCTGTGTGGGGTAGCTATTATACAGCTGTGTTAAAGTGAAGTTAGTCTATCATCGTAGATTCACCCGGCTGGTTTTATATGGTTGTGCTTTAGAGATGCCAGTTTTACAGTGAACTTGATTCATGGCTGGATTATGAACATACTGTATGTTACAGTATAATCATTCATCTGTTTTAGTAATTGTTTTTTTCCCACTTCTTATTGTTCAAATGGATCAGTAGCCTAGACATCTTTGTCTATTTTTCTTTAAACATTTCCTCTCTCTCTCCCCCCCCCCAGACCAGGATGAGTGTTCGGAGGGGCTGGATGACTGTGAGTCCAAGGGCATGTCCTGTAAGAACCTGATTGGCACCTTCATGTGTATCTGCCCCCCTGGCATGCAGCGCAGACCTGACGGAGATGGCTGCATGGGTGAACTACACACACACACTCTCAATGACTAATACACACAGACAGACACACAAACAAATACACACACACTGCAGGAGAGAAATCACGTCTCGAAAGTGATTCCATTTTATGTCACACTGTTCTAAACTCTCATCTTTTCCCCATCTTCTCCTTCGTCCGCTCCTCCTCTTCCTCTCATCCTCCTCCCCCCTGGCAGACCTGAACGAGTGTCGCGCGAAGCCTGGCATCTGTAAGAACGGGCGCTGTGAGAACACAGTGGGCAGCTACCGCTGTGTGTGCAACGAGGGCTTCCAGCCCAGCTCCACCGGAACGGAGTGTATCGGTGAGAATATCACCACAAAGGATTCTGCAGAAGGGTGCACAATCCATCCATGCAATTTGAACACAGTCGCATCAAAACCAAAGCATGAAAGACTGCATCACCCTCTCCACACACATACTTGATATGCGGCTCCTGCGGACTCATCTCTCCTTCTCTCCCCTCCCTCCCCCTGTCCTTCTCTCCCCTCCCTCCTCCCCTACAGATAACCGACAGGGCTTCTGTTTCACCGAGGTGCTCCAGACTATGTGCCAGCAGGGCTCCACCAACAGGAACAGTGTCACCAAATCTGAGTGCTGCTGCAATCTTGGGCGCGGCTGGGGACCCCAGTGTGAGCTCTGCCCACTGCCTGGCACCGTGCAGTACAAGAGGATGTGCCCATTGGGACCCGGGTACACCACCGACGGCAGAGGTTAGCTAGAGGAGAGGACGTGAGAAAGGGTTGGATCGTGGAAGGAGCAAGGGATGAGAGAGGGTTAAGGGGGTAAGAGGGGTGTGTGTGTTCATGTGTGTATCTAACATCCTTGCCCGCTGTTGTTGCAGACATCAATGAGTGCACGGTGATGCCAGACCTCTGTAAGAACGGCCAGTGCATCAACACCATCGGATCGTACCGCTGCCACTGCAACGTGGGTTATACCACCGACTTCACCGGCACCTCCTGCATTGGTATGACCCGTCCCTCTCTCTCTTTCTTACCGGGCCTTGGACCAAACCATCATGGCGCGGGGTAGAAATAGCTCTCATTCTGACCTTATTGCTCACCACTGTCTGTCGTGTTTTAGATATGGATGAGTGTTCCGCGTCTCCCAAGCCCTGTAACTTCCTGTGTAAGAACACAGAGGGCAGCTACCTGTGCTCCTGCCCCAGAGGATACACTATGCAGCCTGACGGAAAGACCTGCAAAGGTGGGTGGACCCTGCTCCTGGTCACATGCACAGCCTTCAACACCAGTCCGATAAATACTGAAACATGAGTTCCCATTTCCACATGATCATTCCATCGATAAATGCTTAAACATGAGTTCCCATTTCCCCATGATCATTCCATCGATAAATACTGAAACATGAGTTCCCATTTCCCCATGATCATTCTATCGGAATTGTCTAATGTGCTAACTGGTACTTTCATACAATTACATCCAGTATGCATGCTTTTTTCACAGTTTATTAACATATCCATATTTCTACTCCAGATCTGGATGAGTGTTCCACCAAGCAGCACAACTGTCAGTTCCTGTGTGTTAACACCATCGGAGGGTTCACCTGCAAGTGTCCTGCAGGCTTCACCCAGCACCAGACAGCCTGTATCGGTGAGTGGCCATGAACAAGATACACACTTTGTTTAGGACAATTCTACTTCCTAGAAAAGTTCAAGAACTCTTATGACTTAAAACTGGTAGTTGAATGGTTTTGAACGAAATCTCAGGAATGTGTATCTTCATCTCTCGTAGACAACAATGAGTGTAATGGGCAGAACAGTGTGTGTGGCTCCAGGGCTTCCTGTGTCAACACTCCCGGCAGCTTCAACTGTGACTGTGGGAAAGGCTTCTCTCTGGACACCACTGGCCTGGAGTGTGAAGGTGAGGACCCAACGCACACATGCAGATACACACACACAACTCCCCGTCATAAGCACACACGCATAACAATCCACCCACTTGCGCTAGTTTTTGCCCCCCAAAAAATGAATTTTCCAATGTCTAACCCCTCCCCCATGTCTGTGACTTCTCTTTCAGATGTGGATGAGTGTGGCAGTAACCATCGCTGTCAGCACGGCTGTCAGAACATGATGGGAGGTTTCCGCTGTGGTTGTCCTCAGGGCTATGTGCAACACTACCAGTGGAACCAGTGTGTGGGTGAGTGGGACAGACACACACCAGTCACTTACTTAAACCCTTTTTGATTCAAGTGGTGCATACAGCCACAAGATATGTCACTGCCCAGTATTGAGACATAGGAGCTGTGCTCTATGTGTGTCATATCCTCAATGAAGATTCAGGACCTAACTTACCAAGTATCCGCATCAATGAGAATGAAAAATGAACGCTAGAACAAAATCTGATACCGTGTGCAGTCTGTGTACAATGTGCTTAGGTTGGTATTTTACTCATTTTTGACCTCTCTCTCTCTCTCTCCTGTAGATGAGAATGAGTGTTCGGGTGCGTCTGTGTGTGGCTCGGCCTCCTGCTACAACACCCTGGGCAGCTTTAAGTGTGTGTGTCCGTCCGGCTTTGACTTTGAACAGGGAGGGGGTGGCTGCCAGGATGTCAATGAGTGTTCCATGGGCAGTAACCCCTGCAGTTTCGGCTGCTCCAACACAGACGGAGGATACCTGTGTGGATGTCCTGGAGGGTACTACAGGGCTGGACAGGGGTGAGTGGTTTCCCAAAGGGTGTCAGGTGTACCCACTGATGGGTTGTTGCTGATTTCTTACGGGTTAATGGCTCAAAGCTGGGTTACAAGCTTGGTTACGAGCGTTGGTTTTTATATTCACTTTTTGGGTCAAGATTTGTATTTATTTTTATTTTAAAAAGACTTCAAAAGCTTTAGGTTGGTCACAGCACAAAAATGTATTTGAAACCACTGGGAACCACACCCTCATACCACACAGCACTGTACAACGGTCAACGGTCAAACACTTATTATCTCAACATGAAAGACTATTTCCCTGTGTTATAATTAAGCAATAAGGCCCGAGGGGGTGTGGTATATGGCCAACATAGCACGGCTAAGGGCTGTTCTTATGCATGACGCAACGCAGAGTACCTGCATACAGCCCTCAGCCTTGGTATATTGGCCATATACCACAAACCCCGAGGTGCCTTATTGCTATTATAAACTGGTTACCAATGTAATTGGAACAGTAAAAAAAAATGTTTGGTCATACCTGTGGTATACAGTCTGATATTCCACGGCTTTCAGCCAATCAGCATTCATGGCTCAAACCACAGGGTTTAGGGTGTGGATAAATGTGAGTAGTATGTCCTGACGTCTGTATCTCTCTGTTGACTCCCCAGTCATTGTATAACGGGCCAGGGCTTCCAGGACCAGTATAGCTCAGAGGGAGACGATGAGGACAGTCTGTCTCCAGAGGCCTGCTACGAATGTAAGATCAACGGAGACGTCGGCAAGAAGGGCCGACACAGACGTCACGCTGCTGGGGACAACGACCTCAAGGTACTGTCGCTACTCTCTTTCCTCTTTCTTTTCTGGTCTTTTGTGGTCTCTCACTCGTCCTTAAATCTACAGGTTCTAAATGTGTACCAGTTGTGTGTATTTGTGTGTTGTTGTTGTTATGTCGCTATGTGCTGACCCTCTCCTCCCTCGTCTCTCCAGGAGGTGAGCATGGCCAGCGTAGACACCCAGGAGTCCATCCCCATGAACCTGAGCCTGGCCTCGCTGCACAACAAGGAGCCCCTGCTGGAGCTGCTGCCGGCCCTGGAGCCCCTGGAGCACCATGTGCGCTACGTCATCACCCACGGCAACCAGGGCGAGCACTTCCGCCTGCTGGAGCGCCGCGACGGGAAGAGCGTGCTGAGGTTGGGCAGGAAGCCGCCTCCCCCTGGCTCCTACCGCCTGGAGATCGCCAGCCTTCCCCTGTTCGGGCCGCGGCGCCTCCAACAGCTGGAGGAGGAACACGACAGCGACTACCTGCTGGGAGAGATAGGAGACGCCCTACGCATCAAGCTGCACATCCACCTGCACTGAGCTGCAAGCACTCCAACCCTCCCTAGGCTCCCTACTTTCTTCCCTTTCAGCCCCTGGACTGACATTATACTGACCCCTCTGACCCTTGACCTTAACCCCAGGACCATCCCCAACCAATCGGGGTAGGGGGCTTTGAAAGACTGAGTCAACTAGCCCAACCACCACTTTTTAATTGTCAAGGTTCATTATTTTTTGACCCCCGACCCACCCCTCCTATTCCACTTGGAGAAGGAGTGGAGGAGATTACAGAAAGGTATGCAGTGTTTGGACCACAAACCCCTGCCATTTTAGATTTTACACACAAAATGGCTGACGAGAATCCATGAAGCCCTGGGATAAGTGGAAATGGAAGGAGATGCACAAAAAGCTGAAAATGTTGAAATGGTAAAGAAAGTGTTATAAAGTAGTATTTTTCTGTTGAGTTGAGTTTGTGTAGGACAATCTTCTTATGGTGAAGTGGAAATGTAAGAACCACTGATTTGCTAGGAGACAAACAGGGGTATGTGTTGGTGAATGGTGGTCCAAGCAGTCCCTCGCCGGTCTGTAATCTCTGTGAAATCACAACATTGGGGTTAGAGTTCATGCTTCACCCTACTCAGTATTCTAATGTGTCAGTTAATGTATTGTAGTGTTAAAAAAATGTTCACAAGAAGGACTGCAACATTTACGCAACATGTCAGGTTTAACACTAATGTAATGGAGAGTTGGTCATCATGCATAGTATCACTTCTAGGAGTAAAACACCAGCTTTATACTGTTTATAATCATGTTCTCATGTAAAGCAGTGGTAAGCAGGGACTCTTCTGGTGTGATGCCGTGTGCTGCCGGCCCGTGTTCTGTTACCTCAATTCTTCTCACTCATCTCCTCCACTCACCATTCATTAGCGCTGTTGTAATGCCTCCTCTGGCCAGGAGAGGGCCACACTGTCCCTCAGCATGAACCATGTCCAGTGTCTGAGACAGAGGTAGAAGTCGCCCTAATCACTGTTCCAGGTTCAGATCTTGTTTTAATCTCCTTAATGGTTAAGGTTAGGATTGGGGTTGGATAATCTGATCCTAGCTCTGTGGTTAGGGGCAATGTCTACCTCAAGCCTTAAGTCCTCTCTCCAATAGGCTGCCAGGACATTGTACTAGTGGTGCTGCAGTTTTGTTTTCATGCACTGAACCTGCTCATTGAATTTAAATCAGGGAGATTTGCTTCAAAACGCAGCAAACAGGTCCTGAAGGATTCAGCTTTTCTGAGAGTTGACATTGTGACTGGCAGTGAGAACTCTTGGACGGCTGAACCATCTGCAGCCCATGGAGAAACATAGCTGGGGATGAAAGATACGGTAACAACCTCAATGGTACATGACAACGCTACTTCAAACAGACAGTTAACGTTTGGGATTTTTACAGAACACATAAATGCGCACACATATACAACACACACAGGTGAACTCCGAACCTTACTGAAAACAAGCATCCATCAGGGCATACTTTTGGGTTTTTTCTCAACGAGAAAAAGGTGCTAAATACTTCCATTTCTTACGCTGTACAAAAAAAGATTGCGGTCTTGAATCTTGATTGCGAAAAAAAGTGACATTTTTACTAGTTTTTTTTTGTTTTGTGTTTGTCTGTCTTTTGTAATGTCTTAATGCTGAGAACCAATATTATCGAACTTGCTTCTTGAAAATTAAATTGTATATTTTTAAGTGAAATTTAGATGTTTTTGTTGTTGTTTTTAAAAGCGTCAAGGCTGCCCAAACCAAATACTTATTGTGAACCCAAGGTTGAAGTCCTTAAAGTGCTGGTGACCTTGTTTTGCTCAGAAAAAAAGAAAAAGATAAAATCGTATCCTAAAGTGGCATCCATTTTGTGATCATGCAGAAGATTAGAACATGGCCTTAATTAAGTACCACTGTTTACCTATCATTGTCCTACTCAGCTCATACTGTAGTCTCTGAGCTCATAATGCTGTCGGTTAGTGGGTGCGGAGTTCCAGCAGCCTAGTCCTGGATAGGTTTGTGCAACGACCATAGCTGTTGGCAAGACGGCACAAACAGATCTTGGACCAGGCTAAATTGAGTGTCAGTGACCAAAACACACAGCTACAGTAACATTCTCACTCTACAGTATGTTTCAGTATTGTGAAGTTGACACTGTAACAAGCCTATAGGATCAATGCAAACTCAACGTGGCCATCTATCTCACACTGGCAGTGAGTGTATCTGTCTAGTAACTTATCTCTGGTGCTCAACTATGATTTTGCTCTCTGAACATGCAAGGTTACTGCACTGTTCCCACAGCCTGGGCTATATTTATGCATAAACATTTAACATGGGAACTTTGTATCATTTTGTATCTGTTTGTTATTTTAATTTGCCACTATGTTAAGGAAAAAATGTGCGTGTGCATACTGTATCTCAGCTTCAGCGGCAAACTTGAACTTCACTGTTATCAACGCCCAATCGGTCAATGCTGATTTGAATTTGAGGGAGTAAAGAACTCAAACGTTAGGTGTTTAGGGGAGGGGAGGGGGGTGTAGAGAACGTAGACTCAACACCTATAGATCTCTCAGAAACCAGGTGATGGTTTCAATAAAAATCATTAAACCATACCTCTATCTGGGGCAAAACTGAACATCCCTCACAAACTAGTCTTTTCCAATTTTCTAAACTCTTATTTTATGCTGGGACAAAAATCCATCCACCCAAGATTTATCATCTATTGGGTACACATTTGCAATCTATAAAATTTGGATGATTCTCATTATTTTGTAAACTTTTGTCAGTGACATAAATGGCAATAAAAGTATTGTGGGTTATATTTTTAAAGGATTGTCTTGGAGTTTCATTTTCCTGCCCTGTGAATGTCCCATTAGTGCTTCGTTAAAGTGATTAAAGTGGTGAAATGCTTTATTGATTTCACAGGAAGAGTAATCTACCCACTCCAACCATATACTCCCACACTGGAAACACAAATTGAAGAAAACCCCATTTTATTTCACAAAATTAAACCCTGCGTAGCAAAAACAAAGCAGTTATGAAAAATATCTACTAACAAATGTTAAACGCAAGCAAAGCTGCCTGCTCTGGGTTTAACAACATTGAAGCTCATTTACTGCATTTCTATAGAATTTTAAAACTAAAATGATATTTGGAGAACAGCAAAAATGACCCCAGACATTATCACATTGGTTGCTGTAGCTTCATTCACCTACAGTATACAATAAGCAGCTACACATTAACTGGGTTTAAAAACTATAATTTATTATCTAGAGTGATTTGTTAGCAGAACAATTATTTTATTAACAAGGTAAGCAAATAAGATTGTTGTTCTCACATTTTTACAGCTAATTTCCTGCAATTCTACACATTTTGCCATGGGGTGGGGAGAAATGTTTGCAGTTTTAAAGCTAATTCCCTGCAATTCTACACATTTCGCCATGTTAATATGATATCTGGGTGAGAGTGACTAACAAAATCAAATGGCGCCCCCTGGAGGTCAGGGTCCCTAGGCACGGTAATTCAGCCATGATAAGATAACTAGCTAGACTAATTTAGCAATCTAAAATTTTTTTACAGACATGGGCTAATTGAGTGACATATAACAAGAGTAAAACTGCTGATGCATAACCAAATTTAGAAATGACATCTTGTGTATTCTAGTATTCTTACTCTTAACAGTAAGTTAGCCCCGACTGAGTTAAAAATAATTTTAAATCAAATAAAAAGAATTGTAGCAATGGCCCTGAGTGAGAAATGCCTCTTGCATGTGTGTAGATCTTTGTTTTGCTTGCACTGTGTGAAGCGCATTGACTAGTTCCGGCAAAGATGTTGAGAAATGCGAGATGTGCGGCAGCTATGATGGCGAGAAACCTCATGCAGTGCAAAAAACTGGATGTAATATTTTTCTGAATTTTCAGTTTTTTGGAGTACCACCTGCAACTGAACACAGACATTTATAAGAGACATGTTTCTTCCAAATCGAGACCAAAGAAAGTATCGCCAAGTAGAGGTTGAAAAATTGCTGCCCGTGCTTCGTATATGGACGCATATCACGTTTCATTGTGTAGCTAGGCTAGCTCAAGAATCACAGACCAAAGACAAGATTGCGAGTTCTACAAATCAGAGAAAACACTGAGAAAATATTAGCAAAAGGACACTCCATCCAAACATTAGTTGGAATACAAAAATAAAGCATTTCTGGTCTTTCTAAGTTGCAGTTGTAGAGTGCATGTTTTCACTTAGCTTGGCAAGGTGGTTAAAGCTAACAGGGCAACCAATCAACACATATATATATATATATCACACACACACACATACATATATATATATATATATATATATATATATATATATATATATATATACACACACACATATATACATATATATACACACACACATACATATATATATACATATACATACATATATATATGTATGTGTGTGTATATATATGTGTGTGTGTGTGTGTGTGTGTGTGTGTATATATATTATATACACATTATTATACACATATATACATACATACATACACATATATATATACATACACACACACACACACACACACACATATATATATATATATATATGGCTTTGTTTCAGTTATACCAACACAAAACACACTAATAATGTTCCTTTGAAGACAAATCACCAGTCTGGTTTCTTAAAAGGGGCGGATGCATCTAAACACAGTTGTAAGATCTCAACCCAGTCGGAAATCTGAGGGAAAAATACAATTGATCATTTGTCAGAGGACAATCAATATTAAAAAAGGTCATGACTGTCAAATATACTGTAACAAATCATAAACTGGAGGTACAGAAACAGGTGTGATGTAAATATTGAAAGCTACTATGATATAGCCTATACGTTTCATCTGGAGAGATCTTGTTTACAATCCCAGTGTGTTTGTAATGGCTTTGTCAGCACTCCCCTGCATTTTAGCCAATCTACAGGGACTAGAACAGGAGGAGGAAGTATTGTGAGGGGAATGCAGCAAATTAAGGCAGCAGTGCAGTACAACCCCTTTCTACCTCTGAGTTGCAAGTCTGGGTCTCAAATGGTCTAGTCATGGTACCAGTCTGGGTCTCAAATGGTCTAGTCTTGGTAACAGTCTGGGTCTCAAATGGTCTAGTCTTGGTAACAGTCTGGGTCTCAAATGGTCTAGTCTTGGTAACAGTCTGGGTCTCAAATGGTCTAGTCTTGGTAACAGTCTGGGTCTCAAATGGTCTAGTCTTGGTAACAGTCTGGGTCTCAAATGGTCTAGTCTTGGTAACAGTCTGGGTCTCAAATGGTCTAGTCTTGGTAACAGTCTGGGTCTCAAATGGTCTAGTCTTGGTAACAGTCTGGGTCTCAAATGGTCTAGTCTTAGTAACAGTCTGGGTCTCAAATGGTCTAGTCTTGGTAACAGTCTGGGTCTCAAATGGTCTAGTCTTGGTAACAGTCCGGGTCTCAAGCAGTCTGGTGGTCTGGGCCTTGAAGGCAGCATATAGTCAAAACGGCCCCTCTTTCCTGTCTCTGCAGCAGCATGTAGTCAAAGATCTTGGACTGGGTGTTGAGGGATCCGGTCTTGACAACTGTGGTCTCTGATTCTACAGCAGGGCCAGTCAAACTGCCCCCTTTAGACACTACCGGGGTCGTTTTCATTAGGGCACACCGTAGCGAAACGTTGTGCAACGGAAAACGAAAACAACATTTTCTTATTGGACAAGTTCGGGTAGTCCCTCCCTGTTTCAGTCCCCTTTCTTCCGTTTGGTGCCTAATGAACACGACCCAGGTCTAGACCAGGGCGTAGTCAAACTGCCCCCTCTCTACGCCCTCCTTGTGTTCGGTCCAGGAGGAGGATGGCATGCGGCTGTAGGGGTCCAGCAGGATGCGGAAGCAGCGCACCAGCAGGAAGACCAGGAAGAGCATGAGGAGCCCCACGAAGGCAAAGGCCGTCCTCTGCTCCGCGTCGCCCCCCACCAGAGCAGGGCTGCTGGGGGGCCCAGGGGACAGCAGCAGCTCATAGTCCAGGGTGGGGACATCGCTCATCCTCCAAGCAGCCCGTCGGCAGAACTTACACACAGACTGGATGGTGGGGGGAGCGGGCAAGAGGTGGGCCACAGTTGGTGGGTACAACCAGACAGACGGTTGGACAGACTGATGTGTTCTAGTCAGCCTTTGTTTATCCTTTGAGATGTTAGTCTCTTTGAGATGAAGTGTCTACTTCAAGAGAGATTTGGTCTTGAGCCCTTCTGACAGGGTGATAGACAAACAGTATGATCAGATCTAGGATCTCTTCCCCTCACAGTGACCGAACCGTAGGCAGTAGAAGACGACAACAGCACGTGTTCATCATAACCCTGTCGTATCCACTCACACAGACAGCCGCCTGGACAAATAGGACATGACACTAGCACCTGCCAGAGTGAATAAACATAGCAGTACAACACAGAGCAACAGGGAAGTGTAGTAGTACTCTCCAGTTCTCTCAATGGGGGCTAATAGTGTGCAGATGGGACCCTCATACCCAGGTGTTGTCTGTAGTGGATGGTGATTGAATGAGCTGACAGCAGTATGTGCCTGATGATCAACAGGGCCAATAATCTTTGTGAAAACAGTATGTCATTTGGAGGGTTGCCTGTGTGTGTGTTTTTTAAAAAAATAAGAGAGGCTAGAATGCTAATCAAATTACAGGGCGGTCAGTGGATCAATGGTGCTGAATGTGAAAGCAACGCACAGCACGTCGTGCTAGCGTTAGATGCTAAATAAGCCTTTTGTCTCCAGGGTAGGGACAGTGAGTGGGTTTGATAAGTGGAGCCTATGTCTATAGCCCTGTGGGTGTCTAACAAGAAAACACTTTCACCATGCAGTCTTCCTATAGAGTGTGCACTTTTAGGATTGAAAACTCCTTTCAAATATAGGGTACAAGAGATTTTGTTAAGTTCTGTATCTGTCTGTCTGTCTGTGAATGGATGTGCAGTCACTGGTAGGGTATTACTGTGTGGATAAAGAGGACCTCTGAAAGAAGGCTTGGTTCCTTCTGGTGTACCGAGCCAAGCCTTACTCCGGGTCTGTAACCGAACAGTAACTGCTTCTCCTCCGCGTGACTTCACAACTTCCTCCCATCACACAACCTGAAAGCACAAGAAAACACAACAGTCATCATTCCCATTATTACCACTGACTAACATTAACATAATGTTGTATCCATTATTTATGATTGTTATGGGGCTTAAAATTATATGGTTAATGCTTGACCCAGAACTTTATTTGACCATATCCACAACAGAGAATGCTAAAACCCTTGAAACTCCACGAAATACTCCCATTGTTAGACTAGTAACAATTACATTCTGACATTTCCCAGCTGCTGTAGCGAGTGTTACACTGCTTGATTACACTCATTTAGTGGATGATTACAGTGCTATTAAAAGAGCATTAACCGTAATGAATACACTCTTGTAAAACGTTGATATCGCAAATATCACATTCATACATCAACGCACTGTTTCAGCAGTTTTTTTGCTCAATGGGGAAAAAAAACAAATGTGGAATCAAATGGTTTCTCATTAATTATATAAATCACATCTCCCGGACAGCCGGATCGGGTTTCAAATCAGAGGTACAGTACAACATGACACCAGGCCATTACCAGCTCATTCCCACAAACCCCTGCACAATGGCCCCATTCAGTGGGAAGAGAGGTAATTTGGCGCACAGAGGACAGAGAGATTGGACAGAGCCAGGTTGGAGTACAGTTTTTGGCATCTTCTACCTCTCCCCTAGCAAGCCGTCCTTGACAAGGTGCTTCACACATAACGCTGACACACTACTGTATCTAGAAAAAAGTATGTGTCATTGTACATTCACCTCTGCTAATACTAGTCTACATTGTAGACTCGCTGTCTCACTTCCTCCCTCTCCTCTCGACCTCTGAGCCAGAGATGGTGTGCTATTCAAATCTCCAGCTCCCCAGTGCTTTCCACTCCTGACACACAGCTCCCTACTGATTCTGGACGGCTGCCTCCCCTGATGAGGTAGCGGCAGGTAGCCTAGTGGTTAGAGCGTTGGACTTGTAACCGGAGGGTTGCAAGTTCTAATCCCCGAGCTGACAAGGGAAAAAAATCTGTCGTTCTGCCCTTGAACAAGGCAGTTAACCCACTGTTCCCCGGGCGCCGAAGACGTGGAAGTCGATTAAGGCAGCCCCCCGCACCTCTCTGATTCAGAGGGGTTGGGTTAAATGTGGAAGACACATTTCGGTTGAAGGCATTTGGTTGTACAACTGACTAATAATGGTGACTTTGACTGTAAGGACAGGCTACATGCATGTTACACACTGAGCATGATGGTCTTTCATTAAAGCACTAAAATTGAGAACAGGAGTGAGGGTACTTTAATATAAATTAAGAATGGGCAAAATTTGCTTGTTTGCTTGTGTGTCTGTGTAGTGGTTCATTTGGGAGGTGGGGGGGTCCCTAGTTCAGGGGCGTGCACATACATCTAAAATATACTTTTTCCCTCCAGAAATGAGCCCAATATAACATATTGGTCAATATTATCCGGCTGATTCAGCATAGTGGATACAAATAAATAGGCTGAGGGAGCCCATCTGCATTTACCCAACTGAGCTCATCATTAGCTAGATCACTTAGCCCAATGTTTAGAGTTACCTTGTTTCTCATTATAGTAACATTGATGACTTGAATTTCCACAAAAAGTTCCACTGGCACTCAGCCAACCAGGGATCATGTACTGTGAATATAACCAGAGAGGAAGAGGCTAAGTAAGAGGGCTTACTCTGCCCAAAATCTGTGCATGAAAAATAAGACCAAAGTGAGGCATCTGTATGGAGGTCAATGAGTGTGGAATTTGGTCAACAAAAAAATGAATCGCTAATTTGCTACGTGAGACTTATTTGTTTGAATAAAAGTTTAATAACGATTTGGTTGTTAAAATGCACTGGTGTGTTTTCCCGTGACTGCATTAAGAATGTTAGGCTACAATGACTGGGCACGCATTTCTCTCCCCTTGTGCAGCACTCGCAATTTGAATGTGCCTCGAGAGGAATATAATTTTGTAGCATAGACAGCGGCAGGCTGAACAATTGAATAAGTAAACTATTCTACTATAGTGTTGTCTGATTTGGCTGTTGGTTCCTCGTGTTGTTGGTTGTGGAAAATAAAAATGTGGACACCAATTTTTTTTTTTATCATTTAAATAACAAAAAGTACCGGGATTTGGAAACGGCGGGACCCGTGCATGTGTGCGTGTGTGAGCTGGAAACCTTGCAAGGTGACGTCTCCCTCTGACTGTGGGAGATAGTGGAAGGTTACAGTGCTGCCCAGCAGTAGTGGTTCCCTCTCCACTGACCAGTGCTTGCCCAGCATGGCACAGAGACCAGAGACAGATGGCAGTGCACCACATGGCACACACAACTATTACATCACAACACAGTACAGGCATGCAGATCAGCCTGACTAGCTGTGAGACTGTCCATCTGCTGCTTCAGAGCCACACATGTCCCTCGGCATGGGGGTTCAACACACGTGCACATAAGCCAAACACACACACACAATTGAGGCATCGCAATTATTTCCTCTGACACAAGTCCAGAAATAGAAAAAGGAAGTAGAAGTAAAAAGTAGTAAAGGAAGTAAAAAAGGCTGCTGGCTGAGAATGTCCCCCCTTAGGGAATGACAACGGAACAGGAAGTACATCTCCCTGCAGTGCCTGTGGCTCCTTGCTTCATGCCTGTGGGTCTGTGTGTGTGACAGAGACAGAGTACTTACGAAACTGGCTGCTGTTCAATCGGCTCGAAATCACCCTGAGACAAACATTTAACTAATCACCTGTCACATGTTCCAGTGAGCAGACTCACCTCCACACAAACAATGGCAATGGATTCAATCATAGGAAACTTTAACTGGAGTTGCACTGTTCTGTAAAGGTCATTCCCTAACCCTCTTTCTTTTTAGACTACAGTATGAAAACAAAATATTGATTTCACTTGGAATTGAAAGTTTGCAGAGAGACCTAGCACTATCCAAATGTAGATTTCTGATATCTAGTAGCTTTGTAAAATCCCAAACTCGTTAGAACTGCTTTGTGATATCCTGGAGGATATCACAAAGCTCCTCTCTGTCACTGAGGAGTCAAGGGAAATAATTGTTCTGTGGCTGTCAGTCAAAGTGTGTTGTTGTGGAGGCTTCTGTCACCCATGATGGAACATCTCCTGCATCCAGGACAACAATCCTTGGTATCAGACAGATGCAGCTACTGCAACACTGGACTGGCCTGAGGCTGCAGGGGAAACTCGCTGCTCTGGACTGTGCTGACCACGCTGTCTCCCATTCCATGTACCAGAATGCTGCCGTTGGCGAGGACATTCTCACCTTTACTGTTAAGGCGAGGCTGCAAGTTTTACCCAAAAAATATAATCTAACACTCTGGTACCCTGCAAACCATGCCCCATTTTGTATTCTACATGAGTCAAATGTAATAGAGTCCATTGCCCAAGTTGTGAATGACTGCTGTTCATAAAAGGATTTGTACATTGCTAGACATGACCGCCTTGTCGACCTGATAGCCAGCGAGGTGAAACAAGTAGTCTCACCAACAGCACACATGCATAAACATTCTTGTGTTAGGGAAAGCTGGTTTGATGTTGATGATGTGTTTTCCTGTAGGCCAAATACACCAGATATTGTTGTGGGGGAAGGCCAGGGGGAGGAGCTCCTTCTGGAAGTGGGCTGCTCATTGGATGTCTACATGGTGCAGGCCTTTGCCTAGAAGCTGCTTAAATACCAGCTCCTCGAGGTGCTTGGACAGTCTCGGGTGTAGGTGCAAGCTGGTGGCTCTGATATTTGGCAGTCTCGGCCACATACACAGGCTTGCAGTGCGTGGCCTCCAGATTGCAGGCCTGAAAAAAAACGAGGACAAAGCAATTGGCTAGGTACTGCTCTGTTTCAGCTGTCGTGGGCAGCCTAGCTGGTGCTTTCTGTACCCTTGATTGCCATGCATACATATTTGGATCAGTGGAAAATTGATTAGATTTGAAAAATCATCAATGTAAGCAAATTTAATATATAACCAACTATTTGTGCATTTATTTTTGTGTACTTTTTACCCCTTTTTCACCCCAACTTAGTTACAGTCTTGTTCCATCGCTGCAACTCCTGTACGGACGACTCGGGAGAGGCAAAGGTCGAGAGCCATGCGTCTTCCGAAACACACTGCTCGCTTAACCCGGAAGCCAGCCGCACCAACGTGTCGGAGGAAACACCGTCCAGCTGGCGACCGGAGTCAGCTTGCAGGTGCCAGGCCCACCACAAGAAGTTGCTAGAGCGCGATGGGACATGGAAATCCCAGCCAACCAAACCCTCCCCTAACCAGGACGACGATGGGCCAATTGTGCGCTGCCTCTTGTGGCCCCCCCGGTCACGGCCGGCTGTGACACAGCCTGGGATCGAACCTGGGGCTGTAGTGACGCCTCAAGCACTGCAATGCAGTGCCGTAGACCGCTGCCGTAGACCAACTTTTAACCGAAATCCAATGATATGGTGAATTTCTTTGATTAAACGTTGAATTCCCGTTAAGTTGACAACTCAACCAAATGTAAATAAAAAATAGACGTTGAACTGACGTCTGTGTCCAGTGGGCCGAGTGTGTACAGTCACTCAGTGAGTGCAGTGTCAGTCAGTGGGAAGGAAGCAGGGAGATTGCTCTGCTTATTTTCTTCCTCGTTAGTCCTCCCTCCAACCATCACCCTCCATCAGGCTCACTCGCCCGCTCCATTACTCCATGAGGACACTTCCTCTCAGCCTGCTGCTGGAACGAGTCCTCTGAGAGGTGCAGAGGGGACACAGGCCTCATCACTCTTCATAGAACACCCACATCTTAACACACACACACACACACACACACACATACATACCACCCCGGGTGCGCCTGCACACAGCCATTGGTCACACCAATGGTGACAGAGCTCATCAGAGTAAATGAAGAAATAGATAAATGACATTCATTTACCTTACCGGGCCCTGCTCTGCCCTTTCCATGCTCTCTAAGTGTGCACACAGGCACACACGCATGCACACACACAACCTGCAGTAACGTGACAGGGCAATATCTTTTCATTAAGTCCAACACCATTACTGTATTATCAAACCCTGTCTAACTGCAACCCCTAAATACATTCTTCACTTGGCTCAGCAGGAAGAGGGAAACAATAAAAGGCTTGATTTGTCATTATTTATGGCTAGTCTGAGTCCTTTCTGTAATAGTAATTAAAGTTGACGAGAGAGGGGGTTGGGGGTTACAGAAAGCGAGAGAGCCAAGTAAAGAGAAAGGGAAAGAAAGAGACCGGGTACAGAGAAAGAGTGAGTGAGTGACAGAGAGAGAAAAAGAGAGATGCAGCCCCCTCCTGTAAAGATCCTAACGTCCTCCAGTCTCACAGGACTACAGGAAATTAAATGAACCCTTTCCAATTCTGTGTTTATGAAGATAAAAGTGGAATTGAGACAAGGGTAGAGGAGCCAGTCAAAAAACCTCAGGGTGTTTGCATGAAAAACATATGCTAATGCTATACAGAAGAGGTAAGTCTGTATTGGCCATGGGAGATCCTATTGATGCCATCCATCATGGCATTTATTGATGTGCTTCTTTGATTTTAGCCATGTCTATACTAGTGTTTGTCCTTTTCCATTCATCACAGCATGAAAGGGACTCCGTGTCAAAAAAAGCGGTACAGCACCAGGTCACCTTGGGCTCCCAACAACAAACCAACCAAATTCCAACTTCATCCAAGCCTCTCAGCACCAGTAACCACCAGTCTATATATAAACACTACACCCTCACCCACCTCTGTTCAAGGGGACTTTAAGAGACAACACAAGACAAAAATTGGCAAAGTGGCATTTCCCTTTACACTTAGCATTCCTCTCAGGCCAGGCCCTGGTCTCTCACTGAGGCTGTACTTAATGATGCGGGCCGTCATTCAAAACACTACTGTAATGGAGATCAAGTTAAGCAATTAAACATACAGCTGTTCCATCTTGAAGTGCCTGTTTAGGCCGTGCCATCACCTAGTCAGCCTGCCACTTTAATGAGAACAGTACCAAACTCTTTTTTTGCAGTGTGTATGTTAAGGAGGTGGTGGTGCCAGGGCAAAAACTAAAGTGAGATGAATTGTATATTCATACATTTTCCAGGCATGTCAGCTTACATATATAAAATGTACTTTTCTCCCATTCGCCACTCGTAAGTTTGAAGTATAGGCCATTAAGGCTGATGAAACTGTGTCCTTTGGAGATTACAAATTGTCCATGGCTTCCCTGAAACACATTTATCACTGTGATGCATGACAGGCAGAGGGAGGACAAATCTGTTCTAGACAGGAGCACAATGGCTCAGCGTTTCCCTTTTACAAAGCCCACTCTTATCCCACAGACGTATCATGCAGAGTATTTGAAGCATTGACGTGATCAGTCAATTCAAATTCCTATTAGTGTTTGAATCAGTTATGAGACAAATGTATTAGAACGTGAACATATCCCCTGCTGGGCTGGTGTTGTGCTAGACACAGGGTCATCTGGTAAGAGAGGAAAGCAGCACACTTCAACCTAGCTGGGGAGACGATCCTCCTCTAGTTTGGAACGGCTGCTTCCACTCCAGGATGTTTGTGTAATTTCCCTGATTGTCTGAGCCGTCAGTGGGTGTGTCGCACCGCAGGGAGGCTGTGGCCTTGTATAAAGAGCCCATGCTGCTGATGAGTAATATTACAGTCTTCAGTGTTCCTCAATGCTGGCAGAGAAAACAGCCTCCTCTCAGAGGGTGGCATATAGGCATTACCCATTTAGAAATCTCTCATTGGCACAAACACATAGCCTACAGTACACACACACACATTTATACATATAGTTTAGGGGGGTCCTTTCACTTCATTCTCAGTTTATATTTATCTACATTTCCCTGTGAAAAAAAGCAGATCAGGACTGTCTCAAAGAACGACAACACCAAGAAAAGACCATCACTGCAACCCTGCGTTCCTACGAGTCTGCCAAGGTGAAGGGCAGCCTTAGAACGGCCACTCCCCCTACCAGTCACAGAGAATATCACTCAGTCTGGTCAAACCCACCTGAAAACACATCTTTAATTTACATCCCAAATCACACCATGAAATATTCAGCAAGACGAGGGCCATCCGAAGTGGCAGTGAGTGAGGCAGCGTCCGACAGGGCTCGCTCTGGCGGGGCCCCCAGCCACTCATCCCAGACCCCCCACCGTCAGCGGAACTGCCAGACGCGTGTAAGGAACTGAGACACCACTGAGAAAGAGGTGGACGGAGACAGGAAGAGATAGGAAGAGCGGAATGCTAATCCCTGTGATTCGTGTCTGTATTCATGGAGAAACGCGCACGATAGTCAGCCAGGCAGACGAACATCAATCAGAGGGATCTGGAAGGGAGCGGGTGGCAGGAATATGGAGATGTCAGCAGTCCCAAAGTCAGAGGACAGCACTTTCCTCCGTTCTGAGTATTCTGACTCTGTCCCCACAGCGGACCATCGGGGCCCGTGCCAGATCACGGAACATCAACGCATTATATTACACGCTCCGAAAAGCACCAAAGCAGAGTCAGCAAAGTCAAAACTTTACTAAAAATGTCCAAAGGTCAGAAAGGTTAGAGAAACTTTAAGAAAGGATATAATACAATACATTTCAGTCTGTGAAGACATGCTGACAGATTGGGACCGGATAGTCCACGCCCTCTTCTCTTATCTCTGGCCACAATGTTAAGTCTGTCTTTTGAATGAAATGAAAGGGCTGTTGAGAACTAAAAACACAGATTCTCCAGTCAAGCTGATAGCTGGGCTCCACATATACAGGACATGCTGACTGTCCAGATCCCATTCACAATAGAAGGTATAAATTGAGCCCTTAAGAATGGATTAAGCAATAAAGAGAAGTCCCCACAAAGACATGGACGCAGGACGTTGGTAAAGTCAGACTCAGTAAAACTGATCTCTGGGCTAGGGGGAAATCCTCAAGCCTCAGAATAATACCGATCAAAGAAAAGCAGACCAAACTAATTTAGAGAAGAAAGGGAGAGCTTAATAGAAGAACCCTTAACAGTCAGCGGATTCTAGTCCAAGTAGGCAGTTGGCCACCACAGAAAGACAGGTTTAATGCTGGAGGACTGGCTCGGTGTGGGAGGCTAAAGGGCTATCTTTAATAGTGTGGGAGGCTAAAGGGCTATTTTTAATAGTGTGGGAGGCTAAAGGGCTATTTTTAATAGTGTGGGAGGCTAAAGGGCTATCTTTAATAGTGTGGGAGGCTAAAGGGCTATCTTTAATAGTGTGGGAGGCTAAAGGGCTATCTTTAATAGTGTGGGAGGCTAAAGGGCTATCTTTAATAGTGTGGGAGACTAAAGGGCTATCTTTAATAGTGTGGGAGGCTAAAGGGCTATCTTTAATAGTGTGGGAGGCTAAAGGGCTATCTTTAATAGTGTGGGAGGCTAAAGGGCTATCTTTAATAGTGTGGGAGGCTAAAGGGCTATCTTTAATAGTGTGGGAGACTAAAGGGCTATCTTTAATAGTGTGGGAGGCTAAAGGGCTATATTTAATAGTGTGGGAGGCTAAAGGGCTATCTTTAATAGTGTGGGAGGCTAAAGGGCTATCTTTAATAGTGTGGGAGGCTAAAGGGCTATCTTTAATAGTGTGGGAGGCTAAAGGGCTATCTTTAATAGTGTGGGAGGCTAAAGGGCTATCTTTAATAGTGTGGGAGGCTAAAGGGTGTGGGGTTCTGACATTTTTACCATGATAGTATTGACAATTGCTAATTGCTAATAATCATATTGGGGGTTAGTCAGTAAGGACTTGTGTATGTGTAAACCCTGTGCGGACATCTTGAGAAAGTTGCTGACTTGTGGTTAAGTGGGGGGTGTGAGGTATTTACGACAAGACCCTGGCTGGTGGAAAAAAACTGAGCTGCCAAAGAACAAGAAGATAAATCAAACAGAGCGCCAAAAGGGGGACCAGCCTGTGTGACACCGATTGGCCAGGCAAATCTAAACCACGCCCAGGCACTGTTCTGATAGGCCAGTTTACGAAGCAGGAACTAACTCTGTCAGAACAAATACCCATGTTATCAGCAGAAAGGCAGTTCTTTTGTTTCATCCTGCGAGATGTTACAGTGAACCCGTATATACGGAAATTGTATTTGACCTTTATTAACTTTTGAATTAAACAATTATTTTAACCAAGTTCAGGTGTATTATCGTTCCTATCTCAGTTGAATCTACGCAAAACTTAACAAGGGCTATCTTTAATAGTGTGGGAGGCTAAAGGGCTATCTTTAATAGTGTGGGAGGCTAAAGGGCTATCTTTAATAGTGTGGGAGGCTAAAGGGCTATCTTTAATAGTGTGGGAGGCTAAAGGGCTATCTTTAATAGTGCTCCACACGCTCAGATGAAGAGAGGAGATCATAAAACCCAGCACAGTGTCAATTATCAAACGGCTCCAGAATATAGGGACGATGAATATTTGAAGAGAGATCTTCGGCAGGAAATCAAACCGAGGAGGATGGTAATACAATGCAACACAATTCAGATAAGGCCCTTGGGTCTCACACCCAACACAGATTTCCTAAGCTCAAATTGCTCTCAGACTCCAGGTGTCGAGGAGGCAATAGACTGAGGCAAATAGATGGCCGTTCTGTATGCACAGCGGGGGTAGCCCATTGCTCTTCCCTGTGTCTGTGTGTGGCCGCTGGCCCTGCGGTAACATCGACTGGGCTGTAGTGGAGCGGGTCAAGAGTTTGAAGTTCCTTGGTGTCCACATCACCAACGAACTATCATGGTCCAAACATTCCAAGACAGTCGTGAAGAGGGCACAACAAAACCTTTTCCCCCCTCAGGAGACTGAAAAGATTTGGCATGGGTCCTCAGATCCTCAAAAGGTTCTACAGCTGCACCATCGAGAGCATCCTGACTGGTTGCATCACTGCCTGGTATGGCCACTGCTCGGCATCTGACCGTATGGCTCTACAGAGGGAAGTGCGTACGGCCCAGTACATCACTGGGGCCAAGCTTCCTGCCATTTCCTGTCAGAGGAAAGCCCATAAAATTGTCAGAGACTCCAGTCATTCAAGTTATAGACTGTTGAACAATTAATAAAATCGCCACCGGACTATTTACATTGACCCCCTCCCTTTTGTACACTGCTGCTACTCGCTGTTTATTTTCTATGCATAGTCACTGTGCCCATACCTACAAGGAACAAATTACTTAAACTAACCTGTACCCCCGCACACTGACTCGGTACCGGTACCCCCTGTATATAGCCTCGTTATTGTTATTTTGTTACTACTTATTATTTTTTACTTTAGTCTATTTGGTAAATATTTTCTTAACTCTTCTTGAACTGCACTGTTGGTTAAGGGCTTGTAAGTAAGCATGTCGTGGTAAGGTCTACACTTGTTGTATTCGGAGCATGTGACAAATAAAGTTGGATTTGATCCATTAACACACATATAGATGGAGGACAATATAAAAGACAAGCAGATGCTCCTAGTGTTTCTTATTAACATCCGTTATAAACCAGGCAAAGAGCAACATGCAGGACATAATGAGGATCAAATGAAACATGTTGTCCAGGGGTATTCACACCGGTGGTCTGCGGGAGGTCCACAGAAATATACACACACACACACACACACCAGTCAAAAGTTTGGACACCCCTACTCATTCAAGGGTTTTTCTTAATTTTTTTACTATTTTCTACATTGTAGAATAATAGTGAAGACATCAAAACTATGAAATAGCATCATGTAGAACCCCCCAAAAAGTTAAACAAATCAAAATACATTTTAGATTCTTTAAAGTAGCCACCCTTTGCCTTGATGACAGCTTTACACTCTTGGCATTCTCTCAACCAGCTTCACCTGGAATGCTTTTCCTTCACTCTGCGGTCCAACTCATCCCAAACCATCTCAATTGGGTTGAGATCGGGTAATTGTGGAGGCCAGGTCATATTTTGAGTGTATTTTTTTTAGCGAACATGTAACATGTGTTAGAATAGAAATATCAAAAACAAATATGCTAATTAAATTTAAAAAATGGATAATTTTTTTTTGATAATGTAGCCATGCTAACAGTCCCTAACTTCTTTACACTAATTGTATGGGTTGGGAGCAAGGCCCCAGGGTTCCAGTCAAGAAGCACACTTTCCACTATGCTCAGAGGACACTTTCGGTATTGCAGTTTAGCTGAAGTCAAGCCAGCCCAAAAAGACAATTCCCATAGACGCCTCCATAGAGAAGTCCAATTAGAAAACTCCTAAAAATACACTTTCATTACCACCCTTGTGCCATAAAAAAATTAAGTAATTGTCTTCGAGGCAATTTCTTTTCCATCACTCACAGCCAAAGATAATAACTCGCACTGCTCCAGAGTGCTACAGCGCAGGCATCTGTAAAGCAGATGGCAACCACGTACGATTCCGTTTAAAACAACAGCCGGCCATCTTGGATGCTGTCTCCAATTCATTTACTACTGAAGATAATCAGAGTGTGCTGAACCAGAAGGGAATTGGGACATATTTTCCTTTGATGTTTGTAAACAGAGAATCTTGACCGGTTTTGTACCCCCATTAAGGCACCAGTGCGACCTGCCATCTTCTACAAACTACTTTGTCATCTACTGCTTTTACAATCATCGTCTCTATAGAGGGACATTTGACTGGGACATCGCAGTTGGAACTGAACTGAGACAATTGAGTGCACTCACACCATTTGTATGTCTCAAAATCAGTTTACATGTTGTCAAGGAAGGCAGTCACATGTGTTGCAAAGCAGAGGATCACTGGTTCGAGCCCAGTATGGGGCAGTCAGATAGTGGAGGAAGCTAAGCTGTTAGCATCACACGGACACCTGTTACCCTTCCAGTATTCTTCCTTCAGTAGATATTAAAATGTTTTTCCTTGCTTATTTCCATGACATTGCTTAGATACCAGTCTCCTTTCAAACCATAGACTGTATGCACATCATAGTAACTCTAAAGTAGTTCCTACAGTGTGTTACACTAACACACACACTGTCATACAATTTCATGGCACTATGGTATTTGGTCCACCTCATATGGGAAGCTGCAGGTTATTCCATGGTTTCAAATAAATCCAGGTGAACAGTGTTGTCAAACCTTTTTTTCTGTTAGGGAACAGTGAGTGCACTATCAGTCAAGTTTCATTATATTCTTGTTAGATGATGTATAACATAAATATGGCCTCTGAGAGTAGCATGGCTGGACATTGTAATTCAGATGAAGTGTGTTCACTGTAGCTTCTGATGGGATTATACCCTGTGTTTAAAATCCAAAATAGATCCCTCTAACTACGATTATCTCATCAGGCTCATGACATGAGTGAAATTAAAGAATGTTTGATCACCTTGACACAAAACAATGATATATAGTTTTGTTATGGTCCAAGAAAGCATACAAATGCCTTTTCACATAATGAAAAACCTAAATAATCTAAAAAGCAACGTATAAAACAATTGCACATTAGGATCATAAATCATAACTGACAGCAACGTTGTTTTTGCTGAATAATATTGTGCCAAAACAGTATTCCCAATATTCTGCTTCAGTCCGAGCATTCACAGAAACGTTTTACTGCTGCACTTTGGCAAAGGTACTATAATTAGCTAATTCCCAGCTAGCACATATCGTTCTGAGAACCATGTTTCTTAGAGATTGGTGAGAATGTGGTCATCCTATGGTTATTTTGCGTACAACATGCCCACAGCTTTCTGGGAATGGTGCAGGATAGTTGCTTGACTTTGGAATATTCTCAACACATTTAAGGAACTTCACCCAAAAAATAAATATGTTTTTGGTATTTCATTACTTTAACAGAAAGTTTCCTTACTTTAACAGAAAGCTCAAACATGGTTACATATCATTTCAAGTTTGATAATATTCTAGGAACATTCTCCAACTGGTTTGACAGTGGGAATGTTCTCAAATAGTTCAGAGAATGTTAAGAAACAACGTTTGAGGGAATTTCAGTACTTCAGCCAAACGTTTCCTACAGGTTTCCTCATGGTTCTGTTTAAAGATGCATTATGCAGAAATCACTAATTCTAATAGTTCACCTAATTTTCATTTATATGACAAAACAAGCAAGTACAGTGTAGAGAATCATTGTACCATCGAAACTGCTGTGAAATATCTTTCCCATAACCAAAAACATTGTATTTTCAGCTGTTTGAAGCGGGTATACAAAACCTAAAGTCAAAGAAGCAAAAACAAAACTGGAGAATGGAACGCAAACAAATAGCTCACATAGAACAGATCAACCGCTTCTTAGAGATTTGCTTTCAATGAGAATGACAGAGCCATAACTCACATTTCTGTGAATTTAGTCATGTCACCCAAAAAGTGACATATTGCACCTTTAAAGTCATGTTTTCAAATTCTTCCAAAAACCTTAAGAAACTTTGTTCTGTTGGCCGCGCCCACTAATCGACCAAATCTGATCTTAATGAGTGCTTGTTTCCTTTGAAATGAGGTCTGTTTGAATAGACTAAAATAAACAGCTTTGTATGCGTAAACAAATATGGCATGCTAAGGTTTACACGCCTTGGACTGAGACCCGGTCAGCAGTTAATAGACCTGAATTAAAAGGGTGGAATGATGAGACTGAGAAAAGTTAGTAATGTTCCGTATCAGTTTTATTTTGTTCATTTTTGTTTGTTGTCTAAATCAATCATCAAGTATACATTACAACTGCACTGAAGTATTTTCACATTCCATACTGGGTATCAAAATAAAAGTCTCAAATTCAAAAAGCCATCTCCATACATCTACAAATTCATATTTTACCTTTCACTAAGAGTCCAATGAATAGCGCATATAACCTCAGGCTATTCAATCAGTATAGCACATATACCAACAAAAGCTGTCAAATCATGAAGTTGTACCAGAAAAGAATATATCACATTATATAGAGGTATATAGAGGTCACTGTACTAGCAGTGTCAATTCTATTTTGATTACATGCCTCAGTAGTGCTTTATCTGATAGTGTAATCAGAGAGGATGGGTCTTAATTCTGCCACAACCCCATTTTCATATCAGGCGGCCTCACCTAGTTTGGGAACGGCTGCTCTAGTGTCATGAGACTAACCAGGAACGACACCTGTATTGACAGATCTGGTTCACCGTTGCCCAGGCGGTCCATCCTTACCTCGACGTGCTGCTCTTTTCTCCTAAGTGAGACTGAAACAAATGTTTCAGCTCAGCAACAATCCTTTCATTCTTATTTATTAGCATGTCTTTAAAGTTCTGGTTTGATGATGCGGAAGATGCCTGTGATTGATTTCAGCTTCACCGTTTTTATTTTAACCCCTCTTATTTGTTTACATATGCTGTTGTAACTAATGTCAGAAGTGTTGCAGATATGGTAGGTCTCTGATGGCCACCATGCCATCAGCTGTGAGGTATGCTACATGGTCAGTGCTCAGGATTTTAGACAAGCTGCGGGTGTGGGTGTGACAGGTGTTACTTCACACTGAAGGAGTTTTCTGCCTATCTCCTTAGAACTGGTCCAAATCCACTGATACTCAGACTCTGGTATTTCAGTATCAGCAGTAGCTACATTAGTGGATAAATCTGGTCACTGGACTACCTTCACTTCCTTGGATAACCTCGTCAATAGCATCCTTTATAAACAGTAGCTGAGCCATACCCCTATCCTCTAGCTCAAGCAGGGTCTTGCAACACATGAATTCGCACTGTCAAAACAACCTTCCTCATTAGACTTGTTTAACTTAGCTGGGTCTAGCTCTGGTACCACATCAAGACTTTCAACTGGAAAACTTAAAATCAGATGTCAGTGTAGGCAACCTTTTCTTAATGGCCCAGACCCTTTTTGTCATCGGACATGATGCACGCTTCCAAACACTTAAGGTACATAGTGCTGCACTCCTCTCAGTCAGGATCCCCTTTCATGCTGGTCACCTGCCGCTGCTAAGTCGCCCACTTGTAGCCCTCTCCCTCTGGTCAAGCGTCACGCTGTCCCTGGTTCATAAATCTCTGGATCAGCTACCTCCAGCAGGTGGCGCCAATCCCGGACGAGCCTCAAAATATGTTACACGCCTTGGGCAGACGTGGTCAGCAGATAGACTTGAATCAACAGGGTGGAAAGATGAGAAATGTTAGTAGTTTTCAGTAGCAGGCATTCGCAATTTTTTTTTAAGTGTAGTATTTCTTTTGTATCTTTCTTTTGGGTTTGTCAAGTACACATTACAACTGCATTGTAGTATTAAGTATTTTCACATTCCATATTGGGTATCAAAATAAAGGTCTCAAATTCAAAAAGCTACCTCCATCATCTACACTTTCACATTTTACCTTTCACTACTAGTCAAATGAATAGTGCATATAACCTGAGGCGAGTACATCAATATAGTATTTGCCTATTTCATGTAAAACAATCAAATTGTACCATAAAAAGCTACATTACATTATATAGAGAGCTCTGTTCTAGCAGTGTCAATTCCCATAAAGCTACAAATGACTGGAGGCCTGTGTTAAACAATGCTACAAACATTACATTCTAAACCATCAACACGTGAGCTAACAATAGCTGAAACACAATAGCCTAGAGCTAGCTAGTGCTTAGCAAATCTAAATTCGGTTAGCATAAAGTTGGCAAACTGTTAAATGCTATTTTCTTATAAATATAAACACTTTCAACACATTCTATCGTCCTCATTGCATATGTACATATATTACCTGAAGTAAACTGTGACTTCGTTCATAGAAAATAAATCAAATAGAAAGATTGTTGAAAAACAACAAAAAGCTTGGATGCCATCTTGTTCCCTTTGCTTACATGTAAACTATTACCAACCTAGCGTACCTCCGTTACTTATAATGGGGAAAATACAAACTCGTTTTTTCACTCAATTAAAACTCCTTTCAATTACCTTCAAACATCAAACTCATGGACTGTGTAGTTAATCATGCCATCTTAATATTTTGTGAGTCATATTGTACTTCTGCACATTACATACCTGAATAAACAGGGTGGAATGATGAGACGGAGAAAAGTTAGCAGTGTTCACTATCAGGCATTCTCCAAGATAGAATAAACATCCAAAACCTCACGATCCCACTAACGCTCCCCATTGACGTCACAGCTCCCCCCTAGCGGTGGTAACCATACATTCGTCGACAAAAGTTGAGAATGACACAAATATTAATTTTAAAAGTCTGCTGCCTCAGTTTGTATGATGTCAATTTGCATATACTCCAGAATGTCATGAAGAGTGATCAGATGAATTGCAAAGTCCCTCTTTGCCATGCAAATGAACTGAATCCCCAAAAAAACATGTCCACTGCATTTCAGCCCTGCCACAAAAGGACCAGCTGACATGTCAGTGATTCTCTCGTTAACACAGGTGTGTGAGTGTTGACGAGGACAAGGCTGGAGATCACTCTGTCATGCTGATTGAGTTTGAATAACAGACTGGAAGCTTCAAAAGGAGGGTGGTGCTTGGAATCATTGTTCTTCCTCTGTCAACCATGCTTACCTGCAAGGAAACATGTGCCGTCATCATTGCTTTGCACAAAAAGGGCTTCACAGGCAAGGATATTGCTGCCAATAAGATTGCACCTAAATCAACCATTTATCGGATCATCAAGAACTTCCAAGGAGAGCGGTTCAATTGTTGTGAAGAAGGCTTCAAGGCGCCCAAGAAAGTCCAGCAAGCGCCAGGACCGTCTCCTAAAGTTGATTCAGCTGCGGGATCGGGGCACCACCAGTACAGAGCTTGCTCAGGAATGGCAACAGGCATGTGTGAGTGCATCTGCACGCACAGTGAGGCGAAGATTTGGAGGATGGCCTGGTGTCAAGAAGGGCAGCAAAGAAGCCACTTCTCTCCAGGAAAAACATCAGGGACAGACTGGTATTCTGCAAAAGGTACAGGAATTGGACTGCCGAGGATTGGGGTAAAGTCATTTTCTCTGACGAATCCTCTTTCCGATTGTTTGGGGCATCCGGAAAAAAGCTTGTCCGGAGAAGACAAGGTGAGCGCTACCATCAGTCCTGTGTCATGCCAACAGTAAAGCATCCTGAGACCATTTATGTGTGGGGTTGTTTCTCAGCCAAGGGAGTGGGCTCACTCACAATTTTGCCTAAGAACACAGCCATGAATAAAGAATGGTACCAACCCATCCTCTGAGAGCAACTTCTCCCAACCATCCAGGAACAGTTTGGTGATGAACAATGCCTTTTCCAGCATGATGGAGCACCTTGCCATAAGGCAAAAGTGATAACTAAGTGGCTTGGGGAACAAAACATTGATATTTTGGGTCCATGGCCATGAAACTCCCCAGACCTTAATCCCATTGAGAACTTGTGGTCAATCCTCAAGAGGCGGGGGGACAAACAAAAAACAACAAATTCGGACAAACTCCAATCTTTGATTATGCAAGAATGGGCTGCCATCAGTCAGGATGTGGCCCAGAAGTTAATTGACAGCATGCCAGTTCAGATTGCAGAGGTCTTGAAAAAGAAGGGTCAACACTGCAAATATTGACTCTTTGCATCAACTTCATGTAATTGTCAATAAAAGCCTTTGACACTTATGAAATGCTTGTAATTATACTTCAGTATTCCATAGTAACATCTGACAAAAATATCTAAAGACACTGAAGCAGCAAACTTTGTGGAAATTAAAATGTGTCATTCTCAAAACTGTATACATTACATTCAATGCAAATACCTGGGAGACCTAGAAAATTAAACAAGGGATGGCTCCATAAAAATAACAAAATAAAAACAAAAATATGACCATACATATTTGTGTGCGTCACACTAGCTTCATCCTGGTGGCACAGTGGACAGAAGATAATAGGTTTGAATCTCACTGATGCCATGTCACAATACAAAATAAATATATTTGCATGATTAATGCCTAAGGAAATTAAATTCCCATGTGTCCTATCTGTGCAGGAGGTTAGGCTCATGGAACAGCACATTTGTTTCTCAAAACAGTGCGAGGTAAAGTTGGCTGTAGTACAGATGTAAGATTTGTTTGTTACAGTAGGAAAATAATCCTGAAATGTGAATTATGTGGATTATATTTTTAAAAAATCGTTACGGCAAATCAAGTCTGAAATTTCAAAAGTTTACAAGCCTTTCTAAAACTCAAATACATTACAAGTTTGCATTTACTGCTTTGCGGGAATATTCTCAAAAACAAAAGTGATCAAATTAAGATTCTACATCTGTAGATGGCTTTGGCTAGGTAACTGCTGTTTGGTTTAACAATGACATAAAACTAAACTAGAGTTTTAATCATGGTGCTGTGCTAGTGCGTAGCACCTAATTCTTGTATGACATGTTTGTAGAAAAATCCCCTATTTGACGGAGGTGAACGAAGCTACAACAACAAGGTGATAATGTCAATTTAGCTTGCTTTTGCTGTTCTACAAATTGCATTTTAGTTTTTAAATTGTGTAAAAATGCAGTAAATGAGCTTCAATTTGACACAAAACCCGACCGTAAGTTTAGCTGAAATGACGCCCCTGTTTATTGACATGCAATGTATTTAAAACCCCCAGTGACTTACATCGATTTTCCACATTACTACAGTATTTCCAAAGCCACTTCGAAAACGCAGATTGACATAACTACTTTTACATGCACCTCAAAACCTATGACAGATAGCCTATTAAAAACAATGTCACAAAGAATGTTTCTCAAAACTGTAGGCTAATAGTGTTCACAAACCTGAGTTCTTGAGAGGTGACAAGTCTTTATCCGTTACAAGAGTCCGGTTTGGTCAAACTTCGTGCTCTGTGATGTTCGCTCGTCCCAAAAGCATGTGTGCTCTTGCGCTTTCCTGCCTGGGGACGACTATTTGATATGAGGGCTGTTATTGCGCGAGACTCTTAAAGCACCCCACCCACTTCCCTTTCTGGACACAGTCATCCAATCAGGAAAAAATACAACATCACACAACACAGTAACACAAATGCCTATGCTAGCAGCCTACTGTAATATCGACTGTATTTGTATCATACCTTTTGTACTGAACTGTAGCCTACTTTATTTCCATGTACTGTTACAATTTTGATACAATAGGCCTATACTCTAAATAGGCGAATTGTAATGTTGCACTTTCATTAGATTATTTAAATCTGATTATTAATGTATACAAGTGTGAGGACAATACATGTTTTTCATTCCATGGGGCACACAAATACCAGCATATGTGTTTCTTTGACACCTCATAAGGCTTCAAGATACTGTGGTGAAATTCAGGCACTTAACCCTTACCCCTTTTAGGGTCTAAAAATATGAATGTTAATCCAGCCCTCTATTTTTAGGGCTCCCCCATCAGTCATTGTGTAATTGCAACACTGCATGCATCATACTGCCCCATAAAACTGATGGGACTCCATACCACACATCTCTCTACTGTCTACTCACCTTTGACCCTGTTCATCTGCCCCTGACACAGGGCAGCCCAAAGCTCATTCTAAAATTAACCTCTAGTCCTCCAGACTATCAATTGTATTTTTGTCTAGCCCTTGTAGCCAAATGTTCCTTATAAATCTCTACATCTGATAATGCTGAATGAGTAGCCTGCTAGTGTGCTTAGTTGAGTTTCTACCATGTTTGGTGGGCTCTGACTGGACCATAAAATGAATGAGAGTATCAGTTACAGTGAAGCCAATACTCATCTACAGTCTCTGCTGTGTCTCTGCCAGGTCTCACCTCACCACCATCACTGTTCCTCTTTCACCTCCAAACATGCCTCCTCCAGCCTGACCATCCATCCTTCCCCCTCTTTGCTCCTCCATCCATCCTCCCTCTATCCCCAGTCCCAGGACCTTTCTCCCAGGCTTCGGTCCATGGGAAGGTGGCAGCTGGCCCAACTGTGCCACCTGCTGCCATTCTCTGGTCACTGCCAGGCTTCAGCAGTGCAAGCCAAAGCACTTAGCCAATGCCCCCTCTGATGGATCAGACGAGCGGGGTGAGGGCAGAGCCACAGAGTCGTTACAGACGGGTCCTGTATTCCGCACGCCCACAATTAGATTTACTACAGCACTGCTCCTGCTTGGAATATTCCACCATTTTGCTGGCAAAGGGACCCAATCTGAATGTTTATTTTGGTTTTGATTCCATGATCAACTGTTCCCTGAATTATAAACACAGTCAGTTTAACTTAAATGGATACCAATCATTTCAGAACAATGTAAAGTATTCCCTGTTGGTTCATTTCTGAGTAGAGATATGTTAGCCAACACGCTATTCTGTTCAAACCTTTGACAACCAAACTGGATACACACAAATTACCAGGTTGTTAATTCTGATCAAACCAATTTTCTTTTGGAGCCAAAAGTGGCTTCCCTACTGTGCTAAAAATGTCCCTGACAAACACACCTCATTTAACTTTAGAGCCGGCCAAAGACTTTGCGCCATTTGCTGAAGATGCGGTGCTTTGTTCTTTTTCCTCAAAAGCAAAATTACTTTTTTCTTTGTTTTGATGTAGAACAAAACATTGAAAAACCAAGATCAATTAAAGTCCAGTGCTTGTGAATATTAGTGTGTGTTCACATATGCTGTGGTTTTGGGCAAGTTTTCACTTATAAGCCACATATAAACTACATAATGGAGACATGCAGAGTCCAGGTATTTCAACTGCCCTGACAGCTCAAAAAAGGAGCTCATACAATTTACCCCTGTTCGTATAGACTGGTTTAGGTGTTGTATTATGTACACATTTACAGTACGTGACAGAAGAGACATACATTTAAAGGCTTTTTTGATGAGCTTGATAACTCTCCACTCCCCCAAATCCAACATCCCATACAGCCTAATCCCATCCTAGCCAAACACTTGGCTGTATGTGGATTACCACAACAATAAGCACCAACTGAACGGACGCCGTCTTCAAAGTGTTAAAACCACGTGTCAATGTCAGCATGACCATAAGGAATCATACAGTAATGCATCCAAAGTCCTTCAGTGGACTACTGTATGTGTCTTTCTTTGTGTATGTTCCTCAGGGCACTGTGTGTTCTTCAATGTGTGTGTGGATTGCCCAGCGGAGGTGACAGTGAACTCCCTCACTGACTGGATCGAGGCGCAGCTGCGCTTTATTCAGGATCCCATTCAACCATCACTCGGTGGCAGTGGGACTCAACACGAAAGGACAGAAAGGTTTGCAGGGAGAAATTGTCATACTTAAAGCAACATCATAAATCTAAAGCGATTTACATTATTCTGAACAATAGTGCATACCCCAGAACCCCACCCAGTACTAGTAATGATGCTAATGTACAGAACTAAACTCAGCAAAAAAAGAAACGTCCTCTCACTGTCAACTGCATTTATTTTCAGAAAATTAACATGTGTAAATATTTGTATGAACATAACAAGATTCAACAACTGAGACATAAACTGAACAAGTTCACAGACATGTGACTAACAGAAATGGAATAATGTGTCCCTGAACAAAGAGGGAGTCAAAATCAACAGTAACAGTCAGTATCTGGTGTGACCACCAGCTGCATTAAGTACTGCAGTGCATCTCCTCCTCATGGACTGCACCAGATTTGCCAGTTCTTGTTGTGAGATGTTACCCCACTCTTCCACCAAGGCACCTGCAAGTTCCCAGACATTTCTGGGGGGAATGGCCCTAGCCCTCACCCTCTGATCCAACAGGTCCCAGACGTGCTCAATGGTACTGAGATCCGGGCTCTTCACTGGCCATGGCAGAAGACTGACATTCCTGTCTTGCAGGAAATCACGCACAGAACGAGCAGTAAGGTAGCTTCGTTCCTGTCTCCCTGTTGCATTGTCTTAGGCGTCTCACAGTACTGACATTGCAATTTATTGCCCTGGCCACATCTGCAGTCCTCATGCCTCCTTGCAGCATGCCTAAGGCACGTTCACGCAGATGAACAGGGACCCTGGGCATCTTTCTTTTGGTGTTTTTCAGAGTCAATAGAAAGGCCTCTTTAGTGTCCGAAGTTTTCATAACTGTGACCTTAATTGCCTACCGTCTGTAAGCTGTTAGTGTCTTAACGACCGTTCCACAGGTGCATGTTCATTAATTGTTTATGGATCATTGAACAAGCATTGTAAACAGTGTTTAAACCCTTTACAATGAAGATCTGTGAAGTTATTTGGATTTTTACGAATTATCTTGGAAAGAAAGGGTCCTGAAAAAGGGACGTTTCTTTTTTTGCTGAGTTTACTATAATGACAAATGTCCCGGTCTGACCACGCTCCCTTTGTGTGAAACTATTGAAAATGGTACAACTAGACTATTTCCCAGGGACATGCAATTTCACCCTTGAAGTGGTAGATAATGTTTTGACACAAACAACGCACCGACATGAAAACAGAACCAATAACACCTGAGGAATGAAACAAGAGGAGTGACAGATACAGTTGAAGTCAGAAGTTTACGTACACTTAGGTTGGAGTCATTAAAACTCATTTTTCAACCACTCCACACATTTTTTGTTAACAAATTATAGTTTTGGCAAGTCAGTTAGGACATCTACTTTGTTCATGACACAAGTACATTTTCCAACAATTGTTTACAGACAGATTATTTCACTTATAATTCACTGTATCACAATTCCAGTGGGCCAGAAGTTTACATACACTAAGTTGACTGTGCCTTTAAACAGCTTGGTAAATTTGCGTCTGTCTCCTAGAGATGAATGTACTTTGGTGTGAAAAGTGCAAATCAATCCTAGAACAACAGCAAAGGACCTTGTGGAGATGCTGGAGGAAACGGGTACAAAAGTATCTTTATCCACAGTAAAACGAGTCCTATATCGACAAAACCTGAAAGGCCGCTCAGCAAGGAAGAAGCCACTGCTCCAAAACCGCCATAAAAAAGCCAGACTACGGTTTGCAACTGCACATGTGGACATAGATCATACTTTTTGGAGAAATGTCCTCTGGTCTGATGAAACAAAAATAGAACCGTTTGGCCATAATGACCATTGTTATGTTTGAAGGAGAAAGGTTGAGGCTTGCAAGCCGAAGAACACCTTCCCAACCGTGAAGCACGGGGGTGGCAGCATCATGTTGTGGGGATGTTTTGCTGCAGGAGGGACTGGTGCACTTCACAAAATAGATGGCATCATGAGGATGGAAAATTATGTGGACGTATTGAAGAAACATCTCAAGACATCAGTCAGGAAGTTAAAGCTTGGTATCAAATGGGTCTTCCAAATGGACATTGACCCCAAGCATACTTCCAAAGTTGTGGCAAAATGGCTTAAAGACAACAAAGTCAAGGTACTGGAGTGGCCATCACAAAGACCTGACCTCAATCCTATAAAAAAGTTGTGGGCAGAACTGAAAAAGCTTGTGCGAGCAAGGGGACCTACAAACCTGACTCAGTTACACCAGCTCTGTCAGGAGGAATGGGTCAAAATTCACCCAACTTATTGTGGGAAGCTTGTGGCAGGCTACCCTAAACATTTGACCAAAGTTAAACAATTTAAAGGCAATGCTACCAAATACTAATTGAGTGTATGTAAACTTCTGACCCACTAGTGTGATGAAAGAAATAATAGCTGAAATAAATCATTCTCTCTACTATTATTCTGACATTTCACATTCTTAAAATAAAAGTGGTGATCCTAACTGACCTAAGACAGGGAATTTTTACTAGAATTAAATGTCAGTAATTGTGAAAAACTGAGTTTAAATGTATTTGGCTAAGGTGTATGTAAACTTCCAACTTCAAATGTATAGGGAAGATAATCAAGGAGGTGATGGAGTCCAGGAAGTGTCATGAGGCGCTGGTGCGCGAGACGATGGTGACAGGTGTGCGGGATAATCAGCAGCCTGATGACCTAGAGGCAGGAGAGGGAGTATACATGACACTCTCTCCCAAACAAGGTATATATAGACAGACAGGGCATGAAAGATCATGTTTTCTGCCTAAAACCTGGAATTGATGACTTTAAGCATTAATCTACAAAGTTTTACACTGTATTTATGGAAATTAGAGATGCCTTTGGTACTTTATCGCATAGTGTAATGATCAGTGACCTTGAGAAAATACAACTGCCTCAGCCTTATGTGGACATTATATATGATGTGTACAAAGGCTCTTTTCACCAAGTTATTTGTGGGAAGCAGCTGACTGAGCCAATCCCACTCACAGTTGGCATAAAAACCGGATGCCCATGGAGTGCTGTTAACTTCATCCTAGCCATCAACCAGTGGCTGAAATGGCTATGCCAGTGTGCCCCAGCCCATGTGCTGTCACAGAACCCAGTACAGTGGTATGCTGATGACGTTCAGATCTCCTCCAGAGAGCAGCAGGCTATTAACAACATGCTCTCTCGCACAGATGACTTTTTGAAATGGTCTGAGCTGGAAGGGAAAGACACAAAATACGCAATGTTCTCTGAAAAACACAGCAGAGGCAACCGCTGGTACAAGTCTAAAACTGATAAGCGCCCAACATTTACACTAATGAATAAACCAATCAGGGTTTACTCTCATCACGAAACATATAGTTATCTTGGGCATACGTTTAATGTTGATTCAACGTGTCCATGAGTATTCAACTAGGCTTGATATGATTGACATTTCCCCTCTGCCTGTGGTCATGAAGCTAGAAGCTGTGAGAGAGGTGGCCCTAGTAAAGATTCAACATCTGCTTACACATGTGCATATCCCACAGAAGGTTCTGGGGAAATTAATAACAAAAGTGTTCAAGGGGTGAGAGAGTCTTCACACGTGACGTTGTCTTCCTGAGTCAAGGAGAGGGGGGTTTAGGTGCCCTGAATATTGAGTGGATTTACACAGTTGCCCATTCTGACTCACCTGTTGAACATGCTGAACAGTGACAATGTGACAGTTAGAGAGTTAGCCAGATCCTCCCTCCTTCTGGAGGAGGAAGGTTCCACTGGCCAGGGACACTGAGGACAACTTCCTGGGCTTCAGGAAGAAGGCCAATGGAAAATTTGACACTCGTGCAGAGGAAGTGGAGCTCAGGTGGACACAGACTGATATGCAAACTGAGCCAGTGACTGCCTCTGATGCAGTTGTGGCAGATCGCTGTGTTGTTGTGGAGGCTTCTGTCACGCATGATGGAACATCTCCTCCTGCATCCAGGACAACACTCCTTGGTATCAGATGGATGCAGCTACTGCAACACTGGACTGGCTTGAGGCTGCAGGGGAAACTCGCTGCTCTGGACTGTGCTGACGACGTTGTCTCCTCTTCTATGTACTAGAATGCTGCCATTTGGCGAGCACATTCTCACCTCTTAAGACGAGGTTGCATATTCTACCAATAAAATATAATCTAGCACTCACAATTTTGTATTCTACATGAGTCAAATGTAATGGAGTCCATTGCCCATGTTGTGAATGACTGCTTTTCATAAAAGGATTTGTACATTGCTAGACATGACCGCCTTGTCGACCTGATAGCCAGCGAGGTGAACCAAGTAGTCTCACCAACAGCACACATGCATAAACATTCTTGTGTTAGATGGTTTGATGATGATGGGGATGAGTTTTCCTGTGTGCAATATATGCCAGATATTGTTGTTGAGGCCAGGGGGAGGAGCTCCTTCTGGAAGTGGGCTACTCGTTGGATGTCTACATGGTGCAGGCCTTTGCCTAGAAGCTGCTTAAATACCAGCTCCTCGAGGTGCGTGGACAGTCTCGGTGTAGGTTGGTGCAAGCTGGTGGCTCTGATATTTGGCAGTCTCGGCCACATACACAGGCTTGCAGTGCGTGGTCTCCAGATTGCGGGCCTGACAAAAACTAGGACAAAGCAATTGACTAGGTACTGTTCTGTTTCAGCTGTCGTGGGCAGCCTAGCTGTTACCCTTGAGTGCCATGCATACAAGGACTTTTGAAATGTGTGGATCTTTTTTTTGTAAATTTGATTGGTGGATTCAAATAAAGTATGAAGTGTGTGTGTATTACTTCTGTCCTCTGTTGGAACAAGCACTGGTGCTGTGTGAGAGTGTGAGCAGTGGTTTCCCACGTGGTCTCCTGGCTGTGTGCAACAGGTGATCAGTGACAAAGCTTTAATTGTTCCTCTGCTGACTTACATGTTGTAGGGAAGCAGGAAGCATACATCACACTGTATCTCACCACAGCACTACAACCCCTGACCAGTCCAAGCCCCTGTCCCAGACAGCATGGACCATTAACTATTCCATTTGTATGTAATTACCCAAACTGTCTGGCCAGCGCTCAGGCCTCATCCTTATGGGTATACTCTGCCTCTCTGGACATTACCAAGCACCGGAGAAACCTTGAAGTAGGACGTGTACAAAGCCAGGGCAGTTTGTACAGCACAGCATGTAGGAGAACGATGACTCCCATTCACTATCCACTTCTAAAGAGCCAACAGGTACAGATCAATACAGTGAAGGCATTCATCAGTCCTGATATTCTAATGGGACAGCTCTTATGATGCCAGAATGAGAGTGTGGTCTGTGATAGGTACATTACAGTCCGCCAGCCTGAGAGTACGCAAGGCGTGTTTACCGATAGAATTAGGACAGAAATTGATTGTAGGCCACAGTGAGAATACTTTAATATTCATAAGATGTTAATTATGCATGACTGTGTAATGGTAGTAAACAGTCTATATCTGTGTTTACAGACGTTGTGTTGGTTGGCTGGTCGGTGATGTCTGAGGATGTCGGATTGATACAGGCCTATTCCTTGGACAGTTGTGTAGTGAGACTTGATCGTGAGGAAATCATGACTTCAGTAACCCTCACACACTGTAATACTCTCTCAGCTGCTTCTACCATCAATGTTCTGTTTCTCTTAATAACCTCCCTCAATAGTCTATAGCAAAGCAAACTATGCTTTTGCTCACAAGTCCAGCCTGAGGGTAGAGTTCCAAGTGGCATGGATACAAGCCACCACAGTCTTTCTCACTTGAAATTGCAGATTGAGCTATCACTCATTAAGGCAAATTAGCTACAAAATGTAAAGTATTTCCATATTTCAATGACGGACAATGATTGGGTAGGTCCATAACATGATAGGGTAGGTCCATAACATTATAGGATAGGTCCATAACATGACATATAGGTCCATAACATGATAGGGTAGGTCCATAACATGATAGGCCAGGCCCATAACATGATAAGGTAGGTCCATAACATGATAGGATAGGTCAATAACATGATATATAGGTCCATAACATGATAAGGTAGGTCCATAACATGATAGGGTAGGTCCATAACATGATAGGCTAGGTCCATAACATGATAGGGTAGGTCCATAACATGATAGGATAGGTCCATAACATGATATTTAGGTCCATAACATGATAAGGTAGGTCCATAACATGATATTTAGGTCCATAACATGATAAGGTAGGTCCATAACATGATAGGGTAGGTCCATAACATGCAGCATGGTGAAGTCATTTGTACTACATAACGTAACTGACATAACTACATCTAAACATTTATCTTTCTGTGTGCATACTGCTCTGGCCATCCCTTAGTCAATAAGGAAGGCTGGAGAGATACAGATGCTGTATCTTAACTGGATTATCCAATTGTTGCAGGAATTTTCCTGCACAGCAGCAAATGCAAACTTGCAGAGTATTCGAGGTTTAACAAGGCTTTTAACATATGTAATTACCACTTAAAAAAGGTCTGACTTAATTTGCCCTAACAAAAAATGTATCAACCCCTACCAAAGATGTCCATTCATTATTATCCACTAATCCATTATAATTTTCCTGCTGTAGCAAACTGGCTCAAATTAAGATGCTCAATTTTAAAATCCTCCCTGGTTAGCATCACCAGAGAATTAATTCTGTATACATTTAAAATTATTGATAATTTTCATTAATTAATCACAAAAAATATAAATAGATTAATAAGGAATCAGGGCTGAGTCACGCCAGAGAGGCAGCCAGCCGCGCCGATGCCTTGTATCACTTTTACTGAGAGTTGCCAGTAGAGAGAAACTCACCCAGACCCTCATGCACCTGCACGTGCACATGCAAGCACTGTCACGACTTCAGCCAAAGTTGGTCCCTCTCCTTGCTCGGGTGGCTTTCGGCGGTTGACATCACCGGCCTTCTAGCCGCTACAGATCCATTATTAATTTTCTGTTGGTTTTGTCTTCCTTTTTCACACACCTGGTTTACATTCCCATGATTACATGTTCCTTATTTAACCCTCTGTTCCCCTCATGTTTTTGTGCGTGATTGTTTGTGTTACTCTGTTTTCCGTGTTTCGAGTGGTTGTTTTTCCCACTCATGTCTTTTGGAATTTTGAGTAAAGCTATTGAAAACTCATATTCGCTGTCCTGCGCCTGACTCTGCCTTACCGGCATCACGGAGAACCTTGACAAGCACACACACACACACGCAAGGCCTGGCTAGTGTTAAGAGAAAGCACCTCTAACCAGGATATGTCTCCAGTGGTTTAACTGGATGTCCTCTGGATTTAACCCTTCAGATCACCCCCCCTCTCTAGTTTAATGGCTCAATATTTTCTAGTGTACTAAACATTAGGAACACCTTCCTGATATTGAGTTGCACCCCCTTTTGCCCTCAGAACAGCCTCAATTCGTTGGGCCATGGACTCTACAAGGTGTCGAAAGCGTTCTACAGGGATGCTGGCCCATGTTGACTGGATGTCATTTGGGTGGTGGACCATTTTTGATACACACGGAAAAAGGTTGAGCGTGAAAAACCCAGCAGCGTTGCAGTTCTTGTCTCACTCAAACCGGTGCGCTTGGCACCTACTATCATACCCCTTTCAAAGGCACGTAAATATTTTGTCTTGCCAATTCACCCTCTGAATGGCACACATACAATCCATGTCTCAATTGCCTCAAGGTTTAAAAATCCTTCTTTAACCTTTCTCCTTCCCTTCATCTACACTGATCGAAGTGGATTTAACAAGTGACATCAATAAGGGACCACAGCTTTCATCTGGATTCACCTGGTCAGTCTATGTCTTAGAAAGATGTTTTCTACACTCAGTGTAGCTATCTATGTAATGTGATTAACAGCAGACTGGGTTAAATTTTGTTTAATCACAGGCTTGTCTGGAGTCATCAGAAAGGATTGACAGGGAGTCTCCCTCAGATATCAGCAGAGTGATTGAGGTCTTCAGTCCAATCACGGTCTGGATCTCCAGTGGCCCAGGGAGGAAGGAGTTCAGGCTTCCCTAGCCGAGGAGTGACCAACCAGGCAGGAAATTACATGTTCAGGCCCCTGAACCAACGGCCACCAGCTCCATCCAACCACTGATTAAACTAATCCTTATCCAAAATTAAAGCCCATCAAAAAGCAATTATTTTACAGAGTTTAAGATGACAGTTGACTAAATATATGGCATTTTCTGTGTATTTACTGCCACTTTAAAAGTAAGCATTACCTGCCATGAGATCATCAATAATGGAAAGCATTACTTATGAGTGAAGGAGTTCTGGAGGTAATTATGTTGGGCCAAATGGATTTCTGCAGCAAACTAAAGTGTGATTCTTATTGATAGGGATCCTCCTGATTGCATGGGGGAGTCAAGCAGAGTCCATAGACTAGTGATTTGTCTCTCAAAATTCACAGTTTTTAGGATTAAGTCTGAGGAAAGCCCATAAGAGTTCTTCAAGGGGGAAGTTCAGATTTTGAATGACCATTTGATCACAGTTGACCTGACCATGAACACCTGACTGTGAACACCAGACTGAATACAATGAATTAAGTTTAGTCGCGCTGAGGTTGGCAGGTCAAGAGTAAAATCGCTTGACCTATGTGGTGTTAGCTGAAGCAACTGCACAAGAAGCTTCAACGGCGCCATGAAGGCATTCACTAAACTAGACCATGGTGGGGTGGAGAGAGAGAGAGAGAGAGAGAGAGAGAGAGAGAGAGAGAGAGAGAGAGAGAGAGAGAGAGAGAGAGAGAGAGGGGGCATTAACATTTCTAATTGGCTCTGCTGTCTTCATCAGTCACCAGTAAAGGGAGGTGGTGTGGACATCGGGTTGATTTTGATATTTTTATCTGGGATTTAATTTCCTCCCTTTTCATATTTTATCAAAAGCTTCCCCTGCTTCCTAAATCTCCTCCCTCCTCCTCCCCTACTATCTCCCTGCTCCCCTGCGCCTGCTATCCATCATGCGATCTGACTTTAATATGCTTTAGCGAGGAATATAAGCCATTCATCACGCTGGCGAGGCCCAGGCACTGCCATGCGGCGCATTTCATAGGCCAGTAAGAGGCGGCGGAGGCCAGCTGTAGCGCCGGTAATACTGCCATTTATTCCGACAGGCAGAGCCGGATACATCCCTCACTCCCAGCTGTCTCACCAGACACCCCCGGCCATGCCTTTTATGGAGCCATGAGCCGCTCCTTAGTAAACATCATTTTGTCTCTTGATTGGCCTTTTGTATGGGAGAAAGGGAAGGGAAGAGGATAGGGCGAGGGGTAGAGGGAGAGAGTAGAGAGGGAGGGACGGACCGGCACAGACAGAGAGTATGTCTGTAAGTCAAGGTGCACTTTGTGAATAGATACAGAGATACAGTAGTTATATACAAAGTACAGGAAGTACTGCAGATTTAAAAATGAAACCCCTCAAGGTTTTACCATCTTTACTCCTTAAGGGAAATCCGGGCTGGAGTCACCTATACGGGTTTTTAGCAGTATGACACTATGGGACCTCAATATTCCAGGAATAATAAGTCACTAATACATAAAAGTGCTAAATCATAGATTTCAACATCTGGAATTAGCATGCATAGTTATGTAAGTCACACTGCTAATTAGCCATTTTTATAAATGAAAGACACTATTATGACTGATAATTACTATACAATATAATTACAGTACAATGAATACAATAAATACAACTATGGGTTTGTAACGCCCAGTCCTGGGTTTACAGGCTGGAGCGTTCTGGGTTCATTTTGGTTTAGGGGTTTTCACAGTTCTATGGTGTCTAGTTCTATGTTGGGTTAATGGCTCCCAATTAGAGGCAGCTGAGTCTCGTTGTCTCTAATTGGGAACCATTTATATGTTTGGGAATTGCACCTTAGTTTGGTGGGTTATTGTATGTTCATAGCTGTGTTTGTTTGTTCAGTTATGTTCATCGTTACGTTCTCCGTGTATTGTTTTGTTCCGTCGTGGTCCCGTGTATAATTAAATATGTATTCTGGCTACATCGCTGCGTCTTGGTCTGTCCCCTCAGAAGAGAAACGTGACAGAATAACCCACCAAACGAAGACCAAGCAGCGAGAGACTCGGGAGTGCTGGACCAGGGAGGACCTCATCGGATCTCGCCTGGCACGGAGGTCCGTAAGGCTGCCCCAAGAAACTTTTTTGGGGGCACACGAGGAGGTTGGCCGGTTCCAGGAGGGACTCCTGAGCCAACCCCTCGTGCTTTATGGAGAGAGAGCGTTGGGGAGAGCGTCGCAGCGAAGGGAGGCCGTGCTATGCAGTGTTGCGCACGGTTTCCTATAGGATTCAGAGGCCGGTGCGAGTGATTCCCTGCCCACTCATCAGTCGGGGAAAATAAGTGTTCAGCCAGAAAGAGTGGTGCCATCGCTGCGCACTAAGTCCCCGGTACGTCTCCTGGGACCCGGATATCCTGCTCCAGCTCCGTGTGCGGTGTCTCCGGCACGTGTCCGCAGCCCAGTGCGAGAGATCCCAGCGCCACTCATTGGTCGGGCTGAGGTCTGTGTGCTACCTGGGAGAGTGGTGCCAACTCTGCGAGCCAGACCTCCAGTGCGCCTTTTGGGTCCATGTTATCCTGTGGTCCTACGGGCAGAATCTCCGGTACGGATCCACAGCCCAGTCCAAGAGATTCCAGCTCCACTCACCCATGAGGCCAGGGTTAGTGAGCTAGCTGGAGGTATGGTGTCGGCTCTCCAGATCAGGTTCCCGGTCCGGGTGGATGTTTCTACACGTCCAGTCCGGTTCCACGTTCGAGATCCCTGTTCCACGCCCGAGATCCCTGTTCCACGTTCCAAGATCCCTGTTCCACGCTCCAAGATCCCTGTTCCACGTTCCAAGATCCCTGTTCCACGCCCAAGATCCCTGTTCCGTGTTCCAAGATCCCAGTCCGTAGTGGTGCTCCACGCCCAGTCCCTGTTCCACGCACCCAGCCTCCCCGTGCGCTCCGAGAGTCCAGCACTTCCTGTCCCGGCTCCGCCGCACCAAGCCCCCGCGCGCTCAGAGAGTCCAGCACGCCCTGTCCTGGCCCGCACCAAGCTCCCTGCGGCGCCAGAGAGTCCAGCACGTCCTGTCCGGCTCACAGCACCCAGCTCCCCGCGCGCTTTAGAGAGCCCAGTTCGCCTGTTCCCGCTCCCCGCACTCCAGAGTGCTCGCCACGAGCCCAGTACTGCCAGTTCCTGCTCCACGCACCAGAGTCCCAGTGAGCATCACGAGTCCGGTACTGCCAGTTCCTGCTCCACGCACCAGAGTTCCGTGAGCATCACGAGTCCAGTGCGACCAGTTCCTGCTCCACGCACCAGAGTTCCGGTGAGCATCACGAGTCCAGTACTGCCAGTTCCTGCTCCACGCACCAGAGTTCCAGTGAGCATCACGAGTCCAGCGACAGTTCCTGCTCCACGCACCAGAGTTCCAGTGAGCATCACGAGTCCAGTACGACCAGTTCCTGCTCCACGCACCAGAGTCCCAGTGAGCATCACGAGTCCGTACTGCCAGTTCCTGCTCCACGCACCAGAGTTCCGGTGAGCATCACGAGTCCAGTACGACCAGTTCCTGCTCCACGCACCAGAGTTCCAGTGAGCATCACGAGTCCAGTACTGCCAGTTCCTGCTCCACGCACCAGAGTTCCAGTGAGCATCACGAGTCCAGTACTGCCAGTTCCTGCTCCACGCCCCAGAGTTCCAGTGAGCATCGTGGGTCCGTAGGGCCAGGTTCTGCCCACGCACCAGAGTTCCAAGAAAGGGTCCAGGGCCTCCGCGTGACATCAGACCAGCACGCCAGCACCGGAGCTCCCACCTAGGACAAAAGGAACCCCACCCTAGATCCCCTCACAGATTTTGGGCGCGGCCCGAGTCCGCGCCTTTGGGTACTGTAACGCCCAGTCCTGGGTTTACAGGCTGGAGCGTTCTGGGTTCATTTTTGGTTTAGGGGGTTTCACAGTTCTATGGTGTCTAGTTCTATGTTAAGAATGGCTCCACCAATTAGAGGCAGCTGAGTCTCGTTGTCTCTAATTGGGAACCATTTATATGTTTGGGAATTGCACCTTAGTTTGGTGGGTTATTGTATGTTCATAGCTGTGTTTGTTTGTTCAGTTATGTTCATCGTTACGTTTCTCCTCGTATTGTTTTGTTCCGTCATGTGGTCCCGTGTATAATTAAATATGTATTCTGGCTACATCGCTGCGTCTTGGTCTGTCCCCTCAGAAGAGAAACGTGACAGGGTTCAGTTCTTTAAACTCATTCCATATACAGTGAGGGAAAAAAGTATTTGATCCCCTGCTGATTTTGTACGTTTGCCCACTGACAAAGAAATAACTTTAATGGTAGGTTTATTTGAACAGTGAGAGACAGAATAACAACAAAAAAATCCAGATAAACGCATGTGAAAAATGTTATAAATTGATTTGCATTTTAATGAGGGAAATAAGTATTTGACCCTCTCTCAATCAGAAAGAATTCTGGCTCCCAGGTGTCTTTTATACAGGTAACGAGCTGAGATTAGGAGCACACTCTTAAAGGGAGTGCTCCTAATCTCAGTTTGTTACCTGTATAAAATACACCTGTCCACAGAAGCAATCAATCAATCAGATTACAAACTCTCCACCATGGCCAAGACCAAAGAGCTCTCCAAGGATGTCAGACAAGATTGTAGACCTACACAAGGCTGGAATGGGCTACAAGACCATCGCCAAGGAGCTTGGTGAGAAGGTGACAACAGTTTGTGCGATTATTCGCAAATGGAAGAAACACAAAAGAACTGTCAATCTCCCTCGGCCTGGGACTCCATGCAAGATCTCACCTCGTGGAGTTGCAATGATCATGAGAACGAGGAATCAGCCCAGAACTACACGGAAGGATCTTGTCAATGATCTCAAGGCAGCTGGGACCATAGTCACCAAGAAAACAATTGGTAACACACTACGCCGTGAAGGACTGAAATCCTGCAGCGCCCGCAAGGTCCCCCTGCTCAAGAAAGCACATATACATGCCCGTCTGAAGTTTGCCAATGAACATCTGAATGATTCAGAGGACAGCTGGGTGAAAGTGTTGTGGTCAGATGAGACCAAAATGGAGCTCTTTGGCATCAACTCAACTCGCCGTGTTTGGAGGAGGAGGAATGCTGCCTATGACCCCAAGAACACCATCCCCACCGTCAAACATGGAGTTGGAAACATTATGCTTTGGGGGTGTTTTTCTGCTAAGGGGACAGGACAACTTCACCGACATCAAAGGGACGATGGACGGGGACATGTACCGTCAAATCTTGGGTGAGAACCTCCTTCCCTCAGCCAGGGCATTGAAAATGGGTCGTGGATGGGTATTCCAGCATGACAATGACCCAAAACACACAGCCAAGGCAACAAAGGAGTGGCTCAAGAAGAAACACATTAAGGTCCTGGAGTGGCCTAGCCAGTCTCCAGACCTTAATCTCATAGAAAATCTGTGGAGGGAGCTGAAGGTTCGAGTTGCCAAACGTCAGCCTCGAAACCTTAATGACTTGGAGAAGATCTGCAAAGAGGAGTGGGACAAAATCCCTCCTGAGATGTGTGAAAACCTGGTGGCCAACTACAAGAAACGTCTGACCTCTGTGATTGCCAACAAGGGTTTTGCCACCAAGAACTAAGTCATGTTTCGCAGAGGGGTCAAATACTTATTTCCCTCATTAAAATGCAAATCAATTTATATTTTTTTTTACTTGCGTTTATCTGGATTTTTTTATTGTTATTCTGTCTCTCACTGTTCAAATAAACCTCCATTAAAATTATAGACTGATCATTTCTTTGTCAGTGGGCAGACGTACAAAATCAGCAGGGGATCAAATACTTTTTCCCCTCACTGTACTTCCCTATAATTAATTGTGTGTAGTTCACTATTAACCCAACACTCTCTCAATCTCTCAACTAATCCTTAATGAAATACAGTAAATCGTGCTGAGCAAAGCCAGATGGAGCTAATTCTGGTGACATGGTTGCCTTGCTAGTTCTTGTAAAGTCACTCAACTGGTCTTTAAGTCTAACTAAAGACCTGACCGTCAGCAGTTTTATTTTTTTCAACCCTTTCCCTTTCCCCCTCCTCATACTCAATCTCACACACATCCTTCAGCTGTCAAATGAATCTCACTCGCTGCTCACTATATATACTATTGATGATGGGACCGCCATGTTTTATCCCTCCTGTCATTTCACAGTCATGCAAATAGTAAAGTACAGCAAACCAACCAGACTAAATGCATAGCTGCACTTAACCTAGTCCATTTCTCCTGTCAGAACACCTGGCTAGCATACAGTCTCTTAACTTGGGCTTGTCTACCTTCTCAGTCTCATTTGAACTCCTGGTCTATATTTCATCCCATCTTTCCTCCTATCCTCCCATCTCAGAGTAGAAAAATGTATCGCAACGTTTCTAGTTACTTGTGTCTTTACAACAGTGGTCCCCAACCCTTGCACTGGAGAGCTGCAGGTTTTGTTCTAGCCCAGCTCAATAGGCCACTGCTTTAAATAATTGCTCTTTGGGCTGTCTCTCCATCTGGATCTCCCCATGGTTTCTCTATGGAGGGGATCCTCCTGACTTGAGTTACCTCCCAGCTGCTTCTACACGTTAATGAATGCCTGGTGGTGTTAAGGGTCTGCCTTGTTGTGATTTAGTGGGTCTCTGTAATAACTGAAATAGTGCCTGGGGCTGAGCGGAGTGAAAACTTAATCCAATAGGGGCTCCATCACTATTAGGGTTATTGATAGGGCATTGAGAGCAGGGACGGGGCTACCCTGTGGCCCACCCCACTGCTCCACACACTGATTTACTCTTACTGTCGTTGATCCAGAGCAAACAATAGCTCGAGGGAAGGGAAGGGGAGCCCCCACACATATTACTCACAAAGATACAGATGGCTGGTGTATGGCAACCCCCAACACAGACAAGGCTTCTCATCTCTTCACTCTCCTTTCACTCAACCTCAAAGTCATCTATTACATTATTTCCATCATGATGGAATGATGCCTGGTCACTGACTTTTCAATGGGATGCAATTTTCATACTAAAAGAGAAATACAGTCTAACATGTTGGCACAACATCCTCTCACCTGGTTAAGTGATTTCAATTACGAACCCATCACTTTGATATTCATGCACCAGCTTATTCAGACAGTACGCGGTGTGCAATACTGCATCCCAGGTACACTGTCTGGGGCCTCTGCCAAAAGGTAATGGCCGTGGCTGACTCTCCCAGACAACTTATGAAGTCATTTGTGTCTGGTTTGACAGGAAGTTGTATTTACAGCCCGGTTCCTTTTGTACTTTTACAGAAATCATCTCTGTCTCCCTCCTGACAAAGGCATATATGACTGGCCACTAAATCTTCTGACAAATGGCCGCCCTAAACAGCACCAACAGAGGCTCAAGGGAAGGAGACACTCAGATGGATGAAAACAGGATTTGTTCTCCTTTCTCACAGCAAAACCAAGGATTCTCGTAAAGAATCCACCCTCACAATTGAAGGACTGTGTGTGTGTGTGTGTGTGTGTGTGTGTGTGTGTGTGTGTGTGTGTGTGTGTGTGTGTGTGTGTGTGTGTGTGTGTGTGTGTGTGTGTGTGTGTGTGTGTGTGTGTGTGTGTGTGTGTGTGTGTGTGTGAGCGGGCGAGAGAGAGATTGCGCCCAAGCTTGGCTGTTCTCCTCCTCTGCGCCTGATGCTAATGTGCGGGCTGTGAGTTACGGCACGTCCACCCTCCCCCCGGTCCCTCTCGTCTCTCCGCCGATATGGCAGCGACAGAGAGGAGACTGGTCAGCGCACAGTCCTAACACATTAGCGCTGAGCAGGCGTGTCGATGTCACACACTATTCTAGCCCCTGATCTCCAATGCAAAACAAAGAATCTGAATCTAAAATGGCCTCTCTATTCGATTAGTGATAGATATATTCATGACAGATGGTTTTCCCACCCATCTGATATCGCTGGCTTATCTTATAGGAGAGGAGAGGAGAGACGAGGTATGAAAATAGATAAGGTTGTTATTGGACAGGGGATTTGATGAGGACAAAAAGTAGCTAAGCTGGAAAGTCCTGGAGAGCATCACTCACTCAAGCAATAACACGATCGTCTTTATGAAAAGATGAGAATGAGGAGATGAGGAAGATAACTTTTAAGAACAAGTCATTGTAATAAAAAGCAATATCCCCAAACAAAACTGAGGAAGTTGCAGAAGAACATCCATTATCAACATTTTTAGACCAAGATAATGCCACTACTGTATTGCGTGTTGAAGTATTTTTAAGATGAATGTGATTTAACCTTGAAAGTGTATTACAGAACACCAGTAAGACCATGGGCTTAATGAGACTGAATCTGGACTCGGGATAATGAGAAACCCAGTGAGAGGGATGAAGAATGACTGTGTTAGTCTCACAAGCCAAGACAGACAAATCAACTACCAGTCCCACTGTGCCTTGTTACTGTGCTCTGACCGTACACAGTCACGGACACAGCCACCACCGGACACGGCAGCTCTCACACACACACACACGCTCTCTCTCTCTTTCTCTCTGGCCTCTAGACCATTCAGAGAAGTCTGGTCCACTCGAGACAAATATACAGATCTTTAGTTATGTGGTCTCCAAAAGCTTAATAAGCATCTTCCCGATTTGGAGGCTCTTTTCCAGAGCGAACATTTCAACAACATGATGACTGACAAACATACTCCTGGTTTTTACCTGAGGGGTTGAGGTTTTTCCTCACTGGCTTGCTCACCTCTGGCACTCTCTCTATTACAAACGGAGGGATAAAGGAGGGGGTGTTGCTGGATAGGGAGAAGGGTGCTGGGGGAACTCAATTACAGCCAACTTAATAGAGCATCAGAAAAGGAGGAAGAGAGTGAGATTAAATTAATAGAATAATTGTATTTTTGTATTTCTTTTATTTAACCTTTAATTTAAAAATGACAGGCATGAAAAACTTAAACTTCACAGGTGGGAAAGTGTCAGAGATGGCCATTTGCCTGACTATAACCATGAATACTGAATATATAATGTAAAATGATATAGCTTTGCTGAGTGGAAGTGGTAGTGAATTGAATACTATAGTCAACTGACTTGAGGAATTACTTTCCAGTCATCTTCCATTAAATGCATTCCAATTGGTTTGGTGTCCCTCAACTAGGGAAGATAACTGATGAAAAGTGGATATCCAAAGTAGACTGAGTGTATAAAACATTAAGGACACCTGCTCTTTCCATGACAGACTGACCAGGTGAATCCAGGTAAAAGCTATGATCCCTTATTGATGTCACTTGTTAAATCCACTTCAATCAGTGAAAATGAGGGGAAGGACTCAGGTTAAATAATTATTTTTAAGCCTTGAGACAATTGAGACGTGGATTGTGTTTGTGCTATTCAGAAGGTGAATGGGCAAGTACCTTTGAACGGGTATGGTAGTAGGTGCCAGGCGCACCGGTTTGTGTCAAGAACTGCAACGCTGCTGGGTTTCACGCTTAACAGTTTCCCTTGTGTATCAACAATGGTCCACCACCCAAATGACATCCAGCCAACATGCAGGCTAGTCAAGTTCTCCACACCGATCTCGACAAACCATTTCTTTATGGACCTCGCTTTGTGCATGGGGGCATTGTCATGCTGAAACAGAAAAGGGCCTTCCCCAAACTATTGCCACAAAGTTGGAAACACAGAATCGTCTAGAATGTCATTGTATGCTGTAGCATTAAGATTTCCCTTAACTGGAACTAAGGGGCCTAGCCCAAACCATACAAAAAACAGCCCCAGACCATTATTCCTTCTCCACCAAACTTAACAGTTGGCACTATTCTTTGGGGCAGGTAGCATTCTCCTGGCATCCACCAAACCCAGATTTGTCCGTCAGACTGCAAGATGGTGAAGAGTGATTCATCACTCCAGAGAATGCATTTCCACTGCTCCAAAGTCCAATGGCGGTGAGTTTTACACCGCTGCAGCCAACGCTGCTGCTCAGCCATGGAAACCCATTTTATGAAGCTCCAGACGAACAGTTATTGTGCTGACGTTGCTTCCAGAGGCAGTTTGGAAGTCGGTAGAGAGTGTTGCAACCGAGGACAGACTAATGTTACGCGCTACAGCACTCGCCGGTCCCGTTCTGTGAGCTTGTGTAGCCTACCACTTTGCAGGTGAGCCGTTGTTGCTCTTAGATGTTTCCACTTCACAATAACAGCACTTACAGTTGACCGGGGCAGCTCTAGCAGGGCAGACATTTTACAAACTGACTTGTTGGAAAGGTGGAAACCTATGATGGTGCCACGTTGAAAGTCGCTGAGCTCTTCAGTAAGGCCATTCTACTGCCAACGTTTGTATATGGAGTTTACATGGCTGTGTGCTCGATTTTATACGCCTATCAGCAACGGGTGTGGCTGAAATATCCGAATCCACTAGTTTGAAGGCGTGTCCACATACTTTTGTATACAGTGCATTCGGAAAGTATTCAGACCCCTTGGCTTTTTCCACATTTTGTTACCTTACAGCCTTATTCTAAACTGGATTAAATAAATGTTCCTCATCAATCTACACACAATACCCCATTATCACAAAGCGAAACCAGGTTTTTAGAATTTTTTTGCAAATGAAATACCTTACTTACATACAGTGGGGAAAAAAAGTATTTAGTCAGCCACCAATTGTGCAAGTTCTCTCACTTAAAAAGATGAGAGAGGCCTGTAATTTTCATCATAGGTACACTTCAACTATGACAGACAAAATGAGGGAAAAAAATCCAGAAAATCACATTGTAGGATTTTTTTATGAATTTATTTGCAAATTATGGTGGAAAATAAGTATTTGGTCAATAACAAAAGTTTATCTCAATACTTTGTTATATACCCTTTGTTGGCAATGACAGCGGTCAAACGTTTTCTGTAAGTCTTCACAAGGTTTTCACACACTGTTGCTGGTATTTTGGCCCATTCCTCGATGCAGATCTCCTCTAGAGCAGTGATGTTTTGGGGCTGTCGCTGGGCAACACGGACTTTCAAAGATTTTCTATGGGGTTGAGATCTGGAGACTGGCTAGGCCACTCCAGGACCTTGAAATGCTTCTTACGAAGCCACTCCTTCGTTGCCCGGGCGGTGTGTTTGGGATCATTGTCATGCTGAAAGACCCAGCCACGTTTCATCTTCAATGCCCTTGCTGATGGAAGGAGGTTTTCACTCAAAATCTCACGATACATGGCCCCATTCATTCTTTCCTTTACACGGATCAGTCGTCCTGGTCCCTTTGCAGAAAAACAGCCCCAAAGCATGATGTTTCCACCCCATGCTTCACAGTAGGTATGGTGTTCTTTGGATGCAACTCAGCATTCTTTGTCCTCCAAACACGACGAGTTGAGTTTTTACCAAAATGTTCTATTTTGGTTTCATCTGACATTCTCCCAATCCTCATCTGGATCATCCAAATGCTCTCTAGCAAACTTTAGACGGGCCTGAACATGTACTGGCTTAAGCAGGGGGCACGTCTGGCACTGCAGGATTTGAGTCCCTGGCGGCGTAGTGTGTTACTGATGGTAGGCTTTGTTACTTTGGTCCCAGCTCTCTGCAGGTCATTCACTAGGTCCCCGTGTGGTTCTGGGATTTTTGCTCCCGTTCTTGTGATCATTTTGACCCCACGGGTGAGATCTTGCGTGGAGCCCCAGATCGAGGAAGATTATCAGTGGTCTTGTATGTCTTCCATTTCCTAATAATTGCTCCCACAGTTGATTTCTTCAAACCAAGCTGCTTACCTATTGCAGATTCAGTCTTCCCAACCTGGTGCAGGTCTACAATTTTGTTTCTGGTGTCCTTTGACAGCTCTTTGGTCTTGGCCATAGTGGAGTTTGGAGTGTGACTGTTTGAGGTTGTGGACAGGTGTCTTTTATACTGATAACAAGTTCAAACAGGTGCCATTAATACAGGTAATGAGTGGAGGACAGAGGAGCCTCTTAAAGAAGAAGTTACAGGTCTGTGAGAGCCAGAAATCTTGCTTGTTTGTATGTGACCAAATACTTATTTTCCACCATAATTTGCAAATAAATTCATAAAAAATCCTACAATGTGATTTTCTGGATTTTCTTTCCTCATTTTGTCTGTCATAGTTGAAGTGTACCTATGATGGAAATTACAGGCCTCTCTCATCTTTTTAAGTGAGAGAACTTGCACAATTGGTGGCTGACTAAATACTTTTTTTCCCCACTGTAAGTATTCAGACCCTTTACTAAATACTTTGTTGAAGCATCTATGGCAGCAATTACAGCCTTGAGTCTTCTTGAGTATGAATCTACAAGCTTGGCACACTTGTATTTGGGGAGTTTATCCCATTCTTCTCTGCAGATCCTCTCAAGCTCTGTCAGGTTTGATGGGGAGCGTCACTGCACAGCTAATTTCAGGTCTCTCCAGAGATGATCGACTGGGTACAAGTCCGGGCTCTGGCTGGGCCAATCAAGGTCATTCAGAGACTTGTCCCGAAGCCACTCCTGCGTCGTCTTGGCTGTGTGTATAGGGTCGTTGTCCTGTTGGAAGGTGAACCTTCGCCCCTGTCTTTGGTCCTGAGCAGGTTTTCATCAAGGAGCTCTCTGTACTTTTCTCCGTTCATCTTTCCCTCAATCCTGACTAGTCTCCCAGTCCCTGCCGGGGGTCCAAACTTTCATACACAGTACCATTCAAAAGTTTGGACACACCTACTCATTCAAGAGTTTTTATTTTTACTATTTTCTACATTGTAGAATAATAGTGAAGACATCAAAACTATGAAATAACATGTGGAATCATGTAGTAACCCAAAAATATATACATATGAGATTCTTCAAAGTAGCCACCCTTTGCCTTGACAGCTTTGCGCTCGCTTGACATTCTCTCAACCAGTTTCATGAGGAATGCTTTTCCAAGTCTTTAAGGAGTTCCCACATTTGCTGAGCACTTGTTGGCTGCTTTTCCTTCACTCTGCAGTCCAACTCATCCCAAACAATCTCAATTCTGTAGCTCACCAGCTGGGGGATCCATCATCACAGACAGCCCTGAAATAGGTTGGCTACTTACTACCATGTATGAACCAATAGGCAGGAGGTGGGCTTGTTCATCAATTTTCCCAAGGCCCGAGTAATCAATCCTGGTGCATCAGAGCTTGTAGCATCCACATCCACCCACTGTCCTCAGCAAGCCCCACTGCTCTGCATTCCACTAGCTGTGCTGGACGCCCTCACAGGGATAATGGGTGACATCAGTCATGATAAGGCCCACTTTCCACATATTGTAGCATACTCTAATCAGACTTTCACATGCAGAAAAGGACAAGTAAGGACACTGGCTTACAGGGAGTCTATAGAATATATTGTCTCTCTGAACTGTTTTGAAATATATTCTGTTCTTCAGTCAGAGAATAAAAAGCATGCACATCCTCAGTTGGGAAACTTTACAAGTGTGCTCATAATCCCAGGTTTAAAAACAATGGCAGCCATCTACCTGTTATGACACTCATGGGCTGAAGTTCAACAAGTTACAAAACAAGTTTGGCATTAAAAACAAATAGAACATGGTTGGAATTCAGAAAAGTTTATTAAGTTGACTCAGTTTGGCCATGACGTAATGAGAAACTACCACCATAAAAATCACCAGTATGTGGAGCCTTCTGTCTATGCCAAGTGGGCTTGATATAAAAACAAAAAATCAAGTATGACATACACTGATCTCTGGGGGAAGCTAAATAGCAGTAAATCACAATACAATGAGGTGTCAGAAGAGTGGAGGATCCACATGTACATAAACATCTGTCTCTATTAATAATGAGGTCTGACTAGCCCCTTGTGTGGCACCATTGTGTTAGGACTGTTTAGCAGCATGGCGTTGTTTGGAGGCCTTGTAAAAAACAATGGAATTCCAAATCTACTGTGCCATACCACCAAGTTCAGATGCTAAATGGCTCAATGCTAATTAGTGACATTAAAATAATAGTCTTAACACTTGAAGCAACAGAAAATCTTTTAGGATTTATGTCCTCTTGTTTTATAAGCTCATGCCATACATTGAAGTCCCAATTCGTTGAGGTTTTAATAATAAACAGTTTGCCGTCAAATATCTGCAGATATTTCAACATTTATTTAAGGCAAGCCTAAACATTTTACAGCAAATGGGTACAAAAGAACTCCTCAAACAAAATGTCTGAAGGTGAACCAGGGTTTTTTAAATAATTTTTTATAATAAATATAGATTTTCTCAATTCAATAATTAGACTGGGCTATCATACAAATGTGTGTATAGGGCACTGGTGAACCACATGGCATCCAAAATGTCCTCCCCCAAACTGGGAAGGGATCGACACTTTATCCTCAACCCTCCAGTTAACATAATTATGTCTGGGAGAGGAGGAGGACAGTATGAACTTATCTGACCATGGTGTGACAGACAGAAGGACAGAGCGACTGCTCTGAGTGGACTACTGCCCCTAGAGTCACCCAGTGGGAACACAGGTCAATCCAGTCTGGGTCTCCTCTATCCTGGTCTGTGAACACTGCCAGTCTGGTACATGAGGGGCAGCCATAAGAAGCAGTCCACAGTGGGCCACCCAAAACCATGGTGGTGGAGGAGTTAGCTGGGTTGCTGAAAGGGTCAGCACTGCTTATTCAGGTCCCTGTGGTAATTCCATGCTCCCCTGTCCAGCCCACCTCTTCTCCTCAGTCTTCCAGCCCTGGGTGTATGTGTGTGTTGGTCTCAGAGGATCTGTTCAGTGCTGGAGGCAGAGATATCCAGGAGTCTCCAGGCTGCGTAGGGGTTCAGCTCCTCTTGGTCTCGACACAGGGCCCACACGTACATCATCCTCAGCACCTTGTCCTGTGGGCCAAACAGACAAAGGTATTGGCAAGTTGAAAATGAAGTCACTTTTCAATGCTTTTGAACAGGTGTCCAGAGTGTACAACCCTCCCTGCTAGCCTGTCCAGCTTATCCTCTCAGTGAGAGATGAGGGGGAACAAAAGTTGCATCATCAACAACAGAACAAATAAAACACCCAGCCTCCATAAATCCCATGGCAGTGCCTTGCGGTAGACTGAGGGAGTGCCAGTTTCCTGCGGCTGAGTGGATGTCCTCCCATTACGCCGATCCCCTCCTATCCAAAGACTCCTGAGGTGCCCTCACTGGCCTATCAGACAGATTTACAGCTCAGGAGGCTTTCATGTGGAGTCTGGCTGACAGTCAGCAGGGCCTCAATAGACTAGTCTGGCTTCCTCGCTTTCGCTCCTTTGAAAGAAAGGAAGCCACTATAGACTATAAGAGATGCACCCCAGGTCTGAAACATTGCCATGTCTGATAGGCCAAGCTCCGAGACAAACAGAGACCTTTTTTTAATACCTTTACAAATGATCCTCATTTCCAGAGTAGAGATGGAGGGTGTATTCTACTCACAGGGTCTCCCTCTATGACGTCTCCTTTAGTGTTGCGGATCACCATGACCAGCTGGGCCTGGAAGGTGATGATCAGCACCGGACCCTGCTCCATCATCTTCCCCATGGCCAGCTGAACACACACAATTAGAAAAGCAAATCCCACAAACAAATATTAGGATGAGACTGTTGTAAAGGCCTAGGGTAACTCACATCAATGTTGTCTATGTCCAGGATCTTAGAGTGGAACTGCAGGCCCATAGCCTTGGCCTGTTGAATGGGGTGGGCCAGCTGGCTGTAAGTCTACACATAAGACAGAGAGGTGTGGGTTAAGAACAGCAAGGGCAGGAAAAAAAGGACAAAATCTCAACATCACTATTGCAGGTCTACATTTACAGTACTTCCAAAATATCAATTCATCTTCAGCCGGTGTCCAAATGAATAGTCGATAAACGGGTCAATAAAAAAGTGCTTACCGCTTCATAACACCAGTCCTTCAGAACCTCCAGCTCCCCTCGGATCATGGCCTGCAGACAGAAAGACAGAGAGGCAATGCAGACAGAGAGGTCAGAGTAGGGTGATATCCACACCTCAAGAGGCACTGCAGATATAGACAACAAAAAGCAATTAAATGTATCTGGACAGTGGGGAAAGAAGTGCTTCATTGATTTTACAATTTGTCTGGATATTCATCAGATTTAAGTGAGACTACGACTAATTTTTCAAGTAATGTTCAAGATCGCAGATCGAAAAATGTGTAGTGTCTCTATTAACTGCAGTGACATACAACTGTGTTACACTGAAGTTTATTTCCCCCAAGTGTCTTCAGCTCAAAATGAGGAACCCGTTTACCTACTGTATGCCTTCGACACAATCTGTACCGCACCAATGTCAGGGGAGGAAAGATATTCCTTTACCTCCAGGACGTTGGGTATGATGTCAAATTCACACTGCTTGAGGAAGACATCTTTGTCGAATGACGGATCCACCTTCAGAATCTCTGTCAGCACCTCAGACATCTCGGTCTTGGAGAAGAGCCCACCTGACCAGACATACGCACAACTTGAAACAAAGACCGAGCCCACCTACCAAATATGTGATTGGGGTTAGTAGCATGGAGAAGTTAGTAGGTTACCTAGGAGGTCGGTCATTTTATCTGTGACGGCACGAGACGCTCTGACGAGGGCATTCTCGCTTTCATCATACTTCATCTTCATTTCGAAGAACCCTGGGAAGAGAGCGCATATGGTGAGTCATCTCATTTTAATTGCAGTGCATCAACGTCAAACAGAGAGTAACAGGCTGGGGAAGACGTCGTTTAGACTCAGCATAAGTAATGTTTCCCCAAGGTCAGGGCATTTGAGTTGTATCGTACGGATCAAACAGGGACTGAGCTGTGGGTCGTTGTACACTATCGCTCTGCTGTGTTATTGATTACTTACTGTACTTCACTGGCACATTCTCTGATAACACACGCAGTACCAACATACCCAGATTGGATTCCATTATGTATTTACAGTGTCAGGCAAGTTGTGATGTGACAATAAGAAACTTGATACAATTTATTTCTATTGACTTTGCGCAATGTCCTTACTGTAAATCATAGCTCCAAAGGGTACTTGGTAAATATTAACGCACCACGCCCAGCAGAGTAACAAGCACTAAGCCACTGATAGGTAGTTTATACACTTAGCCCCCTCTACTGGACAAACGTTTTACAGCGGCAGACATTCATACCATTCTTTGATGTAGCAATAATGTAATATTTTAGAGGAATAACTCAGTGACTACGGTTGCTATGACTACGGCAAACATCATAGAGATTAACAAACTGATAGTGAGACAGGCAGTCCTTACTGTTAAAAACCATGTTGTTGTCCTTGAAGTCCTTCCACTGTGCGTACCATTTGGAGTCCTTGTGCAGCACCACCCCCATGGCCTCCCTAGAAAACACATCACTGCTCAGTGCTCACGGCCATTCCACTACACACACACACTTATCTAGACTAGAACTGATTTTCACCCTTACAGTGAATCCAAATTATACTTGCAAGTGCAATTTGGGCACTGATAAATATGGTGTGATATTGAGCTTGTCTGAGAGACACATTTTGAGTTCTAAAGATAATTCTGCTCAAATAAAAATCTAGAGCTCTACCGAAACAGAATGAGAGTGGGAGACTGGCAGCACGTACTCATTGGCCTCGAAGACCTTGTTCTCATTTTCTGCAGCCTTAGATGAAAAGTCACTCCTCTTCCGTAGTCTCTTGGGGGCCCGGTAGGGCCCACTCTGATTAAGGTCATCAATCTCCTTCTTCACACTCTCTATACCCTGTATGTGCACATACAGCAGGCTTTAGGGAAATGCATGGGCTGTTGTGATGAGCTCCCTAAGCAATGGGTTGTTTCTGTACATTCCCTCCTGGTCATTTGACTTGCTTGGTTTATGCAGTGACAACCCCAAAAAATAGAGCAAGTGATTGCTATAATGCAGTGAACATGACCAAACCCGGTATTCGACTTTGAAGTGCTGAATTGGTCCTTTTGGACCTTGGAGAACCTATTTAGTTCTCACCTGAGATATTGCCCTGAAGGCACCGGTCTTTCCCAGTTTCTCTCCACTCTTGGACACAGACTCCGCAGATGTCTTGGCTGTCTTCGCTGCTTCCTCCACGCCCTCCTTGATCTTCCTCCCTATATCTGTACGACTGACCTCTTCTAGACCCTAAAATCAAACAGACTCTAACTTTTTATGTCTGAGACACTCACACACCGTTTGTTGACATGCCAAAGGCATAGGCCTACAAAGTGCATTCTGAAAGTATTCAGACCCCTTGACCTTTTCCACGTTTTGCTACGTTACAGCCTTATTCTAAAATGGATTACATTGATGAGGGGAAAAACAATCTACACACAATACCCCATAATGACAAAGCAAAACCAGGTTTTTAGACATATTTGCAAATGTATTAAAAACAAAAAACGGAAATATCACATTTACATAAGTATTTCAGACCCTTTTAAGTATTTCAGACCCTTTACTCGGTACTTTGAAGCACCTTTGGCAGTGAAATCAGCCTTGGGTATGACGCTACAAGCTTGGCACACCTGTATTTGGGGAGTTTCTCCCATTATTCTATGCAGATCCTCTCAAGCTCTGTCAGGTTGGATGGGGAGTGTCGCTGCGCAGGTATTTTCAGGTCTTTCTAGAGATGTTCGATCGGGTTCATGTCCGGGCTCTGGCTGGGCCACTCAAGGACATTCAGAGACTTTTTCCGAAGACTCTTCTGCATTGTCTGTGTGCTTAGGGTCATTGTCCTGTTGGAAGATGAATCTTCACCCCAGTCTGAGGTCCGGAGGGCTCTGTACTTTATTCGGTTCATCTTTCCCTCGATCTTGACTGGTCTCCCAGTCCCTGCCGCTGAAAAACAAACCCCACTGCATGATGCTGCCACCCCCATGTTTCATGTGATGCTTGGCATTCAGGCCAAAGAGTTCAATCTTGGTTTCATCAGACCAGATTACCTGCTCTAGGAAGTCTTGGTGGTTCCAAACTTCTTCCATTAAAGAATGATGGAGGCCACTGTGTTCTTGGACCTTCAATGCTGCTGACATTTTTTTAGTACCCTTCCCCAAATCTGTGCCTCGACACAATCCTGTCTCAGAGCTCTACGGACAATTCCTTCGACCTCATGGCTTGGTTTTTGCTCTGACATGCACTGTCAACTGTGGGACCTTATAAAGACAGGTGTGTGCCTTTCCAATCAATTGAATTTACCACAAGTGGACTCCAATTAAGTTATAGAAACATCTCAAGGATGATCAATGGAAACAAATGCACCTGAGCTCAATTTCTCATAGCAAAGGGTCTGAATACTTATGTAAATAAGGTATCGGTTTTTATTTTTAATACATTTGCAAACATTTCTAAAAACCAATTTTCGCTTTGTCATTATGGGGTAAAACGAGAGGAAAAAAATATTTAATCAATTTTAGAATAAGACTGTAACGTAACAAAATGTGGAAAAAGTGAAGGGGGGCTGAATATTTTCCGAATGCACTATGTAATTCATGTCAATGTTTCCATTTAATTGACAACATGCAGCTCTACATTTACCATGCTCAAGTTTAGTCATCAAGGCTGATGAGTAACTACAGCAATCCATGTACCTCTTTCACAGTCTCTGAGAAGGTCCCTAACTTCTTCTTCAGAACTTCAGATGTCTTCACAGTTTCAGACTCTATGGTTTGCTAAGGAAGAAAGTAATATAGTGAAGGAAAGAAATGAAGTAATTATTGAATCCAACCTGCCTAACATCCTTTGTCCAATGTGACAAGGAAACAACGTGTGACATGCGGTTCAAATTATTTGCTGGGCCACAAATGTCCACCTAAAGATAAAGGAATAAAGCTGTTCAATGGATGGGAGCACTCACATATTTCCTCCGAGCTTGCTTCAGAGCTTCTGATTCCTCCAACTTTTTGGCCTCCTCGCGAAACTTCTTGATGTTCTCCTTCATTTCCTTGTTCTTGCTGAGCTCCTGCTTGAGGTTGTCCAAGAACCCCCCAAAGAAGCCTTTTCGGCTACCTCCCCTGTCTGATGCATACCGTACCTAGAGCAAGATATGAGCATAGTATGAGTTGGAGAAAGGGGAACATACACTATATATACACAAAAGTATGTGGACACCCCATTCAAATTTGTGGATTCAGCTATTTCAGCCACACCTGTTGCTGACAGGTGTATACAATCAAGCACACAGCCATGCAATCTCCATAGACAAACATTGCCACTAGAAGGTCCTTACTGAAGAGCTCAGTGACTTCTAATGTGGCACCGTCATAGGATGCCACTTTTCCAACAAGCCAGTTCGTCAAATTCCTGCCCTGGTCAACTATAAGTGCTGTTATTTTTAAGTGAAAACATCTAGGAGCAACAACGGCTCAGCCGCGAAGTGGTAGCCCACACAAGCGCACAGAACGGGACCGTTGAGTGCTGAAGCGGTCCATACAGAAATGATTTGTTGAGATCGGTGTGGAAGAACTTGACTGGCCTGTACAGAGCCCTGACCTCAACCCTATCGAACACCTTTGGGATGAATTGGAACGCCGACTGCAAACCAGGCCTAATCGCCCAACATCAGTGCCCGACCACACTAATGCTCTTGTAGCTGAATGGAAGCAAGTCCCCTCAGCAATGTTCCAACATTAGTGGAAAGCCTTCCCAGAAGAGTGGAGGCTGTTATAGCAGCAAAGGGGGGACCAACTCCATATTAATGACCATGATTTTGGAAAGTGATGTATGACGAGCAGGTGTACATATACTTTTGGTTGTGTATTTCTGCATAGGAATCAAATAATTTTTGTTATCTGACTACTTCTGCATTCAACAACACTACATTGTTGGACAAGACAAGTTGGCTAAAGCAGAAATGGGATTTACACACAGGCTGCACCTTGAATGTTAAAAATAAGAACTCTGAAATATAAAACTGAAGGGAAGTAGGGTACAATTCAAATTGTCTACTAGTACGCAATTAATGATTATCACAAGCGGAACATTCACTTACCTGTGATGAACTTGTGAGAGACCCACATATCCTGTATACATGAGGTCTGTTGTGTAGGAGCAAATATGAAGGACTGGAGACAAGCAAACTTCTTCTGACACACAACTGGAGAGAGAAATACACAATTATAAATAATCGTTCGAAAATTATGTTCTGGCCACATTATGATTGGCAGAGAAGCTTTGTTAGACCTATAATTTAAGTGCCCAAGATAATTGATATTGCCACCTGAGATTATGATTGCAAAAATGCTGAAGACAACATAGCCTTTATTGCTTATGAAATTAACAGATTCCTCCTACTAGCTACAATTGTTAACTTTGGCCTATGCATTGTTGGATTTGATGTTCAAAAATTACTTGAGGGTTAAAAAACCTTCAGTCTTGTCACATTCAATTGTTACACATGTAAACGATATCCATGTCATCTGTCTATGCTATTGAAATACGTGTGCAAAAGTGTAAATGAGGCATATTCGAAATGTGCCTCTATGCACATTTCGAATATGCCTCATTTACACTTTTGCACACGTATTTCAATAGCAAACTAGTGCTTGGTACACATGTTATACGGTTATGAATCAAGGGCCAAACACCGACATGACACAAGATTCCATTCAGAGAAGTCTTGCTGCTAAGTTAGTCTGATTCGGCGTTAAAACGTATTGCAGTGGAGAAGACGGTTCGAGTATATAGGTATTCCATCGCTAGTTTCAATAATAGATTACGTTAATTATTTCTGGTTAAAAGACAACGGGGGAAAATATGTTTTAATGACAACTAACCTGGTAACACTGACACAAGGAGGCCGCCATCTTGGTTGCATTGCCTGTGACCTTTTCCGCTGATGACCTTCTGACGTAAATGTGGAGGAGCCGGAAGAAGGTTGGACATTTTCGCCTTAAGCGAAAAGTAAATAGTTCGGTTCGGGATGAAAGCACCAACTTTGTCACATAGGCAGATTCATGCATCATGATTAAAAAGATACTGATATTTTCAACAACAGCAAAAATCCAGACCAGGAGAGGTGCTAGCAGTAGCGCCAACTATGTCTCGGACACAGATATAAGAATCTTTGGCTTTGTATAAAAGTAAGCAGACGCCGACAGCAACGCATACAAATAAGTTATGCCTGATAATGCACATGTACTGTATCACTGCCGCTTTCGGCTCTGGTCCATACGCTGAATGAAAAATAAAATAAGCGGTTGTTAAAAAAAACTCGAAACCATACAAGATGGGTGAAAATTTGGACACTGCAGCGACAGGCTCGAGGTCAAGTTAGTTAGATATTTATCCAACATTAGCAAGCTAACTAGCAAACAATTTCGCAATTGCTTTTACTTTCAGAGAAAGAAAATGTGATTCTCTCCGAACTCACATTGTACAAACAGAACCGGCAGACTATATTTAGAGCTTCACATGAGACCATTTCTAAACTCCTGACCCCAAGGCATTTGAACTGACATTCATCGAAGAAAGTATATTTAGCTCCCATCACGTTGCTATGATAAACAATTGGCTTCTCCACTCTATTCCAGTTTACACTCACACAAGCTCAGTAACTTCTTGCTAAACCAGATTAACGTTCTTCAGATAGTTAGCCAGTTATTAGTGGTTGAAGGATATGGATGCATCAGATGACATCCCCTCACCTATTGAAGAGACCTCCCTCAGGCCTAGTGTGAGTAACAGCGGGGACAACAGTAATGAGCCTGATGTGCAGGTTCAAAAGTGAGATTATCAAATTCTGCAGTACCTGCCACATTTCTCCCAGAAGAGAAGCTTGGAGAAATTGGCAGACCCAGTGTGAACAGTTGTGTTACTGGGCTTCTAATTTATATGTTCTGTATCGACCCTGGGTTTATAAGCGCGGATATCAGCGACTCCGCCGCAGGAGCATGCTTTTGCGGCACAGCGCGCCGGACCTGGGGCTAGTGTTCGAGACCTGCGCCCTGCCCTTTTCATTACAATTATATAGTTCTTTCTTTTTATTCCCAGTGACAAGTTGCGTTTGCAATTTTATTTTGCACAAATAAGTGTCAGGCGCTTGCACCGATCAGCTGACACCAGTCCCCCCTCCCCTTGTCTGATGTCCCCGAATGTTTCAACTACCTTACTAATGCCACTGGCAAAGACCTCTATGGTGACATGCTTGATTATCACCCAGTGGCAGGGTCTTGAAATAGGTTTAGATACCAGCGCATCATTTCATACACGCAGTATACATGTAGACTCGAATAGTGAAACAAACCTCTACTCCATTGGGATTCTAAGCGACAATAGTACATTTGAGTGGCAAGGGAGATACAGAAAACCAAATTTCAACGTTATTTATTATCAAAACACCTCATAGAAGAAAAGGCAATGAAGTGAAGCATTAAGTAAAATAAAACACAATTGTCACTAAAAAAAAAAATGCACAGATGAGCAATAACTAAAAGTACACATTTGCACTGTTACAAATGCCCAACAAACCAAGAAATATGCAAATATCAGGGTCAAAATGACAATCTGGACGATTATGCGTTTCTGTCAATTCTGACGTCGATCTCTCTTCCATTCAGCCTGTAGCCATTCATGGTGTGACAGGCTCTCTCGGCAGTCTCCGGGTTGTCGAAGCGAACCACGCCACAGCCCTTGGACTTGCCATTCTCTGTCTTGATGTCAGCATATTGGACGATACCTGCAGAAGAAAGCACATAAGGGTTCAAATCATTTGGCTGAAGTCCCAATTGAATCTTGGGTCAGACTTCACCATGGTGTAATTGTGAAATAGGAAAATGTGGGTTAACTTAAACATTCCATTTACATGTTTTTCAATTCTGTTAAATTACATTGTAAGAGACTTGAATCCCTAGAACTCAACCAGAGGGGAATGGGTCAGAATCTCTTGGTTGCATATTTAACATACTAACTGCAACAGCAAATGTTGAGAGCTGAAAAAAGTAACAATTATTTTTTTTAATTTTTTAAATGGTTGGACCACAGCTTTTAGGGACTTCTGACTAGAGTTTAAAGGACTAACACTAGGGACTACAGACGTTTAGTGACTTGACTGGTCTCGTGTGCAAAGTCCTTACGTACAGTACCAGTCAAAAGTTGACACACCAACTCATTCAGGTTTATTTTTACTACATTGTAGAATAGAAGACATCAAAACTCTGAAAACACATGGAATCATGTAGTAACCCAAAAAGTGTCAAAACAAGTCAAAATATATTTTAGATTCTTCAAAGTATCCACCCTTTGCCTTGATGACAGCTTTGCACATGCTTGGCATTCTCTCAACCAGCATCACCTGGAATACTTTTACAACAGTCTTGAAGGAGTTCCCACTTGAGCACTTGTTGGCTGATTTTCCTTCACTCGGCGGTCCAACTTAAACTTGACCGTTTTATCTCGAGTCAAAGACTCAATCATGGACACTTACTGACAGTTGTGGCTGCTTTGAGTGATGTTTGGTTGTCTCTACCTTCTTGATCTTTGTGCCGTTGTCTGTGCCAATAATGTTTGTACCATATTTTGTAATGCTACCATGTGCTGCTGCCACGTGTTGCTACCATGTCGTCATGTGTTGCTGCCATGCTGTCGTCATGTGTTGCTGCCATGCTGTCGTCATCTTAGGTCCCTTTATGTAGTGTTGTGTGATTTGTCCTATATTTTTAATACCCGTCCCCGCAGGAGGCCTTTTAGTAGGCAGTCATTCTAAATAAGATTTTGTGTGCGCAAAGCTTTCATCAAGGCACAGGGTGGCTACTTTGAAGAATCTCAAATATATTTTGATTTGCTTAGCACTTTTCGTTACTACATGATTCCATGTGTTATTTAAATAGTTTGTCTTCACGATTATCCTACAATTTAGAAAACAGTAAACAAAAGAAAAACCCTTGAATGAGTAGGTGTGTCCAAACTTTTGACTAGTACTGTATATGGGAACTCCTTCAAGACTGTTGGAAAATCATTCCAGGTGAAGCTGGTTGAGACAATGCCAAGGCAAAGGGTGGCTACTTTGAAGAATCTAAAATAAAGATATTTTGATTTAACACTTCTGGTTACTACATGATTCCATGTGTTAGTTTTGATGTCTTCACTATTATTGTACAATGTAGAAAATAGTAAAAAAGGCCTCCCAAGTGGCGCAAGTGGTCTAAGGCACTACATACCAGTGCTAGCTGTGCCACTAGAGATACTGGGTTCGAGTCCAGGATCTGTCGAAGCCGGCCGCAACTGGGAGACCCATGGGGAGGCGCACAACTGGTCGCCAGGTGTACAGTGTTTCCTCCGACACATTGGTGCGGCTTGGTTGGGTTTCGGAGGATGCACGGCTCTCAAACTTAGCATCACAGAGTCCCTACAGAGTCCCTACAGGAGTTGCAGCGATGAGACAATTGCATACCACGAAATTGCTGAGAATGTTTTTTTTTTAGATTATGTTCTTACCGCATGTATTGAAGGTATCCTTCAGCACCTTCCAAGTGAAGTCATAGGGCAGCTACAAGAGAAGTCAAATCGATCAGACTTTTACAACGGTGACTGTCAAATACTATTTCAATATGCTCAATACGCTTTAACCACAACAATGGGGACACTTATTTCTCTAGGGACACTTACATTCCGGACAAAGATCTGACAGCCCTTCCTGGCGTTGGCTCCAGCCCCAAGACCTCCGGCTCCTCCAAAGCCGTTTCCTCCAAAGCCCCCACGCTCCATCTCAGCAGGCCGGTCAAACTGGCCTCCAACACCGGCAGCGCCCATGTGGTCCATGGTGGAGCCCATGCGGTCCATGGTGGAGCCCATGCGGTCCATGGTGGAGCCCATGCGGTCAAGCCCGGTGGTCGGGAAGCGGTCCATGCCAGCAGACCCCATGCGGTCAAAGTTGGTTCCCATCCTCTCCATGCCGGTGTTCATGCGGTCCGCCATGCCCATGGGGGAGGCGAAGTCCAGGCCGGCAGACATGCGGTCTAAACTGGATGGGCCTAGGCAGTCAAACCCAGCTGGGCCCAGGCGGCCCATGCTGGAGCTCATACGATCCAGGCCAGAACCAAGTCTGTCCATACGGGGACCCAGCCGGTCCAGCCCAGAGCCCATACGGTCAAAGCCAGAGCCCCCCAGCCTGTCCAGATCAGACACACGGTCCATCCTCTCCATCCCACCCAGACGGTCCATTCCACCACCCAGGCGATCCATGCCAGAGCTCATGCGGTCCATGCCCAGTGAGCTACCTGTAAGTCGAGGGAAAACACAGAAAAGAAAAGACAACGACTAGTGAGGCAGAGTTTAGGTCCTGTGAGAAATCAGCTTCAGGTGTGTTCAACACGTCAGCAAGACATTTTTGCAAATCCTTAAAGTACTAACCCATTCCTCTATCAAAGGACTCTCCAAAATTATTGCGAGACATGCCCATTTCATTTCGACCACAATCCCGGTCAAAAGCATCACCAATTCCACGGTCCATCTCTGACAACACAAGAGATTTAACTATTAGAAGACCAGCCAAACGTCAATGTTCCACATCGGAGTGAAATTCATTTCCTTACCATTCATATGTCCCATTCCTGATGGTCCAAAGCGCTCCATGTTGTTCATTCCTCCACCAAAGTTATCCATGCCTTGGATAATAAATGTATTAGAAAAAAAACACCATGCAAACGATTTGATGAACTGTACTCATTCAACGCAGTACAAAACATACATACCTCCCATTCTACCCATGTCACCACCGAAGCCCATGCCATCCATGCCTATAAACCAAACAAACAGTGAGTGACTGAATGAAGTCAAATTAAAGTTCAATGCGAAGGAGGATCACAAAGACAGCCCCTTACCTCCAGGTCCCATGTTGCCCATTCCTCCACCACCTCTATTCAGTGCGGTGGCATCAATGGGTTGGCCACCAGGCCCCAGTCCCAGCCCAATGCCACTCAGGCCACCTGAGGGAAAAGCAATGGATGACAGAAACAAATACTACCAGCCATTCTATTGAAGACCCTATGGAAGCTAGCCTTGAAGATACTCAACATTTTGGACAGAGATGAGTTCTGTTTTTCATTGACTTCGGTTTACTTTGGGAGGGGACACATTGTACTTACGAGGTAGTGCTGGGGGTCTCTCCGGTGGTGCAAAGTCTCCTTTTGGCAAGGACTTCTCATCCTGAAATATCCAACACAAGCATTGCTTAAAATTTGTAGTTTGTACACTTCCTAAAATTAACAAATGTTAGTCTCTAGAATATGTTGCTTACCAGCTTGACATGCATGACCCGGTTGAACAGCAGTTGACCGTTGAACATGCTGACTGCTTGGACAGCTTCAATAGGCATGTCAAAGGTGACAGTGCCCATGCCCCTGCTATTCCCATCCTTGTCCTCCAAGATGTCAGTACGCACCACCACTCCTGCCATGCCAAACACCTCCTTCAGCTTCTTCCAGCCAACTTTGTAGTCCAGCTGGAAACATTGCATTGACAATAGGGATGCACAATATATCGGTAAGCATATCGGAATCGGGCGATATTAGCTAAAAATGCCAACATCGGCCCGATGTCTAGTTTAACACCGATGTCAAAGCTGACATGCATACCTATATAACGTAGGTAGATGACGTAATGGCGCTACACAGAACAAAAGCAGAAACATACTAAGCGCACACTTCCAACAACTAAACAAGTTCAAGTTGAGCAGTCATTTGAAAAAGTAAGAACATTTGTGAGACAACTCAAAGGCGAAATCAATTAACGGCAAGATAATGGAATTCATTGCCCTTGACAATCAACCGTTCCGTCGTAGATGTTGGCTTTCGACGACTGGTCGAGCACCTTGGGCCCCGGTACACATTACCAAGTAGGTGCTATTTTTCCCAGATGTTGCCCTACCGGAGTTACACAGTATTGTTGAAACAGACATCCCTGAGCTACTTGCTATGGGCGTCACTGCTATTGGCTTCACAACTGACCTTTGGACCAGATGTCAGCCCCATGAGCATGTGGAGTTTGACAGCACAGTGAGTCAACAAGGATTTCGTACTGATGCTCAAGAATGTGCTGGTTCTCATACCACTGCTGCCATTTCAATGGCATTTGAGAACATGAACACACTACTAGCTCCATTCGAACAACTGACTCGAGAAATAAGCTCATCAACTGCATCTGCAGCAGACGTGAAATTGAAATGCCTGCTCAACAAAAATGCCAACACAGACCGTCAGGTTAACTTGGAAAAGTACTCTACTAGAGGCTGTGAACCAGCGATTCGGGGGCATTTTCTGAGCCTCTTTACTGTGTCACCACCATGCTCAATGCTAGGTACAAGGACCGCTACTTCGATGCAGACAAGAAACATGGTTTACGTGAGAATGTTAAACAGCTGGACAAGATGGAAACGGACACAGTGACAGTGTGCACCGAGAAAGAGAGGCCACGGACAGGCAGACCTGAAACTTCACTGCTTGACATGTATGATGAAATCCTGGTTGAGACTGAACAAATGAACAATGAAACAGCACAACAAGTGAAAGAAATAGGTTTTGATTATGTTTTACTGGTAAATTGGGACATACGTAAATGTCAACAAAATAACATTTTGGTCAGTGTGTGTTTCAACTATTTAACTGAACTAGAATGCTTAAAAGGCAGCTAAAATGTTATATATCGGCATCTTTTGTTTGGCAAGGAAAATATCGGTATCGGCCCAAAATGTCATATTGGTGCATCCCTAAAATACTTGCAATAACATATACTGCAATATATGACTTCAACTGATATTTTAAGAAACAATGTATATTGGCATACCGGACTACAATCCACGACTTACGTTAGCTACAAAGACCGTGCTTCCGATCTTGCCAGCCTGCAGCCCGTGGATGATCTCATTGGGGATGTTAGAGTTGTTCATGAGGCTGGGAGGGATGTTGACCATGGGTGGGCCGCCTGGTCCTGGGCCCATGCAGTCCATGTTCATCCTCTCCATATTCATGCGATCCATTCCCATCCCCATGTTCATTCCACCATGGCCGCCTGGGGGGCCACCCCCCCCTCCACCACCCTGGGCCCTGTGTGAATCCCTCTGTGCAATCACACCATCTGGGTCCTGGGGAAAAAGGAAGAGAGAAACATTGGCAACATTACCAAACAGGAAATACAAGCCTATTGATAGATTTGTTTTATTCTGGTGTTAAGTGTCAGTAGCGTAAAAAAAATATTGCTTACCTCTTTAACCTTCAGGGGCCGACCATTCAGGTTGTGCTTGTTGACCTTCTCCACAGCCTTCTTCATCAGCTCCTCAGTCCTAAACTCAACAATCCTGTTGAGACAAAAACCATGATGAATATCAGGAACTTAAACCTGAGACATCTATTAGAATAAAGACTGAATGAAGAAAAATACTTACGCACAACCCTTCGTTGATATAATTCCGCACAACAGCATCATTGAAGTAGAAAAACATTTGAGTTAGTAATCAGTCGTGGCAATGTAGAGAACAATAACTTCATGCATATTCAATAACAAAGGTTAAACATACATTCTACTCACTTGTATGGCCTTAGCCTAGAACAGTCAGCTATTCTTTCAAAATGAGTTGACAGCTTAAAAGCTGGTCACCAGACGATATAACAAATGCAGAAGTCTGGTGAATCTAAACCCTAAAACATTGTCCACATCAAAAGCAGAAGTCCCACAGACAAAATGGACTCTTGAACGAAATATCTGTTCCACAAAAACAATTCAATGGACTCAAATCTATTGCATGTTACAACCTCTTGGGGGCTGGGCCCCACTTTAGTCCCAGAAGAACAAATCTGCAGCAAAATGGACTTTCCAAACTACTGGAACCTGAATTCCCAATACAACGCCAACCCATGAGATGACGTCATTCAGTGCCAGACTGCAACATGTTCTGTTCAGCGTCACCCACTTGACACGCTTTCATCAAAACTCCATGTCTGAAAATCCCCACAATGAAAGAAAACTCAAGCTGACAAACACAGGTTTGTCTATTGCACTTACCCTTGATTTGCCTTCTCCGTCCATTAAGTGTTCCACGTACGTTACCTCACCCACTACAAATCAGATTCCAGACGACACACACCAAGGGAGAGAAGCCGAGAGAACAATGGGGGTTTAGAGCAGACACAAGCGGTTGGTGACCGTGAGCTCGGCCTGCTACTCCAGAGCCTCCCCCCAAGCACCTCAGTAGCACAATTCTGGTACAGATCTACAAAAAGCTGTTACTGGATCTTAAAATGGTTTCTTAGCCTGTCCTTGCCGAGTCCCAAAACACAAAGACCAATAGAATGAAAAGAACAATAGTAAAATAGCTACCAGCCCTGTTATCGGATGGATTGTCATCATGGAGGAACCCTTTTCTAAATATGACAGAATGAAAGTTAGCGAAGCCTTTTGAAACCACAAGTCCACCCTTCCAAAATCCATGTTCCTTGTTAAATGTATTTAGAACCATTGACTGATACAACGGTTCTGCCGCACCTTTGAATGAACACACAAAAAACTAAATTGTACCAACTCAGCTCCAATGTCTGAAGGACATGGAATGACATTTTTGGAAAGCTGTACATACATTGGACCTGGAGGCACAACAGTGTCCAACTTAGTAACTAACAGAGGGACAACCATTGCTAATTCCAGCAAATGAGTCAGCACCATAAATGGACATGAACCAATCCTCAGCTGAAACAAGAACAGGCATAAGAAGATGCTTCATTTTGTAGACCTGTACCCCAAGAAATCTCAAACACACATCAGTGATCGGTACAACATGGAGATCTGCGGAAACAACAAACCTAAAAAAAGAGAATGCAATTTAACGCCACATTCAATTATATCCAAACACTAAATTCTGTTTCTGAAAAGCATTGGTAACTTCTCAGAACACCTATGCTTTATCGTGATTAAAAGCAGGTGCTATTTACTACATTCGTTCTAACATCTATCTATAGCTTTGCCAAAAACATGTAAACGTCTGTTTAAACTGTTAGATAAACAGTACACCGTTTTGTTGCAGGATTCAAATTGAAGATAAGTTGAGGACAACTGATCCATGCTGCAAATTAAGATAATTACAGAACCATTTATCAAACATTAAATTCTTACATTTGACAATCTCCAAGTAACGGATCACGCAGAACATAAGCAGCAAGAACTGCTTTAACAATTGTAGCGTAAGCAACTGAGAGCAATTCATTATGTCTCAAGGTAATAAGTATGTTTTTCTATTTTTCTGCATTTGTGAGAAACACAATTTGCTATATACACACACACACCATTCCAGACCCAACAGCAATTTATGGCCCATATACTATAAGCTCTGTACTTCATTTGAAGAGCCCCCTTTAGTTGGTAGATACCCATTGTTCAATCAAGTGTAGCTGAAGAGATCAAGCACTCCAAAGTTGAGTACAAATTTATAATGCTATTCGCAGCACTATAAAAATGACTAGCCAAAGGCACAAATCACAGAGAAGTATTCTGAAATCTGAAACATCCCGAACACAGGCCAATCCATGGAAAAGCCGCTCCCATTTGAAGTTTTGCCGCCTAGTCCGCATACCAGGAACCTCATAGCTAATAATTGCAACTTGGGTCTTTACAGGCCAGAGGCCTTCCAGTCAACATGGTGAAGTGGTTCAACACAAATGACCAGTTATGGGAGGCTTCATTAGCCTTGTTGGTCTTCATATCTATAGCAGATCCAACACTACTCTTAACACCTTACCTTTTTCTTTCATTAGATCTTTGAGTGCCTGCCATTTCACATCGTATGGGATGTTGCTGACAAACACACGGTATCTCTTTGATGGGTTTCCATAGGGCTCAAAGCGACCACCTCCACGCTTCTGGGGCCTCTCCTTCCTGGTATTTGGTTCATGCCTGGCCTTGCCGTTCATTTCCCTTTGTAAAGAAAAAACATATTAGCTAGATAATTACCTAATACATACATAAGAATAGATGAACTCATTAAGGCTTTAGTTAGCTGGCTAGTTAAATTAGCTGCAACAAAATCAGACCGCTTTGCTAGCTACCCGACCGATAAGCCTAGCTACCTGGAGTGGAGCCTGATCTCTCACTCACGATCATGGTAGGGAGGTCGAATTAATGGGCTGCTGCACCGTCATTATGGGGAGCTCTTTCTAGAGCGCCAGGTTAAAACTTGTCCATAAGAGCATTTTCTTAATTTATAAAATGGCTAAACTTATGAGAAAAGTATTGATGAAATCTGAGTTTGCTTCATTTGCCATCAGACCAAATTAAGACAATTTTACCTTCTAATGTATATTACGCTACTTTCCATGATGCGGACAGTATGCGTTAGTAGATTATACAAGCTGACGTTTTGACCACATCGAATTGGGGGGAATTTATAGTAAACACAATGACAAGATCAATTGCTTAACCTCTTCCAGCTAGGGTCCCATTTTCCCGAATTTTCGCCTGTCTGACGTGCCCAAAGTTAAATGCCAGCCACTCATGGCCAGAAACTAGGATATTCACATAATTAGTACTATTGGATAGGAAACACTGAAGTTTCTAAAACCATTAAGATATAGTCTGTGGGTATACCAGAACAGATATAGCAGGCAAAAACCCGAGAAATTTCTGTCCGGAATTCCTTTTTCTGTTGCCTTCCTCACACTTTGAAGCCCTGGTAATATAAATCAAATGGGGAATAGGACACAGGTTGCAGTACCTATGGCTTCCACTGGATGTCAACAGTCTTTGGAAAGTGTCTGGAGGAAAAAGCCCTGAGGGGATCCTTAAAGAAGAAGAAATACTACAGGAAGGGAAAAATGTAAACAACCGTGCACGTTCACGAGAACGTGAGCGCGCCCAGCTTTCTTTTCCTTTTATAACGTTTCAGTTACCATCCGTGTAAAATATGATCGCTATTATTCATAAAAGAATACATAAGGATGCATTATTAATGATATTTGATTTGTTTGTGAAAAAATGAAATATAACTTGAACGCGATCCCTTCACTGTAAAACGGGCGAGTAGACTGACAATGCTTGGTGGAGTAGCTGAATATAATGTGCCAACAAAACAGATTTATGGATATAATGAATTACTTTTTCTAACAAAAGAACCATGGATTCTCTTGTTTGGACACTTGGGAAGACCTCAGCAGAAGTTATTTGAAAGGTAAGCGATTTATATTAGCTGTGATATGGACATTTTGAGAACCGAGCTGGATATGAATTTATGCTAATGTGGAAAATATGTGAGGTACTAGCCTCAATCAAATGTAGTGCTTTCGCCGTAAAGCCTTTTAAAAATCTGACAACGCAGTGATATTGCCAAGAAGCAGAGCTTTTGATGGCTATGCAACACTTGTATATCGAAGGATGTTAAAATATTACGAAAATATGTGAGGTACTAGCCTCAATCAAATGTAGTGCTCTCGCCGTAAAGCCTTTTAAAAATCTGACAACGCAGTGATATTGCCAAGAAGCAGAGCTTTTGATGGCTATGCAACACTTGTATATCGAAGGATGTTAAAATATTACGAATTTGTATTTTGAATTTGCCGCATTACGTTTGCTCTGAAAACGATCCCGCTAGTGGGATCCGTGCGCAGAGAGGTTAAAAACAGATGTGAAAAAATAAATAATGTCCATACACACTGGGGGACGCATCTTGCTATCATTTCCCCCCCTTCAAATGGCACGGATAATTTGGGGCAGTCTCTTAGTCTTGGGGTGGTCTCCAGATTGTCATACCGACCATGTGCCATCACGGGATATTTGGTAACACTGAGCCTCTAATACCGAAGATCAACAATGCTAAACAATTATATGTAAAAGTTCATAGAGAAAGCTAGCATTTAGTTAACGAGTGCATTGCAAACATTTTATACAGTCTCTGACCTAAACTATTTGCAGGACAGACATCCCATTTTAGAAATTAACTCAAAAATGCTACTCACAGTTTACCGATTCTGCACGCACAAATCAAATATTAGACAGCAAGGCTCTTGATCCAGGAGGGGATTCTCTGCTGATTCAAAGCCAAGCTTGATTTTGGAAGAAGCTAACCATTTAGCGAGATAGCAACATAGTTTCTAAATGAGCAAACCAAATGCACAACTATAGCACATTTTAGACAGTTAACTTAATAGTTTAGATATCTAGCTGGCAAACATTTAATTGTGAATTCCATACCGTAACTAGATCACTGAGTGCGTGCTGCACAACACAGTGACACTTACTGCGTTGGCAACCCACTTGACTCAAAATGCAACACTTCAAAATGTAGCTAGATGTCTTCTACAACTTGTCCTCTAACCATTGATGTACACGATATTCCCATATTACGTGTGGTTTTTGAGCTGTGTTAACAGGAATCGTAACCTCTCCCCCCCTTTGTGCAATTGATTTCAACGTGATAAATCGATGAGTGACTGACAAGCAATGTCCCCTCTAAGCTGCGCAAGTGCGCGGCCTCACACCTCCTGCAAGACTGCCGCGTAGAAGAAATGCCAGGCCACGCAGAAATGCAAGAGATTGAACCTCACTGAGTTCGCACTATCTAGATACGTTTTTGTGATCGAACCAACATTATATGAGACCCTTTTCAATGCAACAAACCAGAACAAATCTAACTTTGTAAGATTGAGTCTGACTTTGTTGTAGAAAGAGCCAGAGCGCAAAGGAATAGAACTCTATTAGCAGGGATCTCTTTCAATTACCCACAATTGAATGCGCTTTTCAGATCATATCAACAAATGTGCACACGCGAGGCTATTCTTTGCAAGTTATAACCCAGTTATAGATAAGTATAGATCAGCAATGGGTAGCTACTGCTTCATAGAAGAGCTCAAAACATGTAGGCTACATTTCTTTGAAAATTCAGTCAGGTAAAAAGCTTGTCTTAAATTAAGGGGCAGTGTCTTTTGAGACAGGCAGAGGGGTAGCCTATATTGTTTAATTGTTTGCATGGCAATTACTTTGTGGTTTCTTGCAGCATACAATGCAATTTACAGTCAAGTAAAAATATTTAATTGCAAGCCCTTCATAATGTATTTTTTTTTTTTTTTTTTTAAACAGTTTTATGCAACGTAGGCCTGCATTGAACGCCACAGGCTACTGCAGGCCCTCTCAGAAACCAAAAACTATTTCCAAGTGGAAATGTTATGGGATTTCCTTCTTTGGTTTTGTTGATAGGCCTACATTATGCTAAAATAGCCACAATGGCCAATTGGCTACGGTCTACAACTGTACTGGTACAGCCTCAGTGCTCACAGTAAACGTGCGCTGGAAGTTGCATAAAGTTTTCACAACGTTCTAGTTTCCATTCACAAGACCTCAAATTTCCTCAGTGCCCCAGAAAATTAGAGGGAACATTGATGACACGTGTTGCTTTTCTCTTCGTTTTGGTGACCCCGTATCAAAACTCAACATTCTAAAATGTAGCTGACTGTCCTCTAACCAATGATGTAAAAGTCTCCAGTTTCCATGTATTTTTCTAATCTCTCAATCAATGAGAAGACTTGAAAGACAAAATGGCAGAGTACACATTGTTGGATTGCTTAAATGACCACAAAAAATATTTTAACGCATTTTCTAAACAGACCCCCTGCAACTGGACAGACGTTTTATGAGACCCCTGTCTCCACGAATCGATGATGAAGATAGTATCATCCATACCAGGTTAGTTGAAAAATATCTAGTGACGTTTTGTATAGCTACACCTGTAACTACCAGTATAATGGTCCAAATATTTTTGGTTTAAATCACATCGGGTGTTACAATCTGTAGCTAGTGATTGATGGAGTCGGTCTAATGGTGAACAAGAGTTGAAACTTCCACTTACCAAAAAAATGGCTAGCTACCCTTTGTATTGATATCTAGAAATGTAGCTGTAATTTATTAGCTAGCTAAATGCAAACTCTTCATTAGTGTTGTATTGGTTATTCTTAGGCCAACTTCAAGAGCCTGTCCGAGTATTTCTGGCCTGATCTTACTAGTTGCTCTAGCTAGCTAAGGAGTCACGACTTGGCTACGACTCCCATACAAGCTGGCTAAGACAGACAGACAGCACGTGGCGGACGGGGTGGCTTAATCATTTTCAATTAAGCCTAGGCGGAGGGCGAAATTCTATCCAGGTGGAGCAGTCGGCGGTGCTCGTGGAAGCCGCTCAGCAGAGGCGGAGAAAATAGGATTCTGCTCTATTTTTTCCAAGCGATGCGGTCAGTGGAAAACAGTCTCTCGTGGTTAAACGTGAGCGTATACGTCCAACAGCTTGCCCACTTTAGCTAGCTAGCTATTTTTTTATTAATTTCTGTTGCATGTAAATTCATTTTAATGCATGCTTATGGTGTCAAAGCAACAAAAATCACACGTCAATAATATTTATTTAGCTGCTATTGTCACTGTCACCCTTGTTTGAAGGCACTAGCCGCTTTGACTAGAGGGGAAAGTAGCGTACTCGGCGGGGAACTCTGAAATATTCCACTGGCTGTCTGAAACGAGCTTAGCTTCCCTTCGCCCTAGCCGATTAAAGTCAACTACAAGATTTATGATGGAGTGGAGCGGGGACTAGTGTGGGTGTACTGAAGCGCCAATGTCACAAAACGTAGTTATCAAAAACTACTGATTTCAGCACCCAAAGAATAGCCCGAAATTAAACATTGTAATTGCGGGATTTTATTTGGGTGCTAATTATAAGATTGATAAAACCTTCCATTGTATGTGATGTCGAAGCTCCAGTCCGCCCACACTAGTCTCCACTCAGCTCCATCGTAAATTGAGGAGGAGTTTAGTCTGCTACTTTCACCCCTTTTCCAGATATGCAATATATTCCATAGATGGGTTAGCTGACAAAAACAATGTGCATGGAGCAGAAGTCTGCGTATTGTCATTTTGAATGGCCAGATCACTAGCAAGAACATGAAACAAGCTAGTTTCTTGTCATTGATACCATGTCTTATTTTGAGGTGACTGATTTCATGTCAATAACAATGGATTTCAGAGAAGTGCTGATTGTGCAAATGTATTTTTATTTATTTTTTATAAATATTGAAGACAAAATATAGCTTACATGTCAACAACCTAAACCAACCCTGTCTGTTTTGCCCCATAGTGCCGCACGGCTCAGTTGTTGCTAAACAACCAACCCGTATCGTGTTTGAATAACTAGCTAGTTGGCTATTACGCAAGTCCAAATACACTGAACAAAAATAAACACATTTTTTTTTTTTTTTTTTACTGAGTTACACTTCATAAGTAAATCAGCCAATTGAAACAAATTAGGCCCTTATCTATGGATTTCATATAACTGAATACAGATACGTTTTATTTATTTAACTAGGCAAGTCAGTTAAGAACAAATTCTTATTTTCAATGACGGCCTAGGAACAGTGGGTTTTACCTTTTCAGCTCGGGGATTCGATCTTGCAACCTTTCGGTTACTAGTCCAACGCTCTAATCACTAGGCTACCTGCCACCCCATATGTTGATTGCATACCTTAAAAAGAATGGTAGGGGCATGATCAAAAAAACAGTCAGTATCTGGTGTGACCACCATTTACCTCAGTGCGACACATCTTCACAGTTGATCAGGTTGTTGATTGTGGCCTGTGGAATGTTGTCCCCTTCTTCAATGGCTGTGCAAACTTAATGGATATTGGCGGTAACAGGAACCTGTCACAGTATCTCTGCATTCAAATTGCCATCGATAAAATGCAATTGTGTTGTCCGTAGCTTATGCCTGCCCATACCATAGCGCCACCATGGGGCACTCTCTTCACAACTTTGACATTAGCAAACTGCTCCCACCCAACACCATATACGCTGTCTGCCATCTGCCCAGTACAGTTGATACCGGGATTAATCCGTGAAGAGCACACTTCTCCAGCAAGGCCGAACTGCAGTCAGGTCAAGACCCTGGTGAGGACGATAAGCACGCAGATGAGCTTCCCTGAGAAGGTTTCTGACAGTTTGTACAGAAATTCTTTGGTTGTGCAAACCCACTGTTTCATCAGCAGTCAGGGTGGCAGGTCTCAGAACTTCCAGCAGGTGAAGAAGCCGGATGTGGAAGTCCTGGGCTGGCGTGGTTACACATGGTTTGCGTTTGTGAGGCCGGTTGGACAGAGCCCAATTCTCTAAAATGAATTGAGGCAGCTTATGGTAGAGAAGTAATATTAAATTATCTAGGGACAGTTCTGGTGGACAATTGGCAGTAAGCATCCCAATTGCACGGTCTGTCAAAACTTGAGACATTTGTGGCGTTGTGTGACAAAACTGCACATTTTAGAATGGCCTTTTACTGTCCACAGCACAAGGTGCTGTTTAATCAGCTTCTTGATATGCCACACCTGTCAGGTGGAGGGATCATCTTGGCAAATTAGAAATGCTCACTAACAGGGTTGTTACATTTGTGCACAACATTTGAGAGAAATAAGCTTTTTGTGCGTATGCACAATTTCTGGAACATAAGACCAACACTAATATAGTGTTAATATAAAATATATATTTTTTTTAAATAAAAATGGATGGCGAGGTCAAGTTGGTCAGTTAGCTAGCTAGTTAATTATTTTGTGGAGGGCTAGCTATTTACTGTAGCTAATTTGCTAATCTCATGCCAGTGCAAGCACATTTGTGGCTAACGTTAGCAGAATCAATTGATTAGATAGTTAGTGGTGATTAGCCAGTTAGATAACCATTAACCTAGCTGCTACTAGGTTGTTGGAGACAATGTACACGTAGCCAAACCTTAGCGAGCAGGAAGGTAAGTTAACAAGTTTAGTTAGCCAACTAGCTAATGTTAGCTAACAAAAGAATAAATTAATGAAACGAAACGTTACCCCTGGCCTGGTTTCTCCGTAGCAGCGGCCTCGGTCGACATATTCGCAGCTTATCCTGTTTCCGCTGTTTTGTTGCTGAATGAATTTGTAGAGCACCTCAACAAAGTTATACAAATTTTGCCTACGTTTGGCAGTAGACCTTCACTTACGCAGTATTGAATAAATATAGGGTTTAATGTATGACTTTGGAGAGACTGGTCAGCTGCAAGCTAGTGAAATGGCGGATGAATTCTTCTTTGGGTTTTATGGCTAACTACACTCAAAAGATATATTGTTGTCGCCACCAACTGGCCGGAGAAATGCATCCATTTGGGAGAGGCCATAGACGGATTAGCTGAGAACTTCACGAAAACGATGCCCACGCAAATGACAACACGGAGAAAAACACATATTTTAAAAATACATTAAAAAAAAATACATAAACAAAATAAAAAAAAATAACAACAGGGTCAATTCCGGGACTACAGAATCATGGGAGATTGAGTTTCACAGTCCCGTCACTGACAGCGCGGCACTTTCAAGTCATAATATGAGTATGAAATAAATAAATCGCCAAAGAGTATTTCCATGTGCTTACACGACTTGTATTATTGTCTTTTTGCATAAATCATAAAAGCTAGTAGATTTTTAAACAGCTAGCTAAAAGGCCAGCTAACGTTAACCTTTGCATACAACACCGTTTGCCAGAGCGAATAAAGATCACTTCCTGTCCACAAGACGATAAAGCAATACACGTAACTGATTAAAATACAATTGTTTAGAATTATGCTGGAAGAAATACAGAAAATACTAGATTATTGATTATCGGATAAATTACCTCACTTTTTCACTGTAAAATAGCTAGCGACGTCCAAATAAACAGTTATTTGTACTACAGCACAAACCCCGAGAGGATGGAGTTATGGGGTTAAGAAGGCGTGGCATTGATCGAGTGCCATGAATGAGCATGGTTTCACCGAGGTAAAGTTAGTTTTATATTCACACGTTCCGACATTCAACAGACAATCAGACATTCGCCAAAAGCCATTTAAAAATGTAAAAATCAATAGCTATTTCACCGTTTGTCACAGAATCATCAAACTATGTATGATGTATTCTATACATGTCTGGCATACTTTTACAACATTTGTTTTGAGGAAAAATTACAGTTTTGATTTTATAGAAATACATTTAACAGACATTCGCCAAAAACAATTAAGAAATGTAAAAGTCAATAACTAATTCACCGTTTGTCACAGAATCATCAAGCTAGATATGATTTATTCTATAAATGTCTAGCATACTTTTATAAACTTTGCTTTTGAGTAGAAATTCCAGTTTTGATTTGATAGAAATACATAAAATCTCAAATATTGCATTTAAAGAAAATCTAATTCAGTTACTGTCTCAGAAAAAGGTGAAAATCTGCATTTTTTTGCAATAACTTAAAAAAAAAAATGTTAATTTCAAGTGAAATGTGTTCTATATGAAGATAGACAATGTTTACATAAAGTTGTACAATGTTTACAATCTTAAATTGTATGCCAAATCAATGTTTGCATTTTTAGTGCAACCGTTACACATTTTAAAGTAGTTACAAGACACAACAGTAATTTATTAATAGATCTCTAATTTAACAGCAAAGAGGCCCCTTCCAATCATTTTCTATGTTGGCTTTGTTGAAGTCCTTCTTTGTCATCCCCAGACAAGCTGAATGGGACCATCTCTGGCACACAGAGCATTCTATCTGCAGAATTAAAAACATAAAACAGGGTTTATTTACATGTAAATTACAGTTCTGGAATACCCAAAGTCTGTTACATGCTTTTGCAACTAGGAACATTTTCAAAATTAAATTGGATTTTTGTTCAATTCCTAAATTGACTTTACATTACGTGCTTTTGACCACAATCCTGACAGAAGCACATATAACTGTGTTGTTAATCATTGTTGAGTATTCAGACAATATAAACCATATAGTAAATAAAGGCATATAAAAGGTATCACACATCAATGTTGTAATATCAAATATTACAATAATGCCAGTCTTTGAAATCCAAATCAGTTTAATCGTCACTTGTGCCAGATACAATGTGTGTACCTATTACAGTGAATTTCTGTCATAGTATGTATCTGGTATCTCTCATAGTAGAATAATAACATAGAGTAATGATAATAAAACATTAGAGCAATAACTAGGGTTGCAAAGGGCTGGAACAGTTCTAGGTCTTGTGGCATATTTTGGTTAAACTATCCCCAATTCAATGGAATTGCAACCCTCTGCATGCACAGTGCATTCTTCCATCACATGTGCAGTGCATTCTTCCATCACATGTGCAGTGCACTCTTCCATCACATGTACAGCTGATTCTCAAGAACTTGCACACTAATGAGGTGCTATTGAGCCCACACTACTACACTGTATGAGCCAAGGACTACATGGTAAGTTTTTATTACAATACTGGGTGAGGTGAATATATTTTATATCACATACATTTATTTTTGTTAACTAGTAAATAGTAGCCTACAGCAACGTGTGTTTAAATCATTTCTAACTTAACAATTTCTGCTAGTTAGTTTTTGCTACCATATGGGGTTTAGCTTGCTTGAGCCTGCTAACTGAGGAGTGTTAAATTCACCTGTTTTCATACATGTTTCATTTTAAAACATTTATCTTACAAAGGAGTTGTTTAATCTAACTGCTTAACTATTTATCTGTACATGGAATTGTATTATTTTTTTTTTTTTACTCATTTTTTATCTAATCTTTATAGGAAAATGTGGAGACATTTCACTGCAGCTAATGTAGAAGGAAAAGCTGTGTAGGTTTGCAAATACTGTGCCAAATCATATGTGAAGAATGCAACAGATGCAGAATCATCTGGCCAAGTGCATCAAGTTCCCTCAGCGCTCACAACAAGCAACCTCTGACAAAAGTCCCTCTACTTCTATTCGAGGTGAAAATGATGAATCAGACACCTTATTGATAGCAACAGCTCATGGTCCTCCTGGAATCAGAAGTTCTTTTGACTCAATGGAGGAACGTAGACAGAGAAATGCTAGTGAACGTCTTCCTCGAGCTGTGTATGCAATTGGTTCACCTCTGATGCTCACAGGCAATGTGTATTGGAAGAGATTTCTGAATGTTCTTCGCCCAGCATACACCCCCTCTAACCAGACATGCTTTATCTACTAATTTGCTGGATGCAGAGTTCAACAGAGTTCAAGTGAAGGTCAAGCAAATCATAGAGAAAGCAGACTGGATTGCAATCATCTCTGATGGGTGGTCGACTGTTCGTGGGCAAGGAATAATTAACTACATCATCTCCACCCCTTAACCAGTGTTCTACAAGAGCACAGACACAAGGGACAACAGACACACCGGTCTCTACATTGCAGGTGAGCTGAAAGTAGTCATCAATGACCTTGGACCACAGAAGGTATTTGCACTGGTGACAGACAATGCTGCGAACATGAAGGCTGCTTGGTCTAAAGTGGAGGAGTCCTACCCTCACATCACACCCATTGGCTGTGCTGATCATGTAATGAATCTGCTCCTCAAGAACATCATGGCACTGAAAACAAATTGATACACTCTACAAGAGAGCCAAGTAAATGGTTAGGTATGTGAAGGGTCATCAAGTTATGGCAGCAATCTACCTCACTAAGCAAAGTGAGAAGAATAAGAGCACCACATTGAAGCTGCCCAGCAACACCCGTTGGGGTGGTGTTGTCATAATTTTTGACAGTCTCCTGGAGGGGAAGGAGTCTCTCTAAGAAATGGCCATATCACAGTCTGCTGACATGGACAGCCCCATCAAGAGGGTCTTCCTGGATGATGTATTTTGGGAGAGAGTGGTAAGCAACCTGAAACTCCTGAAACCTATAGCAGTAGCCATTGCACGGATTGAGGGAGACAATGCCATCCTGTCTGATGTTCAGACTCTGTTTGCAGATGTAGGAGAAGAAATTCGTACTGCCCTGCCCACTTCACTGTTGCTCCAAGCAGAGGAAACTGCAGTTCTGAAATACATCGAAAAGCGTGAAGACTTCTGCATGAAGCCCATACATGCCACAGCATACATGTTGGACCCCAAGTATGCTGGCAAGAGTTTCCTGTCTGGTGCAGAGATCAACAAGGCCTATGGTGTCATCATTACCATGCCTGGATGAGGGCAAGGTTCTTGGCAGTCAGGTGAAGTACACTTCCAAGCAAGGGCTTTGGGATGGAGATGCAATATTGCAGTCGTTCCAAACATCTCAGCCACCTGGTGGAAGGGACTTTGTGGATCTGAGGCTCTTTTCCACTGTTGCCTCAGTCATCCTCCAAATGCCACCAACATCAGCCGCCTCAGAGTGCAACTGGTCCTTGTTTGGGAACACACACACCAAAGCACGCAACAGGCTGACCAATACAAGAGTTGAAAAAATTGGTGGCCATCCAGGCAAATTTGAGGCTTTTTGAGCCTGACAACGAGCCATCCTCAACAAGGTTGAAAAGTGACAGTAAAGATGAGGCCTCAGAGTCTGATGTTCAAGAGGTAGACATTGAGGAGGTCCAGGGAGAAGACATGGAAGCCTGAGAGGAAGACAACCAAAGCTTTAGTTTCTAGACTATCATTTTACAGTTGAAGTTGGAAGTTTACATACACCTTAGCCAAATACATTTAAACTCAGTTTTTCACAATTCCTTACATTTAATCCTAGTAAAAAATTCCCTGTCTTAGGTCAGTTAGGATCACCACTTTATTTTAAGAATGTGAAATGTCAGAATAACAGTAGAGAGAACAATTTATTTCAGCTTTTATTTCTTTCATCACATTCCCAGTGGGTCAGAAGTTTACATACACTCAATTAGTATTTGGTAGCATTGCCTTTAAATTGTTTAACTTGGGTCAAATGTTTAGGGCAGTCTTCCACAAGCTTCCCACAACAAGTTGGGTGAATTGTGGCCCATTCCTCCTGACAGAGCTGGTGTAACTGAGTCAGGTTTGTAGGACTCCTTGCTCGCACAAGCTTTTTCATTTCTGCCCACACATTTTCTATTGGATTGAGGTCAGGGCTTTGTGATGGCCACTCAAATACCTTTACTTTGTTGTCCTTAAGCCATTATGCCACAACTTTGGAAGTATGCTTGGGGTCATTGTCCATTTGGAAGACCCATTTGCGACCAATCTTTAACTTCCTGACTGATCTTGAGATGTTGCTTCAATATATCCACATCGTTTTTTCTTCCTCATGATGCCATCTATTTTGTGAAGTGCACCAGTCCCTCCTGCAGCAAAGCACCCACACAACATGATGCTGCCACCCCTATGCTTCACGGTTGGGATGGTGTTCTTCGGCTTGCAAGCCTCCCCCCGTTTTCCTCCAAACATAATGATGGTCATTATGGCCAAACGTTATATTTTTGTTTCATCAGACCAGAGGACATTTCTCCAAAAGTACCATCTTTGTCCCCATGTGCAGTTGCATGGCAAGCGGTACCGGTGTGCCAAGTCTAGGACCAAAAGGCTTCTCAACAGTTTTTATCCCCAAGCCATAAGACTGCTGAACAGGTAATCAAATGGCTACCCGGACTATTTTCATTGTGTGCCCCCCACCAAACCCCACTTCTACGCTGCTGCTACTCTCTGTTTATCAGATATGCATAGTCACTTTAACTATACATTCATGTACATACTACCTTATGTCTTTACTTACCGATTGTTCACCTAATACCTTTTTTGCACTGTTGGTTAGAACCTGTAAGTAAGCATTTCACTGTAAGCTCTACACCTGTTGTATTCGACGCACGTGACAAATAAACTTTGATTTGCTTTGAAACGTAGTCTGGATTTTTTATGGTGGTTTTGAAGCAGTGGCTTCTTCCTTGCTGAGCGGCCTTTCAGGTTATGTCGATATAGGACTCGTTTTACTGTGGATATAGATACTTTTGTACCTGTTTCCTCCAGCATCTTCACAGGGTCCTTTGCTGTTGTTCTGGGATTGAGTTGCACTTTCACACCAAAGTACGTTAATCTCTAGGAGATAGAACGCGTCTTCTTCCTGAGTGGTATGACGGCTGCGTGGTCCCATGGTGTTTATACTTGCGTACTATTGTGTGTACAGATGAACGTGGTTTGGAAATTGCTCCCAAGGATGAACCAGACTTGTGGAGGTCTACAAATATTTTTCTGAGGTCTTGGCTGATTTATTTTGCTTTTTCCATGATGTCAAGCAAAGAGGCACTGAGTTTGAAGGTAGGCCTTGAAATACATCCACAGGGACACCTCCAATTGACTCAAATGATGTCAATTAGCCTATCAGAAGCTTCTAAAGCCATGACATCATTTTCTGGAATTTTCCAAGTTGTTTAAAGGCACAGTCAACTTAGTGTATATAAACCTCTGACCCAATGGAATTGTGATACAGTGAATTCTAAGTGAAATTGTAAACAATTGTTGGAAAAATTACAAAGTAGATGTCCTAACCGACTTGCCAAAACTGTACTTTGTTAACAAGACATTTGTGGAGTAGTTGAAAAATGAGTTTAATGACTCCAACCTAAGTGTATGTAAACTTCCAACTTCAACTGTATGTTGAAAACGTTTTTGGGAGATGCGATGGATCATTGGGGATCATTCAATATCCCCTTTCCCTTCGTTGTTCTGTGAAATCATCCCATGTGACAAAAAATATATATTGGAAGGATTTAATCATTTCCAATTTGTCTAATTATGACAAGGTGAAAGGTTTATGTTTCTGTCTCCATATGATATGGTAAATATATCCAATGCAAAAAACATCTACATGTCAATGGTATTAATATTAATTTGCATATATTTCCTTTAATTCACATATATTCCCGTTAATTCACATATATTCCTGTTAATTCCCACGGAAAACTTCCACTTCTGTATATTCCCCAAAATGTGCAATCCAAGCAACACAAGAATAACCCTGATACAAAAATGTTTCAAGACAAAGTTTCATACTTCTAAATGTTTTGAAGGATGAAACTACATGAGTTTTCATAGCCTACTGTTATATTTCACAAAGACAAACCCAGTTAGTCAGATGACCATCAGTTTTCTCTGGATGATGCGGGGCACACATTGAACAGTCTTGCTTTGCATTGAAGACTGGAAAAAAAGGACCAAATTTTCATGCATTGTTGACACATTTAAAGACGCTTTCTGGAACCCATAGTTCTAAAGGTTGTGCTTCAAAGACAAAATCTGTCCCACACAGTTGCATACTACATTGTTCTCCCACTGTCTGTGCTTTGCCCCCTTCCCACACCCTGTAGCAAAGGGTACCCCAAAGATCGTCTTTCTGCTTTACACGACCCATTGGAGCCAAAAGTTTACCTCGAAAACACCTAGTCAACCTTGTTGTAAGCTACTGTAAGTCTGAGAATTTCCCTCTTTTTTTCTGTATTTCCTGTTAGTCTAATGCAGAATAAAAACAACACCTCCCCTAATGGCTAAAACATAAAAACAGCAAGGTTCCTTGAGATCACCATGTGGGATTTAGAAATATATATGACATGAATTACAATAACTACAGTAGGTACATCAAACCTACATCAAAGTACATTAAACCTCCCAGAATGTATTTTCCAGTATCAGTATTTCATTTTTCTGGAGTTAATAGATTCAACTGTTCAACACTTACAGCCAAATGTTTAATGCCCAGAGTATTCCCAGAACACATTCTGGAAAGTCTATAGATTCAGAGGTCACTTTATTAGGTACAACCCCCTATGCATCTGGAACAGCGTGAATTCAAAAAAGTTGATGAAACTGGGAAAGGAGTCCAGTTGGAGTTTTATGACAGTCAGTACAAGCTGAGTGTTGGAATTATAAAAAAAACAGTTTTGTAACTTTTCTGAGTTACAAGACCATCACAGACTGTGCTGTCATTTTGCACTTTCTAAAGTTCAAACAAACAGTAACAGAATACCTGAATAATATTCTGCATGCTTTAGTGTCTAGCAAGCCAAGACCACTGGACTTGGTGTATGTAGGAGCAATTTATTTTCGTGAATAGGGTGGTGAACCTAATAAAGTGGCAACTGAGTGTAGATATTACAAACAACTCCTTTTGAGCAGTGTCTGTCTGTTATACGTTTGATCAGTGGGATAATGGTAAATCCGATCCCTAAGGTCCTCATAGGCTCACTTGGATATATAGAGTTGGAGGTAAATAAAAAAAATATGAAACTAGAACATTAAAACACTGGCAGAATTTTTTCATCCACATCCATTCACATAAAATATGTATTTTAAAGTATAAATACCCTTCTAAGAATTTTAAAAGGTTTGCAAATAATTATTTCTGCAAGGAATGTGAATTGAAAGGGATTTGGTAATATCTATGTAGGTGACGTAGTTTCTACACTGGTATAGTTGGTATAATGTGTTGTAGTTGCACACCTCCCTGCTGAATTATGTAGAGCTGGGCCAGTTTTCATGATCTTTTGTGAAAAACCAAATTTTCACATAGGCTTTGTGCTAGCAGTTTAAGAGAGAAAGAGAGCAAATAGCATAGGGACAGCCTGGGTGAAGTCCTAGTTTTTAATGGTTAATGCCAGTAGATTGCAGATGGAGTGACATACAGTTCAGAGGTAAATCATAATGTATACATTCAGCCCAAAAACCAAACATGTACCGTCTACTTTTTCTTATCCACCCTCTGGTATTGTTCAATACCCATGCTAATATAGATATATATACAGTATATACGTATGTTATGGTTCACTCTTTAGTTTTCCTTATCTCCACTGGAATGTTCATGTTGATCCTCTTTGTTATCTTGGTCCTCTTGATCCATCCACCTGTCTTCTTTGTTAGTCAGGCCTGACCCCCTTCATCACGTCGTTTTTTCCTGTAATCTAATTTAATATGATTGAAGAAGCAGAATTTTATGCCAGACCCCTTCTAATAGGCTATAACAGACTCGTTAGAACTTTGACCACACACCCTCTAGACGAACTACATGCCCTCTATCAAATCAAAACTGGAATTTTTACTCAAAACAAAAGTTATAAATGTATGCTAGACATACATTTATGTATTGTAACGTGCAATGTAAAGCGACCTTGAGCTATGGAAAGGCGCTATATAAATAAAACTTCTTCTTCTTCTTCTTATAGAATAAATAATACATAGTTTGATGTCTCTGTAAAAAAAAACAGTGAATTAGTTATTGATTTATACCGCTTTAAATGGCATTTTATATATTTTATATATTTCTATCGAGTCAAAACTGGAATTTCTACTCAAAACAAAGGTTGTAAAAGTATGCAAGACATTTATAGAATAAATCATATCTAGCTTGCTGATTCTGTGACAAACGGTGTATTAGTTATTGATTTTTACATTTTTAAATGGCTTTTGGCGAATGTCTGTTGAATGTTTTATTTTTATAAAGTTTTTATTTTACCAGGTAAATTGACTGAGAACACATTCTCATTTACAGCAACGACCTGGGGAATAGTTACAGGGGAGAGGAGGGGGATGAATGAGCCAGTTGTAAACTGGGGATGATTAGGTGACCGTGATGGTATGAGGGACAGCTTGGGAATTTAGCCAGGACACCGGGGTTATCACCCCTACTCTTACGATAAGTGCCATGGGATCTTTAATCACCTCAGAGAGCCAGGACACCCGTTTAACGTCCCATCCGAAAGACGGCACCCTACACAGTGTCTGTTGAATGTCCAAATGTGTGAATATAAAACCAACGTTTACCTCGGTCATGGTTTCCATGTTAGCAGTTTTCGAGCAGGTTTGGCCTACTTCGAAAACGATGTCGCGGGTAAAGATGTATTGGTCGGGCGTTGCCGCTGTTTTTGGGCCGCCATGGCATTTCTCTTCAAAATAAATTCACTGTGACCTGCTGTTGACTATCAGGCAGGTTGTTGCTTAGTGAATGAGTGAGTGGTGGGGAGGGCCAGAGGGGTGTGTATGTGCAGCTTAAAGGAGCAGACCCTTTCCCTAAAATGACATACCCAAATCTAACTGCCTGTAGCTCAGGGCCTGAAGCAAGGATATGCATATTCTTGGTACCATTTGAAAGGAAACACTCCAAGCCTGTGTGATATATCAAACCTGTCGTCTGGTTTGCTTGTTTAGCTTTCAATATGACCTGGCCAGCTAAAATCCCTGCTAGCTCACGTTAGCTATCTAGCTTGTTTCAACTCTGATTTGCTAGCTAATGTTAGGTAGCTAGCATTTGATGGCTGACTGTTATCATAAAAGTTTGTGTAGTGCAAAAATGAATGAAGGATCCAGCTATGGTGGTAATTCGTGTCATGTCTGACTACTGCAGTACTGCTTGTCCATATGCTAGCTAACAGCAACAAGACCAGAGCTAGCTAAATGTGTCAGCATCCAGCAGTGCTCAGCTTGGTGGTTGCATAGTAACAGCCTCACAGGTCCGAATTCTGGCATCAGTTGTGAAACTGGACTGTGCTGTCCCGGGTTTCCATCGACCCAAATCGAATTGTAGAATTCCATTCGAGTCAGCTCGAATTTGGACCCAATTTTAAGTGCCAGTGGAAACGGGGCTTCATGCACAGGTTAAAGTAAGGTGTTAGGGCCCGGCATAGCGTCCTGGCAAAATCAATTGCACTTTAACTTTTTTGTAAGGGGGGGCAGTTGAGCGACGCAAAGCGAAAAGCCAAATATTATGGATAAACTGACAAGATGACATGTCTCTCCGCGCTAACAATGTGAGTCGTTGTCCACAAAGCGGCACTGCGGGCTGTCTAGCTCCCGCCTATCATTACTTTCGATTGATGGATACGTCTCATTATTGTAATCCTTTTTTAAATATTCGATGAGGGTTGTTGATGTCAACCGTCTGTATGCAATGGAGAGAGAGGCTATGCTACTAGCCTCATGTCATGAATATGCATAGCCATATCCGACAACTCCAATATAAGGTGTTTTTTCTCAAAGTTGCCAGGATGTGTCCTACATATATCAGTACACTCGTAACAACTTAAGCATTACGAAACATCTATTCCATCAGATAAATAAACCTCTTGTAGCAAATAAGCCATTAATTTAGATTTGTTTTGTTGTTGACCAAATTCTACACACTCAATATAAAAACTCATTGCTTGGGGGCCCGAAACAACGAAAAACTCCACCTGCTGTAGAGAGAGAGATTTTCCGCCTGAGTTGGGCCTATTTTTTTCCCTCTGGAAAACTTGAACTTTATGCAAATACTCAAATTAGTGGAATCGGCTATTTCAGCCACACTCATTGCTGATAGGTGTATAAAATCGAGCACACAGCCATAGAAAAACATTGGCAGTAGAATGGCCTTACTGAAGAGACTTTCAACGTGGTATCATCATAGAATGCCACCCTTCCAACAACTCAGCTCGCCGGCTCGCCGCCATTGGACTCTGGGGCAGTGGAAATGTGTTCTCTGGAGTGATGAATCACGCTTCACCATCTGTCAGTCCAACAGATGAATCTGGGTTTGGCGGATGCCAGGAGAACGCTACCTTCTCCAATACATAGTGCCAATTGTAAAGTTTGGTGGAGGAGGAATAATGGTCTGGGGCTGTTTTTCATGGTTCGGGCTAGACCCCTTAGTTCCAGTGAAGGGATTTTAACACTACAGCATACAATGACATTCTAGACGATTCTGTGCTTCCAACTTTTTGGCAACAGTTTGGGGGATGTCCCTTTCCTATTTCAGCATGGCAATGCCCCCGTGCACAAAGCGAAGTTTGGAACCACCCAGACTCTTCCTAGAGTTGGCCGCCCGGTCAAATTGAGCAATCGAGTGAAAAGGGCCTTGGTCAGGGAGGTGACCAAGAACCCGATGGTCATTCTGACAGAGCTCCAGAGTGCCTCTGTGTCAACCATCTCTACAGCACTCCACCAATCAGGCCTTTATGGTAGTGTGGCCAGACGGAAGCCACTTCTCAGTAAAAGGCACATGACAGCCCGCTTGGAGTTTGCCAAAAGGCACCTAAAGGTCGCCCAGACCACAAGAAAAGATTCCCTGGTCTGATGAAACCAAGATTGAACTCTTTGGCCTGAATGCCAAGTGTCACGTCTTGGAGGAAACCAGGCACCATCCCTACGGTGAAGCATGGTGGTGGCAGCATCATGCTGTGGGGATGTTTTTCAGTGGCAGGGAGAGACTAGTCAGGATCGAGGGAAAGATGAATGGAGCAATGTACAGAGATCTCCTTGATGAAAACCTGCTCAGGACCTCAGACAGGACAACGACCCTAAGCACACAGCCAAGACAACACAGGAGGGGCTTCGTAGCAAGTCTCTGAATGTCCTTGAGTGACCCAGCCAGAGCCTGGACTTGAACCTGATCGTACATCTCGGGAGAGACCTGAAAATAGCTGTGCAGCGACGCTCTCCATCCGACCTGACAGAGCTTGGGAGGATCTGCAGAGAAGAATGGGAGAAACTCCCCAAATACAGGTGTGCCAAGCTTGTAGTGTGATACCCAAGAAGACTCAAGGCTGTAATCGCTGCCAAAGGTGCTTCAAACAAAGTACTGAGTAAAGGGTCTGAATACTTATGTAAATGTGATATTCCGTTTTTATTTTTAATACATTTGCAAAAAATTCAAAAAAACAGTTTTTTGCTTTGTCATTATGGGGTATTGTGTGTAGATTGATGAGGGGGAAAAAACTATTTAATTCATTTTGGAATAAGGCTGCAACGTAACAAAATGTGGAAAAAGTCAGAGTCTGAACACTTTCCCGAATGCACTGTATGCTTAGTTTAATACACTGAAAACTAACTTAAAGATACCAAAAACAATTTAGTCCAATCAATGTTGCTAAATCTCCTACTAGGCTATATACAATCTGATGCTGTCTGGAAAAAAATAGTATGACATGTTGCCGGCCTAGCATTTGATTGATTGATGCTAGCAAGCATTTGGCCTCCCTTGATAAAAAAATTATAAAAATAATTAGCCAAACAGCATTGAGCTGAGCTCAACTGTGGTTTGTCCTGGTGCAGCAAAACACCCCCCAAGAGAGGCCGGTTTGGATTTTGCTTCACACTAATCAAATTACATCCTAAGCTAAAGTCATCATTGTCAGACACATGTGACTGTTTCTGGTCTGCTTGTGTTGATGTCCTGCAGTAGCTAGCTTGCTTAATCAGCCCTTTCCTAAGCCATGGATGGAGATGTGGATTTGGACTTGTGGATTGGACTGAATTCTCTGTACAGGCCAATGATTGTGAAAGCGATTCTGATCTAACCATAAATTCCTATATTGTGCCACTGGCCTGAGACGATTGAAGTCAAGTGCACAAGTAGGGTGAAATGTCTTTCTTGCTTGCTCTTTCCCAAACAATGCAGTAATCAATATCAGTAGCAGTGGTGGAAAACGTACCCAATTGTCATACTTGAGTAAAAGTAAAGATACCTTAATAGAAAATGAGTAAAAGTAAAAGTCATCCAGTAAAATACTACTTGAGTAAAAGTCTAAAAGTATTTGGTTTTAAATATACCTAAGTATCAAAGTAAATTGCTATCAAGTAATTGCTAAAATCTACTTAAGTATCAAAAGTAAAAGTAGAAATCAAATCAAATTCCTTAAATTAAGCAAACCAGATGGCATCATTTTCTTGTTTTTTTATTTATTTATGGAGAGCCAGGGGAACACTCCAACACTCAGACATCACTTACAAAGGAAGCATTTGTATTTCGTGAGTCCGCCAGATTGGAGGCAGTAGGGATGACCAGGGATGGTCTCTTGATAAGTGTGAGATGGACAATTTTCCTGCCCTGCTAAGCATTCAAAATGTAAGTACTTTTGGGTGTCAGGGAAAATGTATGTCATAAAAAGTACATTATTTTCTTTAGGAATGTAGTGAAGTAAAAGCAAAAGTTGTCAAAAATATAAATAGTAAAGTACAGATACCCTAAAAAACTACTTAAGTAGTACTTGAAAGTATTTTTACTTAATTACTTTACAGCTTTGATCAGTAGTACTATAATAATAATAAATAAATAAGTCAAGTAGAACAAAAACACACAAGAAATAGAAGTAAGAAGAACATGAGAAAGTAATAAGCTATATGCAGGATCAGTTCCAGGGTTAGTTTCATTATCATATTTCCGATGTGCAGGGATGCAGGGGTTGGAGGGTTAGATATGTGTAGGGGTATGGTGACTAGGCATCTGGATATACTGACTCGTGTGTAGAGTCAGTATGAATGTGTGTGCGTGTTATGAAGTGGAGGTGTTTAACTAGTGTTTAAATAGTAAACATACAAATATTTGACTAACTGGGGACATTAGTCCCCACAAGGTCAAATGCTATTTCTAGTGGGTTTAGGGTTAAGGTTAGAATTAGTGTTAGGGTTAAAATTAAGTTTAGGGTTAGGAGCTAGGGTTAGTTTTATGGTTAGACGCTATGGTTAGGTTTAGGGTTAGGGTTAAGTTTAGGTTTTGGGTTAAGGTTAGGGTTAGGGTTTAGGGAAAATAGGATTTTGAATTGGGTTAGGGTTAGGGCCTGTACCCTACCTGCCCTAAGCACTCTCCTGGCCCCTTACTCTAAGTCTGAATTTGTCCTGCTTGGTGACCTAAACTGGGACATGCTTAAACCACCTGACCAAGTCCTAAATCTTTCTCAGATTATCACCAATCCCACAAGGTATGACTCCAAACACCCAGAAAAGGCTACTCTCCTTATCCTCACAAATAATCCTGATAGGTATCAGTCTGGTGTTTTCTGTAATGACCTTAGTGATCACTGTTTTACAGCCTGTGTTCGTAATGGCTGCTCAGTGAAAAGACCTGTCCTGATTTGTCATAGACGCTTGCTAAAAAACTTTAATGAGCAAGCCTTCCTTCATGAACTGGCCTCTGTAAAATGGTATAGAATCAGCTTGATCCCTCTGTCGAAGACGCTTGGACCTTCTTTTTTGATATTTTCAGTGGTATTGTTAACAAATACGCCCCCATAAAGAAAATTAGAATTAAAAACAAGTTCAGGCCCTGGTTCAACCGTGATCTTGCAGAGTTAATACACCTCAAAAATTGCATTTGGCGAAAGGCTCGGCACATGCATACTCAGGCTGACTGGCTATCGTTCAGGCAAATGAGAAATAAGTGCACTCAGGCTATCCAGAAGGCCAAAGTGAGTTACTTTAAGGAGCAGTTCTCTCTCTGTAGAGAAGACCTGGAGAATAAACCCTCCTCCTCACAGCTGCCCATGTTCCTTAATGTTGATGATGTGGTTGTTACTGACAAGAAGCACATGGCTGAGCTCTTTAATCACCACTTCATTAAGTCAGGATTCCTATTTGACTCAGCCATGCCTCCTTGCCCGTCCAACATTTCCTCATCTCCCACCCCCTTCTAATGCAACTATCCCTGATGATTCTCCCTCTTTTTACTCTGCCCTGCTACAAAGTTTCTCCCTGCAAGCACTCACTGAGTCCGAGATGCTAAAGGAGCTCGTTAAACCCCCATAATGTCACGATCGTCATTACAATAAATGGACCAAGGCGCAGCGTGCGTAGAGTTCCACATTTTAATAGAAGTGAAACATACAAAAACAACAAAGAAAGAACTGATCGTACAAATACGTAGCGCTCAACGGCACCAACAAGAACAATATCCCACCAACACAGGTGGGAAAAGGACTACCTAAGTATGATCCCCAATTAGAGGCAACGAATAACAGCTGCCTCTAATTGGGAACCATACACAAAACCAATATAGAAATAAATAACTAGAACCCCCCCCCTAGTCACGTCCTGACCTGAAACACCATAGAGAACCCAGAGGGCTCTCTATGGCCAAGACGTGACACAAAAAACATCTGGGTCAGTCTTCTTTTAGGTTGCTGCCCCTATCATCGCAGAGCCTATCTCCAACCTTTTAAACCTGTCTCTCCTTTCTGGGGAGGTTCCCATTGCTTGGAAGGCAGCCACAGTTCGTCATTTATTTAAAGGGGGAGATCAAGCTGATCCTAACTGTTATAGGCCTATTTCTATTTTGCCCTGTTTATCAAAAGTGTTGGAAAAACTCAATAATCAACTGACTGGCTTTCTTGATGTCTATAGTATTCTCTCGGGTATGCAATCTGGTTTCCGCTCAGGTTATGGATGTGTCACTGCAACCTTAAAGATCCTCAATGATGTCACCATTGCCCTTGATTCTAAGCAATATTGTGCTGCTATTTTTATTGACCTGGCCAAAGCTTTTGATACGGTAGACCATTCCATTCTTGTGGGCCAGCTAAGGAGTATTGGTGTCTCTGAGGGGTCTTTGGCCTGGTTTGCTAACTACCTCTCTCAAAGAGTACAGTGTCTAAAGTCAGAAAATCTGCTGTCTCAGCCACTGCCTGTCACCAAAGGAGTACCCCAAGGCTCAATCCTAGGCCCCACGCTCTTCTCAATTTACATCAACAACATAGCTCAGGCAGTAGGAAGCTCTCTCATCCATGTATATGCAGATGATACAGTTTTATACTCAGCTGGCCCCTCCTCGGATTTTGTGTTAAATGCTCTACATCAAAGCTTTCTTAGTGTCCAACAAGCTTTCTCTACCCTTAACCTTGTTCTGAACACCTCCAAAACAAAGGTCATGTGGTTTGGTAAGAAGAATAACCCTCTTCCCACAGGTGTTATTACAACCTTTGAGGGTTTAGAGCTTGAGGTAGTCACCACATACAAGTACTTGGGAGTATGGCTAGACAGTGCACTGTCCTTCTCTCAGCACATATCAAAGCTGCAGGCTAAAGTTAAATCTAGACTTGGTTTCCTCTATCGTAATCCCTCATCTTTCTCCCCAGCTGCCAAACTAACCCTGATTCAGATGACCATCCTACCCATGCTAGATTACGGAGACATAATTTATAGATCGGCAGGTAAGGGTGCTCTCGAGCGGCTAGATGTTCTTTACCATTTGGCCATCAGATCTGCCACCAATGCTCCTTATAGGACACATCACTGCACTCTATACTCCTCTGTAAACTGGTCATCTCTGTATACCCGTAGCAAGACCCACTGGTTGATGCTTATTTATAAAACCATCTTAGGCCTCACTCCCCCCTATCTGAGATATCTATTGCAGCCCTCATTCTCCACATACAACACCCGTTCTGCCAGTCACATTCTGTTAAATGTCCCCAAAGCACACACATCCCTGGGTCGCTCCTCTTTTCAGTTTGCTGCAGCTAGCGACTGGAACAAGCTGCAACAAACACTCAAACTGGACAATTTTATCTCAATCTCTTCATTCAAAGACTCAATCATGGACACTCTTACTGACAGTTGTGGCTGCTTTGTATGATGTATTGTTGTCTCTACCTTCTTGGCCTTTGTGCTGTTGACTTTGCCCAATAATGTTTGTACCATGTTTGTGTGCTGCTACCATGTTGTGTCGCTACCATGTTGTTGTCATGTTGTGTTGCTACCATGCTGTGTTGTCATGTGTTGCTGCCTTGTTATGTTGTTGTCTTAGGTCTCTCTTTATGTAGTGTTGTGTCTCTCTTTTTGTGATGTGTGTTTTGTCCTATATTTATATTGTATTTATTTTTGAATTTTTTAAATCACAGGCCCCGTCCCGCAGGAGGCCTTTTGCCTTTTGGTAGGCAGTCATTGTAAATAAGAATTTGTTCAGCAGGAGGACTTTCTTTCACACAGCCTGATATAGAGGTCCTGGATGGCAGGGAGCTCAGACCCAGTGATGTACTAGGCTGTCAGCACCACCCTCTGTAGCACCATGCGATCGAGACCGGTGCAGTTGCCATAACAAGTAGTGATGCAGCCAGTCAAGATGCTCTCAATGTGGCAGCTGTAGAACTTCTTGAGGATTTGAGTAGACCCTTGATAAAGTATAAATTGACAGGAGTGGTCATCAGATGAAAAAAGAAGCCAGCATTATTTAACCACCAACTGTAGATATTATCACTGATATAGCCTAGCTATGTAGGCCTATTACTACTGTAATGGAATGCCAGGAATACTGTAGTACAGTTTACATTGGCGCCAGTGAACTCCTCCCCTTCTGCAGAGCCAGGAAGATCCCCTCTTCTTGCGGTCGGTTGGAGACTGTGACAGCCAAGGCATTGTCTCGCGCATTGGGTTACAGGAAAAATAAGGACGGAGCAAACACTACAACCAACAGCTGAAACGATAGACCAGGAATATATCGCAATTAAATAGGAATCAGACGATTTTAAAGACATGGGTAACAGAGATGATGAATACGATTTCTTGTTCAAAGGTAAACTAACTGTCATGCATTTCTACCCATCTAGCTGTAGCTAGCTGCCTTTTGTGGTAGCTACAGCAAATATGATTTGTCTGATTTTGTCAATTATGTAGGTACCGTTAGAGGAAGCTCCCACGATGTATTTTATTACAACGGATTGTTTTAGAATGTCTAGATAGATTTAGCAAGCCTCCCATCTGATCTGGTGGCTTGATAATTCTTTGTTTGTCGCATTGTGTTGAGAAATGCACAGCTCTAACTTGTCTAACGACATAGGTCTCGGTCCTTTATAACACCATCATCATACTCAAAGGTGCTGGCCAGCAACATGCAGATTAAAAAAAATACAAATCATAGCTAGGATTCTTTTCACAAGTGTACCAAAGGTCAAACCTGAAATGGGGGATTCATTAAGTCATTGTAATGTTTTATTTGTTGTATATGTAACATAGGTAATACCCATAAAGAATATGTCTAATAGAAATACTGTTCTGTTTGTTCATCCCATAAACAGTTTGCTTACATTATAATGTGACTGACAGTATGCGATGTAGCTGAACATGACCATCCCTGATAATAGACTGTCCATTTAATTGTATCAGATAAGAATGGGATAATGAGCAGGAAGGAAGTCTCCAGCACAAGAAACCACATTTGTCAAAATCTTACAGACCCATTTATTACCCTACTGATGAGTTACTGTTAGATGTTTCAATCCCACAGAAGCACACCACACCCGTTACCAATCTAGTGTAGTAACCAGCAATATTCCAAATGATACATTCCAAATGACACTTAAAACATGATGATAGAAAATGTGATAAAAGGGACAGAGTGAGAACAGAAGATTTCCAACTGATTCAGAGGGTGAATCACTGGAGAAGACAGGAAAGGAAGAGAGGCCCTCTGAAAGTGTCAACTCAGGTTTCCCAGTAAGAGCAGGTTCTCAGCTTCCTGCAGCATGACTTCAGAAGGACAAAGTTCACAATGTTTTCCTCCACTAAAGAGGTAGAGCAGCACTTTATACTCATTTAACCACTTTATTTTCTGTTGTTTTCATCATCTTGGCAAGGCCATGCAAACAGCAGTATTCAATCAATGAATATAATATCTTTCTAAAGCATTCAAGAAGTCAGACATGCACAGATCCATTTGATTAGGACCATTTTCCTAAGTAATCCACTTGGCCTACTTGTAATTGGTTTAGTGTATATGATCTGTTATGTGGTCTAACATTTTCCACTGTACTGAACTGAACATACAGAAGCAGCCTGTCATTGCAGTGCTAATGTTGTCTGTGTGTTTTGTTGCCAGTGGTGTTGATCGGAGACTCTGGTGTGGGGAAGAGTAACCTGCTGTCCCGTTTCACACGGAATGAGTTCAACCTGGAGAGCAAAAGCACCATCGGTGTGGAATTCGCCACCCGCAGCATCCAGGTGGACGGCAAGATGATAAAGGCCCAGATCTGGGATACAGCTGGACAAGAGCGCTACAGAGCCATCACCTCAGCGTGAGTGGAGGAGGGAGCTCACTGCTCAATAATGTTAAGGATGCTCGTCTTCCTGTAACCTGCCCTTTATGGAACTAGCATATTTTGATAGTACTGAAACCATTCTGTGAAATCTTTCTCTATCTTAGGTTGTGAGACTATGATCTCTTATCCTCCCTGCTCTGTCCCAATCAGGTACTACCGGGGGGCGGTGGGGGCTCTCCTAGTGTACGACATTGCCAAGCATCTAACCTATGAAAACGTGGAGCGCTGGCTGAAGGAGCTGAGGGATCATGCTGATAACAACATCGTCATCATGCTGGTGGGCAACAAGAGTGACCTGCGCCACCTCAGGGCAGTGCCCACAGACGAGGCTCGCGCCTTCGCAGGTAAACAACAAAAACACTGCAGTAGATGACCGCTCACTCCGGGGACAAAGATGGTTAAGAAGACACCCCTGTTTGTCTCAACTCAATCTTTTCTCCTTTTCTCCCTCAGAAAAGAATACGCTATCATTTATTGAGACCTCCGCTTTGGACTCCACTAATGTAGAAGAGGCGTTCAAGAACATCCTCACAGGTAAGAAGAGGGAGCCACGACACACCTCCAATTACTGGAAACTAACTAGTCTATAAGGTATGTATTATTGGCACATTTTATTTTCTGTTACTGTCTCTTCCTTTTCCTCCAGAAATCCACCGAATCGTATCACAGAAGCAGATAGCTGACAGATCAGCACATGACGAGTCTCCAGGCAACAATGTAGTGGATATCAGTGTCCCACCCACCACCGATGGGCAGAAAAACAAACTACCGTGCTGCCAAAGCCTGTGACCCTCAGCAGTCGTCTGACCCCCTTTCCCCAACCCCCCTCCACTTCCACCATCACACTGTCTTATCCTGTACCGCCCATTCTGTCTTTGTTACCATATGTGGCGACGCCCTACTCTCCCCTCCCTCCCTGTATACAAAACTTACTTTTTATTACTTGTGAACTCACATATGCTCTTCTGCCATGATGTGACACTTAAAAAAGCCTTCCTGTCACTTTTTCAGTTATTCATGGATTCAACATTGAGGTTCCTGCAGTGTAGCAACAGGACAGTTGTCTGTGAAATGGGATGAGCTGGATTTTAAGTGCTGTAGTGTGTTGGACTCTGAGATTTGAACAATGACCAATAGATGGTGCTGTGTATATAGCCACTCACAGTTTCTCTTGAATAAGGCAGTATTATTACATTGGTATATGCATTTTGTTAGTTATCATGCCAGAAATGACCTTCATTGTGTATTTATTCAAATGTATTTGTCTCAGCTTTTCATTGTTTTATTTTCAATAAGCACTGTAAGACTTTACAATAAACTTAATGACAAAGTAATATGTAAGTCATTCATTTATCTTTAACATGTGCACTGTACAGTACTGGAATTCAAAATGCTCAACTTTAGATGTATGTGGGTAGACTATGTGAGCTGTCCTGTGTGTCTGTCTGTCCTTATGGAGGCTTGCTGGCAGGGGTCTACAGGAGGTTGTTTATGTTTCCTCCAGGCCCAGTCCTGTTCCTCTGATCTAGGACAGCGCCACACCCCATTACAGCTAGCCTAGTGGTGTCAAGCTTGATGCTACAGCAGCATATGAAAAAGATTATAGACCCGTGTTTATTCTAAGCCCCTTATAGGCCTATCTGCCAGGCATTGCATAGGAGGGAGATCCAGGAACTAACTGTTCACAGGGATTCAATTCAACATTTCATCAGTTGTTTACCTCTGTGTAGTGGAAAACAGAATTTAATTATCGAATGACATGACCCTCTCATCTTTGTCGGTCTGTTTTAGGAGGATGGAGGATGGATTAGAAAAGAGCCTCATCTTAGATGGAGATGAGTTTTATATACTGAACAAACATAGAAACGCAACATGCAACAATTTCAATAATTTTACTATGTTACAGTTCATATAAGGAAATCAGTCAATTGAAATAAATAAATTAGGCCCTAATCTATGGTTTTCACATGACTGGGCATGAGCAAACCATGGATGGGCCTGGGAGGGCATAGGCCCAAGCCAATCCAATCAGAATTTGTTTTCCCCCACAAAAGGGCTTTATTACAGACAGAAATACTCCTGTTTCATCAGCTGTCTGGGTGGCTGGTCTCAGATGACCCCGCAGGTGAAGAAGCCAGATGTGGATGTCCTCGGCTGACGTGGTTACACGTGGTCTGCGATTGTAAGGCCGGTTGGATGTACTGCCAAATTCTCTAAAATGACATTGGAGGCAGTTTATGGTAGAGAAATTAACATTAAATTATCTGACAACAGCTCTGGTGGACATTCCTGCAGTCAGCATGCCAATTGCACGCTCCCTCAAAACTTAAGACATCTGTGTTGTGACAAAACTGCACATTTTAGAATGGCCTTTTATTGTCCCCAGCACAAGTTGCACCTGTGTAATGATTATGCTGTTTAATCAGCTTCTTGATATTCCACATCTGTCAGGTGGATCAATTATCTTGGAAAAGGAGAAATGCTTTTTGTGCATATGGAACATTTCAGGGATTTTTTATTTCAGTTCATGTAACATGGGACCAACACTTTACATGTTTATATTTTTGTTCAGTATAAGTTGAGAATGTAACCAGTAAGTGAACATATTTTGACAAGGGACATTTAGTTGATATGTTGACCCTCTTGTTGAACTGAGAGTGACTGGAAACCAGAGCACTGGATACCAAACAAATTCTACATTTTCCATGTGAACAAAAAGTGCAAAACCCCTATTAAGAGTAACCTCTGGTCTAACACCAAATCATGTGACCTAGGATAGTCCACACAATATTTGCTTGAACTTTGGAAAAGTTAATGTGATCCAGAAAGATGACAGTTCAACCAACATTTTGCAAACAATTATATTTTGGACTGAATGTGTTAATTGATGCAGATAACCATAGTCTGAAATAACATCAAATAAGAGGCCTGTGTAGTACATGCAAGTGTCCACATCATTAAGAAGACAAAGGAGTCATTGATGTTTATCCATTCTGTAGCTTCATTTTTAATTTGCTTTGCACACGTTTCTTGGCTGATTGCAAGCACCAACATATTTTGGTGAAGACATCTTTCTTTTTACATTGCACAACATAAACATGTTTTGAAATACTAGTGTAAGATTGATACAAATCCTGTGCTTAATGAATAATTGAAACAAATGATATACATGAATATATTAAAAACTGTGGTAAAATGAACACGAGATTAAAACATTAGCAAAAACAAGTCTACAAAGCTGGTATGTTGTTCCTTTTACATACGAGCATGACAATGCCCTGGACCCTAGGTTTCATCTTCAAATCAAAAAACGAAATCAGAGGAGCAATATCCGAACACCAGAAACTGGGAAAATTGTACAATATCAGTAACACTTTTAAATCCCTTTCAAAGTCTGTATTAGGAGATGATATAAACAACCACACTGTATTCATTTTCATTATAGTTTTGTAAAAGTGCCATTTGATATACTGGTATAAAACACAAGAATCAATGCTTCTTTGGAGAGAAAGAACTGTTTGAGTTAGCGGTTATAACACTGGAGTTTATTACGTCTCTGAGCATATTGTAGGTGACTCAAGACTCGCATAGAAAAATCAAACATCCTATCGTGACCCTCTGAGCCTGCACAAGTGAGCGAACTGCTATGATCCTTCATATGCACTTCTACATTATATTTCTGCTTTCATTGTTAAGGTTATAGGTAAGAATTGCATTGTAAAGTGATCAAATTGCACACTTGCTGTAACTACACCCTACATTGCAAAGTCTCCATAGCTCCCAACACGTCAGCTGGAGGCGAACTCACCAATCAGAGACAGCATGTGACACGGGCAGTGGCCCATCGCTGACGACGCAGATAAGAACTCTCTCCACACTGAAAGATGCTCAACACGGTTCCACCCCACCACACACAGGAAAATAACCTCATACTAAGCTCTAGTATAACTATTGCACAACGTTATCTACCCTCTAACAACAGACAAGGATTCCTTCAGAGTGACAATCGCCACTTTACAACAACAAAAACATTTCTATCTATTTTCAGATTGGGTCTCCCAACAGGCCACTACCCCGAACTGAACTGGGCTGACTTGTGTCAGTCTATGCTGAGGATGACTTCCTATTTTGTTTACTGGAGATCACCATTTTTCCCCCAAAGTTGAATCTGATTTCAGAATGCCACTCTCACAACCAGGGTTCTTACCGCTGCCTAAATAAACCTTTCCAGTGCATAGCAAAGCCCTTCAGGTGATCAACCCTCAGGTACCGGAAGAGTTGAACCTACCCCTACAGATGAGCAATAGACAGGAGCATGATTGCTATGAAGGGGTTAAAACAAATTTGACTATCATAGAAAAAAATTAAAAGTGACAAATCCAGGCCTAGGTTTTTGGCTTCTGTGCACCATAACGTGAGCTTTCCCTACCGAGGAAGATATTTGCATTAATCCTCCTCTCTTTAGGCCTGTTAATAGCTTTTAAGATTCAGGGTCAATACTTGTATGGTCAACCAAGGACACTATGATTAACAATACATATACAAATATTTCAAAATGAAGCTTCGCTAAGACAGAAGGACGTCCGAAAGGACCATACAGGGTACAGGGAAGAAATCAAATGCACAAAACCGACACAAAGAGCTATGCTGTTTTTGCACATCTCTCTCATCCAGAGGTCACGTTATATGTTTTAAAGCTGTGGTAGATGGATAACAACAAAACCCATAACAGTCTAGAACCAGACACAGGGTTCTACTGTCAAGGTACAGTCTGTAGATACGTCTGAGTGTAGGCGTCAGAGTCTGGTCGACTGCATATCAGAGGGAATACAGCTTCTACAAATCCTGAAGTAACATCAACCAACCAATCTATGCTCGTGCTGGATGTGATTACTAGCTATTGTTACGTGACTACACAAAAAGAAACACACCAATACAAAAAACACACTGACTAAAAGCTTTTCATTGAAATCTCATCATAGGAGAGCAATGTACAATTGATTTCCTGTAAGTCTGATCTTGACCATGCGATACTGGAAAGGTAAGCCTTACTTTCCCCCAACCAGAAAAAGTTAGAATTTCATGTTTGTGGAATATACATTTCCATAAAGGTGTTTCTTCATCAGTGGCATCAGGACCTACATAGATCAGCTCACTCTATTTGAACAGATGTTTTATTAAGTGCTGATAGTATGAGACCTCTATACTCCTAGGGAGGAAACCCTGATCAACATACAAACTAGCAAGACTAAATCAATGGAAGCTCGACCAACCAATCGTTCAATCCCCCAAAGTAAAAAAAAACGAAACAATGTTTTCCCCCCAACAAAATAAAAAAACAAACAGTGCATCGCATGCAAAACTGTGCGTGTTGGGAGCAGTTTCCTCACATACTGTGAGAGCACCGCGTCCACAGTGTTTATTGCACAATCTTCACGAACAACATTCCTGCTCACACCAAGGGGAAAGCAGATGGGTTAAATTGAAGGGAGTCAACTGAATTGCGTATAAAAATGTCATGAGCATATATAATCCCCTAGTGGAATAGCCTGTGGCTGGTGAACCGGAGTCAAAACTTCTCACTTCTGCACTCAGTGGTTAGGGAATCAACTGCTGGATGAATCGCCTTAGATCAGCATCAACGATCCTTGCCTAACTTATTAACTTATATAGTCGGTTGTGGAGAACTGAAAATAAAGAGAGTAAATGTTCACTTAAACGCTAGGGTTTGGTTTTAAAGCTTCAGCAGCCATCTCCACTGAGCATCAGTCCAATCCTTTGTCGTCTCCTTGCAGGGCCCAGTGGAGTACCATCCAATCAACTGCCCATTCCAAACCTTCACAAAACACTATACTGCACGGTACTCAATGGCCTCTAACATACTGTTTTCTTTACCTGATCAATATAAAAAATGCCAGTAGAGGCTAACACGACTAAATAAAAAAAGAGGTGTCAAATTAAGTGCTGATGATGATACATGTAGGTAAAAAAGGATTTAAACAGGAAAAGAAAAAAAATTGCATCCACAAGTGTTTGGGCTCTGGTTGGAGACTTGTTTTTTTGCCGCAAACCTCCAGCACACGAAGAAGAAGCCCAACATCAATCTTCTCACCTTTGACCTCATACTATGGTCTCGTCAGCTGTCTTTTTCAGCAGCTTCGTGGAGAGCAAGGAATGCTGGCTAGAATGGCCACCCTTCGCGTCTGGAAGGAGCAGGCGTACTTTCTGGTTGATTCGTCTCCACTCAGAGTAGAGCTGACAGTGGTAGCGGAATGATACCTGCAGGAGAGAAGGGGGTTGAGGAGAGAATATTGATGCTACTCCAAAGATAAAAACAAACAAACTGGCACGCTAAAAGGTTTGAAAACTGCTGCCCAAGCACATTCACGAGTTGAAACACATTACAACTGGTAAATACAAAAGAGAGTCGATCAAAGTCCACTTCTGTCTTTTAAAGCAAAGTCTTTTTAGAAGCAACAGGCATGACGAAAGGCTCATAAAAACAAATCATTACGCTTCAAATTTAAGTGGGACTGTCTTGGACGGTCTTGTTGTACCACTAATTACTTAAAGTGTGATTAGTCAAAGACAGGCTACTAGTTCCCCAACCATGATACAGCATGCTGAGACGCTGATCTAAGGTCAGTTCTAGCCGGTCCTAGATGTGGCCCTACTTACCAGAGTCCAGAGGACATAAATGGTGAAGAGGGCGATGGTGAGGGCGATGAGGCCCACGGCCTCCAGTCTGCTGTTGAAGTGCAGGTGGTCCTGAGCTCCCCTCAGACACAGCCAGCCAGAGATGGCTGCCAGGGGCGTGATGAACAGGAAGCACAGCATGTCACAGAACAACGTGCGCTTCTCGTTCCGAGGGCCCGGGTCCCGCATCCACTGTGGAGACAGAAGAGAGGGGAGAGAAGAAAGAGAAAAAAATAAAGTGTACTGAGCATGCACTACAGGCCCAACAGGGTCACTGGAGGACTCACGCTGCTTTGTCTTCTTCTTCAGGGTTTGGTTTATTGTGATACCCATTAGTAGACGAAGGGCTAAACTTCCTGGGTTCAGACATCATTCATTACACAAACACATGATGATACATTACAATAAATAACAAAGAAAATCCCTAATCCCCCCTAACTACATTTCCGTTGACATATTCAGGATTTAATACGCATGAGTAATACACAACTAAGTCAAACTAAGTCAACATAGCTTCATGTTGTTGACCCATGAGCAAGGCCAGAAATTCTATATCAACACAGAAGTATTGCAGCTACAAGCACAATGTTTGCATTGAGTAATCTATGCAAGCAGAACGAGAAAGAGTGAATCCTGCTCATGTGTTTTGACACAGCATAAGCAAAACCACACACACACACGCACAGAGAGAGGCAGGCATAGGAGTGCAGACAAGCTAAAGGCATTGACCTTTGTTACCTCTGTGAGGGACCTGGGCTTGCGCTCAATTGTGAACTCTGTGTGGCACAGCTCACAGTAACTGGTGTTGGAGGAGGAGAGCCACTTCTCCAGGCAGCTCTTGTGCACTGTGCCCAGAGTCCCTGTGCAGTCGCAGGGGGACAGGAGGCCCTCGCCGTTGGCCCCCTCGTGGCAGATCCGGCAGATTGGCCCATCGCTGGAGGAAACAGAAAGGTCCTGAACAGGATACTTAGACTGGATTTACTTACTACAGCCTGCCGAATATTACTTGGGCTAACATAACATTTCAGTCTTAACAGCTAAGCAAATTCTCATAAATTCTGAGGCTACCTGTGAGACATCTTTCCGGACACATACTCCCAAACACTGTCATGAGTTCCAGATATGACTAGGATTACTACTATAACAGCCTGTTATAAAAGCCCTAAACATCTCATAAATGCTTAGCTCTGAAAGTGAGTTTTCAGCCACAGTACCTCTGTGTGCTCACGGGTTTGATGACAGTGGAGAGCAGCTGTCCATCTTTGGCTGTGACCTGGGTGACATACTGTGATCTGCAGTTATCCGACTCCTCCACACTTTTGGACAGGGCAGCGTTGCCAGTGCAGTCACACAAAGAGCCCGGGAGGTGGCAACACTCGCCCGTCGTCATGGTTACGCCGTCCAGGGGTCAGGGGTCAAGGAATGATGAGGAACAGACTCAGCTCAGAGCAGTTAGGCCCAACAGCTGGAGAGTGATGAGATGGAGTTAGGACCTCATTCACTTCATACAATACACTTCTAGTGTTAGTTACTTCACAGAGCTTATTATGAGACAAATAGTGAGGTTTAAAATATAATATCATTTTCTTTGACCAACATTATTTGAACACTAAGGTGTATGAGGCCTAAATGATGACAACATGAAATAGGCTCTTAAAATGTTTTCACAACATTGAGAATTTGTATTGTACTAAATATTAGGAAAAAAAATAATGATCTTCTTGTCTGAACTGTAGGCCTATTTGCCCCAAAATCCAGAGTGCAGTTGAGCCAATTTGGCAAAACACAACACAGCTACTTCTGAAATTCTATCTCTGTATGAACAGCAGGGCACAAGGGAGTGACGGCCTACCCCGTTCAAGCTGTCTCCTAGATATCCTCACCAAGATAATTGGCTACTCAGACACTGAATTCATATATCTGTCTGTATGGGATGTCAGCATCTTACAGCTTCTAGGAAATATACTGACTTGACCAAATTATAGCTTTTGAAAAATAACAATTTAAATGAATACCTTTGATCAAAGCCACAGCTCGAAGGCCACTGCATTCTTATTTGACCCTCAAAATACAATACAGACACCATTATCTATCCATAAATTTTATTTAACTAGGTGAGCCAGTTAAGGGCAAAATCTTATTTTACAATGATGGCCAACCCCGGCCAAACCCTCCCCTAACCTGGACGACGCTGGGCCAATTGTGCGCCACCCTATGAGACTCCCGATCACGACCGGATACAGCCCGGATCGATACAGCCCGGGATCGAACTAGGGTCTGTAGTGACGCCTCTAGCACTGAAATGCAGTGCCTTAGATCGCTGCGCCACTCGGGAGCCCTCAGACAGCAGACTATCAAAGTATCAGGGGGTGGCTAGACATTCCCTGGTCTCTCCAAAATGACAGAGTATCATCAAGTCTACCAATTATTATGTGTTGTAACGTTAGATATCAGGAAAACATATCATCTTGATTTGATGGTGATTAATCAATGTGGTTACTACAAACAAACATAGCTACATCATGCTTGAAGTGTCGAATCCCGACGACAACACACACACTCAAATACAGACACAAAACCCAGACAGAAGGACACAGCTGGATAATTTGGTCAGACAGCTGTGTTTAGCTCTAGCTACAGTAGCTAGTGCAGGAAATAATAGCAACCATACTGATTGCTACATGACAATGGATTATGGTTTAATTGTGTTCACAGTATCGTTCATTTATTAAGCTAATGCCTTCTGCTAGGAAAACGGTCTAGTGAGCCAGCTAACTTTATTTTAGCTAGCTATAGTAGCTATTTGTTAGCCCGCTAACTTAGCTACTGTAACGTTTACTAGCTAGCCAGCCGACGGAGACGGTAGAAAAAATGAACAAATTACTCACCGCGTTCCTTCTTTTTTCATTTTAACAGCTGATATGTGGGGTTGTCAATGTATAAAATAGTCCTCTATAGATACCATAAATGTTGAGAATTGCTTTATTTCCTTTCCGATATCTAGCTATGCCAGTTCTCGTCTAGCTGACTGAGTTTCTAAACACAGAGGCGCAACATCGCGAGACGTCCGGGAACGCTTGCGAAACAGACCAAGCAGACACATGCCGGGGTTTGGGATTGGAGAAGTCAATGAGCTTGTTCGACATTGCAGGCGACTGCCGACTGACTGATCTACAATTCACTTTGCATCAATAATAACTAAATCATGAATTTTGTAGATCAGCCAGTCAGTCACCATTTACCCACAATGCATCATGGATTTGATGCTATCGAACAAGCGTTCTGGGATCAGTGAGAGAAGTGAAAAACTATTCCTTAGTTCATTTTCTAGAAATCTAAAGGTACAACCTAGATACAAGTCAATGTCTTAAGTAGTTGAACATGTTATTACTCCAACCTCGTGAAAGTGACAAACTGACACCTTTTCATTTTTGTCAAAAACAACTTTATATTGAAGGAGTGCCATTGAGTTGGCGGCATGCACATGCGCAGTTCGGTGCGAGACAACAGTCAGACCCGATTACGTTTATCTGCGCATGCGCGTAGCTAGCCAAAGTCGCCATGACATCGCCTACAAGTGTGATCCGGGATTTCTATTGGAGAAGCAGTTTATGCCTAACTTCATTATAAATCAGTAGCCTCCTCCACATACAGCGTTTCCGATCAGCATAGCTAGTCATCTTGCTCGCCAACTGGATGTCCACGTTCTTTTTTTGTAATTTAGCTGGCATTCTGCTCCCGATTGAAAGGATATAAACATTTTAAACATAGAAACCTGATAGAAATTCAATATCTCACCCATTTGAATGTGAAATAAAACAGATTAAGTTACAGGTATTTTTCCATTTGGAAGAAAAGCACATTTATTTTGTATAATGTCAATTAACATCAGAAGCAAGCACACATTTTGATTAATCGTTCACAAATTAACGATTTATATTTACATAGTGGATTGCACTTAAAATAAATGAAATACCCTTGTTTTCTTAATCCGATTATTTTTTCTAAAATAAAAACTGAAATTAATGACTGTAAAAGGTAATCAGGCATAAAGTAAAAATACAAAAAAATCTGACAATATATAAAAGTTGCAATTCACTTAATATCTAATGAACACACTTTTCTGGTGAGCATGTACAGTATTTTGAAGTTATGTGTTGGAACTTATTCAACTAAGTCTACCATAACATTTCAGTGCACTCTAAATATTTCTGCATTCAATTCTTCAACATTTGTAAATACGTCTCAAATTGCACTTTAAAGTTGCAATTGAGATATTGGTCCTAATGATAGCAGTTATGTGAACATGTATATCTGTATCACACATTCAACGTTATAACTAACTAGACCACTGGAAGTTCTGCAGGACATGTTTCAGCATTATAAGACTTGAGAGGAAAACTCTTGATGTTCAAAGAAAATGTCTGTCAACAAGTGACATTCATTTGGTTTATTTCAATTTCAATGCTTCCTGATGAAAAGGCAAATTAACGTGTTTATTGATTTAAAAGTTGTACCTGTGACAGAAAATTACATACAGGCAATTCTACTAGAAAGGGGAGACATAAGGCATTATAGCCAACCATACAAAAGCAACCTTCCTTTCTTAAAATTCCACTGTCAACAACATTTTAGAGGCTTAATGGTTTGAGTAGAGTGAAGCAATGAAAACACCCTCCACCCTAGATATTGAGTGTTACTGTATATCAGCCTTCCCCCCACACCAAGCAAGCTAAGTGTTGTCATTTAAAAGATGTTAGTCCTTCGGGAATTAGTTGTTGATTTTACATGGCGAGTTCCATTGAAATGATTGGCAGGACACAAGATGCATATTTACGTTTGCTTTCAACTGTAGTTGGACTACTGGATCAATTCATAGTATAATCTAATTACAGAGAGAACACAGTGGCTGCATCTAACAATAGTGAAACAAAGTGCCTGATACAATTGGAAAAAGTCAAATCTTGACAAATGTGCCTCTCTGCAAGTTCACTGTTTAGATTAGATTATTTTAGATTGAAAATGATCACAGCCACACTTTGGCATATCTGTGAACCACAGGCGTAACAACAAAAAAACACTTCATATCAGCCCAAGTCAGTCACTACCCCAGGTCTCTGTTCTTGCTCCTTTCATGCCACACTCAGGACAGGAACTGAGGACAGCAGCAAGGCAACCAGAAGCACAGGACAAACTGATCTCTCACCATTCCTTCTACAGGATTGGGTCACACGATCAGAGCCTGAATTCAAAATAGACAAAAATCCTACCACTTGGTAAAAGACAAGAGCTTTGAGGTTAGAAGAGGATAGCATACAGACAAAAAAGGGAGAAAGGACTTACTTAGAAAGTCTGATTTTCTAGGAGACTTCTAAAACACATGGAGGAATAGAGACAGCAGCAGTTCAACCAGGAGAAAAGAGAGATGAGTGAGGGGTGGGGGTAGGAAGGTGGTATTGCGGGTCACAGGCTTTGGCAGCACGGTAGTTTGTTTTTCTGCCCATCGGTGGTGGGGGGGACACTGATGTCCACTACATTGTTGCCTGGAGACTCGTCATGTGCTGATCTGTCAGCTATCTGCTTCTGTGAAACGATTCGGTGGATTTCTGTGGGGAAAAAAAATCAGTTACTCATTATTAAATATGCCATTCCATTCATGTGTCAGAAATCAAACAATTTGACTTGAAACTAACTAACGTAAAAAGCCTTGTATAGTGGCCCCTGCCCATTACCTGTGAGGATGTTCTTGAACGCCTCTTCTACATTAGTGGAGTCCAAAGCGGAGGTCTCAATAAATGATAGCGTATTCTTTTCTGAGGGAGAAAAGGAGAAAAGATTGAGTTAAGACAAACAGGGGTGTCTTCTTAACCATCTTTGTCCCCGGAGTGAGCTGTCATCTACTGCAGTGTTTTTGTTGTTTACCTGCGAAGGCGCGAGCCTCGTCTGTGGGCACTGCCCTGAGGTGGCGCAGGTCACTCTTGTTGCCCACCAGCATGATGACGATGTTGTTATCAGCATGATCCCTCAGCTCCTTCAGCCAGCGCTCCACGTTCTCATAGGTTAGATGCTTGGCAATGTCGTACACTAGGAGAGCCCCCACCGCCCCCCGGTAGTACCTGATTGGGACAGAGCAGGGTGGATAAGAGGTCATAGGTTGTGAGACTAAAATAGAGATCGATTTCACAGAATTTCTCAGTACTATCAATCAAAATATGCTAGTTCCATAAAGGGCAGGTTACAGGAAGACGAGCATCCTTAACATTATTGAGCAGTGAGCTCCCTCCTCCACTCACGCTGAGGTGATGGCTCTGTAGCGCTCCTGTCCAGCTGTATCCCAGATCTGGGCCTTTATCATCTTGCCGTCCACCTGGATGCTGCGGGTGGCGAATTCCACACCGATGGTGCTTTTGCTCTCCAGGTTGAACTCATTCCGTGTGAAACGGGACAGCAGGTTACTCTTCCCCACACCAGAGTCTCCGATCAGCACCACTGGCAAAAAAACAAATAAATATTGGAACTGCAATGACAGGCTGCTATGTCACAGTGGAAACGATTGGGGTTGAGAGTTGACTAGTACAGAGCTATATTTGTTCAACAATGACTAAATGGAAGTCCAAATCTACTGAGGATGTTTTTCCTGGTAGCTAGTCATTTAACCACTATCATGATACACACAGTCATGATGACTGGTGCAGATACTTAGAGAGGGTCGAAATCTACAGAATGATTACCTGTGAGGAAAATGGGAGAGGGTTATGATTTTTCAATTTCAGTCAAGGGGAGAGTTACGTTTTTTAATTTAGTCCAGGGGATGGTCATGTAATTCGCAAATTATTAAATTCCAATATTTCAGAATTAATTGCTTATTAGGATTATATAGTAAACTCAACAAAAAAAAGAATTGTCACTTTTTCAGGACCTGGTCTCTCAAAGATCATTCGTAAAAATCCAAAGAACTTCACAGATCTTCATTGTAAAGGGTTTAAACACTGTTTCCCATGCTTGTTCAATGAACCATAAACAATTAATGAACATGCACCTGTGGAACGGTCGTTAAGACACTAACAGCTTACAGACGATAGGCAATTAAGGTCACAGTTATGAAAACTTCGGACACTAAAGAGGCCTTTCTACTGACTCTGAAAAACACCAAAAGAAAGATGCCCAGGGTCCCTGCTCATCAGCGTGAACATGCCTTAGGCATGCTGCAAAGAGGCATGAGGACTGCAGATATGGCCAGGGCAATAAATTGCGATGTCAGTACTGTGAGACGCCTAAGACAGCGCTACAGGGAGACAGGACGGACAGCTGATCGTCCTCGCAGTGGCAGACCACGTGTAACAACACCTGCACAGGATCAGTACATCCGAACATCACAACTGCGGGACAGATACAGGGTGGCAACAACAACTGCCAGAGTTACACCAGGAACGCACAATCCCTCCATCAGTGCTCAGACTGTCCGCAACAGGCTGAGAGAGGCTGGACTGAGGGCTTGTAGGCCTGCTGTCAGGCAGGTCCTCACCAGACTTCACCGGCAACAACGTCACCTATGGGCACAAACCCACCGTCGCTGGACCAGACAGGACTGGCAAAAAGTGCTCTTCACTGACGAGTCGCGTTTTTTTCTCACCAGGGGTGATGGTCGGATTCGCGTTTATCGTCGAAGGAATGAGCGTTATACTGAGGCCTGTACTCCGGAGCGGGATCGATTTGGAGGTGGAGGGTCCGTCATGGTCTGGGGCGGTGCGTCACAGCATCATCGGACTGAGCTTGTTGTCATTGCAGGCAATCTCAACGCTGTGCGTTAAGGGGAAGACATCCTCCTCCCTCATGTGGTACCCTTCCTGCAGGCTCATCCTGACATGACCCTCCAGCATGACAATGCCACCAGCCATACTGCTCGTTGTGTGCGTGATTTCCTGCAAGACAGGAATGTCAGTGTTCTACCATGGCCAGCGAGGAACCCGGATCTCAATCCCATTGAGCACGTCTGGGACCTGTTGGATTGGAGGGTGAGGGCTAGAGCCATTCTCCCCCAGAAATTCCGGGAACTTGCAGGTGCCTTGGTGGAAGAGTGGGGTAACATCTCACAGCAAGAACTGGCAAATCTGGTGCAGTCCATGAGGAGGAGATGCACTGCAGTACTTAACTTCTTAGGGATCACTAGCGTCCCACCTACGACAACATCAGGTGAAATGCAAAGCGCAAAATTCAAAAAATAGTAATATTAAACATTCATGAAAATACAAGTGTTGTACACCATTCAAAAGCTTAGAATCTTGGTATTCGAACCGCGTTGTCGGATTTACAATAGGCTTTACAGCAAAAGCAGAACATTCGATTGTCTGAGGACAGCGCCCCACTTCCAACATATTATTCAAACCAGCCAAGGCGTTACAAAATCAAAAATAGCTCTAAAATAAATCACTTACTTTTGAAGATCTTCCTCTGCTTGCAATCCCAACGGTCCCAGGAACACAAAGAATGGTCGCTTTGTTCGATAAAGTCCTTCTTTATATCCCCAAAAGTCTGTTTAGTTGGCGCCATGGAGTTCTGTAAACCAGTCGTTCAATATTCAGACAAATTAATCCAAAGGGTACCGGTCAAGTTTGTCCAAACAAGTCAAACGATGTTTCTAATTAATCCTCAGGTTGTCAAATATCTAAATAAATGATAATATTTCAGACAGAGAATAGTCTGTTCAAAAGGGAAGCGAAATAATGAAGAGTGCGCACCCCATTCACGTGCGCAAAACAGTAGTGTCCTTTTCATGAGCCACCTGGAAGAACAAGCCTGAAACCATGTCTAAAGACTGTTGACATCTAGTGGAAGCCATAGGAACTGCAGTCTGGGAGCCAATTCCCTCTATAGTCAATAGGAAGTCAAAGGAAAGACTGACCTCAAAAAACAAAAATTGCCTGCCATATCAGTTCTGTTATACTCACAGACATTATTTTAACAGTTTTAGAAACTTCAGAGTGTTTTCTATCCAATACATATGACTATCCTAGATTCTGGGCCTGAGTAACAGGCAGTTTACTTTGGGCACGTCAGACTCTCTGTACTTCCGAACACTGCCCCCTAGCCCTAAGAGGTTAACTTCACAAGTACCAGCAGCAGAGGTGACTGTTTTGGAGAGCCTGGCGTGCCCAAAGTAAAATGCCTCCCATTTAGGCCCAGAAAATGGGATATGCATATATTTAGTACCATTGGATAGGAAACACTCTGAATTTTCCAAAACTGTTTTGTCTGTGAGTCAATTTGTCTGTGAGTCAATCAGAACGCATATAGCAGGCAAAACCCTGAGGAATCTCTGTCCTGGAAAAAGTCATTTTGACTCATTGCTCATTTTGGAACCCCTTCCTATTGAAAATGACCATATATAGGCATATGAATGCAGTACACGTCGCTTCCTTATGATGTCATCAACCACGAGACAGTGTTTTACTCCATCTTGGATGAATTTAGACCATTGATAAACAGCATGGCATGAGGACACCACGTTCTGAAAACTCTTCAGATTACTTGGCACACGAGCAGGCGCGCAGTGTCTTATTTATCGTCTTTAGCGTTCAGTTTATATTCGGGCTGATTTATAATAGTAAATATACGTAAAAGTGTTCCTAAGGATACATTTAAAACTATGTTTGATTGTTTTTGGACAAGTTTATAGGTATAATTTGAGCGAGTTGGCGCTGCGTTTCAATGAAGGAGTGGAGGCTGTCGTTTCTGATTATAACGCGAACCAAATGGAGGATTTATGGATAAAAGACGCGTTACTTTTTCTAACAAAAGAACCATGGATTGTCTTCGTTGGACACTTAGGATGACCTCAGCAGAAGTTCTTCAACAGGTAATTGATTTGTTTTCGCTGTGAAATGTGTTGTGTGTGTGCCATGATGGCTAATCGATACATGGCTATTGGAAAATATGTGAGGTGCTAGCCTCAAACAAATGAATGTGCTGCTTTAAGCCGTAAAGCCTTTTTGAAATCTGACAACGCTGTGATATTGCCAAGAAACAGAGCTTTTGATGAGTATGGAACACTTGTATATTGCTGGATGTTTAATAATTCAACTTTCGGATTTTGAATTTGGCGCTTTAGATTTTCGCTGGTAGTGTCGGGATGAGCCCGCTAGCGACCCACTGGTACTTGAGAAGTTAATGCAGCTGGTGGCCACACCAGATACTGACTGTTACTTTTGATTTTGACCCCCGTGCAATTAATTGCAAATCATCTGATCACTCTTCATGACATTCTGGACATCTACAAACTGAGGCAGCAGACTTTGTGAAAATGTATGTGTGTCATTCTCAATATTTGGCCATGACTGTATCTATCGATCTCGATCTGTGCCCAATGTCACCCTTAATCTCTGACTCTCCTCTGGGCACGCAACATCAAGTGCGCCTATAGGCTATTTAGTTTGGTCTCAAGCAAATGATCCATAGCCTATAGGCCAGGGTATTCAACTCTTACCCTACGAGGAGTTTGAAGGCTATAGTCAATAAGGATGACCCCATTTAGTCGACTGATCAATTGTTTGGTCAATAGGCTTTGTCAAGCAGTGGCAAATATATTTATTAATAAATTATGGCACACGAGACACCCAAACTATGACATAATAAGCCCCAAAAATATAAAAAATATGAGAGATTCTGAACAAATTCTTATTTACAATGATGGCCTACCCCCGGCCAAACCCTAACGACGCTGGGCCAATTGTGCGCAGCCCTTTGTGATACAGCCTGGAATCGAACCAGGGTCTGTAGTGACGCCTCTAACACTGAGATGCAGTGTCTTAGACCGCTGCGCCACTCGGGAGCCCATGGCGGCCGTGGTGCAAATATACTCAAAACCCACAACCAATACATTTTTCACCCACAACACCGTTTTCCAAGTAGCCCAATATCAGGAAAACCGCAGACATGGCAACCCTGGGTGTCTCTGCTCAGTTTGGCAGCTGCGCGTGGAAGATGCCGATGTGCTTTGCGGTTTACCAGATCTTTTTTTCTGCAGTTTTCTGGAAGATCAGTCCGCGACCCACACACTGCAGCACTGTCGTTCAGCAGGAGACAATGCACTGTCAGCCACAGACTTGTAATTCCAATTTGCTGTCACTCACCACTGTCATCGAATGGACTCAAGCTAGCCACAAGTTCTGACTAAGCTCAATTGTCATGAAACGCAAATACAGCGATGAGTTTCTCTCTTGGTTTAATACAAACTTTGAGAAATAACGAAAAGCGCACACGTCTTTTGTGCGGGAAGTGCTTAGTAATGAGTCTCAAAACAAACAAATTAAAATGACACATCCTGACCAAACATTCACAGCATGACAGTAAACCCAGGGAGTTATATCAGATCAGGGCAGAATGCCTCAGGAAACAGTGCTCTGACAGTGTAAGAGTAAGTCAGCAAGCAAGGCATTGTTGTCATTTTGTAACAGGTTATGATAAACTGAAATAAAGGAGTACTGTCTCTCATAGTAGTCGATGTGAGTTTCTCTATCAAACAATCCCCTTGTACACAGATAATAGCTAGCTAATTGCTAGCTAGCGAACGTTAGTAGCTAGCTAGCTTGCTTTGACTAAGTAACAGTATAGATGAACAATGATCAGGCCTAATGTACATCTTACTGTAGAAATTGTTGAAAACAGATTTAGGTTGGAACTGTTGCTTTTAAAATACAATAAATAAGTTTTATTCTGAACTGGAATAAAGTGATTGTAAGAATGCTGTTCATTGACTATAGCTCAGCAGGCAACGCCATAGTACTCTGCAAGCTCATCATTAAGATCGAGGCACTGCCCGGTCTGAACCCCGCCCTGTGCAACTGGGTCCTTGACTTCCTGACGGGCCGCCCCCAGGTGGTGAAGGTAGGAAACAACACCTCCACTTCGCTGATCCTCAACACTGGAGCCCCACAAGGGTGCGTGCTCAGCCCTCTCCTGTACTCCCTGTTCACCCATGACTGTGGGGCCACACACGCCTCTAAATCAATCAACAAGTTTGCAGACGACACAACAGTAGTAGGCTTGATTACCAACAATGATGAGACAGGGAGGAGGAAAATAACCTCTCACCCAACGTCAACAAAAGGAGATGATCGTGGACAGAGGCGGCATCTATCCACATCAACGGGACTGCAGCAGAGAAGGTGGAAAGCTTCAAGTTCCTCAGCGTACACATCACTGGCAAACTGAAATGGTCCACTCACACAGACAGTGTGGTGAAGAAGGCGCAACACCGCCTCTTCAACCTCAGGAGGCTGAAGAAAAGAAAACTAAAACCCTCACTAACTTTTACAGATGCCCAATTGAGAGCATCCTGTTTGGCTGTATCACTGCCTGGTACGGCAACTGCACCGGCCACAACCGCAGGGCTCTCCAGAGTGTCGTGTGGTCTGCCCAACGCATCACCGGAACTACCCGCCCTCCAGGACACCTACAGCACCCGATGTCACAGGTAGGCAAAAAAGATAATCAAGGACAACAACCATCCGAGCCACTGCCTTTTCACCCCGCTATCAGCTAGAAGGTGAGGTCAGTACAGGTGCATCAAAGCTGGGACCGAGAGACTGAAAAACAGCTTTTATCTCAAGGACATCCAACTGTTAAATAGTCATCACTAGCACAGAGGCTGCTGCCTAAATACATAGACTTGAAATTATTGGCCACTTTAATAAATGGAACACTAGTCACTTTAATAATGTCTACATAGTTTGCTTTACTCATCTCATGTATATACTGTATTCCATTCTACTGTATCTTAGTCTTTGCCGCTCTTTGCTCGTCCATATATGTATATATTCTTAATTCCATTCCTTTACTTAGACGTGCTTATTGGGTATATGTTGTGAAACTGTTAGATATTACTTGTTAGATATTACTGCACTGTCAGAGCTAGAAACAAGCATTTCGCTACACCTGCAATAACATCTGCTAAACATGTGTATGTGACCAATAACATTTTATTTGAAGCACAATGCTTTTTGAGGCAAACAAACACTCACAGTTCTGGCTTTCTCATCTACAGCAGGAAGCCTTCTCCTGTCAGACTGAGAAAGCAGTAGATGTTCTGATCCAGTTTGGATCACATTTCTACAGCAAGATGTACAGTCGGCCTGATAATTTTCCATCTGTACTGTTACTTAGGGGTGCACTATCAAAACTGAGCCTGTGTGTGTTCTGTTATACAGTGGGGCAAAAAAGTATTTAGTCAGCCACCAATTGTGCAAGTTCTCCAACTTAAAAAGATGAGAGAGGCCTGTAATTTTCATCATAGGTACACTTCAACTATGACAGACGAAATGAGAAAAAGAAATCCAGAAAATCACATTGTAGGATTTTTTATTTATTTGCAAATTATGGTGGAAAATAAGTATTTGGTCAATAACAAAAGTTTATCTCAATACTTTGTTATATACCCTTTGTTGGCAATGACAGAGGTCAAATGTTTTCTGTAAGTCTTCACAAGGTTTTCACACACTGTTGCTGGTATTTTGGCCCATTCCTCCATGCAGATCTCCTCTAGAGCAGTGATGTTTTGGGGCTGTCGCTGGGCAACACGGACTTTCAACTCCCTCCAAAGATTTTCTATGGGGTTGAGATCTGGAGACTGGCTAGGCCACTCCAGGACCTTGAAATGCTTCTTACGGCCACTCCTTCGTTGCCAGGCGGTGTGTTTGGGATCATTGTCATGCTGAAAGACCCAGCCACGTTTCATCTTCAATGCCCTTGCTGATGGTAGGCTTTGTTACTTTGGTCCCAGCTCTCTGCAGGTCATTCACTAGGTCCCCCGTGTGGTTCTGGGATTTTTGCTCACCGTTCTTGTGATCATTTTGACCCCACGGGTGAGATTTTGCGTGGAGCCCCAGATCGAGGAAGATTATCAGTGGTCTTGTATGTCTTCCATTTCCTAATAATTGCTCCCACAGTTGATTTCTTCAAACCAAGCTGCTTACCTATTGCAGATTCAGTCTTCCCAACCTGGTGCAGGTCTACAATTTTGTTTCTGGTGTCCTTTGACAGCTCTTTGGTCTTGGCCATAGTGGAGTTTGGAGTGTGACTGTTTGAGGTTGTGGACAGGTGTCTTTTATACTGATAACAAGTTCAAACAGGTGCCATTAATACAGGTAACGAGTGGAGGACAGAGGAGCCTCTTAAAGAAGAAGTTACAGGTCTGTGAGAGCCAGAAATCTTGCTTGTATGTGACCAAATACTTATTTTCCACCATAATTTGCAAATAAATTCATAAAACATCCTACAATGTGATTTTCTGGATTTCTTTTCCTCATTTTGTCTGTCATAGTTGAAGTGTACCTATGATGAAAATTACAGGCCCCTCTCATCTTTTTAAGTGAGAGAACTTGCACAATTGGTGGCTGACTAAATACTTTTTTGCCCCACTGTACATCTGTGTGATCAGTCTGTTTTTTCTGGGTCAGAATGAAAATTATTTATTGTATTTTAACTGCAACAGTTCCAACCTAGACAGATATGAGAGTGTTTTTATTGGGGAAAAATTAACATGAATAGCTATTTATATGGGTATTTCATTTCATTGTTATTTGTCAATATTGCATTTGTTTTAGGCATAAGGGCAATGAAATGTACCAATATTTACAAATAGTTGCATGTTTTCATAAGCTTGGGTCCCAGGAAAACACAGAACAAAAAAAAAAAAAAAAACCTGCTGTAACGTAACAAAATGTGGAAAAAGTCGAGGGGTCTGAATACTACTCCGAATGCACTGTATATAAAGTGATCTATAAGAGCGCTTTGGTCCGCGGTGCTTCATGCTAGAAACAAGCTGTAAAATACAGGGTTAGATGCCACTCCAATGTATATGGAATATTTCTTTGACATTGAGGCTGAGCTACAACCTTCTATAGCCGAGGAGACAAAAAAACAGACTTTGCTTGGGAAGTAATCTAATTCTGTCACTATCAACTGATTAAGCTATTCACTTTCTGTACATTAGTAGATCCTTAAACCCAAGCAGCTTTTAGGGAAACACTTGTGACCCAACTCTCGTTGGGTTAAGCCACGAAAGAACAGTAGCCAACAGTTAAAGCTGACATTTTTCTGAGTCGGTAGGCCTATTGTCTGGGGTGGAAAGGTAGACCTAACTTTTATAAGGTCCGAAGGGGTGTGGTATATGGCAAATATACTAAGGGATGTTCTTATCGCAACACGGGAGTTTCTGGACACAGCCCTTCGCCTTGCTATATTGGCCATATATCACAAATCCCGAGGTGCCTTATTGCTATTATAAACTGGTTACCAAGGTAATTAGAACCGTAAAAACCATGGCTGTCAGCCAATCAGCATTCAGGGCTCGAAACACCCAGTTCATAATAAAATATTATGCTAATATGTAAAATGACGTAGAACCGCATGAAAGGCAAAACAACATTTTCTCTGACCTGCAAATACAATGAAAGATTCATGCAATGTTTTTACTGTAAAATACATCTTTCCACTCCTACTCTTGTCCACGGTGTTAGGCGAACCCACAACCTGGTCCGCAGCCCTGTGCGCTATCAGAATTCCTGCATTGCCATGTGATGCTTACAGGATGACGAACAGTTGCTAAAACTGAATATCTAAGGCTCTAGCCTGCCCAAGAAGTGAGGGTAAACGGTATACATGTTCCCTGGTATCCACTTTTAAAAAAGTATTATTTTGGGTATAATAGGGGATGGTCACTTGTTTAGATAAAATTAATTTGCTGAAGGGAGGGACATCCATTTTAATTTACAAATGTTCGATTTTCTTAATGTAAACCTTATTATAAATAAGGTTCACTCCCTTTGGGCAAAGTTATTTGTGAGAGAAAACATTTCATATCTTGGATACAGACGTTTTCAGTCATAATGGTTCTTCATATTTCAGACTTGTGGTGACCAAGCTATACTAACATCGTAGTTACCAAGATACTGCAGTCTGTTATGGCTAGCCTAGCACATCGCCAGTGGCTTTGGCTAACATAACACCAAATATTTATATCTGTGATCATACCAGCTGATTGTCATACATTAGCAAACTAACGTTACCTAGTTTGCTAGTTAACGTTAGCTGTTTGCTATCCACTCCAGTAGAATAAAGGAGAACTAGCTCAATCTTATAAACGTTTATAACTACTAGCTATTTTTCTCCACATCTGTCTGACTGTAGCTTACGTTAGTTAGCAAACTAAAAATGGTGATGAGACGCTTATTAGGTCACAGATAACCGCTTGTTAGCTAGCTTGCTAACAGCTAGTTTGGCTAACGTTAGCTAGCTGAACAGTAAGTTAAGGCAGTGGAGACATCATCTGCTTTGAACTTCAACTACTGAGAAAACAAGTAAATGGTCCCCTAACTACTAAACTTCTGGAGTGCGTCTTACCTTTGAATAGATAGTCGTATTCGTCGTCTCGGGTTCCCATTTTGACGATTCCCACTTTATGAAAATATTAGACTGCCAAATAAAGTCTCCGGACTCCTAAATGCAGTAAAACAGTCTGGGAAAGGAATACGCACGTGAGCTGAGGGACAACGGCTTTGACCAATTAGAGGTATATCTCTGTTAATTGAAAGATACATTGACAAATAATACCCTTCACCATGTAATATTGACCAATGGCCATAGGTAGGGGCGTGATCAGATGGGAAGACATTTTTTTAATGTGCAAATCTACATTCTAGAAAATGTGGCTTGAACAATCCTTTTTTCCACAATGTCAGAATTTCAGTTCATACATGAATTTGATGGCTTAGGAATGTGATATTATTGAAAAGAAAAGACAAACGAACAAAATGGACTAGAACCAATGATTTATTTGCCATGAATTCATTCTGATTATTATAACAATTCTCAAATTGCCAGTTTTTTTTTAAATGATGGGGTTTCCCTCAGTTGTAAAGTAATTCAATGGTCCAAAAGAGTCTCGCTGCTATGACGTCCGGAGTAAACCCTTGATATTCCTCTGGAATTCAACTAAGACAAAACACATTCATACTGCATTCATAACTTACAATTCAGCGAAAAGTTCAATTCATAGTCTAAAATTATTAACCAAATAATTTGGAGGAACAAATGCCAGAACAATGGCAAACATTGGCCTACTTCTGTCATAATGAAGGCCTCTAAGCTTTTGTTGTGTAAACGAAAGCAAAACAATGGGATATCAGGCCATATAATTAGTAAAATATGTCTTTCGTAATTCAATGGTCTCTTAAAATGTTGTGAATCCTTTTTTCCTATCAAAAAGTTCCATTGTTATGACTGACCTGGAATTGAAGACGGGGTGGAGCCTGTCTACAAAGAGGTCAATGGATGCATGTCATCTACATATTCTCTTTGTGATAGCTTAACGTGATTGTTTTTTACCTGACTGGAGGTTCTTCAGTCTTTTTTGGATTGTTAGTAAATGCTGCATGCCTTCAGAATCATTCAACCCACGGAGGGAGCTAGACCCAAGCCTCTTCTCCTGGCCTAAATATTGCCTGTGAAGAAAAGATGACTAAACAATACATACAGATCTGTAATGGCACTCAATAATGTAAAAGCATAAAACCCCAGAACCTTCTATCCACTCTCCCAGGAGACAGCAAATTGGTAGACAACAAATTGAGCATGAAAAGAAAAGATCTGGGCTAAACTATGAAATCTATGCAGAGATGCGGATTAGATTACCCATAGGGATATGGAGAAGCAGGCCTCGTAGAGAGGTTCATCTGGGGAATCGTCACAGCAGAAGGGGAACGGATGGAGGGTGATGCTCCACTTCTCCATGCTCCTGCTCTATATTGGTAACTTTCATCCCCTCCTTTTTCCAGCAGCTGGCAACTCTGCAGAGAATTTAAACTGTTCACCTGCAGAAAAAAACGTATACATAAAGCCAACAACTTCGTCATATTGCAATACTGATGCATAAATTCTACGTTTTCTGTGGATTGTGAAACCTCAGCTGTGCTTCTTCATTAAATTATGCTACTAAGGTAATGTAACAAGTATAGTAGCAATACACTGAAAGTGATTCTTTAGTCTGAGCAACCGTGCCGTGAGCAAAATATACCAATGTGTATCAATTGTCCATTATTTAGTCTCACCAGTTTTTCTGCCCTTTTCTCCCATTCCTTGCTCTTGTCTAACACTTGCGCCCAGTCTTGCCTCCCTGGGTCGTCTCTCCCAGCCTCCTTCTCCAGGACGGAGTGCAGGCTGGTTCTCAGGTGGAAGAACTCCTCCTTCAGGCCACCCTTGCGGTGGGCTAAGTGCTGCGGTCCCTTCTCCTTGCCACAGACCTGGCTGCACCTCAGCAGGTCTGCCTGTAGGTGGCGCTGTACATCCGCCAGGTCCTTCTGACGCATCCTCAGGCTATTCAGAGCAAACCCCTTCTCCTCAGTTTGAGTTCTCAGCTTCTTCCTGTCATAGTGGAGAAAGGGGACATAAGGGTGTGAGTAATGTCCAACCATTGGCTAGGGTGACTATTTGTATCAATAAAGGAAAGTGTGCTTGTGTTTACCTGAGAATCTTGATAGTGTCTTGCAGCTCTTTCTCATATCTAATGGATCTCTCAAGGTCCTTGCTTGCCTTTGACTGCTCCTCCAGCAATTTAGTGTTCAAGGCAGCAACTAACAGAACCAATATAAAATCAGGTTTACACAGTTAAAGGGAAACATCTGATATAATCTTAAACATTATTTTTGTGGATTTTCACATTGATGAAGCAAAATTATAAATTTCACTCACTCTGGCTGTGCAGCTCCTGCTCTCTTGAAGACAATTTCTTTGAAGCTCTGTTCAGTTTCTCTTGAAGCTGCCCCACCTCTTTCACATGCCCAGACTCAGTCCTGTTCAGTGCATCCTGCAGAATCTCCACCTCCTCCCTGGCACTCTGAAGACCCACCTGCAGGTCCTGCACTGTGCTGTGGTGCTTCACCTCAGTGGCCCTGAGAGTCTGCATCAAACTCTTGATCCTCTCCTCCAGCTCCTCTTTGCATTTCTCCAGGGACTGTTGCTGGGCCTTGGTTGCCCTGATCCAGCTCTCACTGACCCCCAGGGCCTCCTGTAAGGACTGGGTCTTCTCCTCTGAAGATCTGAGAGCTTCCTTCAGGGCTTTGGCTTTCTCATCTGTAGCCTTGAGCCAATGTTGTGTCGACTGGAGCTTTTCCTCTGAGGAGTTGAGGCTCTGCTGCAGGGACTGGGCTCTCTCATCTAAGGCCCAATGGTCATGTTGGAAGGATAAGACATTCTCCTCTGAAGACTTCAGGCTCTGCTGCAGGAGAGAGACCTTTTCCTCAGAAGAGCTGAGGGTCTGCTGCAGAGACTTGACCCTCTCCTCAGACTTCAAGTTATTGTGCTGAAGGAAGTCAACCTTTTTCTCTGAAGCGCTAAGGTTCTGGCTAAGGCACTGGATGTTCTTCTCAAAGGAAGCCAGGTTATGTTGCAGAGTCTGGTTCTTCTCTTGGGAGTCCCCAATGATTTGCTGCAGACTTTGGCCTCTCTTCTCAGACTCGTCCAGGTCCTGCTGAAGAGACTGGAGCCTATTGTCAGAGAACCGGAGGGTTTTCTGCAGACTCTGAATCCTTTCATTGGAGCCCATGAGATTGTGCTGCAAGGACAGGACCTGTCCTTCAAACTCCTTTAGTTTCTGCTCCATGGAGTTTACCTTGCCCTCAGACAGTCTGAGGTTCTGCTGGAGTGTGAGCTTGGAGCTCTTATTCTCTTGTTCAGCAGAGTGAAGGGAAAGGTGCAGGCTCTTCATCACAGTCTCATGTCGAGACTTGGCATCTCTGAGCTCCATTTTCAGGGCATCGTTCTCAGAGAGTAGGAATGTTCGGTCGGACGAGATCAGGTAACTCTGCACGTCATCCTTCAGTCAAACAAAGCACAGAGATTACATCATATATGACTATGGAAATTATCCTATAGCCTCACATCAAAAACACAGTCCTAAATCAAGAGAGAAACACGTCCAGAGTACCTACTGAGTTTTTGGTAAAGGCTAATTTCAAAAGGAGCTCTTGGAGGGAGGGGATGTGTAAGAGAACGTGTCTGTCCTGCTGGTCTTTCCTGTGACAGCCATCCTCCAATGCTGCTGACTTAATCACCAATTTACATGCATCTGAACGAATTTGATCCAAAATAGGCTGAGAACACAAAACATTACTGGATACTAAAGAAAAACCATTAAAAAAAAAAAAGAAGTCAAACAGTCATTTGCTACTATGCATCATCATACCTTCATGTGGGCTTGGACCATGGCCTCTACTTCTTTGTATGACATTCTGGACCTGTCTATTTCATCATGAAGCTGTCTTATTATAGCATAATGGGATTCTAGTAAATAAAATAGTGAATTAGCCTACAACTTTAACATTAGATTTTTTTTATATTTTTATATGAATTTGTAGAATTGTATCCAAAAGGCCCAAATCCAATACAACGTTAGTTTTACCACTGGGTTGATTTCCCTCATCACTAAGAACTGCTGGACTTGAGCATCTACTATTGCTTGCATTTGACATTTTGTCTCCAAGACCCTGGAACAAACCAGATACAGTTACTAAGTAAGATACATATTAAAATAAACAAGTTTGCTAATGAACAAAGTTTTGATAAGAGGACAACAAACCTTGCAAGACAGGTCCTCCCATGTGTGGAGAGTGTTAGTGAAGTCTCCGTTGTCCATCATCATGCCAAAAATGGGCGAATAACCCTATGGCCTGATTAAAATAGGTAACTTCTAATTGTCATTGTTAGACAAATTAACGATGTGCTAGCTAGATTACATTAGCCACATTTTTACAAAATAAAAAGTTCAAAAATGCGCTAGTGATACGGCTCCTAAAATATCACTACTTTTCAAAATGTATGTTGTTCTCCAAGGAAACCTGACGTATGATTCTATAATTCCATTCGACCATTCCCGCCCTCTTAGCTCTGGTTCTTGATCAGAATGTGGCGGTATGAAAACTTAGAATGGCTGACGGGCGACCCGCGTGATTACACAGCGCCCTTCAGGAACGTAGGGCTGCTGGGATCTGTTGCTAAACGTTTTGCAACAGAAACCGTTTACTCCAAACGGAAAACGAGAGTTTCTATTGAACAAATTCAGGTACGTCGCTCCCCGTTTGATTCCGTTACATCTGGTTACGTTTGGTTCTACATATGTGCAGTGCATTCTGAATGTATTCAGGCTCCTTCACTTTTTCCACATTTTGTTACGTTACGCAGGACTCGGCAATTGTAGTCCTCGAGGGCCTGATTGGTGTCAGACCTTTCCCCCAGCCCTAGCAAACACAGCCGATTTAAACTTAAACTAAACGCAAAATGCTTATTTACATAAGTATTCAGACCCTTTGCTATGAGACTCGAAATTGAGCTCATGTCCATCCTGTTTCCATCAATCATCCTTGAGATGTTACCTGAAGTTCAAACTGCAGAGCATGTATTCAAAGGAAACGCTTAGAATATGTCAAACATTTTTCTTTTGTTTTAAAAGAAGGGGGATGTAATATTCATATGTGTAAACATACTGAATTGTAATTGGATGCATCTTACCGCTGTATAATACTGTGCTATGATTGGTTAAGAAAACCCGGGAAGTTGGGAATGGTCGGTTGATCATGGTTGGAGATACGTGAACATGCCTGTAGTAACTAGCTAATAAAGAGCTACGTTTAGAAATATCCTTTAGTACTGCATTTTATTATTTGTACAAAGCGTGCAAAACAAGACATGGTGTCAGAGTAAAAGGTCTTACAAGATGGATTTTTGCTGGAGTTACTTCACCTCGAATGTACTGGGAGTCTACAAACTTACCCGATGCATGGCGTAAGTACAAACAGCATGTGGAGCTAATGTTCACGGGTCCTCTGAAGGAAAGAGGAGAAGAGGAAACGTGCAGCTACCTGCTCCTCTGGATCGGTGAAAAAGGGAGAGATATTTACAACACCTGGACACTTACCGAGGCTGAATCAAAGGTACTGAAAATATACTACGATCGTTTTGAAGCATATGTTGTGCCGAAGACCAATACGATTTTTGTACAAAGTACAAGGAGCTAGCGAATCTTTTGAACGGTTTGTGACTGAGCTGCGTCTGCTTGTGAAAGACTGTGATTATGCAAACAAGGATGAGATGGTCAGGGACCGCATTGTATTTGGAATACACTCACCGCGCGTGAGAGAGAAACTTTTGAATGTTGGGTCTGAGCTAACGCTGGACAAAGCTATCGACATAGCCAGGTCTCACGAGCTAGCACAGGCTCAGATGAAAACCATTTCGCGCGGCAGCACGAGCACATCACGTGAACAAGCAGTGCACGCAGTCAGGCAGACATCACAGCACACCTCCGGTGCCCAGAGAGCGCGTTTTAGAACGGAGAGAGACAGAATTCCAAAACAGAGCGACACAGACTCAAAACGCCCCAAAACATGTGGATATTGTGGATACAAAGTGCATGGCTTACAAGGAAAGTGCCCAGCTAAAGGCAAACAGTGTACTAAATGTGGAAAATGGAATCACTTTGCAAAAGTGTGCAGAGCTTACCGTGGGAAAACATTACACGCAGTGAGTGAAGATGAAATGTCAATCAAAGAGTCAAACGCTGATGAACTGTTTATTGATTCAGTGACACAGAAAAGTCAAATATCAGAGACAGAGCAAGCCTTTGCTGACATTGAGATAGCAACACAAGGCACAGAGCTAAAGTTCAAACTAGACACTGGTGCACAAGTAAACATTATTCCTCTGAATAAGTACCGCAGCTTGACATCTGGGTGCGAGCTACAGCCCACCACGCGCAGACTGACTGGTTATGGTGGTGAACAGCTCCCAGTAAAAGGCACATGCACTTTCAAATGCAAATACAAGGAAAGTGACATGATATTGGACTTTTACGTTGTTGACACTCGAGCACCTGCAGTGCTAGGTCTTAAAGCATGTTTAGACATGGACCTCATCAAGCTAGTTTTATCAGTGACAGCACCAGTAGAGACAGAAAATGTACTGGAGGATTTTGCTGATGTTTTTACAGGACTAGGATTATTCCCTGGAGAATGTACCTTGACCCAGACGCAACCCCTGTGGTCTACCCACCAAGAAAGATTCCCCTTGCTCTCCGTGCCCATCTGAAGAAAGAGTTGGAGAGCATGGAGCAATCTGACATAGTTACCAAGGTTACAGAACCGACTGACTGGGTAAATGCGTTAGTGGTGGTGGAGAAACCACGCACAGGCAAGCTCAGAGTATGCCTCGACCCAAGAGACTTGAACAAGGCTATCAAACGCCCCCACTACCCTTTACCGACACTAGATGGCATCATACACAAGCTAGCAGGAGCACACTACTTCAGTGTCATGGACGCTAGATCAAGCTACTGGGCTATCAAGCTCACAGAAGAGTCAAGCAACACGACATTGCTTTCCAGAGTGTGAAAGACTTGATCACAAGAGAACCAGGACCAATCCTTGCCTACTACGACCCCAACAAAGAGCTCAGACTCCAAGTGGATGCGTCGAAATATGGACTAGGTGCAGTGCTTCTGCAAGAAGGAAAGCCCATCGGCTACGCTTCCAAATCTCTCACAGACTGTGAGATCAACTACGCTCAAATCGAAAAGGAGCTCTGTCAGGAGTCGAACCTAGAATCTTCTAATCCGTAGTCAGACATGTTATCAATTGCCCCACTGACCCCCACAAGCCCCTTGAGTCAATCATGAGGAAACCACTAGCCGCAGCCCCGCCAAGGCTACAGAGAATGATCCTTCAACTACAAAAATACGACTTCACAATCACTCACCGTCCAGGCAAAGACATCCCTGTCGCAGACACACTCTCCAGGAAGTTTCTTACCTACAAGGACAGCAGTCTCAGTGAAGGCATGGACATGCAAGTGCACACTGTGTACAGCAACTTGCCAGTTAGTGACACAAAACTGAAGGAGATCCAAGCAGAAACAGAAAAGGACTCACAACTCACACAGCTGAGGAAAGTCATACAGGATGGATGGCCTGAGGAGAGGAGCGTCTCCGAATTCTGGAACCATCGTGAAGAACTATCACAGATCAACAGAATAATTTTTTCAAAGGAGAGAAAATTATTATTCCTACCAGTCTCAGAGAAGAGATTTTGACAAAGATCCATGCTGGACACACGGGCATGGAAAAGTGCAAACAGAGAGCACGGGACATTTTGTTTTGGCCCGGAATGTGCAAACAAATAGAGGACATTGTTGGTAAATGCACCATCTGTCTTGAACGACGCCCCTCAAACACCAAAGAGCCAATGTTACCTCACTGTATCCCAGACCGACCCTGGCAGGTCGTGGCAACCGATCTGTTCACCTGGAACAACAAGGACTACATTGTAACAGTGGACTACTACAGCAGATACTTTGAACTCGACAAGCTTCACAGCACCACATCTGCAGCTGTGATACACAAGCTGAAAGCAGCCTTTGCCAGGCATGGCATTGTAGAGAATTTAATATCTATCTGGGCCCTGTTACAAATCAAATGAGTTTGAATCCTTCACAAAAGCATGGGAGTTCACACGTCACCACAAGCCCACATTGCCCTCAAAGTAATGGCCTTGCTGAAATATCTGTGCAGATTGCTAAATTACTCATGGACAAAGCAAAAGCAGACAAGAGAGACCCCTACCTCAGTCTCCTTGAATACCGCAACACTCCAGTTGACAACTTCAAATCACCAGCCCAGCTGTTGATGAGCCGCAGACTTCGCTCAGTCCTTCCCAGCACCATCCAGCAGCTGCAACCTGAGGTTGTCAGCTACAAGGAAATGCATGAAAAACGTGCACAGAGACAACAACAACAAAAGCGATACTACGATAGGTCAGCTAGACCACTACCACCACTGATCGATGGAGAGTCAGTTAGAATCCAGGAGCATGGCCTCTGGAAGCCAGCAGTCGTCATCCAGCCAGCTGACACTGAACGTTCATATCACGTCCGCACCGCAGAAGTAGCGATGTACCGCCGCAATCGTCGTCACCTTCTGAACGCAAAAGAACAACACACTGATGAGATGAACTGTTCCCCTGAAAGAGAACTAGATGGACTAAACACACACACAGAACAACATACACCATACTTACCTGCAACACCACAAGAACTGTTGACTGACACAGAAGCATGCTCAGCATCGTATCGCACAAGGTCAGGAAGAGAGGTCAAGCCCAGAGCAGTCCAAGACCTGTGAAATGTCAAAGGGTGTAGGCGGATCGCTGCCCTAAAAGAGTTCCAGACTGTAAACGTGTTATTGAAAGTTCACTTGAAATTCTTTGGTATTGTATTTGTTTGAAATGTTATGATGTCATTTCTACAGTGAAAGCTGAGTTACTGAGAATCCCTTGTTTGGAAACTAACAGTATGTTGGATCATTGTTTCAGAGTCTATGTTGACTCAGTTGGTGTAGTATGCAAAATAAATGGTTACTTACCTGAAGTTCAAACTGCAGAGCATGTATTCAAAGGAAACGCTTAGAATATGTCAAACATTTTTCTTTTGTTTTAAAAGAAGGGGGATGTAATATTCATATGTGTAAACATACTGAATTGTAATTGGATGCATCTTACCGCTGTATCATACTGTGCTATGATTGGTTAAGAAAACCTGGGAAGTTGGGAATGGTCGGTTGATCATGGTTGGAGATACGTGAACATGCCTGTAGTAACTAGCTAATAAAGAGCTACGTTTAGAAATATCCTTTAGTACTGCATTTTATTATTTGTACAAAGCGTGCAAAACAAGACAGATGTCAGATCAAAAACCAAGCAATGAAGTCAAAGGAATTGTCCGTAGAACTACAAGACAGGATTGTGTCGAGGGACAGATCTGGGGAAGGGTACCAAAAAATGTCTGCAGCATTGTTGAAGGTCCCCAAGAACACAGTGGCCTCCATTTTTAAATGGAAGAAGTTTGGAACCACCAAGACTCTTCCTAGAGCTGGCCACCCGGCCAAACTGAGCAATCGGGGGAGAAGGGCCTTGGTCAGGGAGGTGACCAAGAACCCGATGGTCACTGACAGAGCTCCAGAATTCCTCTGTGGAAATGGGACAACCTTCCAGAAGGACAACCATCTCTGCAGCACTCCACCTATCAGGCATTTATGGTAAAGTGTCCAGACAGAAGACACTCCTCAGTAAAAAGCACATGACAGCCCACTTGGAGTTTGCGAAAAGGCACCTAAAGGACTCTCAGACCATGAGAAAGAAGGTTCTATGGTCTGATGAAACCAAGATTGAACTCTTTGGCCTGGATGCCAAGCATCACGTCTGGAGGAAACCAGGCACATCTCATCACCTGGCCAGTACCATCCCTACGTTGAAGCATGGTGGTAGCATCATGCTGTGGGGATGTTTTTCAGCAGCAGGGACTGGGAGACTAGTCAGGATCAAGGGAAAGATTAATGGAGCAAAGTACAAAGAGATCCTTGATGAAAACTATCAGCTATGAGGACCTCAGACTGGGGCGAAGGTTCACTGTCCAACAGGACAACGACCCAAAGCACGCAGGAGTGGCTTCAGGACAAGTCTCTGAATGTTCTTGAGTGTCCCAGCCGGAGCCCGGACTTGAACCCGATCTAACATCTCTGGAGAGGCCTGAAAATAGCAGTGCAGTGACGATCCCCATCCAACCTGACAGAGCTTGAGAGGATCTGCAGAGAATAATAGAAGAAACTCCCAAAATACCGGTGTGCCAAGCTTGTAGCGTCATACCCAAGAAGACTCGAGGCTGTAACCGCTGCCAAAGGTGCTTCAACAAAGTACTGAGTAAAGGCTCTGCATACCTATTTTAACGTGATATTTCAGTTTCATTTTTTTATAAATTTGCAAAAATGTCTAAAAACCTGTTTTTGCTTTGTCATTGATTTATTGTGTGTAGATTGAGGGGGAAAAAACTATTTAATAAATTTTTGAATAAGGCTGTAACATAACAAAATGTGGAAAAAGTGAAAGGGGTCTGAACACTTTCTGAATGCACTGTACATACAGTTGAAGTCGGAAGGTTACATACACATTTTTCAACCACTCCACAAATGTCTTGTTAACTTGTTAGGGAGTGGAAGCTGAGGGGTCGGTTTTGGAGAGTCTGGCGTGCCCAAAGTAAAATGCTTGCCACCCAGGCTCAGAAACTAGGATATGGACATAATTAGTACTATTGGATAGGAAACACTCTGAGGTTTCCAAAAGTGTTATCATTTTGTCTGTGAGTGTAACAGAAGTCATTTGGCAGGCAAAAACCAGAGATTTTTCCATCTAGAAATCTCATTCTTGTGGTTTATAGCTCACTTTGAGACAGTGCCTATAAAAAAGTATTTATACCAGGACCCTGAATGTAGTACCTATTGCTTCCACTGGATGTCAGCAGTGTATAGGCAAAGTTTAATGGAAATCGGAACTAATGTGTTCTATTGGGAGAAGTTTTAGCCGGGGGGACCTCTTTTTCAGTTGCACGTTTTTGGGCGCACATTTTGCTGAGCGGTCCACTTTATTTGACTTATATAACGTTTAGGTGACCATCCAAGTGAAAGATTATCACTTTTATTCATAAAAGATAAGCTAAGGAAGCATTTTAATTGTTTTTTGTTTTGTTGAGGGAAAGTTTATAGGTATAGTTGAACGCGTTCTCGTCACATTGGATTTTCTGAACACAAGGTGCCAACCAAACGGAGATTTAAGGATATAATAAATTACTTTTTCTAACCAAATACCCATGGATTGTCTTCGTTGGACACTTAGGAAGCCCTCTGCAGACGTTCTACAAAAGGTAAGGCACAGGTTTTCCCTGTGAAATGCATTTTCTATCGACCGCGCTGGTATGGTTATGGAAAATATGTGAGGTGCTAGCCTCAAACAATCAAATGTAGTGCTTTCACCGTAAAGCCTTTTTGAAATCCGACAACACTGTGATATTGTCAAGAAGCAGAGCTTTTGATGAGTATGGAACACTTGTATATTGGTGCATTTTTAATAATTCAATTTTGGAATTTTGTCTTGCATTTCACCTGGTAGTGTCGGGAGCAGCCCGCTAGCGCCCCAGTGATCATGACCTCAGACTGGGGCGAAGGTTCACTGTCCAACAGGACAACGACCGAAAGCACGCAGGAGTGGCTTTAGGACAAGTCTCTGAATGTTCTTGAGTGTCCCAGCCGGAGCCCGGACTTGAACCCGATCTAACATCCCTGGAGAGGCCTGAAAATAGCAGTGCAGTGACGATCCCCATCCAACCTGACAGAGCTTGAGAGGATCTGCAGAGAATAATAGAAGAAACTCCCAAAATACCGGTGTGCCAAGCTTGTAGCGTCATACCCAAGAAGACTCGAGGCTGTAACCGCTGCCAAAGGTGCTTCAACAAAGTACTGAGTAAAGGCTCTGCATACTTATTTTATTTTTATTTTTATAAATTTGCAAAAATGTCTAAAAACCTGTTTTTGCTTTGTCATTGATTTATTGTGTGTAGATTGAGGGGGAAAAAACTATTTAATAAATTTTTGAATAAGGCTGTAACATAACAAAATGTGGAAAAAGTGAAAGGGGTCTGAACACTTTCTGAATGCACTGTACATACAGTTGAAGTCGGAAGTTTACATACACATTTTTCAACCATTCCACAAATGTCTTGTTAACAAACTAGTTTTGGCAAGTCGATTAGGACATCTACTTTGTGCATGACACAAGTAATTTTCCCAACAATTGTTTACAGACAGATAATCCACTGTATCACAATTCCAGTGGGTCAGAAGTTTACATACACTAAGTTGACTGTGCCTTTTAAACAGCTTGGAAAAGTCCAGAAAATTATGTCATGGCTTTAGAAGCTTCTGATAGGCTAATTGACATCATTTTAGTCAATCGGAGGTGTACCTGTGGATGTATTTCAAGGTCTACCTTCAAACCCAGTGCCTCTTTGCTTGACATCATGGGAAAATCAAAAGAAATCAGCCAAGACCTCAGAAAAAAATTGTAGACCTCCACAAGTCTGGTTCATCCTTGGGAGCAATTTCCAAACTCCTGAAGATACCACGTTCATCTGTACAAACAATAGTACGCAAGTATAAACACCATGGGACCACACAGCCGTCATACCGCTCAGGAAGGAGACGCGTTCTGTCTCCTAGAGATTAATGTACTTTGTTGCGAAAAGTACAAATTAATCCCAGAACAACAAAAGACCTTGTGAAGATGCTGGAGGAAACAGGTACAAAAGTAACTATATCCACATAACCTTGCCTCTCAGCAAGGAAGAAGCCACTGCTCCAAAACCGCCATAAAAAAGCCAGACTATGGTTTGCAACTGCCTATGGGCACAAAGATTGTACTTTTTGGAGAAATGTCCTCTGGTCTGATGAAACAAAAATGGAACTGTTTCATAATGACCATCGTTATGTTTGGAGGAAAAAGAACACCATCCCAACCGTGAAGCACGGGGGTGGCAGCATCATGTTGTGGGGGTGCTTTGCTGCAAGAGGGACTGGTGCACTTTACAAAATAGATTGCATCATGAGGATGGAAAATTATGTGGATTATTGAAGAAACGTCTCAAGACATCAGTCAGGAAGATAAAGCTTGGTCGCAAATGGGTCTTCCAAATGGACAATGACCCCAAGCATTCTCCCAAAGTTGTGGCAAAATGGCTGAAGGACAACAAGGTCAAGGTATTGCAGTGGCCATCACAAAGCCCTGACCTCAATCCCATAGAAAATGTGTGGGCTGAACTTTTAAAGCGTGTGCGAGTAAAGAGGCATACAAACCTGACTCAGTTAAAGCAGCTAGGTCAGGAGGAATGGGCCAAAATTCACCCAACTTATTATGGGAAGCTTGTGGAAGGCTACCTGAAACGTTTGACCCAAGTTAAACAATTTAAAGGCAATGCTACCAAATACTAATTGAATGTATGTAAACTTCTGACCGACTGGGAATGTGATGAAAGAAATAAAAGCTGAAATAAATAATTCTCTACTATTATTCTGACATTTCACATTCTTAAAATAAAGTGGTGATCCTAACTGACCTAAGACAGGGAATTTGTACTAGGATTAAATGTCAGGAATTGTGAAAAACTTGAGTTTAAATGTATTTGGCTAAGGTGTATGTAAACTTCCGACTTCAACTGTACCTACCTCAATTCCCTCTTACCCTTACACATTGACTCGGTACTGGTACCCTATGTATATAGCCAAGTTATCATTACTCATTGTGTATTTATTCATTGTGTTATTATTTCTCTTTTTATCTTTGCATTGTTGGAAAGGGCATATAAGTAAGCATTTCACTGTTAGTCTAATCCTGTTGTTTACGAAGCATGTGACAAATACAATTTGATTTAAAATTATAAACTGTTTAGGTTGGGGTAGGCCTAATGAATAACCCCTGGTGTTAGCAAGACTAATACCAAGTTCAAAACAACTGGGAACTCGGAAGAAAACCTTTTGAACGGTCTTCCAACTCGAAATTCGAAGTCGGAAACGCAGGCATCTTTTTAGGGCTCCAACGTTCTGACCTGAAGATCACTGACGTTATGATTTGACCTCGTTTCTTTTCCGAGTTCACAGATATCTTGTGCCGCGTTCACATGCTAGTCGGAACTAGGAAATGTAGTCATTTTTCGACTTGCTAACTGGTTGAACGCGGCATGTGTATAACTACAACCAATTAAGTTGGACATTTCCTAGTAGCACGTGAATGCAGCATTTAAAGCGCGTCACTGACAGAAATAGACAAAATTGTTGGCATTCATTTTGGAACTTTATTTTTTTCCCCCACCTTTCGATTGACATAAATTAAGAGAAGTTTGTACAATTGAATTTCATCTCTCTTGACAGTTGAATTCGGTTGACAATACATTTTAATGTCACTTCACTCTGATATATATATAGCTCAATGTTTTAATGAGATGGCTCTTTCACAGGACATATTTTCTCTATGTAAAACATTCAAGCAAAATACTAACAAAAAGACAATCAAAACAAAGATCATGTAGCCATAATGAGAGACACTCTTTTCAAGCCACTTTGATACAGCTACACCCGGAAGTGATTTTTGTAGCAGGTTAGGAGAGCATTTTCCCAAGCCCTAACCCTTAATAACCTTAGCCTAATTCTCCTAACCCGCTACGAAAGTCACTTCCGGTCGTAGCTGTATCAAAATATGGGCAAGTAACAGTCCAAACAGCTTTTGAGAACCTGCATGACATTTTGTTAGACCAGGGAAATTATGGACCAATGTCAAAATATTTCCTAAGGACCTCATATTTGACATAAAACACATTAACATATTTCCTCTGTTGTATTGTATTGCGTTATAGCAGTATTACTTTTCAAAAAGCTGTAAAGTGTAAACAGTCTAGTAAGTATGATCTCCATTTGTGGGCCATGCCCACCATAATAAATCAGCTCAGATGACAACTGACTGATAGACTCAAACATTTCTGTTTTGATGAGGACCAAATCATAGTAGTGTTATGAAACATTTTCTTTATACCTTCCTCATTCACCAGTATTGCTTCAGATAAGATGGCATAAATCAAAAGAAGGATATTATTGAGTACTGTGCCTTGAACATCATGTTGCTATTCTCACCAATTGAAAATATTGAATTCTATACTAGGCTTGTCAATATGCTTCTCTTAAAAATGTATCTTCTGTGCACCTTCTTGCAGGCTAGGGGGAAATGGCCACACAAAAATCAAGCACAGCACAATTATGTTTTTCACAGCATGCGCTGAACAGTAGCACAAGAGACACATGGAGGGAATTCCCTTGCTTGCAAACATCAGCAAATCAGCAATATAGACATGGAGGTCAACAGACATACACAACTTTGGAAGCATGGACAAATACACTATATCATAGACATAGAACTGCTTTATTTTGTATTCATTCTCATCGTAAGAGTCCAAACACACAGACATACAGCCATCTATTTATCCTCATGTATAAATAGATGAATATACACAGATATACATAAATACATATTTCTGATATGCATATTCATTTTTAAACCATGCTATGTCTCTGTAAAGGAGGGCACACTGTGATTTGAAAACATGTACACTAAACTGGTACAGTAAAACTGACAACTCTTCAGTAACGGATATCATACAAAAAAAAACTGTTGTTATTTATAAACCATAAATCGAGCTGCATCGTGTCAACACCTTGAAGAACATGGTACAGTAAATCATGTGTAGCTCTTAATCATTTCCTGCCAGCAGCAAAAAATGTAATCAAATAAAAATAATATTCTCCAATTCAAATGGAAAATATATTTATATATCTTTATATATGTATTTATAATTGTATATACACATTTTATGGCTCACAACTACAGTATTAAAAAAATGACTTAAATAATAAATACAACAGCACTACTATGAAAAAAACATCGATATGATACGTTTTAATTTCTCAATAAGGCAATTAAAACGAACTAAGACTTCACCTGTACTGTACTGCTGCTATGGTCTCTTGATGACATTAACAACAGCAACTGATTACAACTGGCCACTGCACATTATGATAGAATTATCAGTATTTTACAAGTTTTGACATTTATGCCTTCCCTTACGGACGCACGCACTCACGCACAGACATACAAAACACACCAACTAACTTAAACAGCCAAGTGTGAAACAGAAAAAGAATAAAACATATTGAAACACAACTCTAACCTTAAAACATGGAATTCGCATAAAGACTATAAAACTAATCCTATACCAGGTGATTGTGATGAAGACGTCACTTTCACATCTGATGATGGTTGATAAATAAAAGTGCTGTCTAAGAGCAGCCTGAAATCCCTCTCGGATTAACTATGACTAAATAACAGAAGTATTAATTAATTCTGGACATATGTGATACTGTGAGTTTTTTGGCCTAAGTAATTATTAGCCTAAATCCCCTCCAGCAGAGCTAATATTCAGAGTCAAGGTTTGACTGCTGAAATATTGGTATTTCATGATATTACGACAGCTCTATGAATCATTATACTTAGAAAATGATTTGTTTGCATTTCTCCAAAAGTTGGGTGGTTCTGGAAGACATTGTAATGATGTAGGATTTTGAAATGATTGACAATACCCAAGTGTCGCAATGATCTGGTTTTGAGGCTAGAAGCCTGTAGCAATACTGTAATAGAAATGACAAAATAGATACGTAACAACGAATTTATCAAATCATGTTGTTTTCTGAAACAGTCTATAGATCATTTTTTAACTATTGGAAATAAAGTGTTCCCTCTCCAATGGTAAAGTACCATTCAACATAGCGGTAAAGTACCACTTCGATAGCGACGTTAAGATTGCTGCTAGAGCTACATTTGAAGCACACAACATAACTAAATATATTCACAGTACTAAAAAATTTCTGAAAAAAGTGCACAAATAAAAAAGATTAAAAAAAACAACAAATAAAAGGATAAACTAAGAAAAGAAAAAAAATCACACAATATAAATTAACATGATATCAATTAAATACATGATGTGACCATTTGACTGTATTGACATTTGGGAATGTGAGAGGAATAGCAGAGTTGCTTCAATGCCCATGTTTTTATGGGGCATGCTAGATGCATAGCCTAGCAATTTGAGTTCCTGCTTTTCTTCTGGTATGGCAATTTGGGGTTGGGGTGGGTTGAAAGGAGGGGAATCGATCATACAGTATCATCACCACTGTGACTACGGGATGTCGAGGGGGTTTCCTCACAGTATTTAGTATGTTTTGTATCCATGGTTTAAAATACAGGTCTGGAATGGAATGCTTCTGCTGTCTGCCAATCAGAGGCCCGGGATCAGTCTGATGGCTCCTCTCTCCACAGAATCATCCTCTCAGCTCTACGGAGGAGTGTTTACGGTTGGTGGGAGGAGAGAGGGAGAATAAAAAGAGAGAAATAGAAGTTGTAAATCTTCAGTGTAAAATAAAATATATTCTTCCGCCACAGCACAATATAACTGAGGTATAACTCTTATCAAAGCACATCTATTGATCAAAGGTATATCAATAATTTAAAGGGAAAGTCAGAGGACATAGTGAAAATAAGAGGGTAGAAAAATGTATTTTTCTCTCATATGAACATCCCCTCAACAACTAAATAATGCATTTTCCATGACTGTTTTTACATTTGTATTCATCTATGCATAGACAAACCCCAGGATACCGTCTCCTTCCACTAGGCACTGTAATGCCATGTCCCACGGCTCTGATTCCACTTATTCCTCTGGCAGCTCCTGTCCCTGGGAGAGGTGGAAATGATGGTTCTCTTCTCTATGGAGAATAATGGGACGGACGGACGGACGGGGGGTGGCGGAGTAATTGTTCAATCCACTTCCTCCTTGCCACATACCAGTGCAGTGGGCTTTGACCAGGGGTTAGCCAGTCTGCTACAGCTCTGAGCTTCTACCACTACTGCAGCTTAGGACTGTTCAAATACCCTGGACAAAAAAAGCTAATAGGGTCATTTCTTCTTCCCTACAAGATGAGTAGAATGGCCTTTAGTAACACTTTATTTCGATAGTTTCAAGTAGATGTTCAGTAGCTGTTCAAAACTGTCAACAGCATTTCAACTAACTATCCACTAACCCTAGACTTAACCCTAACCCTAAGCCTATACTTAACCCTTACCCTTATTTTAAACCCAGGCTAACAATAACCCTAAACTTAGCATGCAGTTGCTTATCAACAGACAGTTTGTTGATAGTATAACCATCTGTAGATCATCTCTATGGGACTATCCAAATAAAAATGCGACCTGGACTTTAATCATGACATTTGTCAATGGATTCATATGTTTCTTTAAGAAGAAAATGAGTGATTGCTCATCCATCTCCACCAACCCTTGCCGGAAACTAGAAGCCCGTAATGAGATATGCCTGCTTAACTTTCCAAAGCCGTAATTGTAGCTTTAGTAATAAGAGTTTAATGTATAATTTATCTAAAATCTCAATTACAGAACATTCATGGGATTTGGCACCCTGAAAATACCCAGTAAAATAGAAGGCATCAGTAATATAATGGAGTTTGTACCAAGGGATCAATTATGGGGTCTCATAACACAAAGTTAGGATTATCTGAAAGCAATACTGTCATATTATATGGACTTATGAACAAAGAAAACACAATTAATGAGTTTCATAGAGGAACTGTATATATCAAATCAATTTATTGCCATGCTTGCCACCATTCATCTGACCAACTGCTTTGTACTGTATGTGTCAAAGCAATTATATGTTGGTCAGTTGTTTCAGAAAAAACAAATGACATTGACAACTGTAGCTGTGTGGGTTTGGGATCTGGCAATGGTGATGCATGAGCCAGGAGGAGGTAGGGTTTTTCTTTCCCAAAAATCCCTGGTTCTCCAGAAATCCTGGTAGGGAGGCATCGGATTTCCTGCTTATTCCCTTCTGATTCCGGGAATCTTCCAATCGAGATTTCAGGAAAACCTGGGAATTTTGGGAAAGCTACCGGAATTTTGCAACCCTAGTGGAGGAGACAAGTACCAAGTTGCCAAACCACATTCAGCCAGACAGACCCAGGGTTGTGAAGGAACTGAGCAGCATGCTGGGTGTTGCATGGTGAAAGAAGGGGGAACCAAATGGTCATAACTGGCACAGCCATACTGAGTGGGCATGACGGTCGACCCGGCCCATACACACTGGTACTGGAGGTGTAATTCATACTACTTACTGTCTCGCTCTCCTCCCCTTCCCCATCAGGCAAGGTCTGAGACTCACTGCCGTAGTGCAGAGGGGAGTACACCCAGGTCTTGTCCTCAGGGGGCTGCACAAATGACACAGCAGAGGGCGCCAGAGAGAGGGTGCCATTGGATGCAGCACAGAGAGAAGCAGAGGCAGGCAAGAGAGATAGACCAGACAGGAAAACACAAGACAGGCAGGAAAATAAAATTAGAAATGCAAAAGGAGGAAATGCCATTACAGAAAGTGTGAGCTTGGAATATAGATTAGCCTAACTGTAGAAATGTGAAAATGAAACACAAGCAGTGAAATCCTATTGGAATACAGCCTAGAGCAGGGGTCTCTTTTCTAGCATGACAGCTAAATAAATAAAAAGAATAGGCACATTATTTTCTTCTGCTCTACCCTGAAACTCTTCCCGGGTCCTTGGTGTACAATATTTTTTTTTTTCTGTCAATATACCTGGTAAAATAATGCTTAATAAACAACTAAGTGGGACCCATTAAATTATATTTAGTAGTTTCCTAAATTATATTTTTTCCCAGGTTTGGGATTATGTTTTATTAGTTTTACTCTCAGTATTACAATTATTCATAGAGAAACATTGAAAATGTATGTTTTGAGTCCATCTCAATACTTAAAGGCCCAATGTAGGTGTTTTTATATCAATATCACTCATTTATGGGTAACAAGTAAGTACCTTACTGTAATAGATTTCCATTAAAATTGGCAAAAATAGCTTTTTAACATTTTTTTTTTTATCTCAAGCAAGAATTTTGCTAGGACTGTCTGGGAGTAGTCTGAGTGGGGGGGGGGGAGACTAAAAACGAGCTTATTGGCAGAGAGGTTTGGAACTCTATTAACCAGTTTACCGCATGGTGATGTCACCATAGAAAGCCTATGTTTGCGCCCATGCAAACCTGCTGATTAGAAAGTCCTGTGTAGATTGTATTTTCATCCAGCAACTATGAGGAAATAACACGGATACAAGTTTAAATCAGATGTTGTACAATATGATATAAAACACAGGAAAAACTACATTTTGACTGCACTGGGCCTTTAAATCACATCAGAAGACTATTTTCTTCGGCCTGAATTTTTTTTTTTTTTTTTTTTAGATTTTTGAGAGTAATTTACCGTTAAGCATTTGTAGGTCTAGGATGTTTCTGCTGTGGCCTACTGTTGCAGCACATGTCATGGCAGAGTTTGCAAAACAATCACCACCCAATTGATACAAATAATCATGATATAGTTCTGTCAGGTAATACTACTTTGCAGTTTTTTTTGGATAAAGTCTTTCTTCTGTCTACCCATAGCATCGCTAACTGGCTGCATTCAGAGTGAGAGACAAACGCAGGCACCAACCAGACAGACAGGAAATACATTTGCAGATATTGTGTTATGTTTGGGTTTTTAAGCCAATAGTGACTAGCCAGGGGTGGGATAATGTCAATGTGGCTTTGATTGGATAGTAGCTGGTAGCTTTATGTTTATGACAGTATGCGATGGAACACAGAGTAGATTGGCGAGCTACTCATAAGGTGGGCTGTGAGCTTGCCATCTACCTGCTGGAGACCCCTGGCCTAGAGGTAGACTACATGTACTAACATCAACACTGCATTCAAAAGAATGTTAGTTCTTTCCTGCTACCACTTTCAAAGCTCTTCATTTGTAATGCTGGCTGGGAGGCCTATGCATGTGACTAAGAATTGCTTTCTACGACTATGCTATTTCAAAAAAGCCATGGTGAAGTGGACAGGAAAAATTATGAATCCGCAGTATGCATCAGCCAGAAAACAGGGTGGGAGTGGGTGGTTAGCAGTTGGTGGAAAGCGAGCGTGCCAGCACTGCCAACAGCCAAAAGGACATATTCTCCCAAAGCATCTTCCCCCCTTTCTTTCTTATTATGTGCATTAAGTGTTTAGCCCGGTCAGAGCCTCAGCTCTGCTCAGTCTCTGAGGCAGTGACCGTGGCCCTGTACAGTACTTTCCCTTTCAGAAAGAGCAGCAGCTGCCACACACTGCCTGTGATGACCTAGTTGGAAGCGGCAATGAGGTTTGACGTCACACACACACACACACACTTGTCGCTCACGCTCACACACACACACACACACACACACACACACACACACACACACACACACACACACACACACACACACACACACGCCACACTCACAGCGCAAGAGCTAACACACCATCCACAGGGAGACCCCTCAGGTGGAGAGAGAAAGTGAGAGAGGTGGGAATATAGGGAGTGAAAGAGACAGATGGCCTCAAATGAGAAGCCAGAGCCCCCTCCTGTCACTCAGCCGCCTCCTCCCGTCTTTCCCCATCTCTCCCCCTCTCTCTCTATACAGCCGGCCATGATCTGATTCAACATGTAGAGGAACAAACCCCAAGCGGAGGAGGAGGTATATAAATAATATTAACAAAGATTTGATATGAAGGCAGAACAAAAAAAGACCAAGACCCCTTTTGTTAGAGGAAACACATGACATGATGAAATAAGGTCTAGAACAATACGTAGAGCATATAATGTGTCAAGCCCTCTTACAAATCAAGTATCCCTTGAGAAACGATGCTCATTAAGGAATATCAGTCCATAATGGATCTTGTCTAATTTTCACTGACATCTTTGGCAAACATTGAGAAGATCAACTGAGGAATCACTACAGTTACAGCACTAAGACTCAAAGTAAGCAGACTGGGGGACTAAGCTCCAGTCACAGCTATAGGCCATTGATATTTGTATAAAAAGGTGCTACTAACTGAAGCATTGACTAAGCAGTTAGCAGAGCTACCAGCATGTCCCATAGACTTACACTGCATCTGAGAGCGGGTCTGGAGCTTTCTCCTCCGCAGGACAGGAGAGAACACCCAGGTTCTCCCTGCAAGCTGACAGCACATCCCCACAGAGAGATGGGAGAGACCAGAGAGGTGAAAGGGATGGAGGGACAGACAAATGAGACAAAGCAGAAACATGGAGGGAAATTAAAAAGGTTAAGTATAGAGGTGATAGAAGAGATGATTGCTGGTTTGACTGTTATGGTGAAGGGTGAAGAAATTAAATGTGAATCAGCCATGATGATGAATAAGTCGGGTGCTTTTTTTTTCACTCCCCCCCCTCTCCACCTTGAAGGCGTCAGCATGCTACAGTTCGGCTGGCGCCTAGCCCAACAAGTGTGCTCACATACTCCCTTAAAACACCACTTGAAAAACTAGAAATAAAGCACCAATAGTACTGTCGCCAAAATACGAAGCAGTGGACACTATATCCGTGCTTCAGGGCCCATAATGAAATTCCTCAGAAAATGGGCGTGGCTTCACAATATTTTCAGATTTGAAGACAATGGCGGAAAATATGCAGCCGATGTCCGACGAGAGTGGATACAAATTCATTGCTTTAACTAATTATGACAAATGTTGAGCAAGGTTATAAAGTAATGACTTTTCAAATAAGTTACACGTTATGTTGGCTGACAATTTGTTAGCTGTCCTTACGAAAACGCATAGCATTACAGTATTATGTACCAGTATGTTTATTAGTTACTTAACGTTAGTTGGCTACTAATACATCGAACTTGTCAGACAGCAGATTAGTTAATATACTATCTAATTAACTACCCAACGTTTATTGACTTGATTATTCACATCATTCTTAGCTAAGTGGTATAGTCGTTGTGCATTGCAATGGACATTGTTCATTCTGGATATCTACTCTGATTTCAGAGCACTCTCGCACAGAATAACTCAACACCCATTGAATATGGCCGTTGTCAGTAAACGTCGGCAAAAAAAAAGTGTCACAAAATTTTTGCCAGCAGCAGTTACAGTCACCAATGCTTTGGATAACATGAAAACAGCCTAACCAGCTCTGCTCGGGTGAGTAAAATGGTCAGAGTGAGGTGTTAGTCATTTGTTATGCTAACAAGCTAGCAAGAGGTTGCATAGCAACAGCATCAACTTCGGGTAGACAGGCGAAGCTCTAGTACTCTCAACTGAAACGATACCGTTCGTTTACAGTATACTAAAATGAACTAATAGCAGTGGTGTAAAGTACTTAAGTAAAAATACTACTAAAGTACTACTTAAGTCGTTTTTTGGGGTCTGTACTTTACTATTTATATTTGACAACTTTTACTTCACTACATTCTTAAATAAAATGATGTACTTTTTACTCCATACATTTTCCCTGACACCCAAAAGTACTTGTTACATTTTGAATGCTTAGCAGGACAGGAAATGTGTCTAATTCACACACTTATCAAGAGAACATCCCTGGTCATCCCTACTGCGTCTGATCTGGCGGACTCACTAAACACATGCTTTGTTTGTAAATGATGTCTTGTGTTGGAGCGTGCCCCTGGCTATCCATAAATAAAAAATAAAACCAAGATGGTGCTGTCTGGTTTGCTTAATATAAGGAATTTGAAATTATTTATACTTTTACTTTTTATGCTTAAGTATATTTAAAACCAAATACTTTCAGACTTTTACTGGGAAACTTTCACTTTTACTTGAGTAATTTTCTATTAAGGTATGTAGTATATACTCTTTAGGTATGTAGTATACAGTATGTTAGTATGGGTATTAGAAGACAGCTCAAAATAGTCCGAATTAATCTAAGATAACTCAAGAAATCTGTCATCACTTTTTAGATATAAGTCGCGCAATTCTACATCTAAGATGTTTGGTGCAGTATTTTTCAAAGAAAAAATGTGCATGAAAACTAGTCGTCTGTCATAGAATGACAAAAGACTTTCCTACTGTTGACCAATCACCGACGAAGGGGCGTAGACTTTGACTCTGAACTTCGACTTGCCTCCAGAAAAATATTTGTGTGCCCGAACAGCCGAGAAAACCCTCACCGAAGTCCAAAACGAACAAAAACGTCACAAAATGTTTTCCTAATATATGCACGAACTCTACCAAACTGTTTCGTCAGGGAAGCATGCGGATGCCTTAAGCCTCCATCCTAGTGAGAGGGTGAGAGTGTGTGAACGACAGCAATAGAGAAAGGGAGGTGGTGACTTCTAGGGTAAGGTGGTATCCAGATTTTCATATCGTCATACCGTCCTTCTCTCCTCCTGGGATTCACATCATTATCGGCTTAGTACTACAAGGAGGCGCCAAAAATGCAAAAAATACCATTGGGCGTCTGTTACCAGTAATAGCAAATTTCCATGGAGGCTGGTAGCTAAATATGCTAACATGCGCAAACCAAAATTAACAAATTGCAAAGACAGTTAATCCAGCTCATAAAGTTATACATATATAGGTAGGAGCTACCGAATGTCATTTTTTGTGAGTTTGGACATTTACAAGCGAATGTGAACGAGAGACATTGTGCCAATGAAAAAAGTTGACGCATGCTTGTCTGAAGGAAGAACAATACTGGCTCTGAAGCAGCATGTGTACATGCTGTGTCTGTGTGGAGTCTGGAGTCGCTAGGTCAATGGGCTTGCCTGCTCTGAGAAGATAGGGAGGAGCAGACAGGCCGAGAACAGAAAGGAGAATAAACCCACGGAAATCAAAAGATAGCAGTGACAGCTGTACAGATAACTCATCCACAGAGCTTTGACTTCTCAAACAGAAAGCTTACACAATTCGCTTTAAGCAAAACATTAGGAAATATAGCTGGCTACATTCTATCTATGATAAACAGACATTTTTGCAAAAAATACCTTTTTCATTGTAAGCTCATTTACATGTGTGGCTGCAAGTCAAATAGCATTGAACTTCTGTTGTCATCTGATGAACATTAAGCTATTTTCTGCCAAATGTGTTGCACTAATGTATTTTCTGTGAAGGAAAACTATAGTTATACGTCCCTGATCACTATATTGAAGCAAAAAAACACTTGAATTTCAATATAAAACGCCACCCCTGTCAATACACAGCTGGACTCCTGCTTTCTCCCGTTGTGCTATTTACAAACAAACACGTGACTGATGTTATAATACTTTTATTGCATCAAATGGTTGTTCTATGCAACAGAATAGAGGGTTCTTATAACTCTATTGTGTCTGTGTGAACTGAAAATGGGCCTCTGTGAGAACACTGACAGGAGATTTACGATGTCTTTGAGGATACCACATTCCAGAGCAGGAGTTAATGTTTCTGTTCTATAAGGTACCAGGGAGAGATGACCCCAGGGCCAGACCCTGGTCTCTACACAATGACATACTGTCTGCTGGGAATTATAAATATCTTTCATACTAATGTTAACCATGTGACCCATTCCATACATCTGTTGGTTGTCATGAACATCCAGGAGGATGGACTTTGCTGTAAAAATGAGTTCTCAGTGATCACCTTCAGGGGTGGTTACCCACCATCTCCATTACTGCAGTAATTAAATAATAAAGTTTGATTGTTTTGAAGAAATCTAAAAGTCTCTCCTTTCGATTACAATAATTCCACCACTCTGGCTCAACTGTTCTGGGGAACTATGGTAAGCTTCATAATGTAAAATAACGTGACAAGTGAAATAAAGAATGAGATCTGCTTTATCTCCTAACGTATTACACAAGTTGACTGCAGGTATTTACTTAAAAAGTAGCTACTAATATTAACATTTATTGCAAAACGTCAAAGAAATGGTTTCAAATGGTATTGACGGTATTGAAAAACAATCCTGTGGCTATTTCCAAATGCCTCAGTATACGGTATATATGGTATACTGCCCAAGCCTAGTGACTGCTGATAATACATTAATAATTCAGGCTGTAGCCCCTCAACAGGGGCTTGTGAAGCACTCTTCGACCATCTTCCCAACGCCTGCTCCGACTAGAACAATCACTTAAGCCCTCTCTCCAAGGGCTCTCAGAGTAATGTCCGCTCTGTCTCTTAGGACTGGTGCAATATCCCATGAATTGTTATGATGAAGAGTCATCTCTGCTTTTACCAGTCAAATAATCATCTGTTTATGCTTCCCAGAAGACAATCCTCTGTTTATGCTGTCTACTAGTATTTGCTTCGTATATTCATACGACATATGAAATGACATGGCCATTTTGTACAACCTCATAGCATACTAACTACAGCCATTTAGAAGCACTCTACAAATAAAATAATGTTCCATTAAAATACGAAATTACCTAATCTGTGTCTGTTGGCTAAATGTAAATGAACACAGGTGCATACTGCATACAGAGACAGAGGTGATATAGTGGTTGTCTAGGAGTGTTGCCTTGCTGTTTGCTACAGATCTCCTCTTTGTGTGTCTCTGCGTCTCTAGAATGGTCATAAAGACAACAGAGAGCTGCTAAACAGACAGACAGAACTACTGACGCTCAGGGACACAGACAGACCTACTGGGCCACAGTGTGAGGTGTTCGATTGCAGGAGAGACTGTCCACCAGTCAGAGCAATGCCAGAGGAGACTTTCCTATCTGGCCTTCTCATCCCTTATCACCAGAGACTCATCCACTAATTCATGGCTCAGGCTCTGAAATCTGTCATAGAACCTAACATATGGAATTGTTTACCAAGGATCATACCAAGGATCATTTAGCCATTTGATTCAGAATTTTAGGACCCCTTAAAGTATAAAAAAAATATACATAAAAATGATTTGATGAAACATTGAATTTGGCCTTGCTGCTATTAGCCCATAGAAATGCATTGAATAACAGCTTCATACATGGATAAACAGATAGCCAAAAAAAATTATCAAAAGGAAGTTTAGTAACGTTACCCGGCTACCTTCAGACTAGTCTTGTGAGGCTTGCGGCCCTCCTAGAGACTCACCTTTCCATGGAGGGGTCATATTGGGGGCGGCAGGGTAGCCTAGTGGTTAGAGCGTTGGACTAGAAACCGAAAGGTTGTTCAAATCCCCGAGCTGACAAGGTACAAATCTGTCGTTCTGCCCCTGAACAGGCAGTTAACCCACTGTTCCTAGGCCGTCATTGAAAATAAGAATTTGTTCTTTAACTGACTTGCCTAGTAAAATAAAAGGTAAAATAAAAATAAAAAAAGTGTGTTGGCCAAACCGTTCGAACGCTACAGACGTTTTCGTGAGAAGAACGTTTTCGTGTCTCATGGTCTGACAAACACCGCTCTAGCTCTGCCACCTTTCACCGCAGATGAGGAAGGGCGACGTCGGCGGGTGCGGTGGATTGAGACGCATCTCTATAGCTTAAACTGATGGATTTTGAGGGGGGATTTTGTTATTATGCTAATTAGATTTCCACAGGGACATCGACTCTAGGGTTAACCCTTAACACTCTACAGACTCACCCTCTCTGCTCCCTCTGGGGTCCAACTGTCAAAGCTTCTGTAGAAAGGCATCCAACTCAGAGACTCACACATACATACCCAACACTAACAACACACACTCTGACCATCTGCATTAGGGGTGGCGATGACGAGTTACACACATGGACAAACAATATTTGACAAAGCAAAAATGGAAATGATAGCCAATGGAGATGTAAGCTATCTGTGTCTAGTTTACCATCTGCTGTTGTCTGTATCATGTTAGTGCTGTATGCATGCTGACTGACAAACCTAGGATCTATTTAGTAGCTAGGATACTGTAGTATTTAGCTATTTACCATGTTGTAAGTGGGCTGTAAGCATATAGACGTAGGGCTAGTGGTATTTAGCGTCTATCAATACTGTGCCTTGTGTGTGTGTGTCCAGGATCGTATTCATTAGGCACCAAACGTAAGACAACAGACAAACAGGCAGGGACTTCCTGGACTTTGATTTCCGTTACAAAACGTTTTCTGTTGCGTGCCCTAAGGAATACGACCCGTGTGTGTGTGCTGAGCCAATGAAAGCACAGCTTACAAAGTAGATGTCTGTGATTGGCACGTCATCTTCGTCGTCCTGGGAGGCTTGGCTGGTGCATCCGGACCCAGACACTGTGCTGCCCCGGCGGTCCCGCTCAGCCTCCACCACCACAACCTTGGGACTGGCAGCGGCCTCTGGGCCAGGGGTCTCAGCAGCAGGGGCCTCAGAAGAGGCTTCAGCAGGGGCCCCAGGGGCTGGGGGAAAGGAGGAGGAGGAGATGGGGGGTGGGGCAGCATCCTCGGCTACCTCTGGTACCTCACTGAGAGAACAGACAGGGGTCAGACACACCTGCTCACATAACCACAGACGTGATAAGACAAACTGTACACACCTGCTCTTTAACACACACCTGCTCTCTAACACACACTCACACAACCACAGACGTGATAAGACATACTGTACATACCTTCTCTCTAACACACACTCACACCTGCCCTCGCTACTCGCTCTCTCTCTCACACACAGGATAGAATAGCTGTACAGACAAATGATCAGGGTCACTTCCTATTAAGCCCTTCTAATGAACAAGAACCAGCCCAGACAGGCAGAGCTGAGACTGACCCGTTAGATCAGAAGGAACAGGCTCCAGGGTGGTTTGTGATGACGGCACTAACTCAGGCTTACAGTATCAGATGGCGTGGTGACACGCCACCACAATCCCTCTATTGTCCAGGCCCAGATCATTGACTATTAGGAACGACTTAAGCTTATCCCAGATTGCTTTCTCAGCCTTGTGTGTTTAGAGCTTACACTGAAAAACCTGGAGCCTGGCATTCCTAAAGAGCAATGACAGCATCTCAGACTCAGAGACAGACCTGATTGGTTGGGAAGAAGTCTTTAAATGGGGGGACTTGGTGTTGTGGTTGTCATGCAGCCATGGGCCTTGCACTCTCTCTTTTTCTCTCTCTTGCTCTCACCTCTCACTCTCTCCCACAGCAGGGGAGTCTCTGAGGCTGCTTTGAGGAGCCAGGTCTCCAGATGGCTAATTCCCCAGTACCCCGTTGCCCTGCCTGCCCCCTTCACCTTCTACCCCACCCAGCCCCCCTGAGGCCCTATGTCTGGCAGTGTCTCAGCAACTCAGCCCAAACCTTAGCCCCAGACCCTCTGACCTAGTTCCACTGCCCCGGCCGCTCCACGACTTTCCCAATGCACTCCTGTCTGTCTGGCTCACCCTTTTACCCTGTCTCTCACCCTACTCCACTCTCTTAACCTAATTAGATGGCTGCTCCAGAGAACATCCGCAGTCCATAATAAGGGATTTATAGCAACAGCCCACAACCACCCCAATAACCAAATGGGACTCAGAGTAAGGTGTGGACTTAATATCGCCACCACTCTATCAACCAAATGGGAGCATGGCTGCCCCACTTCGCAGAGTGGAGTGTTCGCTAACCAAGGTGTTATCCTGTCGCAGGTGAGCCATTTTCAGTTTATCTTTAGTGAAAAGTGCAGAAGCAACTGCGGCACGGTTCTTATTGGGGTCAGAGCAGTCGTAACAGGTCTGTAACCTGACAACCCCTTCAGAAAGGTAGCCTCTGGGACACTTTATACTCACGACGCCCTGCTTATATGAACCAGCGAGCATGTTAGGTACAGAGATGGTGCCCGTTGAAAGGTTAATAACTGTAAATGTATGGATCTGGTTTCAGCGAGTGTGCTGGATGCTAGGTGTGCTGCTCAGTAGAGTTGAGCCTGCTCTCAGGGCTTTGTGTGATACATCTTGGTCTATGTAGAGTAAGGTTGAGGCTGTGTACCTGGTCTCTGGAGATGGCTGTGGGGCCGTGATGGTGGGCTCGCTGTCGTGTCGCTTCACCTCCACCTCCACCGTGATGGTCTGCTGCTCCTCCTCACGCATCTCCTCCTGAGTCCTACACACAAACATGCGTAACGTAAGTACAAATGGTGTGTTGTTTCGGCTCTTTACTCCAGCACTTTGGATTTGAAATGATACTATGACTATGAGGTTAAAGTTCAAACTGTCAGCTTTACACACACACACACACACACACACACACACACACACACACACACACACACACACACAATACAACTGAGCGACAGGAAGGGTGGTCCCGGCCATAAAAACGCAGACCTGACACACCCTAGCGTAGTAGCCTTCCTCACTGGTGAGAGACAGAATGACTAGCGCTGTAAGAACAGTCCATTATACAACGGGACTAAGTTGTGCATTTCATACAGGCCATGCAGAGTAGTGTTCTTACCTCCCGTCATGGCTGACAGACTGGGTGTGCCTCCTGCAGAGAAACACACGGACAGAGAGACCACTGTAAGTTAATGGTGTTATAAGCCAGGCTGGGGTACATAAAATAGGCTCTATAGCTTTGACAGTTCAACACAATCAGCTATTGTTAGTTATTCAGTCATGAATATAACCATTATATTATGAACTGGGTGGTTCGAACCCTGAATTCTGATTGGCTGACAGCCATGGTATATCAGACCATATACCACGGGTATGACAAAACATTCATTTTTACTGCTCTAATTACGTTGGTAACCAGTTTATAATAGCAATAAGGCACCTCGGGGGTTTGTGCGTTGTTGCGTTGTGCATAAGAAGTCCTTAACCGTGGTATATTGGCCATATACCACACCTCCTCGTGCCTTATTGCTTAATTATGCATCTTGACTTATTTTCTTCTTCTTGTTTTTTGTTTTCTTCTTCTGAAAAGGACATGCTCCACATGCGTCATGAATACATGCTCCAGAAATAGGCCATTGTGTCCATAGCTGTACCTTCTCTCAGAGCTGTTGTTCTGGTACCTGTAGCGGGGGTGCTCTGCTCCAGCGTCTGAGGGAGACCTCTCTGGGATGGACAGAGAGGTGGTGGAGGAGAGCGTGGTGGCAATGGAGGCTGTGGTCGCCTCCTCAAATGACGGAGGGGTGCAGGGGAGGAGGTCTGGTCGCCCTGAGAGAAAGAGAGAAGGGGGAGAGAGAATCAGAACAGGTTGTCAAAACACCTGCATCCAGTCTCCGTTAACAGCTGGGTTAAAATGTCTAGTACCCCCTACCCTCGTCCTCCAGCGTGGGGAAGCTGCGTGCTCCTCTCAGGTCGTAGATGTTGTCGTCTCTCTCCGAGGGCAGCTGGCTGGCTGACCAGGCGGCCCCGGGGCCAGTGTACTTAGTCACCGTCAGGCCCACACGGCCCTTCTTAATGGGAGAAGACTTCAAGGCTGTGGAACACACACAGAGGAATAACATCACTAAGGGAACACTTGTCTTCTTATTCCCAAAGAGAACAGTACTGCTGAACAATTAATCAAATGGCCACCGGACCATTACTTTCCCCCCCATTTGTTTTGTACACTGCTGCTGCTTGCTGTTTATTATCTATGCATAGTCACTTCACCCCTACCTACATGTACAACTAACCTGTACCCCCGCACACTGACTCGGTACCGGTACTAGGCTACCTGGGGCGGCAGGTAGCCTAGTGGTTAGAGCGTTGGACTAGCAACTGAAAGGTTGCAAGATCAAATCCCCGAGCTGACAAGGTAAAATTCTGTCATTCTGCCCCTGAACAAGGCAGTTAACCCACTGTTCTTAGGCCGTCATTGAAAATAAGAATTTGTTCTTAACTGACTTGCCAAATAAACTAAAGTAAAAAACACAATAACGAGGCTATATTATTTACCTTTATTTAACTAGGCAAATATTTTCTGAACTCTTCTTGAACTGCACTGTTGGTTAAAGGCTTGCAAGTAAGCATTTCACGCTAAGGTCTACACTTGTTGTATTCGGCGCAAGTGAAAAATAAAGTTTGATTTGATTTGACTAAGTGTGTGTGCTTGAGTGTTAAATGTTTTCTAATACCTCCCAGTACAAAATACATAACAGAGTATTTGCAGTTCAAGTGAAAAAGTACATCCATTCATAAGACATCAAGTTAATACCCAACAGCAACCGTCAAGCATTACAATAAGTGAGTTTAGCAGTGGAAGCGGTGTGTCCTTCAGTCTGACTGACTGGTAGTCTAGTCTGATCAGGTCTACTCACAGGAGCTCTTCTTAAACACAGTGCTGCTCATAAATTTGAAGAACCTGTCTGCATAGAAGCCCGGCCGATGGACTGATACAGTGTCCTGAGAGAGAGAGAGAGAGAGAGAGAGAGAGAAATATGGAGAGAGGCAGAGAAAAAGGGTATGAGAGAAAGAAAGAACGAGAGAGGTAGAGGGAGAGAGAACAAAAATCTGTTTAAATACAGCGTCTCCCCATATGCTGTACGTCCCCCTGTATGGCCTAGTGTATGAATCCTCTCGCTCTCTACAGGAGGCCAGAAGAAAACACTTCCTCATCCCATCCTATTATTCAGAGGTAGACAACGAGAGCATCACTGCAGCTGAATAACTCCTGATGTGTGTATGTGTTGGTTGTGCTAACTCTGAGAACATATAGCCCTTCATCAGTCACTCATTATGCTGGTTTCACAACACGTCAGAGAGACAGGGTGAGAACCTAAGGTGATGTACACCAGGCTTGTTAGACAAGAAGGGGAGGGAAAAATAAGAAAGAAAGAGCAAAAAGAGAGAGAGAGAGAGAGAGAGAGAGACACTGTGGTTCTATACTAGGAGAACCCTGGAGCTGATGTCTGAGAGGAAAGGGGGGAGTCTGAGGTCAGAGCCAGACGATCTGTTAGAGATGATGAGGAGGAGGAGGGTCGCTGAGTACATGTGTATTGGACAGATTCAATAAGGAGGCCCACACACACACACAACTTAGATAAGTGGCCCGAAGGACCTGTACTGTTGCACTGATACACAAGGCCAAACACACACAAAGGGCTACCCTGCTTCTCCTCAATAGCTCAACCTGTCTGTATAGCTGTGACTTCATCAATAAATGCATAAGGGAAAAGAATGGCAGGGTATAGCGTACTCTCAGACAGAGAGAGGGGGGAACAGACAGACGCTAGCTTGCTGTTCAATGATTAAAACCACACAGCTGGTCACAGCTGTCTGTCTGGGAGGGGCTGGAGTAAGGCAGGCTGTCTTGTCCATAAAAAGGATTAGGGGCCAGGAGTTTTTCCTCAACACATGACCTGAGCGGGAAAAACTCTGGGCTCTACTCATAGGCCACATGATCAGGAAAGTCTTGGCCCCTAAGCATGACCAAACAAAACCTCGACCAGTCACAAGACTTGGCAATAGAATAGCTCATAAGAAGAAAACATAGTATTACATAACCCATAAGCCAGAGAAGAAACGGATATTGGAAATGATTATGTTCATAAAGAGCTCAGATATGATTACAGAGTCCACTGTAATAAGAAATACAAATAAAGATGGATTATGACGAACGTGAAACTCACCCCATCATGAACCATAGCCTTCCATGTGTGCTCCAGTTTCTTTATTAGCCTGGAATCGGAAAGAAATAACAGTCAAACGTTGGATATTAAAAATGCATTAAGGTCACAGAGACAAATATAAACAGCGGCAGCCATCCACGCTACAGGCTGTTTTCTACACTGACGGAGGCTGAATATGTTGTTGCTCTTATGAAGCTGGGAGGCTGGTTCTACATGACAGAGAGTGACTGAATGAGTTATAATATATACTGAGCAAAAATAAACGCAACATGCTACAATTTCAAAGATTTTACTGAATTACAGTTCATATAAGGAAATCAGTCAATTGAAATGTATTCATTAGGCCCTAATCTATGGATTGTACATGACTGGGAATACAGATATGAATCTGTTGGTTACAGATACCTTAAAAAGAAAAAGTAGGGGTGTGGATCAGAACCAGTCAGTATCTGGTGTGGCCACCATTTTCCTCAGGCAGCACAATATCTCCTTCACATAGAGTTGATCAGGCTGTTGATTGTAGCCTGTGGAATGTTGTCCCACTCCTCTTCAATGCGGTGCGAAGTTGTTGGATATTGGCGGGAACTGGAACGCGCTGTTGTACACGTTGATCCAGAGCATCCCAAACATGCTCAATGGGTGACATGTCTGGTGAGTAGGCCATGGAAGAACCGGGACATTTTCCACTTCCAGGAATTGTGTACAGATCCTTGCGAAATGGGGCCGTGCATTATAATGCTGAAACATGAGGTGATGGCGGATGAATGGCATGACAACGGACCTCAGGATTTCGTCACGTTAACTCTGTGCATTCAAATTTCCATCGATAAAATGCAATTGTGTTCGTTGTCTGTAGCTTACGCCTGCCCATACCATAACCCCACTGCCACCATGAGGCACTCTGTTCACAACATTGACATCAGCAAACTGCTCGCCCACACAAGGCCATACACGTGGGTCTGCGGTTGTGAGGCTGGTTGGACGCACTGCCAAATTCTCTAAAACGATGAGGCGGCTTATGGTAGAGAAAATGAACATTCAGTTATCTGGCAATAACTCTGGTGGAAATTCCTGCAGTAAGCTTGCCAATTGCTTGCTCCCTCCAAACTTGAGACATCTATGGCATTGTGTTGTGTGACAAAACTGCACATTTTAGAGTGGCCTTTTATTGTCCCCAGCACAAGGTGCACCTGTTTAATGATCATGCTGTTTAATCAGCTTCTTGATATGCCACACCTGTTAGCTGGATGGATTAAATAATAAATGCTCACTAACAGGGATGTAAACTAATTTCTGCTAAACATTTGAGAGAAATAAGCTTTTTGTGCAAATGAAACATTTCTGGGATCTTTTATTTCTGCTCATGCAACATGGGACCAACACTTTACATGTTGCGTTTATATTTTTGTTCAGTGTAGTTACCTGGGTCACATTCATTAGGCCCCAAACTAAAGAAAAGAGGGACTATCTGAATTTCTTCAATAAGAAATGTACGTTTTTATTTCCGTTCCAAAAGGTTTTGCTACAGTGTGCCCTAATGAACACAACTCTGTATAATTGATATGATGTATGGGTACGTGTATGACTGAATGATGTATAATTATTACCTGTAGGATTGCAGGATGTCTATGATTCCGATGTAGAGGAGTAGACGCTCTCCTTTCCCATTGACTGCTGGGATGCCTCCCATCCTACAGAGACAAACATGAAGAGATGGAGTGAGATACAAAAAGTGACACTGACAAACAGAGAGACATACAAGGAGACAAGCGACACTCATATACCCCCCACACCCCCAAACATGTCACACGTCTCAGTCACTCACGTGTCGTCTGTTTCGATAGACTCCCCACAGGCAGCCCCTCCCTGGATAGACTCCATGGCGGTGGAGTAGAGGGCCTTCTGGGCCACGGGCCTCTTCTCATCCTTCTCTCCTCCCTCCATCTGCTGCTCCCTCTCTGCCTGGTCGATGTTATGGACCCCCAGCAGCAAGCTGTAGTCCATGATCTTAAAGCTCTCCAGCACCTGGGAGCATACACAGAGACATGGGTCCCGGTTATGAGACTGAGCCAGGCCTATCAACCCTACGAACAGGTCCACATGTCAATGGGGTCCTTCTCAATTATCTTTTCTATTACAGTTCAGAGCATTAAAAGTTAACCTGTACTGCAGTGCCATATAAAACATTTGCAACACAGTGGATGATGTAATTAATTAATTATGAAGAGAGTTTGTCATATTAAATTTGCCCTCAACTGTAGATGCTAGGTTTCAAACTACGTCAATGTGTAATTTAAACCCTTATAGCAATGGGTCCTAAACCCGGCTGGTTTTCCTCACCAGACAGTCTCTCTGCAGGGTCTTGACCAGAGCGCTGTACATATCCTGGTCCAGCATCAGGCCATCCTGCAGGTCCTGCATGAAGTCCAGGTCTTTAAAGGTGGGCTTGGCTTTCTGTCTCTCCTTCTTGGAGGCACAGCGTTTGTACGTGGAGCCCTTCAGGTCAAACTTGAGGTGCATGCGGACGGCGCGCGGTAGAACATTGTTCATGACCACCATGCGGATGTTCTTACCGCCAGATTGGATGCAGTACAGGCCGAAGAACTTGGGAAGCAGGGTGCGAGGGTTCTGGTTGAGGTTCTGGAGAGCAAGAGAGACAGTGTAAGAAAAGGACCAACAGCACCAAGACCAGACCAAGAGCACAGGGTAGTATTGGAACAAACAGTCCATGATTTGGTACCACCTGATTCTTTCAAGACCGAACTAACCTTCAAAATATTCAAAACACATGAATAGGCAAAAAAAGACCGAAAGCAGTAACCCAAAGCACGAGCAGTTTAAACAAATCTAATTCACCCTTCAGTAGAAATATCTCCTTATCAATCTTCCCCTTTAAATTAGGTTAACCAAGCGACACGTTGCAAAAACATTGACCTTAACCTCCTAAAACCCATTAAAGTAATGACAGAGGAGCCTGCTCCTTATCCACTCAAAAACAACCACCGCTGGCAGACAGGCAGACAGAGACAGAGACAGAGACAGAGACAGAGACAGAGAGAGCAAGGGGGGGAGAGCGAGAGATAGAGAGGGAGAGGGGCGACAGACAGTGGTCGGAGGGGGCCAGAGGGGCTGCAGGGCTCCAACAGCAGCCTTCAGGCTTTTAGGCCACAGCAAGTGACCTTCAAAGGAGAGACCGACTGAGGCATGATAGAGAGTAGGAAGAGGAGAGGGATGGAGAGAAACAGGGGTAGAGAGGGAGGGAACCCATATCCTCCAGCCACAGACGACCCATCTGTCCATGAGCGGAGGGCACAGCGCTGACAAGTCAACAACAGACACGTGAGAGAGAGAGAGAGAGCCGGGGAGGAAAGACAGGGATTGAGAGAGAGAAAGAGAGATGTGAGAGGATGTGAACAAGTGAAAGCGGAACAGAGAATCGAGCTTGGCATGGAAACATTTTAAATTATGGGGGGAAAACAGGCAAGGAAAATAATAGCATGAATGTGCAAAACAAGTGTGAGGGGTAAACGTGAGAGGGTGGCACGGACGTCTGTTACATCACCATGCTTTACATTGTGCCCCCAGCCCAACCCAGTCCTGTCAGATGCAGCAGACGTGTAGAGTTGCTCTACTGCCTGTGTGTGTGTGTCTCAGTCAGCCAGTCTCAGTCTGTTATGTCTTCAGGCTATAGACAACCTGCATGACTCAGAATCTCTCTGGGCTCCTTAACTTGCATACCTAAAACTCCCATAAGAATCGTGCAACTGCAATGGTCTGGAGCCAAATTTGTGGAAACGGTGAGTGTAAATGTGTGAGTCTTTCTGTTCTCATGTACTAATGCTCTGTTGGTACATTCATTTACACAAGTTTAGCCCCACCAGGAACCTAAAATAGAAACATGGACATACATGGAGCTGTTGCTATTTAAACAGAGTTCTACTGAAGTGTGACCAGCATGGCTAACAGAGGCTCAACAACATCCTGCTTCTGTTACACAGTGACAAGTGCCTTACAGGGCTCGATGACCTCCAGTTATCTGCAGTCTAGACCAGGAATAGGCAACTGGCGACCCAGGCCCTCTGATCAATTTAGTCAGGGTCTCAACTTACTGTTGCGAGGTAGAATAGTAGAATACACACGGTGCAATTTAGAAAATTTGGTTGTGCATCAACAGTTTCTCTCTTATGTCAGTCTCTGATTGTCACTCAATTAGCCCATGTCAGATAATTATTTTTTAGATTGGTAAGTTAGTCTAGCGGCTAGCTATCTAAACTTGTAGTAATCAAGGTCAAATTACTGCAAACATTTCTCTCCATCCTATGGCAAAAATGTGTAGACTTGCAGCAAACTAGCTTTTAAAACAGCAACATTTTCTCTACACATTTTGCCATGTGCTGTAGAATTGCACAAAATGAACTCTAAAACACATGGAGTTCAGATGTTGTGGCCCCCAACCCCATCAAAGTCACCAATCCCTGGTCTAGACAAGGAATGTGCCAAGGTGTAAAGCAGGTAGGCAGAGTTTGGGATGGAGTGTGGAAGGATGGGATCAGTAAAGACATGAGCTTCATGTTCCTTTGTGTCAGAAAAGAAGGAATTTCTGATTCATCAGGAAAGAGTGTGTCTCTGGTTGTAGAGTGAGTGTAGTATGTTAGTGAGTGGGATTACAATGAAGAGTGCAGTATGTGAAAGAATTATGCAGGGTGTGTGCGCACGTGCATGCACGGGTATCTGTACGTGCATGCTTGTGTGTGTGTGTGTTTCTGTATATGTGTGCACGTATTGTGAGGGTGTATTGTGTGTGCGTATTGTGAGTGTGTGGGGTCACATCTCACCATGTAGTATCCAGGCAGCAGCTTCTGCAGAAACTCTGCCTCCTTGTGCATGACGGTCTTGATGATGAACTCATCGTCCTTGGTCAGGTAGAACACAGAGCCACTGGCCCCGGGGTTGGACAGCTCAATCAGGGGCTCGTTACAAAGGGAGTACTAGAGAGACACAGAGATAAAAGCACACACACACACACACACACAGAGACACTGGTCAGATTGGGTAAAAGCACTGGAAAACTGAAATAAAATAACATTTCTGTTTGAAAACAAATTTCACTTTTGGGGGTTAGATATTTATCCTCCTTAGAAAAGCAGTGAATCAAGACAATAGTTTCAATATAATCCATTACCCTCTGAAATGTAGGCTACAGTCTAATTATCCTCCAAGCCTTCTTGCGCTCTGTTATTTTCTTTAGAGACAGCAAAACGATATCTGAAAACCCTGTCTATGTGGTAGTGGAAATGAGATGCGCTAATTAAGTGAGATGAAACGAGGACAAGCTAGAAACAACACCCTGTTGAAACACACACAGCAGGAGGCTGACGCATAAACATCCCAATGAGACAGTATGGGGAATGAGGGATGGAAGGACGACGGGAGGGGAGGACGGGTTGGATGGAGAGAGAGACCCAAATGGGAGAGAGAGAGAGAGAGAGAGGGGAAAAGAGAGAGAGGAGTGAGGGAGATAGAGGGAGAGACAGGAAGCGAGAGTAAGAGAGAGGGAGAGGAAAGTGACGAGAGACAAGGGAAGAACAGACCCTGAGTGCAGAGAACACGAGCACTGGCCCCAGACACTGTGATGATTCACTGAGGCAGGAACACCTCGCACACACACAGGGCCAGTCTCACACACACACACTACATTTTATTTAACTAGGCAAGAGTGTAGTATGTGAAAGAATTATGCAGTGTGTGCGGCTTACACTGGCCAAATCCGGATAGCGCTGTGGGACTCCCAATCACGGCCGGTTGTGATACATTGAGATGCAGTGCCTTAGACCGTTGCGCCACTCGGGAGCCCTAAATGCAGACCCTCAGAGAGACAGATACACCTAATACACAGAGGATCTTAAAATATCCCAGCCCCATATGTTTATACATGAGACGGTCAGTTCCTTCAGGGGCTTCTGTAACGAGCTGCTCAGGTTGGTCTGACATCTTATCTCTGCTGTGTTCCTCTGTGTGTGTCTAGACCAGAACCCCAGTATGCTTAACACATAACCAACCCTAGGTTAATGACAGACAGAGAGACACTTCACGATTCACTGCTCCAATGAATTGTGAACGCAGCCCCCCGGCGCAGTTAGTCCTTGTGGCTTGGACCATGGATTGTCCTGGGCTTGTTGCTGTCTAGATCCCTGCTGTTTGTTGCTGTTTTCATCTGCCCTGCAACAACACCAGGTCTATTTTGCTCCAGAGAAGTAGCTCATTATTCTCGTTGATGCCTGCGACCTGCCCTGTCTGCAACCGCGAGCGTAACAGCGTAGCCTACGTTGCTACCATGACAAAGACCAAAGCTGGTGGGAGTACTGTTGAGGACAGTGGAGTCTCTTGATCACAGGTGAAGGATCTTTGAAATGAACAAAAAGAGTTCTACAAGCAGTTGTTACAACAAGAAAATAGCTTCAAGTGTTTTGTCCAAATACCGGTGGAGTCAACTACTAAAAGAATGGACGACCTGACCAGAGGTCCAGGACAGTTTGCAGTTCTCCCATGGTCAGCTCGATGAGTTTAAACAGGAGAACGGCAAGATGACAGCAATCCATAAGTCATTGAGAGAGGACATCAGTTCTGTATGTGAATCCATGATAACAATGGAGAAATCAGCTTATCTCAAGGGACAATAAAGATGGAACAACATTGTTGTGGATGGAATTGCAGAATCTCCACGAGACTGGACGGAGTCTGAAGACAAAGTGAGGGAATTGATCATTGAGAAACTGAAGATGAACAACAGGAAGATTGAGGTGGAGCGCACCCACAGGACTGGAAAACCCACCACCGCCCCAGGTGATAGGGCCAGGCTGATAGTGGTCAAGTTCCTGAGGTTCAAGGACAAGCTAGCTGTTCTGGAAAGAGACAAAAACTTGAGAGGGACGTACATCTTCCTCAACGAGGACTATCCTGAAGCTGTGCGCCAGAAGAGGGAAAAACGTATCCGAGCCATTAAAGCTGCCAGAGCGTGGGGGGACATTGCTTACAGTACATCCGCTATGACAGGCTCATTGTCCACCCTCCCTCCCAAAAGCCTGGAAGGGATGAGAGAGCCAAGCCTATGGGTTTGTATCTTCAACCCGGCAGCACACACACACCAACTGAAATAATGGACTGCTGAATTTTGTTTTTTTCTCTTGCTTTGTTTGTTCTTTCCATATTATGTATATTTCTGATAAGCTACCCAGGGAAGGGCTAAAACAATTGCCCATATTAATATATGTAAGGTTCATGAAATCAATAACTTGCTAACATAAGATAACATTAATATTAGTAATTTCTGAGAATCACTTAGATAATTCCTTTGATTATACAGCAGTAGCAATACAAGGAGATAACATTTACAGAAGAGACAGGAATTCTTATGGGGGAGGTGCTGCTGTGTGTGTGTGTGTGTTTTTGTGTGTGTGTGTGCGCGCGTGCGTGTATATACAGTGAGGGGAAAAAAGTACTTGATCCCCTGCTGATTTTGTACGTTTGCCCACTGACAAAGAAATTATCAGTCTATAATTTTAATGGTAGGTTTATTTGAACAATGAGAGACAGAATAACAAAAAAATCCAGACAGAAAACGCATGTGAAAAATGTTATAAATTGATTTGCATTTTAATGAGGGAAATAAGTATTTGACCCCTCTGCAAAACATGACTTAGTACTTGGTGGCAAAACCCTTGTTGGCAATCACAATGCCCTGGCTGAGGGAAGGAGGTTCTCACCCAAGATTTGACGGTACATGTCCCCGTCCATCGTCCCTTTGATGCGGTGAAGTTGTCCTATCCCCTTAGCAGAAAAACATCCCCAAAGCATAATGTTTCCACCTCCATGTTTGACGGTGGGGATGGTGTTCTTGGGGTCATAGGCAGCATTCCTCCTCCTCCAAACACGGCGAGTTGAGTTGATGCCAAAGAGCTCCATTTTGGTCTCATCTGACCACAACACTTTCACCCAGTTGTCCTCTGAATCATTCAGATGTTCATTGGCAAACTTCAGACGGGCATGTATATGTGCTTTCTTGAGCAGGGGGACCTTGCGGGCGCTGCAGGATTTCAGTCCTTCACGGCGTAGTGTGTTACCAATTGTTTTCTTGGTGACTATGGTCCCAGCTGCCTTGAGATCATTGACAAGATCCTCCTGTGTAGTTCTGGGCTGATTCCTCACCGTTCTCATGATCATTGCAACTCCACGAGGTGAGATCTTGCATGGAGCCCCAGGCCGAGGGAGATTGACAGTTCTTTTGTGTTTCTTCCATTTGCGAATAATCGCACCAACTGTTGTCACCTTCTCGCCAAGCTGCTTGGCGATGGTCTTGTAGCCCATTCCAGCCTTGTGTAGGTCTACAATCCTGTCTCTGACATCCTTGGAGAGCTCTTTGGTCTTGGCCATGGTGTAGAGTTTGATTGATTGCTTCTGTGGATAGGTGTACTTTATACAGGTAACAAGCTGAGATTAGGAGCACTCCCTTTAAGAGTGTGCTCCTAATCTCAGCTCGTTACCTGTATAAAAAGACACCTGTCCAGAAGCAATCAATCAATCAGATTCCAAACTCTCCACCATGGCCAAGACCAGAAGAGCTGTCCATATATATATATATATATTCAGCGCCATATCCCTGTAATGCTTACAGAAGATCTCATGTCAAGTGTTATTGAAGTGTTGTGGTTGCAGGTTCACCTGCCTCATCTAAAGACTATTATATTTTGTTATGTGAAGTTTGCCTCTTTGCACTGACTCAGATCTTTGACTCATTCAGTCAAAAGAACAAATCTTTCGGAGGAGCGCGTATTAATCCTGCTGTAAAATCAGCAGGTGAAACGAACAACTAAAATAATCAAGTCACTTGTAAAAACTAATTGTGACTCTCGAGTCACAAAGAGTTGTTCAAAAATAATAACTTGTTTGTGAACTGCATATCACTAATTATTTTTAAGTGCTAACAGTCAGTATCTAGATATGCTTGATAGTGTATGTGATGTAAACAGAGGTCTACTTTCTTGGGGACCTAAATATTGACTGGTTTTCATAAAGCTGTCCGCTCAAGAGGAAGCTTCTCACTGTAACCGGTGCCTATAATCTGGTTCAGGTTATTAATCAACCTACCAGGGTGTTTACAAACACTACAGGAACTAGATCGCCATATGTATTTATTACATTTTTACTAATACTGTAGAACTTTGTTCTAAAGCTGTATCCGTACCCATTGGATGCACTGATCACAATATAGTGGCTATATCCAGGAAAACCAAAATTCAATAAACTGCGCCTAAAATAGTGTATAAGAGATCATACAAAAGATTTAGCTGTTACTCTTATGTGGATGATGTAAAACAAATCACTAAACTCAACAAAAAGAAGACAAAGCTGTATTATGAAGCCAAGATCAATGATACTTTAAATGAGTACTTTAAAGTACTTTAAATTAAAAGACAAATTCAACTCCATCTTTCATCAAATCAGATGGTTTTGTGATGAATAAGCCATTTGATTTTGACAATTATTTTTATGATTACTTCACTGGAGAAGTGGGCAAACTTAGGCAGGAAATGCCAACAACGAACAGTGAGCCATCGTATTCATGCCTAAAAAAACAAATCATGAAAGAAAAGCATTGAAAGTTTGAATTTTGTAAAGTTAGTGTGGGAGAGGTAGAAAAATTGTTATTGATCAATAATGACAAACCTCCTGGCATTGACAACTTAGATGGAAACCTATTGAGGATAGTAGCTGGCTGTATAACCACTCCTATCTGTCATACCTTTAATCTGAGCCTAGAGGAAATTGTTTGCCCACAGGCCTGGAGGGAAGCCAAAGTCATTCCGCTAACCAAGAATGGTAAACTGGCCTTTACTGGTTCTAACAGCCGACCTATCAGCTTGCTGCCAGCTCTTAGCAAACTGTTAGAAAAAATTGTGTTTGACCAAATACAATGCTATTTCTCTGTAAACAAATTAACATACTTTCGGTATGCCTTTAGAGAAGGGCACTCAACATGTACTGCACTGGCAAATTACCAGGGTCGCAACTTTCACTGGGGATGATGGGGACATGACCCTCCCACGTGAATCCGGTGTGCTTTAGGACCATGCAGACACCTCAGAGCGGTCGGGTAGGCTGTTTTCCGGTTTCAGCAAGCTGGATTTAGGACCGCACAGACACCACAGAGTGTGCACGGACAGGCTGTGTGAAGGCAAAACTTCTGATAGGCTGGCGTATAGAACCAGCACGAGAGATATGAATCAAATCAAATTTGATTAGTCACATGCACCGAATACAACAGGTGTAAACCTCACAGTGAAATGCTTACTTACGAGCCCCTAACCAACAATGCAGTTAAAAAAATACGTATAAGAAATAAAAGTAACAAGTAATTAAAGCGCATCAGTAAAATAACAATAGCAAGACTATATACAGGGGGGTACCGGTTAGTCAATGTGCGGGGACACCGGTTAGTTGAGGTAATATGTACATGTAGGTAGAGTTATTAAAGTGACTATGGATAGATGATAACAACAGAGAGTAGCAGCGGTGTAAAAGAGGGGGAGGGACAATGCAAATAGTCTGGGTAGCTATTTGATTAGATGTTCAGGAGTTTTATGGCTTGGAGGTAGAAGCTGTTTAGAAGCCTCTTGGACCTAGACTTGGCACTCCGGCACCGCTTGCCGTGCGGTAGTAGAGAGAACAGTCTATGACTAGGGTGGCTGGAGTCTGACAATTTTTAGGGCCTTCCTCTGACATCGCCTGGTATAGAGGTCCTGGATGGCAGGAAGTTTGGCCCCAGTGATGTAGAGATGGGGAGAGGTCTGTCTGTGATTTCTTTTACACCACACTCCACAAAGCAAGTCCTGCAGGCTCTAGTTTTATCTTATCTTGATTATTGTCCAGTCATATGGTCAAGTGCTGCAAAGCAAGACCTAGTTAAGCTGCAGCTGGCCCAGAACAGAGCGGCACGTTTTGCTCTTCATTGTAATCAGAGGGCTAATATCAATACTATGCATGCCATTCTCTTGAGGAAAGGCTGACTGTATCACTTCTTGTTTTTATAAGAAACATGAATGTGTTAGATATTTCAAATTGTTTGCATGGTCAACGTATAGCACTGACACACACTTACTCTACCAGACATGCCACCAGAGGTCTTTTCACAGGCCCCAGGTCCAGAACACATTTAAAGAAACGTACAGTATTATACAGAGCCATGAGTGCATGGAACTCCCTTCCATCTTATATAGCACAAGTGAACAGCAAGTCTTTTGTCTATAATGTCGGACCTCAGTAAGACTAGCTGTCGCCATTGGCGATGGCTAATGGGGATCCTAATAAAATATAAATAAAATCAACGAATTACTCCCATACAGCTCTGGAGAGGAGGGAAGGAGCTGTGGACTGGGTTATTTTGGGGATTATGGTTGTTTGGGTTTGTGGAATAGGCACACTGGTGTATTTTATGTACAGTACACTGCTATTTGCTATTCAGAAAATCAATACAAACAGAATTTGCCCATTTACACTACTGTAGCTCTGTACATTGTTGTCAGAAATGGAACACAGGAATAACTAAGACCAAATTCTTGCATTTTCTGTACATGTTGATACACAAACACAATGCCAGTCAGCCAGCACAGATACAATGTGACATGGGCCATGAGGGGTGACACTGTGTCTATCGCACCCACGCATTATTATGTCATAGCTAGGGTTGGCAGGGTAATTGTATAACCGTTTTTTTTGTTGATTAACTCCATTTAAGTCGACAAACTTCACCCAAAAGCAGTAAAGTAAAAGTAAGCCTGGTTCACACCTAACAGCCAGATTTAGAATTTTGTGTTGTAGAACAATTATAGTGCTTTAAACTGACTGAAGACGGGACTGCAGGGCATTAGAAAATACAAGACCTGCGTGCAGTTGAGTCCGTTTCCACGGTAACATGGACTCTTTACAACGTGATGAAACTTTGTTACTCCTTGTTTCAGCCATGTGTTCTTGCAAATGAGTATGAAGAAATACATGCAACCCATGGCTTACCAAAAACAGGGAACACTGTGACTTGACCACAGACCGTATAGTTAACAGCAGCACGCTATACCCTCAGTAAGCTGTCAGCTTGGCTTGACAGTAAACATGGATCATCACGTCCCTGATTTGAGTCCTATGCAGCGCCTTGGAACACGGGAGCAGCACATGCAGTCGGGAGCAGCAGAGGACAGGAGAAAATGCATGTTTTAAATTGTATTTATTATTTACGTGACTGCGGTCATAAAGCTGACAAATAACCGTCATCCAAAATTCCATGCCCGTCACAGCCCTAGTCATAGCGAAACACAGAAGGACATGTATGTATCCTATTTGACATGTACACAGACATAAACACATGCCCAGACTGCTGACCGCTCAGGGAGGAGCAGTGACTCACTCTGCCTCCACACTGATGATGTGTGACAGGCCACCGGCAGCCCTCCTCGCCCTAACCACTTCCCCAGACCTCCTCTGGGCCTAACCATCTCTCTACCCAGACCTCTTATAGCACCCCCCCAACCTTCATCCTCTCTACTCACCATTTCTCACTTCGCCCTCCCCATCTCTGTTTCTCCCTGCCTAATATCCCTATTCATCCACACAGTATTTCTTTGCCAATTTCTTCCGCTCTCCCAAACTCTTCAACCCTGCCTGTCCCTCCCCCGTCTCTCCTGATATTCTTCCCAATCTCTCTCCAGCCGTGACTCGGTGCCTGCCTGTCTGGTGGGGGAGATCACACTCCCAGTCATGGTGCTACATTGCCTGCTGTGCTGCTGGCAGCAGGCTGGACCGAGAGGGAGGGAGTGGGCAGCAGGCTGTGGGAGTGTTGGCTAAGACCAGGACACAGCAGGTGGACTGGATACCTCAGTCTCTCTATACAGGGAGCCTCTGAACAGCTTTTGTACAGAGACCTGCTTCTGTCACCAAGGGAGTACCCCAAGGCTCGATCCTAGGTCCCACGCTCTTCTCAATTTACATCAACAACATAGCTTAAGCAGTAGGAAGCTCTCTCATCCATTTACATGCAGACGATACAGTCTTATACTCAGCTGGCCCCTCCCCGTATTTTGTGTTAAACGCTCTACAACAAAGCTTTCTTAGTGTCCAACAAGCTTACTCTGCCCTTAACCTTGTTCTGAACACCTCCAAAACAAAGGTCATGTGGTTTGGTAAGAAGAATGCCCCTCTCCCCATAGGTGTGATTACTACCTCTGAGGGTTTAGAGCTTGAGGTAGTCACCTCATAAAAGTACTTGGGAGTATGGCTAGATGGTATACTGTCCTTCTCTCAGCACATATCAAAGCTGCAAGGCTAAGTTTAAATCTAGACTTGGTTTACTCTATCGTAATCACTCCTCTTTCACCCCAGCTGCCAAACTAACCCTGATTCAGATGACCATCCTGCCCATGCTAGACTACGGAGACATAATTTATAGATCGGTAGGTAAGTGTGCTCTCGAGCGGCTAGATGTTCTTTACCATTCGGCCATCAGATTCACCACCAATGCTCCTTATAGGACACATCACTGCACTCTACACTCCTGGTAAACTGGTCATCTCTGAATACCCGTCGCAAGACCCACTGGTTGATGCTTATTTATAAAACTCTCTTAGGCCTCACTCCCCCCTATCGGAGATGCCTACTGGAGACCTCATCCTCCACATCCAAAACCCGTTCTGCAGTCACATTCTGTTAAAGGTCCCCAAAGCACACACATCCCTGGGTCGCTCCTCTTTTCAGTTCGCTGCAGCTATTCAAAGACTCAATCATGGACACTCTTACTGACAGTTGTGGCTGCTTCGCGTTATGTATTGTTGTCTCTACCTTCTTGCCCTTTGTGCTGTTGTCTGTGCCCAATAATGTGTGTACCATGTTTTGTGCTGCTACCATGTTGTGTTGCTGCCATGTTGTGTTGCTGCCATGCTATGTTGTCGTCTTAGGTCTCTCTTTATGTAGTTTTGTGGTGTCTCTCTTGTCCTGATGTGTGTTACGTCCTATTTAAAAAAAATTTTTTATCCCAGCCCCCACCCCCACAGGAGGCCTTTTGGTAGGCAGTCATTGTAAATAAGAATTTGTTCTTAACTTCTTAGGGAGTGGCTCCCGAGGTGACGGTTTTGGAGAGCCTGGCGTGCCCAAAGTAAAATGCCTCCCATTCAGGCCCAGAAAATAGGATATGCACATATTTAGTACCATTGGATAGGAAACACTCTGAATTTTCCAAAAGTGTTAACCATTTGTCTGTGAGTAGAACAGAACGCATATGGCAGGCGAAACCCCGAGGAATTTCTGTCCTGGAAAAAGTGATTTTGACACATTGCTCATTTGGAACCCCTCCCTCATGAAAATGACCATATAAGGGCATATGAATGCAGTACCCATCGCTTCCTTTAGATGTCAACAGTCTCGAGACAGTGTACATTTTCATTTTGGATGAATTAGACCAGAGAATAAGAGCAAACCAGGAAGTGTACTTTTTATGTCAACAGTACCCAGCGCGCGCTCCCGACAAGGGGCGCAGTGTCTTTTTTACCGTCTTTATCGATCAGTTTATATTCCGGTTGATTTATAATAGTAAATATACGTAAAAGTGTTCCTAAGGATACATTTAAAACTATGTTTGATTGTTCTTGGACAAGTTTATAGGTATAAGTTGAACGAGTTCTCGTCACGTTTCAATGGAGGAGTGGAGGCTGTCGCTTCTGATTATAACGCCTTGAACCAAATGGAGATTTATGGATAAAATACATTACTTTTTCTAACAAAAGAACCATGGATTGTCTTCGTTGGACACTTAGGATGACCTCAGCAGAAGTTCTTCAACAGGTAATTGATTTGTTTTCGCTGTGAAATGTGTTGTGTGTGCCATGATGGCTAATGGATTCATGGCTATGGGAAAAATATGTGAGGTGCTACCCTCAAACAATCAAATGTGCTGCTTTACCAGAAAGCCTTTTTGAAATCTGACAACGCTGTGATATTGCCAAGAAACAGAGCTTTTGATGAGTATGGAACACTTGTATATTGGTGGATGTTTAATAATTCAACTTTTGGATTTTGAATTTGGCGCCTTGCATTTCACCTGGTAGTGTCGGGATTGGGGCTGGCGCCCCAGCAATCCCTGAGAGGTTAACTGACTTGCCTAGTTAAATAAAGGTTACATAAATAAAATAAAAAGTGGGATCAGGAACTGGTGCACTAGCTACCCTATAACCATTCCTCAACATTGGCCTATTAAATCAAATCAAATTGTATTTGTCACGCACTGAATACAACAGGTGTAGACCTTACAGTGAAATGCTTACTTACAAGCCCTTAACCAACAATGCTCTAAGAAGTTAAGAAAAATAACTGTTAAGTAAAAAATCTAAGTACAAAATAGAAAATGCATGCTCATCTGTTCATTCTGGATATCTAATGTATGGTGACACCATGCCATGTGCTCATGTCTGTTGTCATGGTTGAAAAAGGGTAGAGTTCCATGTTCTTACCAGGTAGTCATCAGGCCTGATCCCAAAGAGCTCCCTGAAGTAGCGGAAGGCCACGGGAGCATACGTCTTGAAGCGGAAGTCTGGGAAGTGGTGGGCTGGAGTCAGGTTGCTGCCTTCACTGGGACCAGGAAAGAGGGAGAAAAGCTTTTATATACACAGGACAAATATCCTCCCCGGAGTTTGTGTTAAATGCTCTACAACAAAACTTTTAGTGTCCAACAAGCTTTCTCTGCCCTTAACCTTGTTCTGAACACCTCCAAAACAAAGGTCATGTGGTTTGGTAAGAAGAATGCCCCTCCTCCCACAGGTGTGATTACTACCTCTGAGGGTTTAGAGCTTGAGGTAGTCACTTCACACAAGTACTTGGGAGAATGGCTAGACGGTGCACTGTCCTTCTATCAGCACATAGCAAAGCTGCAGGCTAAAGTTAAATCTAGACTTGGTTTCCTCTATCGTAATCCCTCATCTTTCACCCCAGCTGCCAAACTAACCCTGATTCAGATGACCATCCTACCCATGCTAGATTACGGAGACATAATTTATAGATCGGCAGGTAAGGGTGCTCTCGAGCGGCTAGATGTTCTTTACCATTCGGCCATCAGATCTGCCACCAATGCTCCTTATAGGACACATCACTGCACTCTATACTCCTCTGTAAACTGGTCATCTCTGAATACCCGTCGCAAGACCCACTGGTTGATGCTTATTTATAAACTCCTCTTAGGCCTCACTCCCCCCCTATCTGAGATATCTACTGCAGCCCTCATCCTCCACATACAACACCCGTTCTGCCAGTCACATTCTGTTAAAGGTCCCCAAAGCACACACATCCCCGGGTCCCTCCTCTTTTCAGTTTACTGTAGCTATTCAAAGAATCATGGACACTTACTGACAGTTGTGGCTGCTTCGTGTGATGCATTGTTGTCTCTACCTTCTTGCCTTTGTTTGTACCATGTTTTGTGCTGCTACCATGTTGTTGTCATGTGGTTTTGCTACTACGCTGTGTTGTCATGTGTTTCTGCCATGCTATGTTGTTGTCTTAGGTTTCTGTTTCTGTAGTGTTGTGGTGTCTCTGTTTGTGTTGTGATGTGTGCTTTGTTCTATATTTTTAATCCCAGACCCCAGTCCCGCAGGATTCCTTTTGGTAGGCCGTCATTGTAAATAAGAATTTGTTCTTAATTGACTTGCCTAGTTTAAATAAAGGTAAAATAAATATTTTAAATTGAACCTTTATTTAACTAGGTAAGTTAGTTAAGAACAAATTCTTATTTACAATTACGGCCTATCCTGGCCAAACCCGGACAACGCTGGGCCAACGATGTTAGCCCACCTCATTTCTCTGGATTCCAAGATGGCGCCAGTGTTTGTGGCCGGCTGTCTGGTACAGAGCAAATTGTTTGTGATTTTACTCTTTGTGTCACTGTTTAGGCACTGTACCGACTCTCTGCTGGTTTATGATCGCCAAACGCTGTTTGACTACCGTCTCGCGTTGAAGAAATCGCCCAAGTGTGATTGGGGTGGTCAGAACTTTTCTCCCTCCCTTTCTGCTGAACATACCTGCTTACCTCGTACGCAATCCGGCTTCCCTTGTCCGGAGTAGACGCTCTAGACGCCGTGATAAACGCAACGGCCAGCTGGTGAAGCTGAAAGCTTACCTAGCGGATTATCCTGCCCCTGGAACCCGCCGTCACTCTGGTTGGTTTCAAGATCGCTATGTTTCCTGGCGTGCCTTGGATCCTGCCGGCACCTGGCTGGTACCAATTCTCGGCTCGGATATGGAGTATTCTCGCCAACGCTCACCTCGTCCTCGTAGAGGCGGCATTAACTATGGACATCTTCGGTCGTTGAGCCATGTAACCCGCACGGCCAGTTCTCCTGCTCCTGTCAGAGCTGCCCTGGTCAACGCTAGATCGCTGGCGAATAAGACCTTTATTTCAAAGGACCTTTTTTCCCGGCATAACTTGGATTTCCTTTTCGTGACTGAAACTTGGTTAAATGCTGCTGATTCGAGCTCTTTTTCTGAACTTTTACCACTTGACTGCACATATTTTAACTCCCGAGGACTACTGGTCGAGGAGGAGGACTTATGATTATTTTTAAGGATAAGTACAATTGCAGGATGTTGTCAATGACTACATTTTCTAGTTTTGAAATAACAATGTTTGAATTGGGCAAATCTCAGCCCGTTCTGTGTGCACTTATCTATCGACCTCCTAAATACAACAAGAACTTAATTGGAGATTTTTCTGAATTATTGTCTGAAATCATGCCGAAATATGACCGGATTTTAATTTTAGGAGATATGAACATTCATGTATGCTGCCCTACAAATCTGCTGGTTAAAGATTTTTTAAATCTTATTGATGCTTTTAACCTTACACAGTTTGTAAGTGGCCCCACGCAGATCCATGGCCACACATTAGATCTTGTTTTGTCATGCAGTTTGCCTATTTTAAATATTGAAATACATGAAGCTGTCTTTTTCTGACCATGCACCTATTTTATTTGACTTTTCCCTTCCTAGCAATACTGTTAAGCAATGCACTCTGCCTCGTCTCTGCAGGATGATTAAACCTGCCACTGCTGCACAATTCTCCGAAACGTTTAGTATTGTTATGGAGACTATAGGGTCCTCCGCTTGTCTAGATACAGATGAGTTGATTTCCTCTTTTTTATCTACCTGTAGAATAATTCTCGACAAAATTGCACCACTAAAATCTAGGCATTCCAAATCTAATTCTGAACCTTGGATTAATGACTTAACTCGAGCTGCTAGGCAAAAGTGTAGGAAAGCTGAGCCAATGGAAAAAACATAAACTGCAGGTATTCTACGATATCTTAAAGGATTGTTGGCGTAATTATCAGAGAACTGTTAAAGCTGAAATGGCTAAATACCTCTCTGATGTTATAAATAAAAATTGCCATAAACCTTATGTTCTTTTTAGCACAATCAACTCTGTTCTTCATACGCCCCAATCCAAAAAGCAGGAAGAGTCTTCTGTGGCCTGTGAAAAATTTCTCCACTTTTTTGTGGAAAAGATTGCCACCATTAGAGCTAGCATTTCACTTCCAGCTTTTGACCCTTCCATTTCCACAGTGTGTGCAGCAGTTTTCATTAAGTTTGAGCCTGTATCCCTCTCGGCCCTTAATGACATTGTTACACATTTAAAACCTTCAATTTGTCCCGCTGATATTGTCCCACCTCGTCTTTTTAAAGAGGTGTGGCCCACTATTGGACCAAGCATCCAAGCAATTATTAATAGTAGTCTTACTTCTGGTTATGTGCCACTTTGTTTTAAAGAGGCAGTGGTGCAGCCCCTTATCAAAAAGCCACATTTGGACACCTCAATTCTTGCAAATTATCGTCCGATCTCTAAACTTCCTTTTATGTCTAAGATTTTAGAGAAGGCAGTCCTTGTGCAGTTACAATCCTTTTTAGATCTGCATGGTATTCTTGAGGTGTTCCAGTCTGGCTTTAAAGCTTTTCATAGTACAGAGACTGCACTTATAAAAGTTTTTAACGATATTTTAATTTCAACAGACTCTGGAGATTCTGCAATCCTTATGCTTTTAGATCTCACAGCAGCATTCGATACTGTCGACCACTGTGTTCTTATCTCTCGTCTTGAGCACAGCGTGGGAATTAAAGGTACTGCACTAGAATGGTTTCGATCATATCTTTCAGAGAGAGTGTTCAAAGTTGGTGTTGGTGGTTCTACTTCCCCCGCAGCACCACTGTCATGTGGAGTTCCTCAGGGCTCTATTTTGGGGCCGTTTCTCTTCTCTCTTTATTTGCTTCCTCTTGGATCCATCTTAAAGAAGCATAACATCAGTTTCCATTTTTATGCAGATGATTCACAGATCTACTTGCCTATAAAAAGTAAAGGAGATGATTCCCTAAAAGACTGTTAGATTGTTTTATGACATTAAAGCCTGGATGGCTTTAAACTTTTTACATTTTAATGAAAGTAAAACAGAAGTCATGATTTTTAGACCTAGTAGTTCTACTGGCGCCTCACAATTGGACCTGGGTCCTTTGACACCCTATGTCAAGCCTATGGTAACTAACCTCGGTGTTAAGATGGATTGTGATTTTCAATTAGAGAAGCAGATCAATTCTGTTGTAAAAGCTAGTTTCTTTCAACTCAGGCTGCTTACCAAACTAAAGCCGTTTTTATCTTTTGTTGATTTTGAGAGGGTAATACACGCTTTTATCACAACTCGCCTGGATTATTGTAATGCTTTATATGTAGGTATTAACCAGGCCTCCCTCTCCAGATTACAAATGGTTCAAAATGCTGCCGCTCGACTCCTTACCGGAACTCGCAAACGAGATCGCCTGTTCTTGCCTCCCTTCATTGGCTACCGGTTTGTTTTAGAATACATTTTAAGATTCTGTTGTTTGTTTTTAAATCCATTTATGGTCAAGCCCCAGCTTATATCTCTGAACTACTGAAGCCGCACGATCCTCTGAGGTCACTAAGGTCTGCTGACCAGCTACTTTTTTTTTTGTCCCTAGAACGCGGTTGATAAATAGGAGAGATCGAGCATTTTCAGTCGTGGCCCCAAGGCTGTGGAATGATTTGCCTCTGCATGTCAGATTGGCCCCCAGTCTTCACATTTTTAAATCACGACTTAAAACTCACTTTTATTCATTGGCTTTTAAACCTGCTTGAGAATTGTATTGTGCATTCTATTTTCTAGTTTGTCCCATAAATGTTTTTTTGTTACTCGTGATTTATAAATCTGTCCGAAATATGTCCAGCACTTTGGTCAACCTTGGTTGTTTTAAATGTGCTTTACAAATAAAGTTGTATTGTATTGTAATTATGCGCCGCCCGCCCTTTGGGACTCCCAATCACGGCCGGATGTGATGACAGAATCATTCTTGTATAAATAATGAATGACTTTCAATCAAAAGAACATCTCCAGGATCAGGGATGTGATCGGTCAGAAATCTCTGATATCTTTGAAAGGCCTCAATCTAATAATGTCACAAAGCTGTGTGCTGCCTTGATGGTGTGGTTACCTAGTTACCTTGGGAAGAAGATGCTCTCCACCACATAGAAGTCCTGCATGAGAACGTCTCTCTCAGGCTTGGAACTCAGGTTGCCCACCGTGTAGCCAATGCCCAGCTGGATGGCACCTTTCAGGGCAGAGGACGTGGTCTGGGGGAGAGGAGAGAGATGGTGGGGGTTAAGGAAATACTTAGACATTTCTGAGCTTGGTGGACTACCACTCATTTATATTCATTGAGAAATCTTACGATTTACAAGCTCCATTAGTTCAGCTCTCAGACGGGACTGTATTCTACACTAAAGAGGTAAAACATTGACTCACTCAGACACGCAAACCAGAATACCTATACTGTAAAGTGCTAAAGACAGACAGGGTGGGTGAATCAGGTCTGAGTAGATCTCCGTCAGGTTGGTGATCTGTGAGACACACTGATTGCTCTGCTGTGTCTTTTCTTTATGCCTTCTCGCATATATATAAATACCCCAAAACTCTGTCAAAGTGCCCTTGAGCAAGGCACTTAACCCCGATTTGCTCCAGGGGTGGCGTACTACTATGACTGACCCTGTAAAACAACACATTTCACTGCACCTATCAAATGTATGTGACCAGAAAACGTATAGAATAAGTGGAGAGTACAGTGTGCAGGCTTTCACAGTTACAGAGCTATGTCCCTTCTGTGCTTTGCCTGCACACAGCTGTAGCCTAACTGTGCATAAAGGACCATTGCCAAGTTTTTCCTTGGCTTGTTCTATTGGGGTTTTGGCCGCTTTACTGTAAGGCATTTGTAAAAGCCGCAGGCACTATATGTGATCACTATATGATTAATGAATGAATTGATTGACTGGCTAAAATCCGGGGAGATAGAGCCGACTGCCTACCTTCTTGTAGGTGGTCTCTCCGGACGCGTCCACTCCCCTGTGGCCCATCCTCTTCCCCTGGCCTGGTAGACCCGAGACACCAGGCAGCTGTTGGCCAGAGGATGGAGCAGTGGTTAAGACACATATTTAGATTGATACTCACTTCTATGGGCTGACAACACTAACACCTGAGGTTAGTGTTTATAAAGTGTTTGCAGCACCAGTGTGAAGTTTGCACCTGTTCTTTTCAATAATAACACAAAATTAGGAATGAAAGGTAAATCAAATCAAATGCATTTGTCACATGCGCCAGGTGTAGACTTTACCATGAAATGTTTACTTACTTAAAAAGGAAATAGTAACACAATAAAATAACAATAATGAGGCTATATACTGTACAAGGAGCACCGGTGCTGAGTCAGTCTGCAGGGGTACGAGGCAGTTGAGGTAATTTAGGTAATATGTACATATAGATTGGGGTAAAAGTGACTAGGCAATCAGGATAGACAAACAGCGTAGCAACAGAGTATGTGAAAGTGAGTCTACAGTGCCTTCAGAAAGTACTCAGACCCCTTGACTTTTTCCACATTGTGTAGTGTTACAGCCTAAACTTAAAATGGATTGATTGTGTGTGGAGTCAAGATGATCTAGAGTTTTTTCTGAATATCAACAGTACAAGGACAGTTTCACATTTCTCAGCTTTGATTTCTTTTGTCCTGTATCCCCTTTGAAAATTACAAGTGAAAACTTGACAAAGGTGTGAACGCTTTGTACATGTGTCCCTAAGCCTTCTGAGTGTCCCTTCAAGCTCCTCTTTCTAACCTCAGAGTGGGTGCTTCTCATCACAGGGCAGAGTGGAACATGGAAGGGGCTTATAACCTTAGCAGTCCCTATGGAGATTCCCCCACTACCCCTGAGCATACTGATGCTGAAGCCTTTATAGACAGCCTTCACTGTCTTTTTTACTGTTGTTTATATCTTTACTTACCTATTGTTCACCTAATACCTTTTTTGCACTATTGGTTAGAGCCTGTAAGTAAGCATTTCACTGCAAGGTCTACACCTGTTGTATTTGGCACACGTGACAAATAAACTTTGATTTGATTTATATGGAGTGTAGCAAACAGAGATCACACACCATGAGGATTGACGTGCAGGGGGATCAAAGTAGACGGAGACGGTGTGTGTACCAGTCAGAACACATACAGAGTATAGGGAAATGGTGTGTGTGTAGCAGTCAGAACACATGCAGAGTATAGGGAAATGGTGTGTGTACCAGTCAGAACACATACAGAGTATAGGGAAATGGTGTGTGTAGCAGTCAGAACACATACAGAGTATAGGGAAATGGTGTGTGAGTGTAGCAGTCAGAACACATACAGAGTATAGGGAAATGGTGTGTGTGTAGCAGTCAGAACACATGCAGAGTATAGGGAAATGGTGTGTGTAGCAGTCAGAACACATACAGAGTATAGGGAAATGGTGTGTGTGTAGCAGTCAGAACACATACAGAGTATAGGGAAATGGTGTGTGTGTAGCAGTCAGAACACATACAGAGTATAGGGAAATGGTGTGTGTACCAGTCAGAACACATACAGAGTATAGGGAAATGGTGTGTGTGTAGCAGTCAGAACACATACAGAGTATAGGGAAATGGTGTGTGTGTAGCAGTCAGAACACATACAGAGTATAGGGAAATGGTGTGTGTACCAGTCAGAACACATACAGAGTATAGGGAAATGGTGTGTGTGTAGCAGTCAGAACACATACAGAGTATAGGGAAATGGTGTGTGTACCAGTCAGAATACATGCAGAGTATAGGGAAATGGTGTGTGTACCAGTCAGAACACATACAGAGTATAGGGAAATGGTGTGTGTGTAGCAGTCAGAACACATACAGAGTATAGGGAAATGGTGTGTGTGTAGCAGTCAGAACACATACAGAGTATAGGGAAATGGTGTGTGTGTGTGTAGCAGTCAGAACACATACAGAGTATAGGGAAATGGTGTGTGTGTAGCAGTCAGAACACATACAGAGTATAGGGAAATGGTGTGTGTACCAGTCAGAATACATACAGAGTATAGGGAAATGGTGTGTGTGTGTGTAGCAGTCAGAACACATACAGAGTATAGGGAAATGGTGTGTGTGTAGCAGTCAGAACACATACAGAGTATAGGGAAATGGTGTGTGTACCAGTCAGAATACATACAGAGTATAGGGAAATGGTGTGTGTGTGTGTGTGTGTGTGTGTGTGTGTGTGTGTGTGTGTGTGTGTGTGTGTGTGTGTGGCAGTCAGAACACATACAGAGTATAGGGAAATGGTGTGTGTAGCAGTCAGAACACATACAGAGTATAGGGAAATGGTGTGTGTGTGTGTGTAGCAGTCAGAACACATACAGAGTATAGGGAAATGGTGTGTGTAGCAGTCAGAACACATACAGAGTATAGGGAAATGGTGTGTGTACCAGTCAGAACACATACAGAGTATAGGGAAATGGTGTGTGTAGGATCCCAGTGAGGAGAGGGGGTTAATGTAGAGGGCATGTCAGGGAGGTAGAGTAAAATGTATTTAACGATCATATGGGCTAAATAAAAGTAAAGTAAGCAAGGACATTACCTCTGTGATGTGCGCTTTTCTAGCAGAATAGTCTGTGGAGAGAGAGAGAGAGACACCGTGAGTCCTACGAGGGGCTCCATTACTTCACATCATTAGTGTTAGAAGGAACAAACAGAAGTCCCATATGTTAAGTGTAAAAAAAACAGTGGGGGGCAGGTAGTGGAGGGGATGGTTACCAAATCACTATACCATGCCCATTCTTCCTGGTAGTCAGTACCATCCACCCATCCCCATTCTAGCATTCCATAAAGCCATGCGATGTGAAGACGTAAACAACAAAGGAGGTAATCAGTTCAGCTCTGCTGTTTTGTTCTCCCCAGCTAGCCTGAAATAGATCCATAATTGTAGCCAATTTCACCACGCATAATGAAGGACTGAGAGGGGAGCTCAGATAGCACAACACAACACACTACTGGCTTGATTGATTCAGTTCACACTTCGGATAAACACCCGACGCCAGTGGGCTGATTACGTCAAGAGTCAATACACTGACTGACTGAGGCATTTAAAACTGACAATGGCTCACACCTACATTGTTATTATTAGGCTTGTCTATTTAAAATGAGTAACACGCAGACAGTAATAGTGCAATTGGAATGGCCTATAGAAATACATTCATTTAGAAAAAGAATGCGTTATAGGCTACACCAGGTGTGAAAGGCAACGGAAGTAGGCGATGTGATGACAGAGGGCCGCAAAGAGGAGAATCTGCATGTTCTCTGAATATGTGTTTCTCCTTTAAGCTGCAGTGCTAAAGTATGCCTGCCTGCTTCCCCTGGTTGCCCATGTGACTGAGCCAGCCCTCCTCCCTCTCCTCCCCTTCAGCTCTCTGTAACTCACTCACTCTCTGTAACTCACTCGCCACACACAGCTTTGCTGAGGGATGAACAAGCCAAAACGTGCCAATGCAATCCTTCTGCAGGCAGGCTGGAACATTGCATAAAAAAAAAAGACATTACATCCAACCACGTTGACACTGAGAATGTTGACAATGCAGATGGTTAGAGTGAGAGGAGAGGTGCCTATCCTCCTTGTTACCAGGCAGACCCTAAGGCTTTCCTCCTTTCCTGTTTCCTTTATAAAAGCCCCCCTGCGAACAGTGGGCTCGTTTCCCCTTGTATCTTACTGACTTCTTACTAGACTAGAGCCATTTTGCTTCTGCATGCCTACAGCCGTTCAGATAGCCAATAGCAGACAGCCATGTGTTATTATTACGCTACAGGTTTTCAGGCATTTTTTTGTGAACCCTCCCTCAGATCTTCGCCACCATAGGTCTAACTGAGTGGTCGTATTCTATATGGATTTTCTACACGCTTCACTGGCTTCTTTTCCATTTTGTTGCCTTCAAATCGCATGGTGGTGACTGGAGCACTTCTTCGGTCCATTTTCCAGTTCTTTGAGAGTATTGATTGCGTCATTGTGCGAAGAAGACCTTTAAACCTACAAGATAGATATGGAGCTGGTGAGGTTTCCAAAGGGATCGGTCACTCCCATGTGCTCCTGACCTAGGGAGGGAATGAGGTCTAGTCAATGAACCATGTCGATTACATGGCAGAACCAGTGAAGACCATCACCATGTATTATACTGTCACCAAGGCTGTGCAGAGGGATAAACAAATATAGCCTACTCATACCAACCAGTCCTGGGAAGTACTAAGCAGACCAGGTAATCTGTTAGCTTTTTTGCCACATAAAGCCATTAGCAGCAAGTCCATTAGTAGTGGATGACAGGGAGGGACAGAGGGAGTCATGGGACAAATGCATTCTGGAGGTGTCCTGTCCTCTCGCTAATTTCCACGTGCATCAGTCACCTCCCTCAAGGTCACTAGCTCAGTGCCTCCTGGCCATAAGCTAAATGAGCTCTCTCTTCCTCTCCCTCTCGACCTTCACGTTTCCTCACCCAAGTGTTTAAACTTAACAGACCAGGGGAGAATGAACAAGCCTACTGTGTGTGATAGTTCAGCTTCACCATACCGGCGTACCTCTCCCTATCACACGCTTAAACTGATACATTTTATTTACCTATTCTTGCTATGGGTTTGCAGTTTGTAGAATTTATATATGGTAAATTGTAGACCCTCACATTATAAGTGTTTGTCACATAACTATAGAACATCTAGCCTCTTCAATTTCATTTTAATTTAACCTTTATTTAACTAGGCAAGTCAGTTAAGAACAAATTATCTGGGCCAAACCCAGATGACGCTGGGCCAATTGTGCCCCGCCCTATGGGACTCTCAATCACAGCCGGATGTGATACAGCCTGGATACAAACCAGGGACTGTAGTGACGCCTCTTGCACTGAGATACAGTGCCTTAGACCGCTGCGCCACTCGGGAGATGGCTGTATTATGGTCTATATTGTACTGTAGTGCCGGCTGTTGACTTTCTCATGTAATCATCCTCACAAACTAGGGCTATCCCCGGCAAAAACATTGGTCGACCTAGAGTCGTCTTTTATTTCGACCAATCGATTGGTCGAAATTCTAAAACATGTATTTTTCCATATACGGTTGAAGTCGGAAGTTTACATACACTTAGGTTGGAGTCATTAAAACTCGTTTTTCAACCACTCCACAAATTTCTTGTTAACAAACTATAGTTTTGGCAAGTCGGTTAGGACATCTACTTTGTGCATGACACAAGACAGACAGATTATTTCACTTATAATTCACTGTGTCACAATTCCAGTGGGTCAGAAGTTTACATACACTAAGTTGACTGTGCTTTTAAATACCTGGGAAAATGTCAGAAAATGACATCATGGCTTTCGAAGCTTCTGATAGGCTAATTGACATCATTTGAGTCAATTGGAGGTGTACCTGTGGATGTATTTCTAGGCCTACCTTCAAACTCAGTGCGTCTTTGCTTGACAACATGGGAAAATCAAAAGAAATCAGCCAAGACCTCAGAAAATAAATTGTAGACCTCCACAAGTCTGGTTCATCAGGTACAAAAGTATCTATATGCACAGTAAAACGAGTCCTAAATCGACATAACCTGAAAGGCCGCTCAGCAAGGAAGAAGCCACTGCTCCAAAACTGCCATAAAAAAAGCAAAGTACGCTTTGCAACGGCACATGGGGACAAAGATCGTACTTTTTGGAGAAATGTCCTCTGGTCTGATGAAACAAAAATAGAACTGTTTGGCCATAATGACCATCGTTATGGTTGGAGGAAAAATCTAATCAAATTTTATTTGTCACATACACATGGGTAGCAGATGTTAATGCGAGCGTAGCGAAATGCTTGTGCTTCTAGTCCCGACCATGCAGTAGTATCTAACAAGTACCTAACAATTTCACAACAACTACCTTATACACACAGTGTAAAGGAATGAATAAGAGTATGTACATATAAATATATGGATGAGCGAAGGCTGACCGGCATAGGCAAGATGCAGTAGATGGTATATAGTACAGTATATACATGTGAGATGAGTAGTGTAGGATATGTAAACATTATATAAAATGGCATCGTTTAAAGTGGCTAGTGATACATTTACTACATCCACTTTTTAATTATTAAAGTGGTTAGAGATTTGAGTCGATGGCCGAACGGCATAGGCAAGATTCAGTAGATGGTATAGAGTACACTGCACACATCTGACATGAGCAATGTCGGATATGCAAACACTACACAAAATTGTTTAAAGTGGCTAGTGATACATTTGTTAAATCCAATTTTCTATTATTTAACGTGGCTAGAGATTTAAGTCAGTATGTTGGCAGCAGCCACTCAATGTTAGTGGTGGCTGTTTAACAGTCTGATGGCCTTGAGATAGAAGCTGCCCCTCAGTCTCAGTCTCTCGGTCCCAGCCTTGATGCACCTGCACTGACCCCGCCCTCCGGATGATAGCGGGGCGAACAGGCAGTGGCTCGGGTGGTTGCCGTCCTCGACGATCTCCCTGGCCCTCCTCACAGGAAAAAGAGGGAAGCTTGCAAGCCGAAGAACACCATCCCAAACGTGAAGCACAGGGGTGGCAGCATCATGTTGTGGGGGTGCTTTGCTGCAGGAGGGACTGGTGCACTTCACAATATAGATGGCATCTTGAGGAAGGAAAATTATGTGGCTATATTGAAGCAACATCTCAAGACATCAGTCAGGAAGTTAAAGCTTGGTCACAAATGGGTCTTCCAAATGGACAATGATCCCAAGCGCATTTCCAAAGTTGTGGCAAAATGGCTTAACTTCTTAGGGAGCGGTGGGGCGCCAAATTCAAAATCCAAAAGTTGAATTATTAAACATGCATCAATATACAAGTGTTGCATAGTCATCAAAAGCTCTGCTTCTTGGCAATATCACAGCGTTGTCAGATTTCACATATTGTTACCATTACCATAAATTCATAAGCCATCACGGTTCACACATAACACATTTCACAGCGAAAACAAATCAATTACCTTTTGAAGAACTTCTGCTGAGGGCTTCCCAAGTGTCCAACAAAGACAATCCATGGTTCTTTTGTTAGAAAAAGTAATGTATTATATCCATAAATCTCTGTTTGGTTGGCGCGTTATAATGAGAAAATACAGCGTTGACTCGTCCATTGAAACGTGAAGAGAACTCGTTCAACTTATACCTATAAACTTGTCCAAGAACAATCAAACTTAATTGATAATGTATCCTTAGGAACACTTATGTATAAATAGTATAATATTTCAACCGGAATATAAAACTGGGCGATAAGAAAGGAAAAAACCACAGAGCGCGCAAGCCGGGAACGCGCCTTTTCCTCTATTGACATTCTGTGTGACCACTTCCCAATTCTTCTTCTTCTTCTGCCATATAAAGCATCTAAACAGAATCAAAACACTTTCTCGAGACTGTTGACATCCAGAGGAAGCAATAGGTACTGCATTCATATGCCCTTATATGGGCATTTTCATAAGGGAGGGGTTCCAAATGAGGCAATGTGTGAAAATCACTTTTCCAGGACAGAAATTCCTCGGATTTTTGCCTGCCATATCCGTTCTGTTATACTCACAGACAAAATGTTAACACTTTTAGAAAAATGTCCTATCCAATGGTACTAAATATGTGCATATCCTATTTTCTGGGCCTGAATGGGAGGCATTTTACTTTGGGCACGCCAGGCTCTCCAAAACCGTCACCTTGTGCGCTGCTCCCAAAGAAGTTAAGGACAACAAAGTCAAGGTATTGGAGTGGCCATCACAAAGCCCTGACCTCAATCCTATAGAAAATGTGTGGGCAGAACTGAAAAAGCATGTGCGAGCAAGGAGGCCTACAAACCTGACTCAGTTACACCAGCTCTGTCAGGAGGAATGGGCCAAAATTCACCCAACTTATTGTGGGAAGCTTGCAGAAGGCTACCTGAAACATTTGACCCAAGTTAAACAATTTAATACTAATTGAGTGTATGTAAACTTCTGACCCACTGGGAATGTGATGAAAGAAATAAAAGCTGAAATATATATAGACACAGCATGTGTTTTAATAAAATCAACTTGTCTGATGCTTTAAGCACGCTGTTTGATTAAATAACACACAAATTACTCAAAAGGGAGCCAGAGATCAATATAGCCTAACCAGAAGAAAAACCTGTTCCCAACCCTCCTCCTTCCGCTGCTGATGGTCTTCGAAGATTCTGCAGTTACGATCCTGAAGTTGCCGGTAATAGGCTACTGGCAAATTTTTCATGTGGAGTGCCACGTCTTTGTATCTCAACATCATTGTCTGAGGTTAATCTACATTCTATCTAAATTTACACTTAACAAAAATATTAAACGATTTTACTGAGTTACAGTTCATATAAGGAAATCAGCCAATTGAAATAAATAAATTAGGCCCCAATCTATGGATTTGTAATGACTGAGCAGGGGCGCAGCCATGGGAGGGCCTGGGAGGGCACAGGCCCACCCAATAGGAATGGTTTTTTCTCCACAAAAGGGCTTCCCCACAAAAATACTCCTCAGTTTCATTAGCTGTCCGGTTGGCTGGTCTCAGACAATCCCGATAGTGAAGAAGCCAGATGGAGGTCATGAGCTGGCGTGGTTACACATGGTCTGCGGTTGTGAGGCCGGTTGGATGTTCTGCCAAATTCATTAAAACAACAGTGGAGGTGGCTTATGGTAGAGAAATGAACATTACATTTTCTGGCAACAGCTCTGATGGACATTACTACAGTCAGCAAGCCAATTGCACGCTCCATCAAAACTTGAGACATCGTGTTGTGTGACAAAACTCACATTTTAGAGTGGCCTTTTATTGTCCCCAGCACAAGGTGCACCTGTGTAATGATCATGCTGTTTAAATCAGCTTCTTGATATGCCACATGTCAGGTAGATGGATTAATCCTCACTAATAGGGATGCAAACAAATGTGTGCACAAAATTGAAGAGAAATAAGCTTTTTGTGGAATCTTTTATTTCAACTCATGAAACATGGGACCAACCCTTTACATGTTGCGTATATCTTTTTGTTCAGTATAAATGAAAATTATACAAATCTAAAAATAACTTTTATTGCCATTGTCAACTATGTAAAAATAGCCTACATAAAGCCAACAAATAAAAACATTGCAGCCTGCTGGTACAAAATATCCTGATAAAAATAAATATCCTATAAAATCACATTGGCTATGCATGGCCTGTCTGAAACGAACTTGTAACATTGTATCAACTATCAACTGGGTTGGCTGGAAACTCGTGCTAGCAAACTTGCAACATTGTATAAAATATTCTGGGCCTCAAGAGTTTCGCACCAGTGAGCTCAGGACAGACACAGCTGTAGGCTATTTGTGCAAGGGATAAGAAGTAAATCAGGTATTTTATGACATTTCCACTGGATCAGAGCATTACATTTCATTTTTCGTTTTCATGCCGAGTGGTTATTGAAAAAGAGCAAGCTGGAAATATTTTACAAATACTTTTTTAGGAACTATTGTCATTCTCAATTGATTCTAAAAACAGACATTGTTTACTCGCTGTTTGAGGTGATAATTTTTTGGGGGGTAACACTCCACAGCTCATTAGTGGTATTTAAGACAATCAAAAATACTATATCCCTATGTCCCTACATTATAGGCCTACATTTGCGTGCAGGCCATGTAGACTAGTCCTACTTCTATACGGGTGAACAGGTGCTCATCCTTAGTCAACAAAGACTACAAACAAAATACTATAAATTGACAAAACTCGTAAATAGAATGAAATAAACAAAAACGTGTTACTCACAAGTCTAGCATAGGTTGTGAGTTCTGCAAACGACGTGTCCACCCCGACAACGGTAAACGACTGTAATAATAATACTACATTGAATGCATTAACAGAAATACCATAACTAAACAAACAAACATTGCAGATTCTAAATTACGGGAATTAATGTTAAAATGTGGGCTACTATTAGTGATATATGTCATGGGGAATTGACAGATACAGCAAACAATGCACGCAAGTTATGAAACAATGAATATGCACAAAATTGTGGGAGAGCGCATTCTGGAGAGACGTGCCTTGTGCAGCTGAGACACACTCCCCTTTTTCTTGGACCGTGGCACCCCCGCGGCCTCCTTAATGGATTAGTCCACGGAGAGAGGAGCAAATCAGACAGGTGTCTTGTGTGCAATGAAGAAAAAGAAAAAAAGCTTGACTAAAAGCATCTGTCGACCAACAGCCTATCGACTAAATGGTGTCAGCCCTATCACAAACAAAGCCAAATCCTCCTAGATGCAACTGCACACGCTCCCCTTGTCCACTCCCCATTCCCTGGTTTCCATGGCTCCCCAATTGAGGTCAACTGGATTTTATGAGTATGCACATGTACCTGGAATCAGACACATGCTGCCTTCATTCCACACACTAAATGTACATGTTGCGTTTATATTTTTGTTCAGTGTAGATTAGCTACACTAGGGTGTAGAGCACTATAGGCTATGGCACTTCAGTAAAAATATATGTTTTAAATGCACGTTTTCATTGCTTGTTAGTAAATAAATACATAAAAAAGGTTGGAAGTGTCTGACTATTCATAAATTATTCATCAGCAGTCGACAAGGTGGTTCTGGCTCTGAGGCCTATAATGCTCTAATGTTGTGTCAAATGGACAATGCACCAATCCTCTCCAACCTGGTATAGTATAATTTGATATAGAATCTTTTCTTAATTTATAGACTAATAAACGCTCATCAGGCCCGGTCCTGGCGGATAAGCTGCCCTAGGCAAGACAGAAAAAATTACCGCCCTCCTATTCCTGCAAATAGAATAGTAGCCTAGGTTATACGTGTCAGCCCACAATGCACTTTTATGATTGCCCATTTGGTAGCCTACTGTTTGTAAAACAGGCCATTTACTGTTAATCCCTGTCATTTGGTTACATACATTTATGTTAATGCATGTATTAATTACAGCAATTTACCGTTCTCATTCTCGGAGTGGAATCGTTGTTTACAGAGTTCACAACCTACTACACTTGTGAGAAAAAGGTTTTTGGTGTATTTCATACCATCATTTTCGCAAACCATGTGTGCAATGAGCATGTGTCTTGTTTCTCTGTCCTGTTGATGTTGACAGAGCCCTGCTAGGCTTTTCAGTCATTTTTTCTTCACCTCACGCAGTAAGTCAAATTATAATAGTTCCTCACAGTACTTGAAAAATCTTTCTAACACCCTCAATAATCAGCGCCGTTGATGAATAGGCTAGCCTATGGACATGTGTGTATTTGTTTATATTTTAATGATTGCCAATTTCATCTTCATACTATATAGCATAGCTGTCCCCTTCATAATTTATCTACTTTCGGAAAACGTTAAGGTAAGCCTAGGTATATATATATTTTTTTACGTTTTAAGGAGAAATATTTGCTTGTGTCTGACATACGCTGGTGGCTTGACTGACGGGTGCTTTTATGGGGGTGTGTGGTTGAGCAAGACAAAATATAAAAATCAGCATTCACACTCTGAATGGCACACATACACAATCCATGTCTCAATTGTCTCAAGGCTTAAAAATACTTATTTAACCTGTCTCCTCCCCTTCATCTACACTGATTTAAATGGATTTAACAAGTGAAATCAATAAGGGATCATAGCTTTTACCTGGATTCACCTGGTCAGTCTGTCATGGAAAGAGCAGGTGTTCTTAATGTTTTGTACACTCAGTGTATACAGTAGCATTTGCAAAGTCATCAATAGGTATTGTTTCAATCCTACGGGGGCCTAATCCTAATGTTTTGTACACTCAGTGTAAGTGTATTTGTCGATTCAGAAAGTAGCCTATCTGGACTCTTTAATAAGATTCAAAACGCTCCTGTCATGATTTAATCTTGTAAAAGTCCTATTTTCACAAGTTTAAGCTACATTACTTCTCATTATTTATCTCAAAATGTCAATACACTGCCATCGAATGACTGCAGCAGCAGTCCCAAATGTTTTGGGGAAAGTGAGAGAAAACCCATCGGACTTCGTTTAAATGGTTTTGTGCGTCGAAATAGGATCTGTATTAAAAAATAATATGCAGAAAAGCCAACAGACAAGGTAGGCATATAATCTTGATTTTGACTCCGTTAATGTTGTGTCAGTAAGAAAATGCTTAAGATCCTCTCCAACCTGGCATTTATTCATTTGTTGATTCATATTTATAAGTAATAACCTGAACAATAATAATGAAATGCCATGATAATAATGAATTGTAATTGCTTGTTTCAAATACGTTTTAATTAAGAAGCATATCCATGTTAACAAGTTAAACAGAATTGTGACCTCCCTCCTCCCGTTTTGTTTTACCTCCCCCTGTACGGTTATGTCGGTCACTGTGTACATTGGCCTGGCCAATTACCGTAACCTCAAATTCCGTCACAGCCCTAGTCACACACAACAATTATATTTGCTGCTTGTGCCTTCAGTTTAAGTAGGCCTATATTTCTCTCATTAATAAGTGCCTTTCCGCTGCAATTAAAGTTAGGCCAAAATAAAAGCAGGGCAACAAAATTAGGTTTGAAAAAGAGCAAGGCCTGTATGTTGTTGAGTATTGAATCCACAGAAAAGGGCCACCACAAAACCCTGATGGTGGACAACACCTTGGTCTCTCTCTAGATCACAAGTCGCTCTCTCCTTCCCTCCTCCTCTGTTTTTGGTTTTGGTCCAAGTTGGGATAGAAAGTTGCGGTAGAGGTAATTGACTCTGTCTGCTCCTGTGTGACCAAGACGTCACTAAATTGTCGGATTTCACCCATTCCTCCCCAACTGAGACTATTGAGTGACCACACTCATAATTAAGAAACCATCAACTTTACTAATGCTAAGCCGTTTAGGCTTAACACATTCCTTGCAATTACAGTAACTGGCAGTATTCCCCTGTATTACCCACACACCAACAGATGGCATACCAGTAACCCACAGATAGAGAATGGCTGGACTAGCACTCCAAAACACATCTTAAATTGGCAAACCATACCACAACTTAAAACCGCCCAAACACAATTAATTCTTGCATTGAAATTATAGTCTAGTCAACATAACCACTTAGTGACATGTAATATGCAGTCAGTATATAGCTGACAGCGGATACAGCCTGTGCCTGGGGGAGATGTATAGCTTTTCATGAAGCCAACTGAGGCTCCATTTTGATCAACAGCAGCTCTGAGTTAATAAAAAGCAACAGTCATTGAGACCTATGGGTGGGCTGAGCTGCTGCTAAATGGAGTCTGCCAGCACAGTCATCTCAATGGAGTCTGGCCTTCTAAAGTCACTAGCATTATACTGTATGTTTGGGCCATTGTATTTTTGGGACACCAAAACATTCCTTTTTAATTCAGTCAGTTCAGGGATTGAAAGAAACAACTAATATGAATTTAATTTCAATTCAGTTCCTGGATTGAAGGATTCCTAAAAAAAAAAAAAAAAAAATAGACCCCAACATTGGAATTTAGAATGTTTGATGGTGCAGCAATGGAGATTCCTGCCCAGGGGTTAAACTGCTAAAGTGACCTAAATAAGTCATCATGTTCATCCCTATAAAATACTTATGTGGTCTCTTTGTTCCATAATGGAGCTTCAGAAGAGACAAACACTAGTCACATGGTGTCCCAGTCACAGTCACTCAATGAGTAGTACTGTAATCCCCTAACTCACCCAGCTGAGATAAAGGACAGGACATAGTAGAGGCTTGTCAGGACAGATAGGTGTTGTTCCCTTTGAAAGCAGGACAATAACAATATAGTGAATCTCAAGATGGAACCTGGTGTATTGGCACACTGACTACCATTGCCAAAACAACATTTTTGTGGCCTTTCCTCTCCATGAAAGACAATGGCTAGGCTACATGGTCAATACTGCTTCTCTAACTTCTGACATTTTTAAAAGACTGATCTATTGAGACCAGATGGCAAAAGTGTTTAGTGCATTTTCTTTCAAAACCACAACCCAAACTGAACTCAGCCATTGAGACAGAAATTCAAAGCAAATTAATACATTGCTGACTGCTGGGGTCTCTGCTGACTGCTGGGGTCTCATTGACTGTAGACTTATAGACTCAAAACCTCCACAGACCTCCTGTGTCCTGCCATGGCCTGGAATGCGGTTATTTACGGCCAAATCCTAATTTTAGGGGTACTGTAAGATACACATTGGCAATTTGAACTTTCTCATAAATGATGCATTGATGTACAAGTAAGGGCTTGACCCTTATAAAATGCAGCAGTAAAGGCTAGTTAGTCTCTCCAAGTCAACAATGCACTGCTTCACATGGCTCTAACATGAACTCCTTAGGGCTTAACACTGCCTGCCTGAGTGGAGCCTCTGCTGTCTCTCACCCTGGCTGCCCTCTGACTCAATGCTCAGTCTCCTATCTGTCTCAATGGGAATGATGGACAGTATGCTGGAGATGGACCCAGCATGACTCTGTCATTCACCCAGAAACCCTGCTTGGCCGGGACAGACAAAGACCGTGGTCTGATAAACAACATGCTCCAGCACACACAGATGTCAACACACATCAAAATGGATTGGCGTGCTTAATCATAGCCAGTTTCTCTAACCAAATGTTGTGACATAACAGGGTGTGGTATGCTGATGAATAGGACTCATCCGTTCCAAGACCTACAGTAGACAGGATACGACCATCTGCAGAGCACGATGTGTCAATACAGGGCCGACTAATTATGTGAATCTGTCAGGAGGATGGGTGTACTGAGAACACATCTAGACCATGTTGTAAAAATACACCTCTCTTTTAAGGACTTTGGTTTACTTTCCCACACCGTCTAGTAGACAGCGGATTGTTTACCAAGTCCTATGCACACCAATTCTTGGACCGTCCTGTGTGTGTGTGTGTGTCAGCATATCCTCCCTGGAGATGTGTGCTCCTGTACGACCACTGGGCAGTAGCCTCAGAGAAGAGGGGGAAGGGGATTTCTCTCTCCCTCGCTCTTCCCCCTACCTTGTTTTCATCACTTACTGGGGTCTTGGATCAGAGCTGAGCAATTATCACTCGCTGATCCCCGAAACTGTCAGATGTTGTGAGCAGCATGAAAGTCCTTTTAGGGTGAACAGAGGGGACCATGGCAGTTTAAAAACATGCGTAGTAGCTAGGTTCTGTTTCACTCAGTTCACCATAAATAATCACGGTGTTGGTTGCTGAGAGTAGCACATCTTTCTCTGGTGACTAAGAGCTAATGCTCTTGTTTACCTAAAGTCTGTCTGGCTCAGGATCCATAGCGTAAACGCTATATGGGTGCGACAGTAGCAGTGTACATCTGGACTCAACGTAGCCGATGTTCTTTGTCCCCCCACTTTGGTTCTGAAATCACCATCTCCAAATAATTAACTTGTCATTTTTGCAGATTAAATGTTTAAACTATTAATGTATCAATATTTATCATTTACAAATTAGCTATGCCATAGCCAATGAATATATAGCACAACTTTGGATTTCACCCCACCTTACTTTTATAAAAATGTTAACAGCGCATAGATAACAATAACCTAGCAAATGACATAGGTTGTCACTCAACTAATAAAGCCTAATATCACATAAAGCCCTTTTAGCATTTGAATGCTGAAGGTGACGTGCAGATGTGCAAGATCAGGAACAGGCCATCAACCTCGCGTTGGTAAGCGTGAGAAACTGGCCACAGTTTGACTAGGCTACTGTTACTGTCTGGTGTTGTTCGGCATGCTAAACGACTTGCAGGTCAATGACTGTCAACACAGTTACCTGCAGTTCAACACTGAAGGGGAGGACGCATCAGTTGTCACAAAAAATGAGGTATTTTCGGAAGGTAGAAAGAATGTAAAAACTTTATAAATTGGGTGAACCAGCGATTTGTAACGTTTGAATCGATTTTCTGACCGATGCATGCTACATTTGGATCGGTTTGGGGTCCGCGCCCGATGCACTTGTATCTTAAACATTTGAATCAGGTACCGACACCGATCGTGAATCGTTACATTCCTATTAAATAGGCCTACATGTTTACACTGATCATGAATAGACCTAGACTATAGTACAGTCAGATGCATGTTGAGACTGAAAAACAGCTTCTATCTCAAGGCCATCAGACTGTTCAACAGCCATCAGTAGCACATTAGAGGCTGCTGCCCTAAATACATAGACTTGAAATCACTGGCCACTTTAATAATAAAACACTAGTAACTTTAATAATATTTACATATTTTGCATTACTCATCTCATATGTATACACTGTATTCTATCCTATTCTACTGTATCTTAGTCTATACCGCTATAACATTGCACATCCAAATATTTATATGTCCTTAATTCCATACATGTGTGTATTGTTGTCAAATTGTTCGTTTTTACTAGTTAGATATTACTGAACTGTTGGAGCTAGAAACACAAGCATTTCGCTACACCCGCAATAACATCTGATAAACACGTGTATGTGACAAATAACATTTGATTTGCTTTAATATTATGTCCACCCTGTGCAACAGCCTGAGGTCTGACTCGGTTTGACTCATACGTCCAAGATGTGACGTGAGTCTTATGCAATTCTCTCTAAAGCCCTCCTCCTTGGCCTAGTCCGTGTGTAAAGGTGTCCTGCTTGTGCTCTCAGACAGAAATCATTGAATGTGTACTAAACCCAGCTGAATACACCAAGACAGGGATCGGCAGTCTGACTGAGTATAAATCTTGACTGTCTGAAAAAACAACCTTACATAATGTGACACAGCTGCTGATTAAGGATGAATTTGTAGAGGGGTGGATGGATGATAGATCATCTTAAAGCCATTTGCAATTACTCCAGAGAATTCTGAAGTATGAAGACAGCTTCTAGAGCAGGAGTATTCAAACTTTTTCACCTGGGACCACAAGAATTTCTCACGACCTCACCCCACCCCAAATCGAATGGCACAAACTTAAAAGAAACCTGTACATTTGGATTTTTACATCAACAAATGACCTTAAATTCATTACATTTCTCAAAAAACGTTTGTATATTGTCCCATACAATAATCTGTACTATCAATTGTTTTACTCTCAAATTATCAACATTTTCAGTTTTCCATTTACCTCATGTAATGACTTCCATGATATTGATAAAAATGAAGCCTGGTTTGTTCTATGGTAACTTTAATACACTGAAACTACTACTTTTATATTCGTATGAGAGGACTAAACATTAGTGTGTATTAAAGTTAAAACATTTAAATGTGTTATCCCTCGTAAGGCTGCCGGCCCAGACGCCATCCCTAGCAGCGTCCTCAGAGCATGTGCAGACCAGCTGGCTGGTTTGTTTACAGACAAATTCAATCAATCCCTATCCCAGTCTGCTGTCTCCACATGTTTAAAGATGTCCACCATTGTTCCTGTTCCCAAGAAAGCTAAGGTAACTGAAATAAATTACTATCGCCCCATAGCACTCACTTCTGTCATCATGAAGTGCTTTGAGAGACTTGTCAAGGATCATATCACCTCCACCCTACCTGTTACCCTAGACCCACTCCAATTTGCTTACCAACCGAATAGGTCCAGAGACTATGCAATCGCCATCACACTGCCCTATCCTATCAGGACAAGAGGAATACCTATGTTAGAATGCTGTTCATTGACTACAGCTCAGCATTCAACACCACAGTACCCTCCAAACTCATAATTAAGCTTAAGACCCTGGGTCTCGACCCCGCCCTGTGCAACTGGGTCCTGGACTTCCTGATGGGCCGCCCCCAGATGGTGAAGGTTGGAAACAACAGCTCCACTCTGCTGATCCTCAACACTGGGGCCCCACAAGGGTGCGTTCTCAGCTTTCTCCTGTACTCCCTGTTCACCCAAGACTGCGTGGCCATACACGCCTCCAACTCAAATCAACACGTTTGCAGACGACACTACAGTGGTAGGCCTGAGTGCCAACAACGATGAGACAGCCTACAGGGAGGAGGTGAGGGCCCTCGGAGTGTGGTGTCAGCGAAATAACCTCTCAATGTCAGCAAAACAAAAGAGATGATCGTGGACTTCAGGAAACAGCAAAGGGAGCACCCCCCTATCCACATCGACGGCACAGCAGTGGAGAAGGTGGAAAGTTTTAAGTTCCTCGGTGTACACATCACCGACAAACTGAAATGGTCCACGCACACAGACAGTGTGGTGAAGAAGGCGCAATAGGGCCTCTTCAAACTCAGGAGGCTGAAAAAATGTGGCTTGTCACCGAAAACCCTCACTACCTTTTACAGGTGCACAATTGAGAGCATCCTGTCGGGCTGTACCACTGCCTGGTACGGCAACTGCACCGCCCACAACCGCAAGGCTCTCCAGAGGGTGGTGCGGTCTGCACAACACATCACCGGGGGCAAACTACATGCCCCCCAGGACACCTACAACATCCAATGTCACAGGAAGGCAAAAAAGATCATCAAGGACAATAACCACCCAAGCCACTACCTGTTCACCCCGCTTACATCCAGAAGGCGAGATCAGTACAGGTGCGTCAAAGCTGGGAGAGACAGAAGCTGTTTCCAATCTCAAGGCCATCAGATTGTTAAACAGCCACCACTAGCACAGAGGCAGCTGCCTACCTACAGATTTGATATCATTGGCCACTTTAATAAATGCAACACTAGTCACTTTAATAATGCCACTTTAAGAATGTTTAAATCTTGCATTACTCATCTCACATGTATATACTGTATCCTTCACTATCTATTCTATCTATTGCATCTTAGCCACTCTGTCACTGCTCATCATATATTTTATATTTATATATTCTTATCGCATTCTTTTACTAGATTGTGTGTATTAGGTTTTGTTGTGGAATTTGTTAGATATTAGGTTTTGTTGTGAAATTGTTAGATATTATCCGTTACCATTTCGCTACACTCGCAATAACATCTGCTAACCACGTGTATGTGACCAATAAAATTTGATTTGATTTTCGAATAGCTAGCTAGCTGTGTCATTGTCTTCCAAGCTACATGCTAAACCTACATTTAGCTAATGTGTGTACGAACGAGAAAACCCCTTTAATTGTCTGCTCATGCTTGTGAATTATTTTATTACTTACAAGTGTAGTATGGTTTGGTGGCATTATTCAGGAGTGTAGCTAGCTAATATGTTTTAGAGGAAAAGTTGCTTGCATTGTTGAATAGCTTGCAAGCTTACTGGCTAGTCAGTGGCTACTGTGTTACTGATATTTATGGTAAATATGGACCGGCAGAACCAGAATGTCACGTTGCCAGCCTCAAAAGGTTAGGCAAGGATGTAATGTAAATTGAAAAGTTTCTGTACATATTATGTAGATTGAAATTTCATCGTGCTGCCTCTCAAATGTTTATCGATGAGAATATAGCCTTTAAAATCAATCAATGACTAGAGTCAACTGCATGCCCTAAGAGTCATGAATGATAGCGAATGGCTTTGAATGAATAGCAAACAGTAGAGAGAAGGTTCAGTAAGTTCGCCAGCTGTATAATGAATGAACTTCCTCACTGTTCAATTCCATTACAGATTCATAACCCCTCCAGCATCTCTATACTTTGTGAAACATTGCATCAATGATGCCCTGACTGTCAACTCTGCTTTGCTTTATCTTGGCCAGGTCGCAGCTGTAAATGAGAACTTGTTCTCAACTTGCCTACCTGGTTAAATAAAGGTGAAATAAAAATAAAATACATTTCATCAGTAACAGAATATTCAGTGTAGTACATTTGTATTTATTTTTTATTTTACCTTTATTTAACTAGGCAAGTCAGTTAAGAACAAATTCTTATTTTCAATGACGGCCTAGGAACAGTGCGTTAACTGCCTTGTTCAGGGGCATGATTGACTGAGTTAGACTAACCTGCCATCTGACTAACCCAGAATTCAGATCTAGTTTACTAGAGCAAGTTATGTTCTTGTGGTGCTTTGAGGTCAGTGCAGAATGGCTGCTAGTAGTCCAGTAACATGGAGTATGTTTACAGACACACGAGTCAAATCGATACTAAACAGATTATGACTGTAAATAGAGTATGGAAATAGTCATGTAAACACTACACGATTTTGGCCCCTGATCTAGCTTTTTCCAGACACGTTTTTGAGATCGGAGACAAAATCTCCATGATGTTGCCTACTCGGGGTACGGCCGTCACCGACGTGAGCGGGTCATAGACGCAATCTGAGGGCTACTGATCCCGTCTTTGGGCAGATCCAGACACCCTGATATTTTCAAACATATTTGATTTTAAATCGCCACAAAATCTGCAATGCTCTTGTAGCGTGAGATTTGCAATTACAAGAATTGAGAACGATGATCAGCAATAGACATTGAGAGCTCGCCTGAGAAGAAGTCAGCGACTACTACGCGTATGTACAGCATTGTATTGAGGATCCTCATAACCAAGTGAATAACCTTGTAGTGTGACCCCGTCTGCGCCACATTGTTTTAGTGTGCGCAGCACTACGTTGGCAAGTCAACAAAAACAAAATACAGGAAATACTGTTGTTTAATGTGAGATGTTCTGCGATGTTAGGATTTTTAAAGTCGTGTAGTGTCCGCCTGGCATTACTCTGCTGATCTTAAAATCGGTCAAAATAAAAAAGTGAGCATACGCCGATTAAAACACCTGGTTTTCTGAGCAATCTTTCTAATTATTAGGACATGTAAACAGCTTCAAAGTTCCAGCAGTGTATTTAAACTGCACAGGTGCCAGCACCAGTAGCGCAAGCCTCCCTCTTATTCACGAGTTTGGGAAAAACTGAAGTATGCATCTTAGAAATCGTTTTCACATACAAACTTTATACTGTACGTCTGAACTCCGATTCAAATAGGCTTCGCAAAAATAACATGGTCTGTGGAAGAACATTTATTGCGATTGGACATTTTCTGCATTTATAAAAATACCCATCATGTAGCCTGATTTCAGGTGTGTCCATGTAAACAGGATTATTAGGGAAATCGTTCTTCTTGCAAAGCATGTAAACATTTTAAACAAACAATTACATGAATCTGACTATTCACATAATCATATTATTGTGTGCATGTAACTGTGCTCATAGTTGACGTTACTAACCCCTGATGAGTTCTAGGATAATGTCTGGATTCTGACCCATAAGAGAGATTGAATGATACTTGTATAAGTAATCCAGTGTGCCGCAGCGTCCTTAGCAGACAGAATGAAGTGGCATTAGCATAGATGGCTACTACTCTCAAAAATGACCCCTGTGTGTGTACTAACATCCCCTGAATCCCTCCCATGCTTAAGAGAAACTGTTGCTCCATCTACTTTCATATTTACAGACTAGTAAAGCAGTCAAGACTGTGAGATAAGCTATCCTCATTCCTTTGTGCATGGATATAAAATGTCCTTCCACCAGCCCGACTTAAGCACTGATACAGAGAATTCCCAGTCCAAAGAATTTCACTGTGTCATGCAGACTCTGGAGGGGATTTTTAAATAACTTTGAAGTCGTAACGTATTTGAAGATAAAATACAGAGGAATTAGAGCGGGAGACAGAGGAGCAGTTTTGATCGACGGTTTAGCGGGGACGAGCTAGGTTCAAACGGCTCTAGATTATCTCAGACTTTAGTACCAGGATGTGAAATGATAACAGCTCCAATTGGCAGTGTGCACAGCGCTGTGTAATTAGAATCAACAGCAACCTTTGATTTGGGTACACAACAGGGCAGCGTGATAGTGATGTCATCTGTGTAATAAAGTCTGAAGCTAAGCTCTGCCCTCACGTGCAGACTGGCAACGACACATGCAGAGCAGAGGGGATGATGATGGTGCCTCCATGGTTCTTCAATATAATTAAACTGGAAAACTGGGCCTACATGAAAACCCACAGACAAGGGTAGTCAAAAGAGCAGCCAAAAAACAAAGACATTCATTCCCATCTGGTCAACTTACCCACATATCCTGAGGCACTGCCAACATCAGTATATGCAAGCAAAAGCACACAATTAGCCTGTTATAAGATGACGCAAAAAGATCAGAGGACTCCGGTCAAAGCTATGTCCAGCAAGATTTACGGAAACCCTGAGAGTAGCACATCGCTCGGGAGGGAGAAAGAGGAGAGAACGGGATGAAGGCAAATGGATCAATGGCAAACTACGCAGCGAAGCACACCATTGTGCCTCTGTCAGCATTTCTGACAACTGCAGCCTACAGCAAAGAACAGAGGGACAGATAAGGAAAGAGGGATGGATGCTGAGGAACGAGTGGCTAAGCCAAGGGATTCACTGACTCACAAGGGAGAGGAGGTACTGAAGTGTGGACTGAGGGTGACGAGGGGACCGAGGAGAGGAGATAGACGTTAGTGAGATTCATTCTGTCAGCCTGACAAGGTGACTGTTCATTGATCTAAAGAGAAAAATGATGGTTGCTTGAGTGTGAAAGCCTGAATGGAACAAAATGGTCAGATGATTATTTAACAAACCACAGTGACTCCCACACCATGTTCTCACTAAGTACGTGATGATCTTGTGTAAAACTGAAACTCAACAACATGGTGAGGCCATATGTTACAGCTGGAATTTTCACTGAACAATGGGCCCAATCAACCAAAGATAATTTTGATTTTATCCTTATTCAGCAGTGACAATCTGATTCTATTTGTTCCACTTTCCATAAGTGATGCTGATGTAATTAATAGCCTTGGCTTATTGGTGGGCTGGCTTAGGCTAGTCTACTTATTTTAAATCGTAACGCTGTCAAGACAGAATGCACTTTTATGATCTCTTATCCGACCAAACATTGGCCAAAGAAAGACCCTTTTAGAGCAGGCAACAGCTGATTGATGAGGTCTGTGGAGCTGGAGCACCTACAACCACTCCATTACAACTTATCAACTACAACAGCTGAACCTTTGAATCGGAAGCTCTACACCAGAAGAGGAAGCACACATGACCTTATTGTGCGTGCGGGTGAAAGTATGAGTGAAATACTAAATTTAGACTCAACTGTGAAGTCAAGATAGCACAGTGAAAGGACCTATAATGTTAGAAGAATCCTTCCTGACATAAGCTAGCTTCAATAAACAAGAAAATATCAGCAGGGAAGCCGAATTATCTCCAGTAGAATTCTTCAACAGCTGTAGCGTCTGGTTGGGGAGATGTTGGGGAACTGTTGTCACCAGTAGCCTACATTATCAACCATTAAAGTCACAACGTGAAGTCACATTATCTAGGTCCTGAAAATTAATGCTGATTTGCTCTCCAAAGAGCGCAAATGGACAACAGTCTTTGAACATTCTGGCTTGCTAATTCATTCAGACAGAATGTAGCTAGCAATATCAATCTGCCTGAGAGACTTTGATCAAGCTATATCAAAAATGACTCTGGGTCCCCAGGGATGCTAATGGTTCTCTGTGACTGCTTGAAAAGTATACATCATATGTCCATTGACATTCCTACACGGAAAGCTTTCAATGCATGTCTGTGGAAAGCGATGTTTGCTTTTTCGCCTATTTGCTAGTTGGATCGAGTCTAAATTAAACATCACTAGTCAAATTGCTAACGCTCCATCAGTAAGCCTATTTATGTAATAGGCTATAAAAGTACAAATCCCAATGGCAGAATAGCATGACTTCTGTTTAGTCTACACATGTATAAAGATCATGCACTCCTGTACATTTATGTATATTCAGTACAATGTGCACACTGATCCCCTAGTAAACTTTAATTTTCACCCATAGCTGAGCAGCAGTCTCAGAATTATTGGCTTGCCTCTTGTCAAAGTCAGCGCTTTTCTCCACAAGGGACATGGTAAAATCTCCCAGCCTTGCAGTACAGTTTAGAGGGCCAGCTAAAATAAGTTGACTGACAACTGTCTCAGCACCTCCACATCTTTAAGAGGCAAGCCATTGTACAGATTCCTGACCTAGCACATGTATTACACAACAGACATTAAAGTATGTTGAGTAACATGACATGTTGACTGCACTGTAAATAGTTAGGCCTGTTTTAATGTGAAATACGAGCTTGTGCTTGCAAACATCTGTAATGTATCAATAAATATCCCCAAAGTGTGAAATTGGGCTGGGATTAATAAATGAGACATTTCTTCACCTCATTTAGTTGACACGGACACTACACATTACTCAACATATTCTGTTCTCATGTCAGTGTTAAACTTATCTATGAAGCTATTTTTCATCCATATTCCCTGAGCAGGCTAAAACAGATTAAATGCATCAACAACAGTTCAATAGAAGAGTGGTATTAGATGGAAGAGTGGTATTAGGCTACATAGTTGTATTTGAGAAAGTGATCATAAAGAATCTGTAATATAAAACTGCTATGGCCTGGTAGGCAAATACCTCTTCTGAACCATGCAGATCATTTTCAGTTCCGGCTCCAAAAATACAGTGATAAGGAAAGTGATTTCAAAGACAGCCAATCTACTATCACCAACATTTCAGAGATGAGCCAAACCTCATTTCCAGAGCCCTTAACAGAGAAGCCACATGCAGAAATGTGGGTTCAGGCACTGTCGGGTAAAACGATTTGGAATCAGTCCACAGTGTTGGCAGCTTAGAAAAATGACAAGGAAAAAAACTAAACTGTGAATTCAAATTCAGCTTGTGTGAAAGGTTTCGAAAGCATTCCACAGGGATGCTGGCCCATGCTGACTCCAATGCTTCCAACAGTTGGCTGGATGTCCTTTGGGTGGTGGATCATTCTTGATACAAACTGTTAAGTGTGAAAACCCCAGCAGCGTTGCAGTTCTTGACACAAGCCGGTGCACCTGGCACCTGCTACCATTCTCACTTCAAAAGGCACACAAATCTTTTGTCTTGCCCATTCACCATGTGAAGGGCACACATACACAATACATGTCTCAAGGCTTAAAAATCCTTCTTTAACCTGTCTCCTTCCCTTCAAATCACACTGATTGAAGTGGATTTAACAAGTGACATCAATAAGGGATTATAACTTTCACCTGGTCAGTCTATGTCATGAAAAGAGCAGGTGTTCATAATGTTTTGTACACTCCGTGTATGCTGCCTAGGGTATGAGCCCCAGTGGAGGTGTCATAATACCCATAAAACCAAGCGGTCACACAGGGAAATGGTTCCAATTGTTTTAACACAATTCATTTTTTTAGAAACACTTAAAATAAGGGTTGTTTCGTGTAGGCTTACCCTGGCGTGACGTTTTGATAACCATGTAAATCTATCTTTTGAACAAGGTGACTTTTAATCAATATATTTGGCTCTATCAAATCTCAGATTTGAAAATGTTAATTAGCAAGCTCCTGCACGTCATTTCTAGCGGACACCTTCGCTAACAGGTATTGTGTCAATGTAAAACTTGCACAAGACAGTTCACAGAATTGTCAATTTAAAGAAATGTTGCTTATTTATTCATTACAACATTTCGCTAACATTAGATAGTTAATCCAGAGATTCTTACCTTTGCCTCAATTCGGCAGTCTCGTCCAGATCATTGTGGCATTTTTAATTCTTTATGATAGCTACAATAGCAGATATTTAGCATTTTATTTTGGGGGGGGGTAAATACTGATAAAAGTCACCTTGTCCTAGAAATTTACACAGTTACCAAAACATCACACCAGTGTAAGCCTACATGAAACACAGCCATTATTTTAAGTATTTCTAAAATCCCCTATGGGAAAGAAAATGGTGGAAAAACGATTGGAACCATTTCCCTGTTTGACCTCTAGGTTTTATGGGTATTATGACTCATAATGTGGTACTCTATAACTCAAAGTATGGCCTCGGTAGATAGTGAAATTAGCCTATGAGGATCTTTGCAGTCAGTCTTTTTTTGCTCAGAATTTCCACAGATAGTCATGTATTTGTTGTTCACAGTCCAGGGCCTTAGCGAAAAAAAAGTTATGAAGTGGATACAAGCATGAAATTTGGTACAACCATTCCTCAGATGATATGAACATATCCTAGAAGGGGTTCCTTTTTAAAAATTAACCAAGAAGCGGAATTCAAAATGGACCAATGGAGATGGTAATGAATCCATAGTTATTTAAAACAGCTTATTAAGTGACATTTTCAAAAAACAAACATGAAATCAAGTAATAATACACCAAATGCTATCCTTAAGTTCTGATTAGTGAAGAAAATAAAAGATTGCACGACAATCGAGCATCCTGGCATTGACACTCCAGAGAACAGAAAGCTCACTTTTGCAGCCACACATCAGGAATTCTCTGCAAGCCTTGTCAGCCTCTGGTAAGAGTGTCCACAAAAGTGTCCTGGAATCAACTGTTTTAGACCATCCAAATCTTTCTGGTGAAGGTGACGATTGGATGGTTTTCAGACTTGTTGACCGAATGCTTGTTTGATCCACTGCTCGGTTTGAATTTTACAGCTTTGAAAAGAGATCCTTCGGACGGTTCTGACGTAGAATATGTGGACAACTACAAATACCTAGGTGTCTGGTTAGACTTTAAACTCTCCTTCCAGACTCACATTAAGCATCTCCAATCGAAAATGAAATCTAGAATCGGCTTCCTATTTCGCAACAAAGCATCCTTCACAAACATACCCTCGTAAAACTGACCATCCTACCAATCCTCAACTTCGGCGATGTAATTTACAAAATAGCCTCCAACACTCTACTCAACAAATTGGATGCAGTCGATCACAGTGCCATCCGTTTTGTCACCAAAGTCCCATATACTACCCACCACTGCAGATATATTTCCCTGGTCACACCCAAAGCAAATTCCTCCTTTGGCCGCTTTTCCTTCCAGTGCTGCCAATGACTGGAACAAACTGCAAAAATCACTGAAGCTGGACTCATATCTCCCTCACTAACTTTAAGCACCAGCTGTCAGAGCAGCTCACATATCACTGCACCTATACATAGCCCATCTGTAAATAGCCCATTCAACTACATCATCCCCATACTGTATTTATTTATTTTGCTCCTTTGAACCCCAGTATCTCTACTTGCACATTCATCTTCTGCACATCTATCACTCCAGTGTTTAATTGCTATATTGTAATTACTTCGCCTCTATGGCCTATTTATTGCCTTACCTCCCATTTGCACACACTGTATATAGACTTTCTACTGTATTATTGACTGTATGTTTGTTATTCCATGTGTAACTGTGTTGTTGTATGTGTCTAACTGCTTTGCTTTATCTTGGCCAGGTCGCAGTTGTAAATGAGAACTTGTTCTCAACTAGCCTACCTGGTTAAATAAAGGTGAAATATTTTTTTTTTTTAAACGACACAATCTTGTCTTGTCATAGAGAAGGTGTATCTTTCAAACAATGTGAAAGTGGACAAATCCAAGTCAAGGGGTTGAAATGGTTCAGCTGCCATGAGCTGTCTTCTTGCCCTTTCCACAAAGGGTTATAACCTGTGAATGCATGAAAGCCTGACAAAGGCAAACTCTTGTGCATTCCAAGCTTCTCGTAGATGGTGTCGATGTAAATCTCCTGTTAGTTTTTACCTACACCAAAAGCAACACACAGCTTTATGGTTGGATAATCCTTGGTAAATTGGAAGAACAGCCCAGCAAGGAGGACAATGTTGTTGGTTTCCACTGTCTGAATGATAATTGTTTGTGCACCCTTTGGAAGGGCATATTTAAGATGAAGGAATTCTCGTGTCTGCCTCTTCATGGTGATGTCAGATAACCCTTTGAGACCAAAGACTCATCAAATGTAGCATAGATCTCTTTTCCATCTTCAAAATCATTGGCCCACACCTTCAGTGCAAAACCTTTTGAAAAGCTGATGTTTGTTATTATGATTGCCGAGAAAATCAGAGAACTTACATGGAAACTTTGTTGTATCTCAAACGTTCTTTTCGGACACCTCGTTGGGTCTTTTAGACTAATTTATTTGTATGTGTCCCACACAATATCGATTCTATTGCAGTTTTTCAACTGGTGCTATACCCAAGGCAGGAAGACAAGAGCAATTCCATAGTAAGGTCAACCTGAGCAATAGCTTATTTCCTAATTAAACTTATTTCATATTTACCTTGAATGTGTGTATTTAAGTAAAATTTAAGCTTTTGGCAATGGCTCACATAACTTGTTTTGGTACTCACATCTGTCCCCCTGTGTTTCTGACAAAGTCGGAAGGTTAATGAAACAACATCAAACACGTTTTTGTCCATTGAGGGCTAGTTCTACAATCTAGCAAAGAATGCTGATTTGGACAGGCAGTGTCATATCCGTAACATTTTTCAGGAAAGGTTGTTATTGTGGATGTGTTGCGAGTATGATTGTATGCAAACTTTCTGTGCAAAGCTAACTTTCATCAAGGGCTTAGGTGATGTATAATTGGTTTCCTTTCTCTCTTTGTCAGTACTTGTTCTAAGAGTAACGGATGTGACCGTTACGGACATTTCATAACATGATCAACGACTCACTTATCAGCATTAGTGCATAACGCGATCATGATAAAATGTTCATGCCCTTCCTACTGCTTCCGAAGTGTGTATATGTTAGCAAACAAGCTAGTGGGCAATCTTTCTCTGTGTGAACTATTTCGGGTGTACTAACGTTGTCATGTGAACTGCAATAATGTGTTGTTCTGCTAACTGGAGCATTTATTTTTTATTTTTAACTAGGCAAGTCAGTTAAGAACAAATTCTTACTTACAATGACGGCCTAGGAACAATGGGTTAACTGCCTTGTTCAGGGGCAGAACAACAGATTTTTACCTTGTCAGCTCGGGGATTTGATCTAGCAACCTTTAGGTTATTGGCCCAACGCTATAACCACAAGACTACCTGCCGCCCCATTGCATATGATCACATGGAATAATAAAGGTCTTAAATTCATAAACATAATTAAGGTCTTAAAAATCTAAGAAGCATTCACCGATCATGCTGAGTTTGTTTACTTCCTTGAGTAAGTATGGGTACCACCCCAGTGACAATATATTTATCTGTGTAGTCTGCCCTGTGTGTGCGCAAGTGAACTGCAAATGTCAAGCCTGAGGTGATTCACAATCTGACAAGAAATGTCTACGAAAGTGCAAACCATGCGCCGCTGGTAGGGTATAATAAAAAATGTTTTAACCGTTTGACGTAACTAAAATTAAGAAGTTTAACCCTTCATAGGAAGGACATCAACATAATGATATACAGGGCATTCGGACAGTATTCAGACCTTCACTTTTTCCACATTTTGTTACATTACAGCCTTATTCTAAAATGGATTCATTAAAAATGCCACTCAATCTACACCCAATACCTCATGACAAAGCAAAAACAATTTTTTAGGAAGTATTCACACGCTTGCTATGAGACTTGAAAATTGAGCTGAGGTGCATCCTGTTTCAAATAATCATCCTTGAGATATTTCTGCAACTTGATTGGAGTCCACCTATGGTAAATTCAATTGATTGGACATGATTTGGAAAGGCAATCACCTGTCTACACAAGGTCCCACAGTTGACAGTGCATGTCAGAGCAAAAACCAAGCCATGAGGTTGAATTGTCCGTAGAGCTCTGAGACAGAATTGTGTAGAGGCACAGATCTGGGAAAGAGTACCAAAACATGTCTGCGGCGTTGAAGGCCTAAGAACACAATGGCCTGTATCATTCTTAATTGGAAGAAGTTTGGAAACACCAAGACTCTTCCTAGAGCTGGCCTCCCGGCCAAACTGAGAAATCGGGAGAGAAGGGCCTTGGTCAGACCAAGAACCCGATGGTCACTTTGACAGAGCTCCAGAGTTCCTCTGTGGAGATGGGAGAACCTTACAGAAGGACAACCATCAGACAGACCAGACGGAAGCCACTCCTCAGTAAAAGGCACAACACAGCCCGCTTGGAGTTTGCCAAAGGGCACCTAAAGGACTCTCAGATTTTCTGGTCTGATGAAACCAAGATTGAACTCTTTGGCCTGAATGCCAAGCGTCACGTCAGGAGGAAACCTGGCACCATCCCCATTGTGAAGGATGGTGGCGGCAGCATCATGCTGTGGGGGTGTTTTTCAGCGGCAGGGACTGGGAGACTTGTCAGGATCGAGGCAAAGATGAATGGAGCAAAGTACAGAGAGATCCTTGATAAAAACCTGCTCCAGAGCGCTCAGGACTTCAGACTGGGACGAAGGTTCACCTTCCAACAGGACAACGACCCTAAGCACACAGCCAAGACAACGCAGGTGTGGCCTATGCAATAAATATTCAAGATACTGGTGATTTCTTGGTTCTTTGAGGTACTTTGCATTTCAAGATGACAACAAAAGTATTATGATGAAGTTTGAAATCTTTAATATATAAACACTCATTTTGCACAGCGTAACATCCATAACAGTAAATCTTCTTCTCTAAAGTACATATGACAATTTTTTATTTTCATCACTGTTCTCTGTGTGTAGCCATGCCTTACTTTAAAAATGGCTATAAATATTTTATCCTAAGACTGAGATCTACAGACTTTTGCTTGTGTGTCTATTCTTCCAATAAAGCCTGTTCATTTCCGTCACATCCATAACGCAAGTTGTTGTTTTGCTACTTCAAAGCGGTATTACTTAGAATTGTGTCTACACTTCCCCTATAGGGTTCTACAAATAAACACATTAACATTTTAACGTATGCTTGATAAGTCAAATCCTATATTTGTTTGTTTTAAACTCAGCAAAAAAATAAAAGTCCTTTTTTCAGGACCCTGTCTTTCAAAGATAATTCATAAAAATCCAAATAACTTCACAGAACTTCATTGTAAAGGGTTTAAACACCGTTTCCCATGCTTGTTCAATGAACCACGAGCATGCACCTGTGGAAGGTCGTTAAGACACTAACAGCTTACAGACGATAGGCAATTAAGGTCACAGTTATGAAAACTTCGGACACTAAAGAGGCCTTTCTACTGACTCTGAAAAACACAAAAAGAAAGATGCCCAGGGTCCCTGCTCATCTGCGTGAACGTGCCTTAGGCATGCTGCAAGGAGGCATGAGGACTGCAGATGTGGCCAGGGAAATAAATTGCAATGTCCGTACGGTGAGACGGAAGTCAATAATAATACTTCAAGGGAGACAGGCCAGACAGCTGATCGTCCTCACAGTGGAAGACCACGTGTAACAATATCTGCACAGGATCGGTACATCCAAACATCACACCTGCGGGAGAGGTACAGGATGGCAACAACAACTGCCCGAGTTACACCAGGAACGCACAATCACTCCATCAGTGCTCAGACTGTCCGCAATAGGCTGAGAGAGGCTGGACTAAGGGCTTGTAGGCCTGTTGTAAGGCAGGTCCTCACCAGACATCTGGGCACAAACCTACTGTCGATGGACCAGACAGGACTGGCAAAAGTGCCCTTCACAGGACGAGTCGCGGTTTTGTCTGACCAGGAGTGGTGGTCGGATTCACGTTTATCGTCGAAGGAATGAGCATTACACCGAGGCCTGTACTCTGGAGCGGGATCGATTTGGAGGTGGAGGGTCCGTCATGGTCTGGGGCGGTGTGTCACAGCATCATCGGACTGAGCTTGTTGTCATTGCAGGCAATCTCAACGCTGTGCGTTACAGGGAAGACATCCTCCTCCCTCATGTGGTACCGTCCTGCAGGCTCACCCTGTAATGACCCTCCAGCATGACAATGGCACCAGCCATACTGCTCGTTCTGTGCGTGATTTCCTGCAGGACAGGAATGTCAGTGTTCTGCCATGGCCAGCGAGGAGCCCGGATCTCAATCCCATTGAGCACGTCTGGGAACTGTTGGATCGGAGGGTGAGGGCTAGGGCCATTCCCCCCAGATCTAAACAGCAAGAACTGGCAAATCTGGTGCAGTCCATGAGGAGATGCACTGCAGTCCTTAATGCATCTGGTGGACACACCAGATACTGACTAACTTTTTTTGGACCCCCCTTTGTTCAGGGACACATTATTCAATTTCTGTTAGTCACATGTCTGTGGAACTTGTTCAGTTTATGTCTCAGTTGTTGAATCTTGTTATGCTCATACAAATTTATATTTACACATGTTAAGTTTGCTAAAAATAAACGCAGTTGGCTTTCTTTTTTTGATGAGTTTATATATACAAAGTTGAAGTCGGAAGTTTACATACACTTAGGTTGGAGTCATTAAAACTCGTTTTTCAACCACTCCACAAATTTCTTGTTAACAAACTATAGTTTTGGCAAGTCGGTTAGGACATCTACTTTGTGCATGACACAATTCTCCAACAATTGTTTACAGAAAGATTATTTCACTATCACAATTCCAGTGGGTCAGAAGTTACACTAAGTTGACTGTGCCTTTAAACAGCTTGGAAAATTCCAGAAAATGATGTCATGGATTTAGAAGCTTCTGATAGGCTACTTGACATCATTTGAGTCAATTGGAGGTGTACCTGTGGATGTATTTCAAGGCCTACCTTCAAACTCAGTGCCTCTTTGCTTGACATCATGGGAAAATCAAAATAAATCAGCCAAGACCTCAGAAAGAAAATTGTAGACCTCCACAAGTCTGGTTCATCATTGGGAGCAATTTCCAAACGCAAATCAAATCAATCCCAGAACAACAACAAAGGACCTTGTGAAGATGCTGGAGGGAACGGGTACAAAAGTATCTATATCCACAGTAAAGCGAGTCCTATATCGACATAACCTGAAACGCCGCTCAGCAAGGAAGAAGCCACTACCGCCTTAAAAAAGCCAGACTACGGTTTGCAACTGCACATGGGGACAAAGATCATACTTTTTGGAGAAATGTCCTCTGGTCTGATGAAACAAAAATAGAACCGTTTGGCCATAAATACCATCGTTATGTTTGGAGGAAAAAGGGGGAGGCTTGCAAGCCGAAGAACACCATCCCAACCGTGAAGCACGGGGGTGGCAGCATCATGTTGTGGGGGTGCTTTGCTGCAGGAGGGACTGGTGCACTTCACAAAATAGATGGCATCATGAGGATGGAAAATTATGTGGATATATTGAAGCAACATCTCAAGACATCAGTCAGGAAGTTAAAGCTTGGTCGCAAATAAATCTTCCAAATGGACAATGACCACAAGCATACTTCCAAAGTTGTGGCAAAATGGCTTAAGGACAACAAAGTCAAGGTATTGGAGTGGCCATCACAAAGCCCTGACCTCAATCCCATAGAAAATGTGTTGGCAGAACTGAAAAAGCGTGTGCGAGCAAGGAGGCCTACAAACCTGACTCAGTTACACCAGCTCTGTCAGGAGGAATTGGCCAAAATTCACCCAACTTATTGTGGAAAGCTTGTGGAAGGCTACCTGAAAAGTTTGACCCAAGTTAAACAATTTAAAGGCAATGCTACCAAATACTAATTGAATGTATGTAAACTTCTGAACCACTGGGAATGTGATGAAAGAAATAAAAGCTGAAATAAATCATTCTCTCTACTATTATTCTGACATTTCACATTCTTAAAATAAAGTGGTGATTCTAACTGACCTAAGACAGGGAATATTTACTAGGATTAAATGTCAGGAATTGTGAAAAACTGTATGGTGTATGTAAACTTCTGACTTCACCTGTATATCCTTTAATTTTTGTACTCTTTTTTTTTTGGTACTTTGTACCCCTTTTTCTCAACAATTTCATGATATCCAAATAGTAGTTACAGTCTTGTCCCATCGCTGCAACTCCTGTAAGAAGTTCAGGAGTTGCTGAGGAGAAGTTCAAGAGCCACGCATCCTCTGAAACATGACCCTGCCAAGCCGCACTGCTTCTTGACACACTGCTCGCTTAATCCGGAAGCCAGCCGCACCAACGTGTCAGAGGAAACACCGTACAGCTGGCGACCGAAGTCAGCGCACATGCGCCCGCCTCAAGGAGTTGCTAGAGCGTGATGGGACAGGGACATCCCAGCCCGTCAAACCCTCCCCTAACCCGGACAACGCTGGGACAATTGTGCGCCGCCTCAAGGTTCTCCCGGTCGCGGATTGGCTACGACACAGTCTGGGATCGAACCCAGGTCTGTAGTGATGCCTCTAGCACTGCGATGCAGTGCCTTAGACAGCTGTGCCACTCGGGAGGCCCCTTTGATAAGTCAATTCTATGAGACATTTTGTTTCTCATTTTGTCTGCAAATGTCACATCTGAGACGACCCTCCTACTGTCTGCCAAATTCTCTCTTTGCTCTTTGTTTTCATTATTAGGATGTCGGTGGGCGGAGCCGGCAGGGTACTCAGTGAAATGGGACACCTTTTCCCCATTCTTTGAGGAGACTCTCTCCATGCAGACACGTTGTTGGATTTTTTTGCATTTTTGTGGCTTTGGCACCCTTCAACACCCCTCATTATCACATTTCTGCACACAACCACTCACTTACACTACTGACCCCATTGTTTATTGTATATAGGTTACTCAGTTATTAAAAAAAAAAAATGTTATTCCTTATCTCCACGTTGTCTCCCATTTTTTGTTACGGGCTTCGAGACGGTTTGTGACACATCCATAACACTGGAATCCCCCCCCCCCCTGTACCTTATACCAGCTCATTTGTTCTGCTCATGGGCTTAGTCAAGTGGCATGCATGAACTTGCTTTGTGTTTTTGCAGGACCCCAAAAAAGTCTGAATTCTTCTCTGATGTTAACCGGTAGAGCTTCCATGTCTCGGACAGGGATAGGAATCCACCTTGCATAGTTTCTTCTGTCCAGTGCAAAGAACCATGATGCCAAAGCCTCTAATGTTTTCAACATAAAGACCAAAATCTCTAGTTCTGTATGCACAGGAAAAGATCATCACAAGTCTCTCAAGGTCGGATACCTCTGAATCATGTCTGCTTTCAATGTATCAAAATAAATGCATGTGGACTCCAACAGCCAAGCACCTTTCAGTAGTTTTTCTGTCATAGAAACCTTTGGGCGGGCTTCCTAAGCATTTTTTCAGACACCTAAGTCCAAACTGTAAAAAACGATTACATTTTTTTTTTTTTATGGAAAAACCCTTCAAGTGTTAACTTAAACGACTAAACCCAGATATAAAGTATGTATAAAAGATAGTGGACCTATCATTATTTAAAAAATTATCTTTGAGAACTAACAATCCCCAAAATAAAACCTAGACAGCAGGGGAATTAAATTCCCAAAACAATGAATTTAACAGTAATGATTTTGTTATTAAGTTTGACCAAAAGAACAGCATTAGCCATGACAAAATTCATAGAATTGCAGGAAATTAACTTTAAAACTGCAAAAGTGTATATTGGCTCCATAGAAAATTGCAGACAATTGGCTTAAGAATTATTAAATTGCTACAAAAAAACAAAACAAGTGAGGCCTTTAAAATGTTCTAACAAATGATGCTGTGCAGACGGCTCCCATTGACGCGCCCCGTCACACCCACCACTTAAGCACCTTTTTGATCCAGAAAAAACATACATTTTCAATTGAGACTTCACTAAGGTTATTGTTGTAACCTCGGACAACGTTTTGCTGGGAAGACCAATTCCCCATTTAACCACGGGTGAAATCCCCTCACAGTGATCTCAAACTGTTTCTAAATTAATTAAACACAGACTACCCCTTGCTAATCAGGAAACTCTTGGGTATGTTGTGGAGGACTGTAGGGTAGGGCGGTATCCAGATTTTCATATCGTAATACCGTCCTTCTCTCATCCCAGGATATACGGTATTATCGGCTTACTACACAAGGGTGCGCCAAAAAACACAAAAAAAAGCCCATTGTCCGTCTATTACCAGAATGCTAACAAAATTTGCTCAATTAATATAACATTTCCATTAAATCAAAACATCCAGCACATAAAGTTATAGGTAGGAGCTACCAAATGTCATATTTGGTGAGTTTGGACATTTTACAAATTAATGTGAACGAGAGACATTATGCAACTGAACAAAGTTTGGACGCATGCTTGTCTGAAGTAAGAACAGTACTGGCTCTGGAGCAGCATGTGTAGGCCTACATGCTGTGTCTGTGTGGAGTCGCTGGGGCAACGGGCTTGCCTGCTATGTTCAGGGAAGATGGGGAAGGAGCAGATGGGTCGAAAATGGAGAGGAGAAAAAACGCAAGAAAATCAAGATAGTGGCAGCTGTACAAATAACTATTTTCTGTGAAGGAAAACTATAGTTGCATGTCCCTGATCACTCTATTGAAGAAGAAAAAAAACAACTTTCAATATAAAGAAAAATCCCTGCCAATAGACAGTTAGACTCATCTGCTCCCGCTTTTTCCTGTTTTGCTATTTACAAACAAACACGACTGGCTCAACTGTTCTGGGGAACAACAGTAAGGTTCATAATGTAAAATAATGTGACAGTTGAAATGAAGAACGCATTCTGCTATATCTCCTAACGTATTGGACAGGTTGACTGCAGGTATTTACTTAAAAAGTATCTACAAATATAAAAATGCATTGAAAAACTTCAAAGAAATATAGTTAACGGTAATGAAAAACGATCCCGTGGCTATTTCCAAATACCCAGTACACGGTATATATGGTATACCGCCCAAGCCTAGTGGACTGTCTTTACAATTGCTTCACCGGAACCTGGTAAAATTATTTTGTAGTGTAGCTAGCCACTGAATGGCGCAGAATTAACCAACCACTTTGACCTAATAGGGCTCTCAAATGATATACTGATGTCGACAGCAGATGGGAGTTATATTAATGACATGGCTAACTTAGCTAACTAACATTTCAGGAAAACAAGTTATATTAAGTGACTAGCTAACTAGCGTTAGCAACATTTGGTGGTCAATGAGACAGAGCTAGCTAACCAGCTGAACTAGCAAACAATATAACAAAAGTATAATTTCAGATTTAAAAAAAATACTCCAATAGACTTGCAAGCATCACAGTAGCAAGTATCCCTGGTGCACTTTAAAATGCCTTCTTGTGTTTCAAATGTGAGCTTGTCTGAGGTAAATTCTCCCTGAATGTCTAGCTTTTATTTTGGTGATTGTTAGTTCTCAAAGATTATATTATTTAAAAATACATAGCTCTATTATCTTTCCTACATACATTATATTTGGTTTTAGTTAAGTTTACACTGAAAGTGTTTTCCATCCAGATCTTTTATTATTATTATTTTTTTAACTGTTTGGACTTCAATGGCATAAACCCTGCAACCCTGCAAACTTAATAACATGGTGTTTTTAACCTTTTAAAATACATTTGTTGAGGTGTTTCATGTAATAGTTCAACAAAATTCTAGTGGTTTACAGGTGTTTCCATGCCATTTCTGCCACTTTAGGCTGGTTGCTTATGAAATATAATGCCTGGCATATTGTTGAAGACTGGTCCACTACTCAAATAGATTTGTGATTATATATGGCAACAATAATTCAATATCACCTTGCCAAAATCTGTATTGGCAGCAATATTGGATTATGTAAATAAATATTAGGGGTGCCATGCCCCAATTTTTGGGCACCCCTTCTAATATTAATTAATACATACTTCACTTTTTGAGCTGCCCTGGACTATCAGACCTGTTCAGTTATATGACAAAACATACAAATCAAAAGGTCTCATGATTCAGGTGGAGCAGTAAGAAAAGCTGGATCAGGCAGGCAAGTATTTCATCCTGTACTAGATATAAGACAAATGGAAGAAAAAGGCAAATAAAATAGCATTCATTTCCAATATAGTAGCTAGCTAAATAATGCCTGTCCTATTTACACACTACAGGGCAGCAGCACTGGCAGTGGCATGCTTCTTCATCAAGCCTATGGATGGATGCTTGCTTTTTCTAACCGTCCACGCTAACTACGACCTGGTGAGCCCCCCGGTTTGGCAGCAATACAATCTGAGAAATGTCCAAGCTAAAACCATTTGGAAAATCACTTATTTCCCCCCTGTATGTAGTTAAATTAATGAGCTATTTGGTGGGTTAGTTTGCTGCTAACTGTAATCTCAATGACAGCCGGTCTAATCTGATAGCTAGCTGAGTCAGTGTGGCTAACAGTTAGCTTCCGTTCCATGCATGGCTTATTGGCTAGCCATGTTACCTAGCTAAAAGTACATGAGCCACCGCCACGGCTGTAACTGCATCAATATAGCTAATACAATGCCGGTTAGATCTATAATCAATAAAAATAAATAGTTACCCATGTCACTGTCTCTTCCGTAGCTAATTCCAATGACAGTGTCTGCATCCTCGGATGCTGTAGCCCCGGATAACGGACTCGCTTCCCTGGCCTCTGACAGCCCAACTGCTCCCTCGGCTGCTGCATCCATTCAAACTCCCGGAGAAAGGGCGAGCCCTCCAAATGAAAGACCAACAGCGATGTCGCGATTCGGAGAAACCAAACGGTTGTTATTCGATGTCCTACAGCTAAACCATACGATGATATGAAAAAATAAATGCCGGGCGATATCCGTTATGGCCCAGGGCCAGGCATCTGTGCGGTGGTTATCAGCGCGTCGGCGGCGCAAGTCCTCTCAGTTCGACTGCACTTGCTGCTGTAGACGCTGGTTTACCCTTTTCCGTCTGCCTCAGACTGATTTTTGAGGAACTACTGCTTTCCATTGGCTTGGATTGTCACTAGTTACCACAGCCGCAAAGTCAAAATTAGCGATCTAAAAATTTATGAAAACAAACATGTGTTTTTTGGTCATAATTTAAGGTTACGGTTATAGACATAAGATTAACAAATGTGGTTAGGATTAGGTTTAAAATGGCTTAGCTGTACATTAAATGAAAATGGCTACAAAACAAACAAATTTGATTGATTCCTTCCTCTTATAAATGAAGAAAAACAGGTTTTATCCACAAAAAGGGTGGGTGCATTTAGGGTAGCTGACCCCTGCCATGACCTTTCAAAATGAATGATGACCAAACATACATCTATCCTACACAAATATGGAATACTCTCAGACTAACATATTGATTTAACCCCATAAACAAAAGCCAGGGATTGCCTTGGGTAGATCAGATATCCTTGGCATTGTGACAAGGTGCTGCTCCTCTTTCATCATTAAACAAGTTCAGGTTGCAGAATGACTGACAAGCACCTGCAGGTAGGACAGTAAAAAGGAAAATAGTATTTGCAATTTTGTAGACTGACTGGGCATTAAAGGGATGAAGGGACCCTGACCTTTGTTATTTTGTCATCTATCAGGTTGACCCTAGTACAACATTGACCCCTAGTGGTCTGAGTATTCACTTTGCTCTCAGGCCCTTCTTGTGACCAATTATATTTTCTATGAACAGGTCTTGTAAATGAAAGTATTCTTTCTACAGCTTATCAGCGTACACCCAGTATTGTTCCCGCTGTTGATGATGCTTATTATGCATTATGGTTGAACCAAAGATTACATGTAACAAAAACATTTCATGAAAATTGAAATATCTAAATATATAGGTGAAATTAAATGAAACAATGTATGCTGATGCTAATGCTAACAATGGCATAATATATTCAATTTGCTGTGGGCCAGTGGTTCGCAAACTTTTTATAGTCCCGTACCCCTTCAAACATTCAACCTCCCGTTGCGTACCCTCTCTAGCACCAGGGTCAGTGCACTCTCAAATATAGTTTTTTGTCATCATCGTAAGCCTGCCACACACACACTCTACGATACATTTATTAAACATAAGAATGAGTGTGAGTTGTTGTCACAACCTGGCTTGTTGGAAGTGACAAAAGAGCTCCTATAGGACCAGGGCACAAATAATAATATTATAATAATCAATAATTTTGCTCTTTAATTATCCATCTTACATATAAAACCTTATTTGTTCATAAAAAATTTAGAATAACTCACCACAGGTTAATGAGAAGGGTGTGCTTGAAAGGATGCCCATAACTCTGCAATGTTGGGTTGTATTGGAGTGAGTCTCAGTCTTAAATCATTTTTCACACACAGTCTGTGCCTATATTTAGTTTTCATGCTAGTGAGGGCCGAGAATCCACTCTCACATAGGTACGTGGTTGCAAAGGGCATCAGTGTCTTAACAGGATACTCTGAGCGCAGCCCAATCCAGAAATCTGTCGGTAGCTTCTGATTAAATTCAATTTTCACAGAACCGCTTGTTGCAATTTTGAGGAGGCTCTCTTGTTCAGATATTAGTAAGTGTACTGGAGGCAGGGCATGAAAGGGATAACGAATACAGTTGTTTGTGTCATCCGTTTCTGGAAAGTACCTGTTTAATTGCGCACCAACTCAATCAGGTGCTTTGCTATATCATATTTGACATTGTCCGTAAGCTTGAGTTCATTTGCACACACAAAATCATACAATGATGGAAAGACCTGTGTGTTTTCCTTGTTAATGCAGACAGATCATTCAGGCGATAAAAAATATCACCCAGATAGGCCAGTCTTGTGAGAAACTCATCATAATGCAAGCTGTCAGACAAGTGAAAATTATGGTCAGTAAAGAAAACTTTAAGCTAGTCTCTCAATTCAAAAAAGTGTCAATACTTTGCCCCTTGATAACCAGCGCACTTCTGTATGTTGTAAAAGCGTTACATGGTCGCTGCCCATATCATTGCATAATGCAGAAAAGTAGTGTCCAAAACGTTTTTCAAGCTGTCAAGCATTCCCTTGGCAGCAAGAGCCTCTTGGTGGATGCTGCAATGTACCCAAGTGGCGTCGGGCGCAACTGCTTGCACATGTGTTACCACTCCACTATGTCTCCCTGTCATGGCTTTTGCGCCATCACTGACAATTAACTTCACATGCTGTTGTGCAAATGGAATAGACAACAGGTGGAAATTATAGGCAATTAGCAAGACACCCCCAATAAAGGAGTGGTTCTGAAGGTGGTGACCACAGACCACTTCTCAGTTCCTATGCTTCCTGGCTGATGTTTTGGTCACTTTTGAATGCTGGCGGTGCTTTCACTCTAGTGGTAGCATGAGACGGAGTCTACAACCCACACAAGTGGCTCAGGTAGTGCAGCTCATCCAGGATGGCACATCAATGCGAGCTGTGGCAAGAAGGTTTGCTGTGTCTGTCAGCGTAGTGTCCAGAGCATGGAGGAGGGCAACAACCCAGCAGCAGGACCACTACCTCCGCCTTTGTGCAAGGAGGAGCACTGCCAGAGCCCTGCAAAATGACCTCCAGCAGGCCACAAATGTGCATGTGTCTGCTCAAACGGTCAGAAACAGACTCCATGAGGGTGGTATGAGGGCCCAACGTCCACAGGTGGGGGTTGTGCTTACAGCCCAACACCGTGCAGGACGTTTGGCATTTGCCAGAGAACACCAAGATTGGCAAATTCGCCACTGGCGACCTGTGCTCTTCACAGATGAAAGCAGGTTCACACTGAGCACGTGACAGACGTGACAGAGTCTGGAGACGCCGTGGAGAACGTTCTGCTGCCTGCAACATCCTCCAGCATGACCGGTTTGGCGGTGGGTCAGTCATGGTGTGGGGTGGCATTTCTTTGGGGGGCCGCACAGCCCTCCATGTGCTCGCCAGAGGTAGCCTGACTGCCATTAGGTCCCGAGATGAGATCCTCAGACCCCTTGTGAGACTATATGCTGGTGCAAGACAATGCAAGACAATGCTAGACCTCATGTGGCTGGAGTGTGTCAGCAGTTCCTGCAAGAGGAAGGCAATGATGCTAAGGACTGGCCCGCCCGTTCCCCAGACCTGAATCCAATTGAGCACATCTGGGACATCATGTCTCGCTCCATCCACCAACGCCACGTTGCACCACAGACTGTCCAGGAGTTTCCGGATGCTTTAGTCCAGGTCTGGGAGGAGATCCCTCAGGAGACCATCCGCCACCTCATCAGGAGCATGCCCAGGCGTTGTAGGGAGGTCATTCAGGCACTTGGAGGCCACACACACTACTGAGCCTCATTTTGACTTGTTTTAAGGACATTACATCAAAGTTGGATCAGCCTGTAGTGTGGTTTTCCACTTTAATTTTGAGTGTGACTCCAAATCCAGACCTCCATGGGTTGATAAATTTGATTTCCATTGATAATTTTTGTGTGATTTTGTTGTCAGCACATTCAACTATGTAAAGAAAAAAGTATTTAATAAGATTATTTCATTCATTCAGATCTATGATGTGTTATTTTAGTGTTCCCTTTATTTTTTTGAGCAGTGTAGTTACCAGGAGCTGTGCCAGGCCCGCCACATCTGTTGACTCATCCAGCTGTTACGCATATAATCCACTGGCTTGTACGGAAGAATTGTTTCAAAATATCTCCTTCCATGTCACTGATACATCGTGAAACAGTGTTTGAAGAAGTCATTGTCTGTCTAGTTTTTTGGGCCTTTTCCCCCAACATTGTCCCATCCATATCCGCGGTAGCAGGAACAATTAAGTCCTCCACAATAGTGTGGGGCTTGCCTGTCCTAGCCATTCGGTAGCTCACCATATAAGACACTTATTTTTAATTGTATCTGTTGCTTTTATACATGTCTTACTTCTCGAAAGTCGTCTTAATTCTCGCAACAACAAAAAAACGGGCTTATTTTCAAATTGGCATGTTTTGTTTCCAAATGTCTGCGCAAGAGTGAAGGTTTCATCGAGTTGTGAGATAGTAGTTACTTTTGCACATATAACACACTGTGGCTGAGGAAAGGCACTACTCCCAATATAAGTGAACCCCAAATCAATGTAGTTCTCATCATATTTGCGCCTCTTCAATAGTCCAATGTCCCTGTCTGTTGTTCGGTGCTTTCCCGGGTAAGAGGGCAGTAGCTCTTCGGCTGCATCAGATTCACAACCGGCAGTGTCCATGCTAGCTGGTCAAACAACAAATGTAGAATTAACGTTACTGGTGCTAGCATTGGATGTGCTCTTGGAAGCATAACAACTTGTGTCGTCGACAGGTGCAGTACTGCTGGTAGTAGCAGTAGTAGCAGTACTACCAGTAGAGCTGGTATGTGTCTCTATCACAGATGTGGATTACATTAGAGACTCCTGCGGTCTCCACAGAGTTGGGAAGGACTGCCTTCAGTTCCTTTGTACCTTATTTATGGAACAAACTGCAGATCCAACTTAAGTTAGACACTCTGGTGTCCCTTGCCCATTTCAAAAATGTTATGGAGGGTCAATATCATGTTGTCTGTGATTGTTTTTGTTGAATTGTGTCTTTGTTTTGTATGTTTTGAAATGTTCTTGTCTGTATGCCTAAATCTGTACATGTCAACATGTTTACACAGGGCACAGCCGTATAAGAGATTCAGGTCTCAGTCTGTTTTCCCTGTTAAAATAAAGATTTTTTTTTTTTTAAATGTACCGGGCCTTTCTTTTTTTTTAACCATTAATCAATTTTCGAGCAAACGGAATGAGCAGCAGCTACGTTTGGCTACATACGGACCGTTAGTGGAATTCCCGCGAGAGAGTAACGGTTAATGTGATTGGATATTCATTATTTGACTATGCTACCTGTATTTGACATTGTGTTGTTATTTTGCTGAACACTAGAAGGTTTAATTTTGTTTTTGGCAGTGAAACGAGGCTACCCAGGCGAGAAAAAAACCTCACCCAAATGTATAGCCCCGTGGGAAAATCTAAATGGATTGTTTGAAAAAATATATATTTGGCGTATCCCCGACGGCATTGCGCGTACCCCAGTTTTGGAAATCCTGCTGTTTCGCTCAAGTAATTCTGATCAACCTAGCAATTGCGACACACCACGCCACGCACTATTGTCATTGGTTGCACTGTTTGTCTACTACATAACCTGGTTCAAGCATTCATGACATTACCCTGAAGACGGCACAGTGATGCCGAAACGTTGGTGTTTTTTTACCCAATAAATTACTGTAAGGTTACACATATGGAGTGTGCGACTCTCTTTGTTTTTATAGTTTATCATGTATCAGGTCTTCAAGTTTAGGGCTCTTCTTAACTTATTACATTTTTTTTATTAACCTTTATTTAACTAAGCAAGTCAGTTAAGAATACATTCGTATTTACAATGACGGCATACCCCGGCCAAACCCTAACAACACTGGGCCAATTGTGCACCGCCCTAATCCAGTTGTGATACAGCCTGGAATTGAACCAGGGTCGGGAGCCCAACTGAAAGACTAGCTGTTGTGAATGACAATGTGAACTGCATTTCTAACAACTAACCTGACCCATGCATAGTCCATTTAATTTGTTTGAATCTGATTAGGGTTAGATTATGTATCAAATGCAGATTCATCATGTGTGTTTATTTGAAAATATAAACTCAGTGGCCAACAGTCTCTCAACAGAGCAAAGGTTGACAGGCAAGTGACTATGGTTGTACCATAAAAATGTTTTGCTCTCAAATCCAGTAGAGGGCAGTGTAACAGGTATTTCAGCAGAATAGATTCACAAATTAAATTTCAGACACTACGATCTGATCCACTATCATATGAAGGAATGCTCTCAGGTGATGAATCAAAAGACATGTATTGCTTTTTAGGTAATTAGTAACTTGAATTAGTTATTGTTGCATCACATGGAACAACCTTGTCCACATCAACTCATCGCAAAACAGGGACCATGGTTTTAGTACTGTTCTACTTGTGTAGTGGGAATTCACTACAAGGAACAGAAAGACGTTGAAAGACGTAAATAACTAAAAACATTCCTTACCCCAGGACACTTCAGCTGATGACTACTCCGGAAAATAAATTAGCACTCTTATGCATAAATCTGAATGATTTGTTAACGGGACATACAAACGGGCGTACGTTTCGGCATTAACACCTTCATCAGAGCCTTGTGTAGGAAAAGGTAAGAGGCACCATAGCCTCTCAAGGGAGTGTCCCCTGCACCATGTCAATCAAACATGTCAAAATGATAGCAACTAGACATGGGCTATTCAAACAAGTGTATGAGTAAATTGAGTATAATGTTTTGGGGAATTTAAGTCCCTCAGTCAGTCAAACACCTGATTAATTTTTTGTTATAGCTGGGCTGAAACAAGTTTACACTTGTTTTTTACGTTGAAAGATAGTAATTCCCCATAAACTCACTGGACAACAGAATTAGCACAAACGTGTTACGTTTATTATGGAATATGACACTATGATCATATTTTCAGGGGGTCAGGATTCTTCTCCGGTGCTGGCTGGCTATGCCTATAGCGGGTCCTCCCAGGGGGTTGGTTGCACGCCGTTTTCATCAAGTCTGTCCTACCAGTCAGGCTGGTTTGCGGACAGACTGTCACTGGTCTGGGGAATGGACCCACTCCCACGCATTGGCTCACCGGAGAGGGAGGGATAGATGCAGTATCAGTGCATTAGTCACTGATGGAAGAATTACAGGTACGTGGGAAGATCCTTCTCCACCGCCTGAAATGGAGAATAAATAATTGTGATGAATTGCATCCATCCCTTTTAGTTTCTCTCCTTACATGGATTTAATATAATTGCATTTCATTTGTTAGGTAAGAGCTGAACCAGTAGGCCTGTCTGTGCATTAGACCTCTCTAACACCAAGAAAGCTCAGATTCAAACTCCCATTCAAATCCAATTGTATTTTTTACTTTTAAAAAAAGTTTTAAAAAAGTAACAAAATAAAAAAACAATAATGAGGCTACATACAGGGGGTTCCGGTACCATGTCAATGTGTGGGAGTACAGGTTAGTCGAGGTAATTTGTACATGTAGGTAGGCGTAAAGTGACTATGCATAGATAATAAAACAGTGAGTAGCAGCAGTGTAAAAACAAAGGGGTGTCAATGTAAATAGTCCAGGTGGCCATTTGATTAATTGTTCAGCAGTCTTATGGCTTGGGTAGAAGCTGTTAAGGAGCCTTTTGGACCTAGACTTGGCGCTCCATTGCCGTGCGGTAGCAGAGAGAACGGTTTATGACTAGGGTGACTGGAGACTGGAGTTTTTTGGGCCTTCCTCAGACACCGCCTAGTATATAGGTCCTGGATGACAAGAAGCTTGGCCACAGTGATGTACTGGGCTGTACGCACTACCCTCTGTAGCACCTTACGGCCAGATGCAGAGCAGTTGCCATACCAGGTGGTGATGCAACCCGTCAGGATGCTCTCGATGGTGCAGCTGTAGAACTTTTTGAGGATCTCGGGACCCATGCTGAGGGGGAAAAAGCGTTGCTGTGCCCTCTTCACAACTTTCTTGGTGTGTTTGGACCATGATAGTTTGTTGCTGATGTGGACAGCAAGGACACCGCTCCACTCAAGCCCTGTTGATGTGAATGAGGGTGTGTTCAGGCCCTCCTTTTCCTGTAGTCCACGATCATCTCCTTTGTAATTCTTACGTTTAGGGAGAGGTTGTTGTCCTGGCACCACACTGCCAGGTTTCTAATGACCTCCCTATAGGCTGTCTCATTGTTGTCGGTGATCAGACCTACCACCGTTGTGTCGTCAGCAAACTTAATGATGCTGTTGGAGTTGTGCTTGGCCATGCAGTCGTGGGTGATCAGGGAGTACAGGAGGGGACTAAGCACGAGCCCCTGAGGGGCCCCCGTGTTGAGGATCAACGTGGCAGATGTGTTGTTGCCTACCCTTACCACCTGGGGGTGGCCCCTCAGGAAGTCCAGGATCCAGTTGCAGAAGGAGGTGTTTAGTCCCAGGATCCTTAGCTTAGTGATGAGCTTTGTGGGCACTATGGTGTTGAACTCTGAGCTGTAGTCAATGAACAGCATTCTCACATAGGTGTTCCTTTTGTCCAGGTGGGAAAGGGCAGTGTGGAGTGTGATTGAGTCATCTGTGGATCTGTTGAGGCGGTATGCGAATTGGAGTTGGTCTAGGGTTTCCGGGATGATGGTGTTGATGTGAGCCATGACCAGCCTTTCAAAGCACGTCATGGCTACTGACATGAGTGCTACGTGGTGGTAGTCATTTAGGCAGGTTACCTTAGTGTTCTTGGGCACAGGGACTATGGTGGGCTGCTTAAAACATGTAGGTATTACAGACTCGGTCAGGGAGAGGTTGAAAATGTCAGTGAAGACACTTGCCAGTTGGTCCGCGCATGCTCTTAGTATATGTCCTGGTAATCCGTCTGGCCCCGCGGCCTTGTGAATGTTAACCTGTTTCAAGGTCTACAGATAGTGTAATCACAGTCATCCAGAACAGCTGGTGCTCTCATGCATGCTTCAGTGTTGCTTGCCTCGAAGTGAGCATAAAAGGCATTTAGCCCATCTGGTAGGCTCGCGTCACTGGGCAGCTCGCGGCTGGGTTTCGCATTGTAGTCCGTAATAGTTTGCAAACCCTGTCACATCCGACGAGTGTGATGTGTCAAAATTCTACAAAGATCCAGGAAAAAAAGACCTTGTGCATTTCCTGTAAAATAACAACCCAATGTTTATATCCCAGGACAAATAAGCTAGCAACAGCAAGCTAGGGAGCTAAATGTCTATGAATGTTTCATGTCTTTCAACCTGTCCCACAAATTAATATAGTTGGTTCAGAGTTCGTTTTGATATTTTAACCTGCGTGTCCTGATCACGTCTGATGTGGATGGACAAAATCAACATGCGTGCCCGGTGTAGTCAGCATGTACTGTAACGCTTGCAGAGCTGGTGAATGGGAGTTTTAATCGCAGCTTCCTAGGCGTTAGAGAGGTCTCTAACACACATATACTGGTTCAGGTAAGAGCCATGACAGTAGCAGCTTGCTGTAGGGACATTATGAGATACGATGTCTGCCCTATATTCACATTGTCTGCGTGCTTGATAGAGGATCGCTGCCTGATCCCAAAGCTCATCCTCACCCTCACACGGCCTTAACCTCCGCCTCTTGTGTGTCCCTTCCAACCCCCCGCTACAGCAACACCCCACTCTGCTCACCTGAGCAATTTCATCACTACCAACAATTTTATGGTGTTGTGAGCACAAGAAATGGTCAATAATGCATCATTTTCAGAGGCAAAGTCACTAGGTATAATGAAAGGGAGGGTGATTCCAGGCCAGGCCTGAGGTTATGGCTGAGTACTGCTGTCTCACATGGATGTGTCAGTTAGTCCATCATAGGCCTGTGCTGTAATTAGAATCAATGTGTGAGAGTAAAAGTCATTGACTTACGCTGGGATCACCCATCGGTCCATATCTCTTCATAACCTGGCCCTCTCTGTTGATCAGGAACTATAAAGTCAGAGAAAAGGAACTGAGGGATGGACATTTAAACTAATTCTGCATTTAACATCCCATTTCTAGCTGCAGAATCTGTTAATAATCAAAAGGTCTTGTTTTCAATTTGTTAACCCAACAATTTATGAATCCTAAAATAGGCATATAATTAAAGCTAGAATCCTTAATTTAAACAATGACAAAGTGGGCACCCTGCCACTGTTTTGGTTTAAAAGTAAGGGGATGGGCCTGGAAAATTTTTACCACTCAAATTCATAGACAGCTGTCACGTTCAGGCCTGATAGTTATAGGCTGACGTGTTTAGTTTCGTTTTGGTGTAGTTTTTTTTTGTTCTAGGTGTTGTATATCTATGTTGGGGTAATGGTTCCCAATTAGAGGCAGCTGTGTGTCGTTGTCTCTAATTGGGAACCATATATATGTTTGGGGTTTTTCTATAGGATTTTGTGGGTTATTGTTTGAGCATAGCTTGGTGTATTTTTTGTTATGTTCAGCATCTCGTTCGTGTTGTTATTTTCCCAGTTACGTTTGTATTTAATAAAATGTATACTGGAAGCATCGCTGCGTCTTGGTCTGTCCCGCATGAAGATCGTGACAACAGCGCTATGGATGCAAAGATGGACCATCCATGATATCGACATGTATAGTTTTAATCATGTTTTGATGCTATACAGTGTTTGTTTACATTGTTTACAAACAAAGGCATACACAAGCTTATACTTTGGGGTTTGACAGTTGAACTAAGCTAATGAGGCATTTATAAGTTATATTCTTCAAGAATCAATGGGTATATACAGTACCAGTCAAAAGTCTTGATGACAGCTTTGCACACTCTTGGCATTCTCTCAACCAGCTTCACCTGGAATCCTTTTCCAACAGTCTTGAAGGAGTTTCCACATATGCTGAGCCCTTGTTGGCTGCTTTTCCTTCACTCTGCGGTCCAACTCATCCCCCACCATCTCAATTGGGTTGAAATTGGGTGATTGTAGAGGCCAGGCCATCTGATGCAGCACCATCACTCTCCTTCTTGATCAAATAGCCCTTAAACAGCCTGGAGGTATGTTTTGGGTCATTGTCCCAAATGATAGTCCTACTAAGCGCAAACCAGATGGGATGGCGTATCGCTGCTGTGGTAGCCATGCTGGTTAAGTGTGCCTTGAATTCTAAATAAATCACGGACAGTGTCACCAGAAAAGCACCATCACACCTCCTCCATGTTATACGGTGGGAACCACACATGCAGAGATCATCCATTCACCTACTCTGTGTCTCACAAAGATATGGCGGTTGGAACCAAAAATCTCAAATTTGGACTCATCAGACAAAAGGACAGATTTCCACCGGTCTAATGTTCATTGCTCGTGTTTCTTGACCCAAGCAAGTCTCTTCTTATTGGTGTCCTTTAGTAGAGGTTTCTTTTTTGCAATTCGACCATGAAGGCCTGATTCACACAGTTGCCTCTGAACAGCTGATGTTGAGATGTGTCTGTTGCTTGAATTCTGTGAAGCATTTATTTGGGCTGCAATCTGAGGTGCAGTTAACTCTAATGAACTTGTGCTCTGCAGCAGAGGTAACTCTGGGTCTTCCTTTCCTGTGGCGGTCCTCATGAGAGCCAGTTTCATCATAGCGCTCTGATGGCCGAATGGTAAAGAACATCTAGCCGCTCGAGAGCACCCTTACCCGCCGATCTATAAATTATGTCTCCGTAATTTAGCATGGGTAGGATGGTCATCTGAATCAGAGTTAGTTTGGCAGCTGGGGGGAAAAATAAGCAATTACGATAGAGGAAACCAAGTCTAGATTTAACGTTAGCCTTGCAGCTTTGATATGTGCTGAGAGAAGGACAGTGTACCGTCTAGCCATACTCCCAAGTACTTGTGCGAGGTGACTACCTCAAGCTCTAATCCCTCAGCAGTAGTAATCACACCTGTGGGGAGAGGGGCATTCTTCTTACCAAACCACATGACTTTTGTTTTGGTGTTCAGAACAAGGTTAAGGTTAGAGAAAGCTTGTTGGACACTAAAAGTTTTGTTGTAGAGCATTTAACACAAAATCTGGGGAGGGGCCAGCTGAGTATAAGACTGTATCATCTGCATATAAATGGGTGAGAGAGCTTCCTACTGCCTGAGCTATCTTGTTGATGTAAATTGAGAAGTGCGTGGGGCCTAGGATTGAGCCTTGGTGTACTCCTTTGGTGACAGGCAGTGGCTGAGACAGCAGATTTTCTGACTTTATACACTGCACTCTTTGAGAGAGGTAGTTAGCAAACCAGGCCAAAGACCCATCAGAGACACTAATACTCCTTAGCCGGCCCACAAGAATGAAATGGTCTACTGTATCAAAAACTTTGGCCAAGTCAATAAAAATAGCAGCACAACATTGTTTGAGAATCAAGGGCAATGGTGACATCTTTGAGGACCTTCAAGGTTGCAGTGACACATCCATAACGTGAGCGGAAACCAGATTGCATACCAGAGAGAATATTATAGACATCAACAGGGCAAAATAGAAATAGGCCTATAACAGTTAGGATCAGCTTGATCTGTGTGTGCAAAGCTGTCATCACTTTAAAGAATCTCAAATATAAAAAATGTTGGTTACTTTTTTTGGTTACTACACGAATCCATATGTGTTATTTCATAGTTTTGATGTCTTCACTTGTATTATACAATTTAGAAAATAGTAAAAATAAAGAAAAATCCTTGATTGATTAGGTGTGTCCAAACTTTTCACTGGTACTGTACACATAAAAATCATGAGCTGGCGCGCACCCAGAAAAATTATTTTGTGTGGAGGTGTTGACTAACGGCGAATAAACTATAAACAAAAAAATAAAGAGAGTCGCACACTCCATATATAACCTCCCAGTAATGTATTGGGTAAATCCCCAACGTTTCAGCATCACTGTGCCTTCTTCAGGTGATGCCAAAACGTTGGTGATTTAACCAATAAATTACTGGGAGTTTATATATGGAATGCGCGACTCTTTATTTTTATAGTACTGTAACATTCATTTAAAGTAAAAAATGGATGTAGCAATTAAGGATTCTAGCTTTAAGTATGTATTTGTATTACTCTAGGCCCAGAAAGACCACGATAACAAGACTACCTAATTATTTTTTTTTGTGAACAAAAATGGACATAGGCCAGGGGTATTCAAGCAGGGATCCGTGTAGGGACAGTATGGGGTCCGAAAATATAGCTTTTTTTAAATACATTTTTTAAGGAATATCGCTATCAACAGAATAAACACAATTTTAATGACATACCTATAGTAGAGAATATGATAATTTCTTTCTAATGATGTCAACTTTATTTCTTTACTCCTACTATTGAGCAAATTACATTCATTGGAGCCAATTACTCTCACTGGAGTACCTGACATAGGCTTTGAAAAAGCCCCCGTGAATAGGCTACCAGTGTGGCAAGTGCCGCTAGCTGCTGGTAAGCTTTTTTGACTTGAACATTCATTTTTGCCAACACACGGCTAACCTTTTTTTCAACCAGTTAAACAGCTGCTCTTAGTGAAAATACAGTGCTTTCGGAAAGTATTCAGAACCCTTAGCTTTTTCCACATTTTGTTACATTACAGCCTTATTCTAAAATTTATTAAATATTTGTTTCCCTCAATCTACACACAATACCCCATAATGACAAAGCTAAAACAGGTTTTCTGAAATTTTGGCAACAAGGCTGTAAAGTACCAAAATGTGGAAAAAGTGAAGGGGTCTGAATATTTTCCGAATACACTGTATGTTTGGAGTTAGCCTATTAGCTAGAAAGGTATGTTAGAGTTTACACTTCCTCTTCCAATTATAATGTGAGAGGGCAAAATAATGAATAACAATATACCAAATCTCTTAATTTTAAAATGTTGATTACTTTCCTTTCCATTATCATTCACTTGATGATAAGACATGTGAAAAATAAATGTTTTGTCAACGTATGATTGGGGTCCCTGGGTTTTCCTGGGAGGGGGTCCCTGGGCAAGAAAAGGTTGAAGAACCCAGGCATAGGCTATAAAGTTGAACTCGATGGGCATGGCACTGAGCAACCTTTTCTTGGCACATAACTCTGGGTTACTCCAACTCAGCTGTGTCAACTTGTTCTGATGGGAATATCCGATGACTAATAAGAAATAAATATATACCTTAGTGAAATTCCACTTGATGCCACTGATGAGAAAAAAACAAGATTATTAGATGAAGCAATCATTAACACAGTGACAATAACCAAACTCATACACGTTACATTTAGAACATCTACTTATATACTGCATATAAGCCATTATACTTATCTGAGCATTAGTAAGCATTTGTAAATAATTAGATATCATGTATTTTTAAGTCAACATATTTTGGTCAATTTTTTTTTCAAAAATAATCATATGTGATGAGTCTAACCCCTCCATTAGTAACACGTCTCTCCAGAACGTCTCTACTTACTTTCCCAGGAAGCTTCCCCCCTTGGGCTGCTCCTTCAGCCACTTCCACAGGGGGTGGGCGTTGGGCCCGTTCACATTGATCTTACAGAACATTGGGAAATCAGCATTGTAGGACTTGGCAAAATCCTTGATTTGAGATTCAGTGCCAGGTTCCTAGAATTAACACAAGATATACCATTGTAATAACATAATAATAATAATAATAATAATAATAATAATAATAATAATAATGTTGTAAAAATGCTTTAGGTGTAGACTTGAGACTTTAAACAAATAAAAATGAGATGTAGCTACCTGTTTCCCGAACTGGTTGGAGGGGAAGGCCAGGATGCGTAAACCTTTCTCAGCGTACTTCGTGTGCATCTCCGCAAACTGAGAGTAGTTTACTGGGGTTTTACCTCATTTAGAGGCAACATTGACGATGATAACAACGTCGCCCCTACACACACATTAAAACACAGGAGATAACAGGTTAGAGGCTTTTGGAAGGGGTATGGTGAATGATATATAACATGATTGTGGTTATTTAGTAGGGCCGGGAACTAAACCAGTATCGCAATACTCGTTAGTATCGTGGCAAGGAAACACTTCCTTAGGAAAACAGTCCTAATGTTAAAAACAAACATCATTATGTTGTCATCCTGAGTCACATTTGTTTTCAAAGCTATACAGCAGGTTTTTAAAGGACCAAAGAGTTGTTTTCATTTTTGCCATGAAAAATAATATTGCAATACTGGTATTGTCACAGCCCTATTATATACAGTGAGGGAAAAAAGTATTTGATCCCCTGCTTATTTTGTACATTTGGCCACTGACAAAGAAATTATCAGTCTAAACTTTTAATAGTAGGTTTATTTGAACAGTGAGAGACAGAATAACAACAAAAAAAATCCAGAAAAACGCATGTGAAAAATGTTATAAATTGATTTGCATTTTAATGAGGGAAATAAGTATTTGACCCCTCTGCAAAACATGACTTAGTACTTGGTGGCAAAACCCTTGTTGGCAATCACAGAGGTCAGACGTTTCTTGTAGTTGGCCAACAGGTTAGCACTCATCTCAGGAGGAATTTTGTCCCACTCCTCTTTGCAGATCTTCTCTAAGTCATTAAGGTTTTGAGGCTGACGTTTGGCAACTCGAACTTTGAGCTCCCTCCACAGATTTTCTATGGGATTAAGGTCTGGAGACTGGCTAGGCCACTCCAGGACCTTAATGTGCTTCTTCTTGAGCCACTCTTTTGTTGCCTTGGCCGTGTGTTTTGGGTCATTGTCATGCTGGAATACCCATCCACGACCCATTTTCAATGTCCTGGCTGAGGGAAGGAGGTTCTCACCCAAGATTTGACGGTACATGGCCCCGTCCATCGTCCCTTTGATGCAGTGAAGTTGTCCTGTCCCTTTAGCAGAAGAACACCCCCAAAGCATAATGTTTCCACCTCCATGTTTGACGGTGGGGATGGTGTTCTTGGGGTCATAGGCAGCATTCCTCCTCCTCCAAACACGGCGAGTTGAGTTGATGCCAAAGAGCTCCATTTTAGTCTCATCTGACCACAACACTTTCACCCAGTTGTCCTCTGAATCATTCAGATGCTCATTGGCAAACTTCAGATGGGCATGTATGTGTGCTTTCTTGAGCAGGGGGACCTTGCAGGCGCTGCAGGATTTTAGTCCTTCACGACGTAGTGTTACCAATTGTTTTCTTGGTGACTATGGTCCCAGCTGCCTTGAGATCATTGACTAGATCCCCCCGTGTAGTTCCAGCCTTGTGTAGGTCTACAATCTTGTCCCTGACATCCTTGGAGAGCTCTTTGGTCTTGGCCATGGTGGAGAGTTTGGAATCTGATTGATGGATTGCTTCTGTGGACAGGTGTCTTTTATACAGGTAACAAACTGAGATTAGGAGCACTCCCTTTAAGAGTGTGCTCCTAATCTCAGCTCGTTACCTGTATAAAAGACACCTGGGAACCAGAAATCTTTCTGATTGAGAGGGGTTCAAATACTTATTTCCCTCATTAAAATGCAAATCAATTTATAACATTTTTCACATGCGTTTTTCTGGATATTTTTATGTTGTTATTCTGTCTCTCACTGTTCAAATAAACCTACCATTAAAATTATAGACTGATCATTTCTTTGTCAGTGGGCAAACGTACAAAATCAGCAGGGGATCAAATACTTTTTTCCCTCACTGTGGTATTTGGGAATGCTGAGTAACTTCTTCCAACCTCTTACCTGTATTTCTCGAGGGATACCTCGTTGCCATCAATATCCTTTGCAGAGAAGTCATAAATAGACGAGGCCATCTGCCAGTCCTCTGTCGGAGCAGGCTGGGAAGGAAGAGAATAAAAGAAGAGAGTGAGTCAAATATGAATGTGTGTCCTGTTTGGTGCTAGCTCATGAAAACCTGTCTGATGTGCGGGCAGGCACACACGCGAGCTCTCTCTCACGCTCACTGTAAAGAAAAACTAAGCCTGAGCCAGAATGTCAGCGAACCTCACTATCTCTCTCAAAGTGAGTCAAAATTCAATTAAATTGTCTTTGCGCTCATCTATTCTACACCGAAATCTGTCACACCCTGATCTGTTTCACCTGTCCTTTTTATCCCCAGTGTAGATATCCCTGTGTTTCATGTCTCTCTGTGCCAGTTCGTCTTGTTTGCTAAGTCAACCAGCGTTTTTCCTTGCTCCTATTTTTCCAGTCTCTTTTGGTTCTAGTCCTCCTGGTTTCGACCCTTGCCTGTCCCGACTCCAAACCCGCCTGCCTGTTTTGTCTTCAAGCCTGCCTATCCCCTTGTACTGTTTGGACTCGGATCTGGTTACTGAACCCCTGTCTGGCCTGACCTCGAGACTGCCCTTCGTCTGGTACTTTTATGAACTCTCGCCTGTCTCCGACCTACCTTTTGTCTACCTCTTGGATTAATAAATATTGGAGCTCAACCATCTGCTTCCTGTGTCTGCATTTGGGTCTCGCCTTGTGGCTTATCGAAATCCATGTAATAACATATTTGGAAAAGGTGTTTGAATGACAGAAAAGCAGCAATTCATATGTGTTAACGTTACTGATTACAAGGGTGTATTTTCCCCTCCAGCAATAAACACTATGCACTTGGCATACGTCCAGAGACAGAAAGATTCAACAGTTCTGTTTTGATTCACCATTCCTCAGTAATCTTAGCAATGTCGAGAGCATGACAGAGAAAAGGACAGTGGACCCTAGTAGATAAATGACTGCCTTTCAGTAAGTTCCTCTGAAAAGGTTGAAAGCTTATGTCTCACACATCGTTGACCGTGAGCCTTTCGGTGCAGCATCCGCTTTAATCCTCCAATATATGAAACACTGTAAATAATTAACTTGGAAAGTACAGCTTTCTTCTCTGTTAGGATGCTTTTATGCTGACCACTGACAGGCAAATAATGAGAACACCTACATTCAGTGGTTCTCATAAAAAAAGTGTTATCTTCCTAGAAGTGACATATTAAAGCGTAACTTGCACAGAACAAAGGTAAACACATCTTACCCAATCTTTGGGAACTGACCTTGCTTAACACCGAAGGTTATATCGTTCGAAAAAGAACAGAACACTCAAAGTAGTGCTCCTACTCCTCTCTGACTCAATGATCAGTAACATTTCACATCAACAATAACATAAAAAAATGGACGAGCAAAAGTCTAATGCTGAGTAATGTCACACCCTGATCTGTTTCACCTGTCTTGTGCTGGTCTCCACCACCCACCAGGTGTCTCCCATTTCCCCCATTATCCCTTGTGTATTTATACCTGTGTTTTCTGTTTGTCTGTTGCCAGTTCGGTCTTGTCCCGTCAAGTCTTGCCAGCGTATTTTCCCTGTTTTTTCCTCTTTCTGGTATTTGTTCTCGTCTCCCCGGTTACAAACTTTTGCCAGTCCTGACCCTGCCGTCTACGTCTGCCAACTAACTATTTACCAGGATTACGAACCCATCCCTGTCATCGACCTGCCTTTTGCCTGCCCCTGTGTACTCAATAAATCTCTGAGACTTGAACCATCTGCCTCACTTGTCTGCATCTGGGTGTCACCCTGAGTCATGATAAGTATAGTATCCCTATGCTACTAAACCCTACTATTTCACCAAACTACACTGAACAAAAAAAACTGTTGGTTCCATGTTTCATGAGCTGAAATAAAAAATCCTAGAAATATTCAATCTGCACAAAAATATTATTTCTCTCAAATTTTGTGCACAAATTTGTTTACATCCATGTTAGTGAGCAGTTCTCCTTTGCCAAGATAATCCATCCACCTGATAGGTGTGGCATAGCAAGAAACGGATTAAACAGCATGATCATTAAACAGGTGCACCTTGTGCTGGGGACAATAAAAGGCCACTTTAAAATGTGCAGAGGTCACACAACACAATGCCACAAATGTCTCAAGTTAAGGGAGTGTGCAATTGGCATGCTAACGGCAGGAATGTCCATCAGAGCTGTTGACAGATTGAATGTTAATTTCTATACCATAAGCTGCCTCCAACGTCATTTTAGAGAAATTGGCAGTACGTCCATCCGGCCTCACAACCGCAGACCACGTGTAACCACGCCAGCTCAGGACCTTCACATTCAGCTTCTTCACCTGTGTAATTGTCTGGAGGGGTGGACTCATTCTGATTGGCTGGGCCTGGCTCACCAGTGGGTGGGCTGGCTGCCATGTGGGTGGGCCCACCCCACCCATGCCCAGTCATGTGAAATCCATAGATTAGGGCCTAATGAATTTATTTCAATTAAATGATTTCCTTATATTCATTGTAACTCAGTTGTTGCAATTATATTTTTTTCAATATCATTTCATAACATCTTTAGAACAATATGGTATAGAATAGAAACAACAGATGTGCTTATGTTTACATTTTCTAAGCAAGAGAGGATCTGAGAACCAGTCTTTTCATATGAGCGTGGTGGTGCCAGGCAATGCCTTATATAACATGCCTGACAGTGGTAGGCAACAGAATTGATTCAGTAGAGATTATTTCACCATTCTGATAAGGTGAAGCCAGAGGAAAATATGAACCCTTCACAATGTTTCAACTTTACCACTCACTGATGTCATCTAAGGTAAATCATATAGCCTACTCACTGATAAGATTGATAAAAAGGAAGGTCCTGACACCATACAGCAGGGATCGTCTGGAACATAATTACTAATAATTTGTAGACCGCAAATTGACTGCAAAAAGCCCAAACAGACACAATATTTGACTAAAACAATCATTTCAAACCTTGCTTACATTTGTATACGGTCATATACAATCGTGGCCAAACGTTTTGAGAATGACACAAATATAAATGCTGCCTAAGTTTGTATGATGGCAATTAGCATATACTCCAGAATGTCATGAAGAGTGATCAGATGAATTGCAATTAATTGCAAAGTCCCTCTTTGCCATGCAAATGAACCGAATCCCCCAAAAACATGTCCACTGCATTTCAGCCCTGCCACAAAAGTACCAGCTGACATCATGTCAGTGATTCTCTCGTTAACACAAGTGTGAGTGTTGACGAGGACAAGGCTGGAGATCACTTGGTCATGCTGATTGAGTTCGAATAACAGACTGGAAGCTTCAAAAGGAGGGTTGTGCTTGGAATCATTGTTCTTCCTCTATCAACCATGGTTACCTAAAAGGAAACATGTGCCATCATCATTGCTTTGCACAAAAATGGCTTCACAGGCAAGGATATTGCTGCCAGTAAGATTGCACCTAAATCAGCCATTTATCGGATCATCAAGAACTTCAAGGAGAGCGGTTCAATTGTTGTGAAGAAGGCTGCAGGGCGCCCAAGAAAGTCCAGCAAGCGCCAGGACTTTCTCCTAAAGTTGATTCAGCTGCGGGATTCGGGGCACCACCAGTACAGAGCTTGCTCAGGAATGACAGCAGGCAGGTGTGAGTGCATCTGCACGCACAGTGAGGCGAAGACTTTTGGAGGATGGCCTGGTGTCAAGAAGGGCAGCAAAGAAGCCACTTCTCTCCTGGAAAAACATCAGGGACAGACTGATATTCTGCAAAAGGTACAGGGATTGGGCTGCTGAGGACTGGGGTAAAGTCATTTTCTCTGATGAATCCCCTTTCCGATTGTTTGGGGCATCCGGAAAAAAGCTTGTCCGGAGAAGACAGGGTGAGCGCTACCATCAGTCCTGTGTCTGCCAACAGTAAAGCATCCTGAGACCATTCATGTGTGGGGTTGCTTCTCAGCCAAGGGAGTGGGCTCACTCACAATTTTGCCTAAGAACACAGCCATGAATAAAGAATGGTACCAACACATCCTCCGATAGCAACTTCTCCCAACCATCCAGGAACAGTTTGGTGACAAACAATGCCTTTTCCAGCGTGATGGAGCACCTTGCCATAAGGCAAAAGTGATAACTAAGTGGCTCGGGGAACAAAACATTGATATTTTGGGTCCATGGCCATGAAACTCCCCAGACCTTAGTCCTAACTTGTGGTCAATCCTCAAGAGGCGGGGGGACAAACAAAAACCAACAAATTCTGACAAACTCCAATCTTTGATTATGCAAGAATGGGCTGCCATCTGTCAGGATGTGGCCCAGAAGTTAATTGACAGCATGCCAGTTCAGATTGCAGAGGTCTTGAAAAAGAAAGGTCAACACTGCAAATATTGACTCCTTGCATCAACTTAATGTAATTGTCAATAAAAGCCTTTGACACTTATGAAATGCTTGTAATTATACTTCAGTATTCCATAGTAATATCTGACAAAAATATCTAAAGACACTGAAGCAGCAAACTTTGTGGAAATTAATATTTGTGTCATTCTCAAAACTTTTGGCCACGACTGTACACTGAGTGTAGAAAACATTAGGAACACATTTTTACATGACATAGAGTGCAGGTTTAAACTATGATCCCTTATTGATTTCACCTGTTAAATCCACTTCAAATCAGTGTAGATGAAGGGGAAGAGACAAGTTAAATAAGTATTTTTAATCCTTGAGACATGGATTGTGTATGTGTGCCATTCAGAGGGTGAATGGGCAAGACAAAATATTTAAGTGACATTGAACGGGATATGGTAACAGGTGCCAGGCGCACCGGTTTGAGTGTGTCAAGAACTGCAATGCTGCTGGGGTTTTCCACACAACAGTTTCCCGTGTGTATCAAGAATGGTCCACCATCCAAAGGACATCCAGCCAACTTGGCACAACTATGGGAAGCATTGGAGTCAATATGGGCCAGCATCCCTGTGGAACGCTTTCGAGACCTTGTAGAGTCCATGCACTGATGAATTGAGGCTGTTCTGAGGGCAAAAGGGGGTGCAATTTAATATTAGGAAAGTGTTACTAATGTTTTGTATACTCAGTGTGTGTATATATATATATATATATATATTATGCGTGGGAATACTTTGTAACAGATTTCCAGAAAACTTGGGGGGCCAAATAAAAATCACCAACGGGCCGCCAGTTGGGGAACCCTGCCATATAGCCTACCCTCTGTATACCCCTATACCAAATAAATATCTAAACTGAAAACCAGCCAGATAATACTTGTCCATATTTTTTCCAGTTTACAGACACAATATCCTTTAACACCCTGTATTTCCATAGCTTTTTCACAGACATCAAAGGATGAGTGCATAATCCAGAGTATAATGACATACTAAAACACAAACTAAATATTCCTAATATGCACTGTAGGTTAGGCCACTTTGCTGATAGCAGGTTATCAGTACAAACCAGAAGGGCAGTGGAAGTAGTGGTTTCATGACACATCTGGTGTCCCCAGTTAATCTAATGTAGCAGGGGTCAAATAAAGTCCCCCGTCAACAAGAAAAGGCAACAACAATACAATAGCTACAATCAAGTTAGACACACTTGGAATTTAGTAAACTAATAATCTACATGTGTTTTTTTATTAGATAGCTAACGGTAAATGTTATAATATCAAATTCATTCGGAATACGACGAATTAGTCCTTTACACATCATTAATAAATACAATACCATCACAAGAAGGACTCCACAGCTTGCCAATGTCCCAAATATCAAGGCACGATTAATTTGTCACATTTTGTAACAACTAGATTGATGTAGCAATATATGGCTACATAAATAAGGGTTTGTTGGTTGTGAACATAGAGAATGATAGAGGCCTATAATGGGTATAACCATTGGCTGTGCCATTGAGGGCATCCACCATTTTTATGTAGTCTATGGATTCATATCACAGATTAGTTATAAAAATCTTTGTTCATATTTTCCAGAAAATCTACCAAGTTTCAATACTGGGAATAAATCATCTTTATCCCGAGAAATACCGCAAAAATCGCACCCAGAGTTCTCCCAAAATAAAAACAAACATTCTCTGCACCACTATGTAAAGGTTTCACAGCAAGTGAAACTGATATTAAGTAATGATAGAGTAACTTTGATCACCAATGACATTGTGATTTGCGAAACAGGCCGTTCATAAATTCAGAGCGTTATCATGTTCCTCAATTGATTCATCGCATTTCAGCGGTAGGCCTAGGCTGACGTTGCTAGTAGTGATGTTGCGTTTGATACTGGAGTGCCGAGGCATGCGTTGAAATCGCTAAGGAGCCAACCTCGAAGCAGTGTGCCGAAAATGACGCCGACAGCCAGGGCTGCCGTGCTTCTAGCTCTTAGGAAACTTTGCAGTATTCTGTTTTTTTAATGTTATTTCTTACATTATTAGCCCATAATTTTTGGGGTGTTATTACGTACATCCGGGAAGAACTTTTGTATATCAGAGCAGCGGTAACTCACCAGCATCACGACCAGGAATACGACTTTCCTGAATCAGATCCTTTGTTCGTACCCCCAAGGGCAATTGAACTCCAGAGGCTGACCCAAAACACAGCCGGCGGAGGAGAGGTACTCGGAGTGGTCTTCTTACCTGACACCCTAGACCTACTGAAATTTTCTTACCTCCCCAATAGATCCACAGACGATGCAATCGCCATCGCACTGCACACTGACCTATCCCATCAGGACAAGAGGAATATCTATGTAAGAATGCTGTTCATTGACTATAGCTCAGCATTCAACACCATAGTACCCTCCAAGCTCATCATTAAGCTCGAGGCATTGGGTCTGAACCCCGCCTTATGCAACTGGGTCTTGGACTTCCTGACGGGCCACCCCCAGGTGGCGAAGGTAGGAAACAACACCTCCACTTCGCTGATACTCAATACTGGGGCCCCACAAGGATGCGTGCTCAGCCTCCTCCTGTACTCCTTGTTCACCCATGACTGCGTGGCCACATACTCCTTTGCAGATGACACAACAGTAGTAGGCCTGATTACCAATGACAAGACAGCCTACAGGGAGGAGGTGAGGGCCCTGGGAGCATGGTGTCGGGAAAATAACCTCTCACCCAACGTCAACAAAACAAAGGAGCCCCCCTATCCACATCGACAGGACTGCAGTGGAGAAGGTAGAAAGCTTCAAGTTCCTCTGCGTACACATCACTGACAAACTGAAATGGTCCACCCACACAGACAGTGTGGTGAATAAAGTGCAACAGCGCCTCTTCAAACTCAGGAGGCTGAAGAAATTTGGCTTGGCACCTAAAACCCTCACAAACTTTTACAGATGCACAATTGAGAGCATCCTGTCGATCTATATCACCGCCTGGTAGGACAACTGCACCGCCCTCAACCGCAGGGCTCTCCAGAGGGTGGTACGGTCTGCCCAACGCATTGAGAGCATCTTGTCTCGCATTGAGAGCATCCTGTTGTCAAGGACAACAACCACCCGAGCCACTGCCTGTTCACCCCGCTATCATTTAGAAGGTGAGGTCAGTACAGGTGCATCAAAGCTGAAGGAGAGACTGAAAAACAGCTTCTATCGCAAGGCCATCAGACTGTTAAATAGCCATCACTAGCACATTAGAGGCTGCTGCCCAATATACATAGATTTGAAATCATCACTGGCCACTAATAATGTTGACATATTTTGCATTACTCATCTCATATGTATATACTGTATTCTATCCTATTCTACTGTATCTTAATCTATGCCGCTCTGACATTGCTCACCTAAATATTTATATATTCTTAATTCCATTCCTTTACTTTAGAATTGTGTGTATTGTTGTGAAATTGTTAGATATTACTTGTTAGATATTACTGCACGCTTGGAGCTAGAAACACAAGCATTTCACTACTCCCACAATAACATCTGCTAAACGTGTATGTGACAAAAAATATACATATTTGATTTGATGCATGTATATTTCTTCTTCTTCCAAAAAGGTCTATTGCTGCCACCTACTGGGTGGGGTAAAAACAGATACTGTACAAAGCTTCGTTTGAGCACATGCTTTTTCAAACCGTGCGTTTTCGGCTTGTTTCTGGTGCTTTCTCCAATTACAGCTGCTTTCAAACAACGACTTCTACGGATTCCATAATTACAAATATAGTTAGAGTTCTGTATTAACACTTTCACTTGACCGGTAGTTTAGCACATAGAGTAGGAAACTATGGAACAGTCAGGGACGTGAGGGTGTGAGGTCGAATCCCATTGAAGAAAAACATTTGCTTTATGTGAAACCACAATTTCTGCACTGCTAAAATAATTTATTTTATTTAGTATAGTATAAGCTTCTGTCTTAAGCATCGTAAATAATGCCATAGATTCAGTTTTTGAAGAATAGTAAACCTGGAGGCAAAAGGGAAGCAGATGTCAAATGCGAACTTGATATTCCAACTGATTAGCCTTCTTAAACCAACAATTTTCCGCTGCGCCACGGAGTTAATGAAAACAATGGAGAACAAAAAACGTCTTTGGTAATCACACTGCAATTTATTGCTGACAAGCAGATGTCACTAATGTGCATTATGAACAGATAATGAAGCTAAGTAATTAACAATTTTCCGGCACAATTGGGTAAAACACTGATCCCTTCAGAAAGCCTCCGTTTCCCATCACTTCTTGCTACATAACGTCCAACGAATGACAGAATATCTCCTATTTGGCCAAATCGAGTTGATGATTATACAGATAGCAGATCAGCTCATGAAGAACGGGAAGATAAAGAGAGGAAATTGTTTAAATAGCCATAAACCCATCTACTCTCATATGGGAAGAAATACGAAACAGTGCAGAGAAGCAAGGGAAATGTTATAGCGGTATTTTGATGGTTTACAGAATAAAATTAGGGATTTCCATGCGAGACAAGAGTCAGGTTGGTCCAGGGAGGAGAAGGTCATTGAGCGACTGTCTTTTATGCTGGAACAAACAGTTAAACACAATCCTATCCTTTCCATTGTGATGCACAATATGGTTGGGTATAAACCAGTACTCAGTAGACTGTTCAGCTACCTCGGGTGGCACCAGTGGCATGTAACCTGCTGTCTGCAGCTTCTTGATCTCCTGGCAGCACACCTCTGCACGTTTTGGGTCTTTGGCAGGTCTTGGAAGTACGGCTTCCTTTGGAGAGTTGCACTCGTTGACTCAACAAAGCAGGGGTGTAACGTAGTGCTGAACGCAATCAACTCCTATCCTAGAGGTGGACGTCTGGAGAAGCGTCATGGCTTGCTGATCTTGTTTCGAGTGAGTCGCCAACTTGGCTTTTGCCGATCGGTTGGAACTGGATAAGGCATGCTTTGTCCCGCAGGTTAGTAGGGCTCTTGTGCTGCAGGTGCTGGTCCAGGGTACGTAGCCGTGGGTGCTGGTCCGGGGTACGGAGCCGTGCTGGTCATGGGTACGGAATCACGGGAGCTGGAGCAGCTTGCTGAACCACGGGAGGTGGAGCAGTGTGCGGAACCACGGGAGCTGGAGAAGTGTGCGGAACCACGGGAGCTGGAGAAGTGTGCGGAACCACGGGAGCTGGAGAAGGGTGCGGAACCACGGGAGCTGGAGAAGGGTGTGGAACCACGGGACTGGAGCAGGGTGCTCCACCTCTTTCTCCTAGGTTGGCGTGTGGTGGTTGTGTCAGCGGATAGACGCAAAACTGTCACATGATTCATCAGACGGTGCTGGTGAGGGGCTCCTCTGCTCTGACTGAGTCATCTGGGTTCTGGCTGCATCAACACCTTCCTCTTTTTCTTTAAGAAAGGATATGACAAGCTTGGCTAGCTCTAGCTCATTAGTTACCTTCTGTAGATCCCGCTGCCTCTTCAGTTGTGTAGCTATTGCTTTTCATGCCCGATGTGCTTCCTCCTGTCGACGCTGAGCTTCTTCCTGTTGTCGCTGAGCTTCTCTGGCTTCAGCTGCTATGCATTGACACTCTACGTTGAAGTTTTGATCTTGCTCTAGCTGACTTTGTAGGTCATTAAACTCCATGAGCTTCATTCTTTCCTCTAACATAGCTGCTTGGAGGTCGGATAGATCTAGGAAGGGGCTCACCGATGTGCGGGCACTAAGTCTGGAGCTGGTAGCACTCCTCTCTGATCGGATGTCCGCTCGACTACTCCTTCGTCCTAATGAGTGGGGTGCCTGAGTTGTGGATAGACGTTGTTCCTGGTGAGGGAGATATTCAACAGCATAATCACCACGGATGGGTCAGGTGCGTCCGTATGTGTTGGATCCATATCTTCGGGTGGTTTACTCAATCTGATTGAGTTGGTGAAGTTATTGAGATTGTACTCCTATTAGAGAGATGTGAGAGAGACAGTTCCTCAGTTTAGGGTTATTTAATGTTGATTGGAGATTAACAATGTTTGCAATTCTGTGCCATGTCACTCAGCTGTGATTATCCAATGAACTGTTCATTTATCCATACAAGATGTAGTCTAGAAATAATAAACATGATACAATGGCATCAATAGTAAGATAAGGCACATTAATTTAGCAATAACAAAATATATACAGCTCTCATCTGTTATAATAATTCAATGACTGAAACAAAAATAAAAAGTAGCTAGCAACATTAGATGACCAGGCCTGGCCTCGGGCTTCAGCTCAACAGTCTTGGGTCTGACCGGGATTGACTTTTTCTCCACCAATTTTGTGATATCCAATTGTGATCAAATTACAATCTTGTCTCATCGCTGTAACTCCCCAAAGGGCTCAGGAGAGGCGAAGGTCGAGTCATGCGTCCTCCGAAACATGACCCACCAAACCGCTCTTCTTAACACCTGGCCACTTAACCCGGAAGCCAGCCGCACCATTGTGCCGGAGGAAACACCATTCAACTGACGACCAAAGTCAGTCTGCAGGTCCCCTGCCATAAGGAGTCGCTAGAGCGCCAAGTAATGCCCCCCCACCCCTACAAACCCTCCCCTAACCCGGAGGATGCTGGGCCAATTGTGCGCTGCCCTACGGGACTCCCGGTTATAGTCGGGACTTCAGCCACCCAAGTCATCCGACAAACATTCATTGGCTGTCGGACCAACAGTCTCTGAGACAGCTTTTACCTGCTAAATAGCCATAAGACTGCTAAATAGTTTGTCCGGGTAACCATTTAATTATCTGCTTTGACCCCATCTTGTACAGACTCTATGCACACTCACAAGACTATGCACTAAGTGTACAAAACATTAGGAACACCATACTAATATTGAGTTACACCCCCTTTTGACCTCAGAACAGCCTCAATTCTTCGTGGCATGGACTCTCTCTGGAGTCTAAATTGTTTCACATGGATGCTGGCCCATGTTGACTCCAAGGTATATTTTCTGGGCAATTTCAATATTGACTGGCTTTCATCAAGCTGCCCACTCAAGAAAAAGTTTTAAACTGTAACCAGTCAACCTACCAGGGTAGTTACAAACATCACAGGGATTATATAATCAACATGTATTGATCACATCTTTACTAATGCTTTAAATTTGCTTTAAAACAGTATCCAAATCCATCAGATGTAGTGATCACAATATAGTAGCTATACTGTATCTAGGAAAACCAAAGTTCCAAAGGCTGGGCCTAATATAGTGTATAAGAGTTTTGTAGTGATTCCTATGTTGATGATAGGAATATTTGCTTGGCGATGGTGTGTAATGAGGAGCAACCAGACACTGCACTTGACACTTTTATGAAATTGTTTATTACAGTTACTAATAGGCATGCACCCATTAAGAAAATGACTGTAAAAACTGTTAAATTCCCTTGGATTGATGAGGAATTTAAAAATAGTATGGTTGAGAGGGATGAGGCAAAACAAATGGCAAATAAGTCTGGCAGCACAACCGAAATAAGAAACTATACTATGAAACAAAGCTAAATGATATAAAGAATGATAGTAAAAAGCTTTGGAGCACCTTAAATGACATTTGGGGCAAAAAACGCAAACTCAGCACCATCATTCATTGAATCAGATTGCTCATTCATACCAAAACCCACTGATATTGCCAACTACTTTAATGAAAGGAGATCGGTGGCACCTTAATTGGGGAGAACGGGCTCGTGGTAATGGCTTGAGCAGGATGAGTGGAATGGTATCAAATACATCAAACATATGGTTTTCATGTGTTTGATGCCATTCCATTCGCTACGTTCCACCCATTATTATGAGTCGTCCTCCCCTCAGCAGCTTTTCTTTTTTCATTGGCAAGATTAGCAAACTTGCTAGCATGCTAGCAACAAACACAGACACTACACATCCAAGTATAACTGACCAAATTATGAAAGACAAGCATTGTAATTTTGAATACCATAAAGTGAGTGTCGAAGAGGGGGAAATTATTGCTGTCTTATCAACAATGACAAGCCACCGAGGTCTGACAACTTGGATGGAAAATTACTAAGGATAATAGCGGGCGATACTGCCACTCCTATCATCAATCTCAAATCAAACTTTATTTGTCACATGCGCCGAATACAAAATGTGTAGACTTTAATGTGAAATGCTTACTTACAAGGACAACAACCACCCGAGCCACTGCCTGTTCACCCCGCTATCATCCAGAAGGCGAGGTCAGTACAGGTGCATCAAAGCTGGGACCGAGAGACTGAAAAACAGCTTCTATCTCAAGGCCATCAGACTGTTTAACAGCCATCACTAACATTGAGTGGCTGCTGCCAACATACTGACTCAAATCTCTAGTCACTTTAATAATTACAAAAGGGATGTAATAAATGTATTACTAGCCACTTTAAACAATGCCACTTAATATAATGTTTACATATCCTACATTACTCATCTCATATGTATATACTGTACTCTATACTATCTACTGCATCTTGACAATGCTGTTCGGCCATCGCTCATCCATCTATTTATATGTACATATTCGTATTCATTCCTTTACACTTGTGTGTATAAGGTAGTTGTTGTGAAATTGTTAGATTACTTGTTAGATACTACTGCATGGTTGGAACTAGAAGCACAAGCATTTCGCTACACTCGCATTAATATCTGCTAACCATGTGTATGTAACAAATAAAATTTGATTTGATTAGATTTTTACAAGCCCTTAACCAACAGTGCAGTTCAAGAAGAGTTAAGAAAATATTTACCAAATAAACGAAAGTAAAAAATATTAAAAAGTAACACAATAAAATAACAATAACGAGACTATATACAGGGGGTGCCGATACCGAGTCAGTGTGCGGGGGTACAGGTTAGTTGAGGTAATTTGTACATTTAGGTAGGGGTGAAGGGACTATGCATACATAATAAACAGCGAGTAGCAGCAGTGTACAAAACAAATGGGGGAAAGGGGGTCAATGTAATGGTCCGGTGGCCATTTTATTAATTGTTCAGCAGTCTTATGGCTTGGGGGTAGAAGCTGTTAAGGAGCCTTTTGGTCCTAGACTTGGCTCTCCGGTACCGCTTGCCGTGCGGTAGCAGAGAAAACAGTCTATGATTTGGGTGACTGGAGTCTCTGACAATTGTTATGGGCTTTCCTCTGACACCGCCTATTATATAGGTCCTGGATGGCAGGAAGCTTGGGCCCAGTGATGTACTGGGCCATACGCACTACCCTCTGTAGCGCCTTACGGTCAGATGCCGAGCAGTTGCCATACCAGGCGGTGATGCAACTGGTCAGGATGCTCTCGATGGTGCAGCTGTAGAACTTTTTGAGGATCTGGGGACCCATGTCAAATCTTTTTAGTCTCCTGAGGGGGAATAGGTTTTGTCGTGCCCTCATCGTGATTGTCTTGGTGTGTTTGGACCATGATAGTTTGTTGGTGATGTGGACACCAAGGAACTTGAAACTCTCAACCCCCTCCACTACAGCCCCGTCGATGTTAATGGGGGCCTGTTCGGACCGCTTTTTCCTGTAGTCCACGATCAGCTCCTTTGTCTTGCTCACGTTGAGGGTAGGATTGTTGTCCTGGCACCACACTTCCAGTTCTCTGACCTCCTCCCTATAGGCTGTCTCATTGTTGTCGGTGATCAGGCCAACCATTGTTGTGTCGTCAGCAAACTTAATGATGGTGTTGGAGTCGTGTTTGGCCACGCAGTCGTCGGTGAACAGGAAGTACAGGAGGGGACAATGTATACACCCCTAAGGGGAACCAGTGTTGAGGATCAGTGTGGCAGACATGTTGTTGCTTACCCTTACCACCTGGGGGGCGGCCCGTCAGGAAGTCCAGGATCCAGTTGCAGAGGGAGGTGTTTAGTCCCAGGGTCCTTAGTGATGAGCTCGTGGGCACTTTGGTGTTGAACTCTGAGCTGTAGTCAATGAACAGCATTCTCACATAGGTGTTCCTTTTGTCCAGGTGGGAAAGGGCAGTGTGGAGTGCGATTGAGATTGCGTCATCTGTGGATCTGTTAGGGCGGTATGCGAAGTGGAGTGGGTCTAGGGTGTCCGGGAGGATGCTGTTGATGTGAGCCATGACCAGCCTTTCAAAGCACTTTATGGCTACCGACGTGAGTGCTACGGGGCGGTAATCATTTAGGCAGGTTACCTTCGCTTCCTTGGGCACAGGGACTATGGTGGTCTGCTTGAAACATGTAGGTATTACAGAATCGGTCAGGGAGAGGTTAAACATGTCAGTGAAGACACTTGCCTGTTGGTCCACGCATGCTTTGAGTACACGTCAGGGAGAGGTTAAAAATGTCAGTGAAGACATTTGCCTGTTAGTCCACGCATGCTTTGAGTACACGTCCTGGTAATCCGTCTGGCCCCGCGGATTTGTGAATGTTGACCTGTTTAAAGGTCTTGCTAACATCGGCTACCGAGTTATCACACAGTCATCCAGAACAGCTGGTGCTCTCGTGCTGTAGCGTAGCATCCGCGTCGTCTGACCACTTCCTTATTGAGTGAGTCACTGCTACTTCCTGCTTTAGTTTTTGCTTCTAAGCAGGAATCAGGAGGATAGAATTGTGGTCAGATTTGCCAAATGGAAGGCGAGGGAGAGCTTTGTATGCATCTCTGTGTGTGGAGTAAAGGTGGTCTCGAATTTTTTTCCTCTGGTTGCACATGTGACATGCTGGTAAATTTTTTTTAAAAACTGATTTAAGTTTGCCTGCATTTAAGACCCCGGCCGCTAGAAGCGCCGCTTCTGGATGAGCATTTTCTTGTTTGCTTATGGCCTTATAGAGTTGGTTGAGTGTAGTCTTAGTGCCAGCATCGGTCTGTGGTGGCAAATAGACGGCTACGAATAATATAGATGAGAACTCTCTTGGTAGATAGTATGGTCTACAGCTTATCATAAGGCACTCTACCTCAGGCCAGCAATACCTAGAGACTTCTTTAATTTTAGACATCCCTCACCAGCTGTTATTGACAAATAGACGCACACCCCTAACCCTTGTCTTACCAGACTTAGCTTCTCTGTTCTGCCGGTGCATGGAAAATCTCGCCAGCTCTATTTTATCCGTTTTGTTGTTCAGCCACGACTCGGTGAAACATAAGATATTACAGATTTTAATGTCCCGTTGGTAGGATAATCTTAATCGTAGGTCATAAATTTGCACGTTAGACTGTAGGACAAATGGCAGTGGGAGTTTACTCGCTAGCTTACGGATTCTCAGAAGGCATCCCGATCTGCTCCCACTTTTCCTCCGCCTTTTCTTCACGCAAATGACGGGGGATTTGGGCATGTTCCCGGGAAAGCAGTATATCCTTCTCGTCGGACTCATTAAAGGAAAAAGCTTCTTCCAGTTCACAGTGAGTAGTCGCTGTTCTGATGTCTAGAAGTAATTTTTTGTCATAAGAGATGGTAGCAGCAACATTATGTACAAAACAAGTAAAAAAACAAGTTACAAACAACGCAAAAAAACTAACATAATAGCACAGTTGGTTAGGAGCATGTAAAACGTCAGCCATCCTCTTCGGCGTCAGCCATCCTCTTCTTCAAGCCTACTAGAAAGTGTGTGCCTTCAGGGCTGGAGGGAAGCAAAAGTAATTCCGCAACCCAAGAATAGTAAAGCCCCCTTTACTGGCTCAATTAGCCAAACAATCAGCCTGTTACCAACCCTTAGTAAAGTTTTGGAAAAAATGGTTTTACCAGATAGAATGCTATTTTAGAGTAAAAAAAAATTGAAAGACTTAAATGGAAAGACATTCAACAAGCACATCACCTACACAAATGACTAATGATTGGCTGAGAGCAATTGATGTTAAAAAGATTGGGAGCTGTCTTGTTAGACTTCAGTGCCCCCCTGCTATATTGTGTAAAAGGAGTTACCGGTCTAAGCGAACAGAGGGTGTTTTTATTTTAATTTGTTTATTTAACTAGGCAAGTCAGTTAAGAAATAACACACATGGAATCATGTAGTAACCAAAAATATGTAAACAAATCAAAATATATTTTATATTTTAGATTCTTCAAAGTAACCACCCTTTGCCTTGATGACAGCTTTGCACACTCTTGGCATTCTCTCAACCAGCTTCACTTGGGATTCCCACATATGCTGAGCACGTGTTGGCTACTTTTCCTTCACTCTGCGGTCCAACTCATCCCAAACCATCTCAATTGGGTTGAGGTCGGGTGATTGTGGAGGCCAGGTCATCTGATGCAGCACCATCACTCTCCTTCTTGGTCAAATAGCCCTTAAACAGCCTGGAGGTGTGTTTTGGGTCATTGTCCTGTTGAAAAACAAATGATAGTCCCACTAAGCGCAAACCAGATGGGATGGCGTATCGCTGCAGAATGCTGTGGTAGCCATGCTGGTTAAGTGTGCCTTGAATTCTAAATAAATCACAGACAGTGTCACCAGCAAAGCACCATCACACCTCCTCCATGCTTCACGGTGGGAACCACACATGTGGAGATCATCCGTTTGCTGCAATTTCTGAAACTCTAATGAACTTTCATTTTCCTTATGAGAGCCAGTTTCATCATAGCGCTTGATGATTTTTGCGACTGCACTTGAAGAAACATTCCAGATTAATTGGCCTTCATGTCTTAAAGTAATTTTTATTTAACTAGGCAAGTCAGTTAAGAACACATTCTTATTTACAATGACGGCCTACCGGGGGAACAGTGGGTTAACTGCCTTGTTCAGGGGCAGAACAACAGATTTTTTACCTTGTCAGCTCGGGATTCAATCCAGCTACCTTTCGATTACTGGCCCAACGCTCTAACCACTAGGCTACCTGCTGTAATGATGGACTGTCGTTTCTCTTTGCTTATTTGAGCTGTTCTTGCCATAATATGGACTTGGTCGTCTTCTGTATACCACCCCTACCTTGTCACAACACAACTGATTGTCTCAAACACGTTAAGAAGGAAAGAAATTCCACAAATTAACTTTTAACAAGGCACACCTGTTAATTCAAACACATTCCAGGTGACTACCATATTAAGCTGGTTGAGAGAATGCCAAGAATGTACAAAGCTGTCATCAAGGCAAAGGGTGGCTACTTTGAAGAATCTCAAATATAAAATATGTTTTGATTTGTTTAACACTTTTTTGGTTACTACATGATTCCATGTGTTACTTCATAGTTTTGATGTCTTCACTATTATTCTACAATGTAGAAAATAATAAAAATAAAGATAAACCCTTGAATAAATAGGTGTGTCCAAACTTTTGCCTGGTACTGTAAGTATTCACACCTTGAGTCAATACGTTGTAGAAGCACCTTTGGCCGCAATCACTGCTGTGAGTCTTCCTGGGTAAGTTTCTAAGAGCTTTCCACACCTGGATTGTGCAACATTTGCCCATTCTATTCAAAATTCTTCAAGCTCTGTCAAATTGGTTGTTGATCATTGCTACAACCATTTTCAGGTCTTGACAAGGAGATTTAAGTCAAAACTGTAACCCGGCCACTCGGGAACATTCATTGTCTTCCTGGTGAGCAACTCCAGTGTAGATTTGGCCTTGTGTTTTAAGCTATTGTCCTGCTGGAAGGTGAATATGTCTCCCAGTGTCTGGTGGAAAGCAGATTGAACCCGGTTTTCCTCTAGGAGTTTGCCTGTACTTAGCTCCATTCCATTTCTTTTTTATCCTGAAACAATCTCCAGTTCTTAACGATTACAAGCATACCCATAACATGATGCAGGCACCGCTATGCTTGAATGGAGAGTGGTACTCAGTAATGTTTTGTATTTGCCCCAAACATAACACTTTGTATTCAGGACAAAATTTTATAGCTTTGCCACCTTTTTTGCAATATTACTTTAGTGCCTTGTTGCAAACAGGATGCATGCATTTTTATTCTGTGCAGGCTTCCTTTTCACTCTGTCAATTAGGTTAGTATTGTGGAGTATCTACAATGTTGTTGATCCATCCTCAGTATTCTCTTATCGCAGCCATTCAACTCTGTAACTGTTCCAAAGTCACCATTGTGAAATCCCTGAGCGGTTTCCTTCCTCTCCAGCAACTGAGTTAGGCAGGATACCTGTATCTTTGTAGTGACGATGAATTGATACACCATCCAAAGTTTAACTAATATCTTCACATGCTCAAAGGGATATTCAATGTCTGCTTTTTACATTTTTACCCATCTACCAGTAGGTGCCCTTCTTCGCGAGGCAGTGGATAACCTCCCTGGTCTCTGTGGTTGAATCTGTGTTTGAAATTCACTGGTCAGCTGAGGGTTTGAATACTTAAAGTCATACTTGGCGCAGCACAGCTTCCAGAAAAACTCTTTCAAACTAGGGATTTTGTGGTTATTGGCATTGGACAGTAATTCTGCTCATAGATTATGCATGTCTATAAACTACACATTGGTACGTCCAGCCCAAAGCTGGAGGTTAAAAAAAGACTTAGTAGTCGCCGGAGCAAGTGTTTTAACTGGACTCTTAACTCTTTGCTGTGACAGGTAGTAAAGATCATCAGACCCAGTGAGACTGCTGGATGATATATCACCTACAGGATGGTCCAGTGAGGATTTCAGTGTGAGTGTGAATATCTTGATTCCACTGTTAGGGCTGTTTCCTAACCAGTTTCTCTATATTGTTAATCATTTCTTATGACTACAATACATTATTTATTCAGATGTATGGGGATTTTTGTACATTTGAGAAAGTTCTTTCTCATACTACTCTTGTTCCTTCAGCTACACTGCACTGTTTGTAAAGAGCAGTGGGTGAGCCACCACTGAGCCAATACAGCTGTTTACTCATGGATTATTCTACAGCTGGCCTCACATTTCTTTGGATGAAGCGAGGGCTTTTTTTGTTAGTACCTGTTTGTAATTTTGTACAATGAATCTTTAAACAGACATCGTTGGAACAATTTACGAACGGAAGTTGTTCACATTGATTGTGTCAAATTTCACATCACAATTGTTGTTAGGCTAATATAAAGGGGAACACAGTTGATAGATAATCTCAACTGGTGGAGTGCATAGCAAGTTTTAAAACTAGCAAGTAGAAATATAAGCCATGGGTGCCATTAGGTTGAAGGTGTTAATCTAATGACCTTAGCAAAGACTACAATATACTGAATTATGATAAATTCATTGTAAAAAGTAAATGTCCACATACCTTTTTCCTGAAGTGAGCCATCTACTGTAGTGTGTACTGTAGTGTTGGCAGCTCAGACTGAGCTAGGTATAGGGCTTGAACAAAATTCAAATGTTGTGGATAATGTTTACGGCCTTACAGGACTATTATTAAAACATTTGCCTAACCATTGACGTTTCCTGATTAGTAAACCAGCCTTCCTACTTTGTTTAGTGGGGGGGAAGGTCTCGGTAGAGATGGACAGTAAACTGGCTTGGTTAACTTTCTGGTTCCTTCTTCCCTTTTTAATGCCATTCTCTCATTGAACAGTGATACCGCAATCACACTTAATACTGTAGTTGGTTAGTGCCTATAAGCCTCGTTTACACCTTGTGCTAACATGTGAGTTTTATGATCTGAGCAATATGATCCAATTACTATCTGATCAAGGTTTGTCACATCTACACATTGTATTAGAATGTCTCTTATTCTTCCACTGTGTTTGCAGTGTGATCAGATTAACTGGTGCCTCGCTGTATGCAAATTATTTGACAGATATTATTTCAAAATAATATGTTTGACTTGGTTCCATTAATTTCAGTTCAGTCATTAAAATGAGCCTGTCCTATAGCCCCTACCACCAGCCTTGACTGATCCAGACACAATGCATGCCTGACTACCTCAGGTGGTGGTCAGGAAGATCTGATCACATTGTCTTAATCATCTACACCTGTTCTTAAAATGTGCACAATCAGAATGTGGATAAGATCAGGACAAAGGGTTAGCGCCAGGTATTAACGGGGCTATAGTTTCAATGAAAGAGCGACAAGGACAAAGCATAACATTTATTATAGTATACTCTTTATTACAAAAACGGACAAAAAGTGATTCACCCGATAATGACAAATCCTTCCAATGTAAGGAAAAATTATACAATTTATAAAAACACAAATGTAAAAATGCATTATTTTTCAATTTTAGTGCTGAAATAAAACCAGCAGCACTTTAAATACCTGGAATAATTATCTTAGAAATGCATTGCACACAAAAATCACACAAGACAAAGATCTCTCACTACTAGACATTCAAGCAGTAAAGAGCAATGTCCCTAAAGAAATATTTGAAATACAAACTGGCACAGCAATAATCAAGAAGGTACTTACTTTCCAAATTATTAAGTCACAGCTGGTTAGAACTATAATGAATGATGATAGAAAACAGCTATAACTAAGTGTCTATGAGGGATGTGTCATGTAGTATATTCAATTCTGACATTCTACCAAAACTAAAACTAGGAACCATGGTAACATTCCCATCACATAAAGACATCAACAGACAGGCTTTCAGAGAGGTTGACACATTGCACAGGTCGTGTTTACACAAACTCTGTCTCCCTGTCCCTCTGCACCAAACTTAGATTCGCTCCACACATGGCCTAGAACATAGTTGTTGGACTGATTCATGTTGAGCTCAGCCAGAGAGATGCTCAGCTCTTGCTCAGACACCTCCAGGTCCGGGGGCTCGCTGTCTGGGGGCTCAGGGGGGTCGTGGTCCGAGGCATCGGGACCAGGACTCTCCTGGTCTTGGTCTGGATCCGGGTCGGTCTGGGGTAGAGACTGGCTGGAGAGTTCCAGACTATCCCTGCAGTTCAGTTGGTCATCCTCTGTGCTGACCTCGCTCTCCTGTTTGACCAGGCAGTGTGGGTGGTGTGTGGACCCCCTCCCAGTCTCATCCAGCTCTGAGTCAGAGTCCACAATCTGCTCACTGGAGCCCATGAAACCTGGAAAACTGCCTGCATGGAGAAAAAGTGAAGGGCTGTAATGAAGTGGCACTGGTCACCTGGATAAATACAAGTTATAAAGATGTAACTCAAATCAAAGACAAAAGTGTAGTAATTCTTCTTCAAATCCATCTAAACATCTCTTACCACAGCCCTCCTCCATCTTGTCAGTGTCTGTTCTGCTCTGTTCCTCTTTAGCTTCCTGTTCCTCTTCTTCAGCTACCACGGCACTGCTGCCCTCATCAACATCCACACTGACACTCTGCACCAGCAGTGGGAGACAAACATGAGTTAAAACAGGGAACTTGAGTTCAAACCTTCCAACTCTGGTATTGGTTGAGCTATTGGGTGTGGTTGAAATGAAAGCGTTCACATTCTTCCTGTATATTACAAATATTATTAAACATCACGCAGACACACAAAAACACACCTGTTGGATGGAGATGGAGGATGGGCGACTGCTGGTGCTAGAGGATTTGGACTGGAAGATGGCTGTGTAGAAGACGATGAGAGTCTCTATGATGCGGGCCTGGTGGGGGTAGTCCACTAGAGAGGACAGGGACACTGTGGCCCCTGTGGGCCGGGGCCTTATCAGAGAGGGGCCAAACACGATGCCCAGGTTACTGGGACTCATCTTATTGTCCTGCTCCAACTCTGCAATCCTGGCGACAGAGACGGGGAAGAGCGATGATATGACGGAGGTTAAGACAATACATGATCACAGTTGTGAATCCTCGTTTGTAATGATCTGTGTCAGGAAGAAAAGTGAGAAAGCAATGTAGTATGCTCTTCTGAGCTGCTCACCTGCGCAGGTGGCGTACAATGTAGCGCAGCGTAGCTACGTTAGCCTTGGGCAGCTCTTTCACCAGCTCCCTAAGTCTATCCACCACGGCCAGGACCACTGGGTCCGTATCTGGTCCTAGGTCCACCAGCTCTGGCCCCTTCCCCGTCCCAGCCTCCCCTCCCTCAGTTTGCAGGCTCTCCTTGGCTAACCCCATGAGGCTGTTGTACAGGCGGAACGGCATGATGGGCTCCGGAAGCTGTAGAGGACAGAGCGGGAGATTTGTATCTTTGTAGCCATCTTATCCAAAGACAACCATGATAAGTGCAATCAAATATGGAGTCTGAAACAGCTACAAGGTACCTGTCGGAGGTAGAGCTTGAGGACGTTGCTGATGTCGTGGGGGGAACACTGCGAGAGCTCCACTAGTTCCTTGCCGTTCTCAAAGGCCTGACACAACTTCTCTACACGAGTCTTTACCCCATTTACTCTGTAAATACCCTGCAGAGAGAGATGTTGACCAATGGGAAAAGAGGGAAAATGTTTTGAGAGAAGGATAGAGAAGGAGAAAGAAAATAACACATTCATACAGCCAACCATTACGCTCCTTTCAAGAAACAGACCCTTCATCCCCCGTTCCCTCACCTTCGTCTTCAGGGCTCGTCTCTCGATCTCGGAAATGCACTTAGTGATGATGAAGGGGATGCTGTCAGAGCTGCCGCTGGACACCTGGGGGAAGTCTCGGCCGAACAGCTGGAGTCTACCCTGCAGCTTCTTATGGCCACACTGGATGGCTAACGTCTCCAGACACCGCTTATGACATGCCAGGAAACACTGGTATAGAGGACAGGGGGCATACAGTAGGTCAAGGGGTTAGTGGTCAGGATGATAACCAACGAAAGTCAGAGATGTCATTCACACAGCAAAACAGAAGTAATCAGCTAATCGAGCAGCCAAAGTCTACTGCTTTCAAAGAGTAAAAAGGTGACGAAGGTGATGGTCTTATCTCTCACCTCCTCACACTCTGCTCCCTGGAAGTACACGTAGCTGTCGCACTCCCGACACTTGGACGGGGTGCGGAGTTTACGCAGCCGATGAGTCTGGGCGGCTTTGGAGAGCCCGATGTTCCGGAAAGGTCCGGTTGGAACCGCTATCTCAGGCTCCATGCCATTTATGTCTGCAGATGAAGATTGATCGGTAAATTGATAAATGCATGAATTATGTAATAATTGGCAAACAGAGAGGAGGTAAACCTAAGGTCTTACTTGATGCTTCGAAGGAGGCCACGTTCCCGTCCTTCTCATCTGGATCCTCATTGGACGACATGGTCCCGGTGGAGGAGGTGCGTGCCATTTTACTGATGTCACCTAAAACATACAAAACAATAACACACACACAGCTACAGTACTGCAGGAGATGGAGGGAGATAGGGAGATAGAGAGAGAGAATGCCTTACCTGAACTGGTGGTAGGAGATTCCAGGCCACCTTCCCCTTCTACACTGTCTGCATCACTCACTGTGGAACCCCACGATTTGTGGCCTTGTCCTGGGAAGGGGACACAGGGTTATCATGGACAGCACAAATATCTAATGTAGGTACACATTGTTTTGTCTTGACTTAACATCTTACATGATGAGACGGCACAAGACAGTAAAAACCGCATCAATATCATACAACATGACATACTCTTTCTGGCGTTTTCAGCGCTGAGGTCCTTCCCTGTCGTGGTCTCTCCCGTGCTGGGTTGACCCTCAGAGCTGCTCTGCTGGTCTGTGTTGAAGCTGTCATTAAGGGGTCGAGCTGGATGCCTGAATTAACAGATATAAAAATCTGTCAAAAAACATTATACTAATGTAAATCTATTACATCTTATTTATTACTTGGTGTAAAGTGACCGAGTGCCCATAGACACCTACTGTAACAAACCAAAAGCTTTTTATTATGCTTTGAGGCTAGGAGTGACTCACTGTGGGGAGGCTGCAGTGGCAGTGTAGGGATCAAACTGGTAGGTGACCTCAGGCTCCTCAGTGAGCTGCAGGTCTCTGACGTGGGCAGCGTACTGCTGTCCCGGGTCATACAACTTACTGCTCTCACACAGAGTCTGGTAGTGGACCGGCAACACCACTGTCTGCATGTGCATTATCTGGTAGTACGAGATGGTGGCCTGGAGGGAAGGAGAGGAATGGTTTAGTCATGTGGTGGAGGAGAAGGTTTAGCTTACATTCCATCACAGGGAGTGCAAGGAGTGAAATGTAAGCTAAACAGACTGGCCACCAGGCGAAGGCGCTCTGAACAAATTGTCTGCGTACTGACCGAGCGCAATGTCTGGTCACTCTGTTTGATGACCTCCTGCAGCAGTCGGAGCACATTGACCTTGACGTGTTCCAGCTCCTGCTGCTGGGTGGTGGCGTCTGCTATACATGTCCTGTAGGTGGCCTCTGCCTCTTCAGCCTGAACACACACACGGTGGTCAATTCTCAGCTAGGCTAATGGCATACATACTCAATGAAATATGGCCATAGGCTTTTACATTGACTTGCATTCAGAGATGGGACACGAGATGGCTTTTTAGCAGATTTCCCTAGAGAGGCGAGGGGAAGAAGGGACTAGGCGAGACATGGAGAGGAGAGATGGGGGAGGTGAGATGAGTAGAAGAGTGGAGAGGAGAGAGAATGGAGGAAAAATAACATATGCAGTGATGGGGACCTTGTTGCGAGCATCTTCCTCCACTCGTAACTTTTTGCCCAGAGACTTGGTGGTAGAGCCTCCTCCATCCTCCTCTGCTGCTCTGCTAGCGGCTGCTTTGGCCTTGTCGTGCTCCTCACAGCGAGCCATGTAGGCATGCTTGGCCTTTCGCAGGTTAGACTCACATTCCATCTGGATCACAAACACACAGGTACACAGAATCCGTCTTCAGTTAAACAAATTGGGCAACATCTTGAGAGAGAAAACAAAGTTGTTTTTTTTAAAGATACTTTTTGTTGATTTATTGTCAAATATTTCTCAAAATGGTAAAACATGTATACCTGTAAACATCATGGCAATGTGAGACAGACTATATAAAAGAGAGATAACATTTGCATAAATAGCACTAGCAAGGAACTGACCAGTTTCCTCTTGGCACGGTACCACTGTTCCTTGACCTCCTTGCGTTTCTTCTCATGCTCGTGTTTACGCTGCATCAGAGGCTGTAGGAAGGTCTGGTTGTGCAGTGTGGAGGTGGCCAGCTGCATCCCACTGCTCTGCTCCAAGTCCTGCTCCAGAGCCAGAGAGTAGATGGAGTAGAAGGGCATGTGGGGCTGAGAGATAGGGAGTGGTGAGAGGGGAAATAGAATTGTCATCACGGGAGCCTCTTGAATTGGAATAATTTTAACGAGAGTGAATTAGGTATTCCTTTCTTTAATTCCTTCTACTATAAAATACAATATCACTAGGGCTTACATGTGTGATGCTGTGCTTGCTGGACTGGTACAGTCTTTGTAAGCCCTTGGCAAACTCCACCTCTGGATGGGAAAAGATACATTGGGGAATCAACAAATCAATAATACGTTACATTCAGGTTATAACAATCAACCTAAATCTCCACTATTATGTGTAGGGAACTGTCTGCGGTGTCTGTCTACCCACCCAGTGAGGTCCTCTTCTCCACGTAGCTCATCAGGTCCTTCATGTATTTAGAGATGGTCTTAGCGTAGGCCAGAGCAGAGTCCACTCCCCCTTCACTTCGCTGCAGCATAATGTCCACCTCCTCGGCCCGGCTAAAGTCCTGCAGGTCACTCTTCATCTGAGCTCCTTCTAGCCCATGACCCGACACCCCGTACAGGTTCTCCATAGACTGGACACACAGAGAGAAAGAGTTTCAGACCACTCAAGAATACTGAGAACTGTACCTTATTCTGTGCTATATAGCAGAAATTTCTATTCAATTATTGAATTCAATCATGAAGTGAAGAACTTACGTTGAATTCTCATTTCAACAATCTTCAAATTATGAAATGGGAATAGAATTGGAATGAGAAAAACATTGTAAAAACATTTGATCTTTGGAATTGAATTGGAATTCAATATTTTTACATTTCCCAGTTATTGGAATGAAGGATTTGTTTAAAATAATTTCAACATGCATTTCTATATTTCCAATACAGCTAGGATGTATGAACAGTTCCATGATCAGCCTGAAAGCCTTAAGGAATTGAATTGGAAACATTGGAGTTGAGAGGAATTTAATTATCTGAATTCAAAGACTGACCTTGAATTTTTATTTACTGGAATTTACAGTGAATTGAATTAGAACTGAATTTGTGGAATTAACCCCAACCCTGCTATATAGTATATTATAAACTGGGTGGTTCGAGCCTTGAATGCTGATTGGCTGACAGACATGGTAAATCAGAACGTATACCACGGGTAAGACAAAACATGCATTTTTACTGCTCTAATTACGTTAGTAACCAGTTTATAATAGCAATAAGGTAATGTTTTGTCGTTCCCATGGTATACGGTCTGATATAGCATGGATGTCAGGGTATATGGCCAATATGCCACGGCTAAGGGCTGTGTCCAGGCACTCCGCGTTACGCATAAGAGCAGCCCTTAGCCGTGGTATATTGACCATATACCACACCTCCTCTGACCTTATTGCTTAATTATTCGGTACACCGCATTTACCAGAGAAATACAAATAATGATGGAACAGAGCAATGCCAAGTGGTATCTCAGGGATGGACATGTACAATTGAATGTTGGATATTAAATACTGCACAATTTAAAACACTTGCTCCCCAATCCCCCAAAACACGTGTAAATATTGGACTATAAACGTTGCCTTCCTGTATTATACTTCTGCTAAAATGTTTATTCTATTCTACTGAATAGATTTCATTTATAATATGTTTGTATTCTTATATTTTATCAATTGTTGTTGCATTGTCGATAAGGAACCTGCAAGTAAGTATCCTGTACATATGACTAATAAAAACTTGAAACTTCCAATGAAAATAGGATTTGGCACATAGACTGTGGGCAATAATAACCCCAGTGTGTGTGTGCAGGCCTGTTGAATTCAGTGTGTCAGTATTGGAGCTGCATTGATGAATGAGATAGAAGGAGCTGTGTTATGTGGAGTCTCAGAGGCGGCCTGTGAGTGTTGTTATAACAGGAGAGCGAGGGAGAGGAACAGGCAGAGATAAAGACACACTGTGTCACTGCCAGGAAGCTGGCCCTGCTGCCCACAAACATCCGCTCTGAGAGCCGACACCTCCTGCCACATGCACACCAAGAAAGCCAAATTAACCCCCACTCACCCTGCTCTTCTCTGTTGGCAGCAGGGACAGTAGGGTACTGCTGTCCACCTCCCCCATCAGCAGCTCTGACACACTGAGGAGGACAGAGACAGAGGCCATTACACAGACAGTACTTCCATCAGAGATGGAGAGAGAGGAAGGACTAAAATCAAAGGGAAAATTGTAGATCAAATAGGATTTGATACGTTAAAGCAATGTGAAGGGTACATTTTGGGTTATTTCCCCTACCGGTGGTCATGGAAAGAAATAGAAACAAGGAAAGGAGACAAGGAGACAATGAGAGAAAAAAACATCAGGAAGTGGTTGATGCCAGGCTCTGAGCAATCGCACCGGCCATATAACTTCCTCTCTGTCTTCTTTGCCCTGTTGCGATTGTATGTACTGTGCAGGGCCAGGAAGTGAACAAGTGATCTTTTGAATTATGTATGTATATTCCTATTTACAATTTTAAATAGACCTATGTACAATATATAGTGTACACATATCAGAGCATATGTTTTATGTTCACATGTGAATCCTTAAAGAGATGGATGGGGCTGACATAAGAGGGTTTGAACAATGCTGAATGGGTGTAGACAAAAGAGAGCTCTCCAGTAGGTACCAACACATTCAAAGGCCATTTTCTCAAAAGTGAGTTTACAAGTTCATCAACTTTCAAAGCAGAATTACTTTGCCATTGTTCCTCAAATGCAGTGTATCATATACCATTTTGTAGCACTGAGTCTCTAATTTTATCCAATGTAAAAAACACAATTTCAAATGTTGCAACATAAGACCAATTTGAGCCAGTCGGTCACAAATGTATTTTTTTTTTGGAGAGTGATAGGTTTGTATCCAAACGACCATTATCACACATAAACGTTGTATCCGAGGATAGAAGCACCTATTCTCTGCCTGTAGATAATCTGTTGAGACAACAGATGCCAAATGGCTGTGTTTTGGTTTAGTGTCCTAGGTTACGGAAGAGAAGAAAACCACCACTACACTTCCTGTTTTCTTTCTACTGAGCCACATGCAAATGTGTCACTGTGTTTCGCTCTAAGCTCCACTTCTCTATCGCACATGTGCACACACACGTACATTGTACTTCTACAGTCCTACTGTCATCATACACCCCCGACCATTGAGGACACATGGTCATGTCCCATTACTCTGTACCAGAGAATAGTGTTCTTGCATCTCAAGAAAAAAAAGTTAAAAGAAAAAGCATTGTGACGTACAGAGTCACCTTTGGTTTATTTCAGGATCCATGAAATACTGTTACTAGCTCATGACAATACATACTGAGGATTGGGTGTACCAAATACTTACCTGCTACTAAAAGCAACTGCAATGGTTTCAATGGCCTTCTCAAAGTCCTTCTTTTCTGTGTCATTACACGTCTCATAGTGAAATCCTGGAATCAAAATAATGAATGTGTTCATTCTGGGCCATCTCGGCCATTTTAACTCATTGACTGTGCTAAAAACATGGACTTTTTGACCCTAGGTAGTAGACCACTGATTGGTCCAGCCAGTAGTCTTACCTTTAACCTTAGAAATGAGTTTGCCTGCAGCAGTGAGGGTCTCCACAGTGTTGAGGAGGGGGTAGGTGCTGATGACCTGTCGTAGGACCCTCAGGACCTCCCCCAGGCACTCATGGGCCAGAGGGCGACGGTTCTCCTGCTTGTCTACAGACAGAGAGAGCGAAAGAGACAGGGGACAGTCAGAGACACAGACAGGAGAGACATGGATCTTGTGCCATTCATAGTACACAGCACTCCACTTGTATACAGCCACACACAAAGAGGATTGAGCCTAACCTACCTGTTTGTACATCTATCGAGTACTAGTTACAACCGGAAGTGATAGGGTTGGTGTTGGGGAGATAGAAGGCTGTGTCTGAGGTCTGTGACGGGGCTCACAGTCACAACACGGAATCATTATAACATGGAGATCATCTTTATAGACAGACTATTAGGGTTGGTCACAGTGTTACAGGTTATTACAGGTTATTACAGGTTCAGAGGGAGTGATTCATGACCAATGTCTGGACATCATGAATAGTAACACGGACGACAGACAGACGGGTTGTAGGGACAGCTTTGATGTCAGCAGTGACGTCTGCAGGCCACTTCCTCTTGTCTCTCTCTCACAGACAGCAGATCCTTCGGCCGGTAGAGCCATCCTTCCTCCTCTTTTCCCCTTTGGCCCTCCATCCCTCTGTCTCAATGTCCATGTCTGTCAAAGTGGCTGACCCATGGAATGGGACCGGGAGGCCATAGCGGGTGGGCTAGTTAGAGGGCATGTCAGAAGGAGGATGGTAAAGGCTCCAAGACACTTACTATAGAAACTGAAACTAGGTAAATTAACATGTTGTGGCATTATGTGACTCTGTGCGTAGACTTGTATGTTGATTGAGTTCCTGGTTAATCTCGTATCAAATATATTTCAGTATTAGATGGTTGTGGTTTGTCAGAATTTAACTCAGAGATAAGTTATGAACCTAAGGGAGCCCATAATTTCCGATATTGACCATGTGATAGGTTCAAACGGGGAGAGGTTAATCTCAGACCATCACAAGGATGGACTGGAAGCGGTCTTGTGGTATTGACGGTGTCACAGGTCAGACTAACACAGTGGACTATGTGAGGAGGAAGTCTGAACGAGGTCGCTCTGCCATGCATCATAGCTTCCTGTTTAGATTAATATGACAGTCACAGGGTGGGTGGGTCGGGGGTTACAATGTTAAGGCATACAATAAGTTCAGGGATAGACACCCAAACCATCACTTTTAGAGCAAACAACCCATGTTCCAAAGTGAGACCGTTTTTGTTGGCCTAACTCTCTCAAGTTGAAAATTGTTACATCACTTGTTGCACTTCTTGTATTTTATTGCATCAATAAAATAAATGACACATTATCAGCCTGCCTCATGAAAATGGAAAAATACTTTATCTGAGGTAATTATGACTGCTTTTAGGCCTAATTCCCTGAAGTCCTTTTTGCTGAAAAACCGTTGGACCAGCCATTTTGCTTGAGTACAGACAGAAATTGCAGTAAACAGGAGTCTGGTTTCCTGCTGGAGTGTGGTCGCAGTTACATCTCGAGCAAGAGAACTGGGTCGCTTGTGCAAAGCCAGCCAGCCCGCCCTTCCCCTCCCACACGCAACACGTGGTGAACAGGAGGGGTGAGGAGGGGAGCCAAACAGCATTGTTCTGAGCGCATGCTAACATGTGGCGCATCAGGTAGGAGTAGTGGAGAATTTAGACATCCACACAGAGAACAATAAGACTGGGAAACAATAGCAGATGGTCACGATGCAGCCAAAAGCACTTCCAATAACAAAGGCATATCATAATAGTAATACATCTAGCAGACTCTTTTATCCAAAGCGACTTACAGTCATCAGTGCATACATTTTATATACAGGTGGTCCCGGAAATCGAACCCACTACCCTGGCACTGCAAGCTCCACATTCTACCAATGGACCTACAGAAGACCACTCAATCATGCGCACAATGAAATATCTGACTCCAGTTCTGAAGATAAGTTATCCCATCTATAATCTTTTATGCCAAATGAATACCATGACTCCAGAGACTGAGCATAGCAGTTGGTTAACTGTATTTTGAAAAGGCACCCCCCCTGCCCCCTTTTACAATCTAAAGTGCTTTGAGCATTGGAGAAGCACAATGTTCAAACATGGCCTTTGTGTCCTCTACCTCTCTCAGTGCTAAACCTTAGACAGACAAAGGAGAAGTGCACAAACCTATGTGAACCTATATCCACTCACCTTCCCCCAATACAACGTCCTTCAACTTCTCTACGGCCTCAGCAAAGCGGGCCACATCCCTTAACAGAGAGGGGATGTCCTCCACCTCGATGGCCATGCTCTCTGAGCTGTCTTGGGGGGGGGTGGGGGTGATAGCCCCCTTCCCCTGGCCCTTGGTAAACACCCATGAGTGGATAGGGAACCCCGCGGCGCTGGCATGACGGCTGAGGCTGGTGGGCCTCTTCATGGTGGCCCCTGGGGACGGGCAGCCCACCCCCACCAGCTTGCTGTGCTGGGCACTTGGGGTGCCAGGGCAGGACACGGAGGAGTCCGATGGGGCACCGGGAATGGGGAAGAGGGTGGAGGAGGATGAGGTTGAGGAAGGGGTGGTGTCGATAGCATCACGACGAGGCTGCTCCTGGAGAATAGACAGCTGGGTAAGAGAGAGGAGGGGGGAGAGGAGAGGGAGAAGGACTTGTGACATCTGTGGTAACGTAAAAACATCAGGACAATAATGTGACTGATATTCTTGGCCAGTGTTTGGCAGGCTGTTGTTGGTAAACAGACGAACAGAGACTTCAACAAGAGCCTGTGTTGTGTAACACTTCCTGACTCAGCTTCTTGCCACACCCTGAAACAGTTCTCCGAAAACAGAAACTCAGGCCACTTTAAGCAACATCAATTTGTATGGTTTGATGAGACATGACGAAACAGTTATGAAATCAACACATCAAGTGTCCCAACTTGTCCATGGACTACAACACACCTAACATAAATGCTGGAGTTGATTAAATAATAGCTAAATCAGTCTAACTGTTACAAGTCATGAATGCAGTGACGTAGGCCTGAAACGTACACATCTTAAAGTCTAAACAGTATCAATGGCAGGTGCATGGTGTGATTATGAAACAGAAAATAGCAACAGCTTCACACCCTGCCAGTAGGAGGCGCAACTAAGACAACTAGAGCAGACCTTGCTTCATGTTTTTCAAGGAACTCCTTTTATGGTACTGCATTTTAAACTTGAAAGTGTCGCATACCGTATGAAGCAGATACATGTTTTATAAACTGAAAATAAGTATTTGATTGAATTGGTTGTGTTTGACATACCTGTTTGAGCCAGACGTTGGGTCTATTTGGTTGTTTGTCCAATTTGTTCTTGGCTTTAGCCTCCTCTCTCTTAACTCTCTGGCCCGTGGAGTATGGGTTGTAACTATTCTTGCTACCACGTTTCAGCATTGTCTCTGTCCCTATTGTTTTAACATCTTTAGCAGAAGTCACTTTTTAAACTTGACTCATCTTGCAAGTGACCAACCAATACTGGCTTACTAACCCACAAAAACATTTTCCAAAGAGTGAGAAACGAAAAATGAGTCATTCTGCAGACAACATTATCAGTAACTAACAGGTTTGTTTTGAAATGACTAATCCAAATATTTTTAAGGATTAATCAACAATGTCCCAATAGTATAACATCTCTCCCAATAGGCTACTTTAAATGTATTAAATGATAGGCTACTGCACATATAAATCACCTAAAACGCTCACCTTTAGCCTTTAAAACACCCCACTAAACATGTCATTGCTGGTCCATAACCTATGATAAGTGAAATCCATTTAATTGAGGTCAGGTCTAAACAATCTACTGAAGTTTGACATCTGTCATGGAGTCCCCCAACTCCCCTACCTTCTCGGCAGCGGACAGACAGTATAGGAAATCTGTCTGAGTGACAGGAGGAAATCAGAGATGATGTGCTACTTACTGATGATGAGCTCTGTGGCCCGGGGCTTCCTGCTCGACTCTTCTTCGAGATGGAAGGGGTTTTTATCAATTCCCTTTTCTTTCGGGAGAACATCTTCAATGTACCTTTGCCGTCCATCCCGACTTCTTTGAGATTCACATACAACCCCCCCACCCACCCCCCGATTCTCCACTTCTTTGGTTCTCTGCCAGTTTACAAGCGCTGCTGTTCCATCAGTCCCAAGCTTCAGCCACGCTTGCTGCTGCCTCGCTACCACACATTGAGCGTTCAAGCTCACTGACAGCTCACCACAAACAGTCAGTGCCGCCGCGACATCCGCTCCAGTGTTTTTTTTCTCAAGGGAAGAAACGCGCATGTGAGGTAATGCTCTCCATTTGATTGGGGCGCTAGAGGTTTGTAATACAATGTCTATAAAACATTTTTACAGAGCATTTCTATAGTAAACCAGTAGAATACAACGTATTCGATGCCTCCAATAAGAGTTAAATAGCTCTAACACCGATTGAGAATGCCTCACTGTCCCCTACTGTCAGAAGGGTCTGGCAGCAGTCCTGGGCTGCGTACAGTACGATGTATGACCTGGAACGTTCAATTGAACAGAAAGGGTGCTGTACTGAACGACCAATTAAAAACCGGGGAGGTTGTGGGTTGGAAAAACGCCGTCAGCATGGCCACTGCCCTTTAAATGCGCCACTCATTTGCTTCAAGCCACACCTTGCAGCACCCACCAAACGTACCTCCAAGTCCGTTCAAGAAGGTTGTGTGGAAACGTGTCATTCAGTACAAATCAAGCGAACTGAATGCACCTCTAGTCGGTCTGGAACTCACTCTATATCGCCGTGTTCCAGAGAATCAAAACCGTAATGTATCATATGTAAATTGGGACTGGCTGACTGATCTACAAATAATAATGAGTAGTTATTTATGATGCAAGGTTCACCTGCAATTCTACATAACCAGTATTGCAGTTCACTTCACTACAACCGCACTGTTAACAGCGGCAGATTGAAGCTTGTGATTGGTTTAGTACGGGTTTGGGACCAAGGCGATTGGATGCGCGTTTGTAAAGAAACACCCCCCATTATTTGAGTGGAGCAGACCGCTACCGCACACTGGACAGGGATGTTCGTTCTCCACTGAACAAACCCTTACAAAAAAAGATAGCTGCTGTAGAAGTGCAGTAACTGCAGTCGACTGTGGTATTTTTGACACAGTAATTGCAGAATAACTGCAGTGTACTGAAATTGAACTGCAGTAATACTGCACTGTAACTGCAAAATTACTGCAGTACAAAAACGGTTATTTTGGAAGCAGTATTTGCAGCATACTGCAATTATGCTGCACTCTAACTACAGTTATACTAATGGACTGCAGTTATACTGCACTCTGACTGCAATGTTTTTTCACAAGGAAAGTTTATGATCTCAATTGTCAAAAGAGCAGCAAGGCAACATGTAGCTCTATTTTGTACACAATTTTCAACAAATTAATTTGCTGTCACTCCTGTTGCTGTCGTAGAACGCTTCCTTTTGACAGCATATGACAATATTATAGCCGATTACTAGTGATTGAATCCACCACTTGCATGAGGCCAGATCCATAGGCTACATTATTAATAATTAGGCTATTTGAAATCTGTTAAGCCAACTCTTGTCTGCATTTTTGTAAGCTTTTATGGACAGCGGCTGTCATAAAATAAGAATAGGCTATATTGAAATGCCCCTTGCCTCAAATATCGTGTTTTGTCATTTTAGTATTGTGCACAAGCTGCTAGGCAGAAATGGTAGGCAGAAATGCAAAATATGTTGCCTATGTAGAGCAGTTTCCCAACTCCAGTCCTCAAGTACCCCCAATAGCACACATTTCTGTTGTAGCCCCAGACAAACACATCAGATTCAACTTGTCAACTAATCAAGCCCTCAATGAGTTGAATCAGGTGAGTTTGTCTGGGGCTACAACAACGTGTGCTGTTGGGTGTACTGGAGGACTGGAGTTGGGAAACACTGATGTAGATGAATATGATGGAAAGGTTATGCAAATCAGCCTCATCTCTCTGAAGATTGATATTCATTAGATTCATCTTGAATGTGGAGTAATTTGTAGAAATCAAATGTCACATGAACATATTGAAACCCCCAGTATTTGTAAACATAGATCAGGGGTGGCCAACCCCCTTGGAGAGCTACCTCCAGGCAGGATTTTCTACAGTCCTATTTTAAAAGGGAGTCTAGTTCACTCAAATTAATTACATATTTACCTGTTTATTTCTTATGGACAAGAAGAGACTGCAATTCATCATATGGTTAGCCACTGCCACCAAATGTTAATATTAGCATTTAAGAAAAAAACAATGTAATTCAATTTCTCCCAGTTTCAATTTCATGGCACTCTGACTGCAACCTCTACACTTTGTCTACACCGGCTGCATCATTTACATAATCATCGCAATCCATGCGTTGCATCAAAAATGATCACAATACCAGATTGCTAGCACATATGATGTGGTTAACTGATAAATAAAATACCTATCCAAGCACTGGAAGATCTGGCAGGCATCAGTAAAGCCTGAGGAGAGGAATTCACCCAAAGACCCTCAGCGCCTCGCACTTAAGATTATAGATGGTTCCACCTCATTAATTGGTTTGTTTTAATAAAAAAAAGTAAACAGAAATTCATTTTTTGGGGTTTAAGAATTTAATGTGCTCAGGCTGCCATTATATAACTGCAGCTAAGCTGTGTTTCATTATTCCACTATCCAGAAACATGTTGGATCATTCAACCAAGATGTTTGGTAACACAGGGGTGTTAAAATTACAAAAGAGTGATGGGTTAGGACTTTCTACTATGTTCTAGACATGATGAAAAACAATGACAAGAGCAGATATGTTTTTGCCAGATCTGTAATATTTAATGAACAAAATGTGTTATGTTTACAAATTAATCATACTTTAGAAAATTGAGCTTTGATATATTTAGTGTTCTGTGAATGTCCATAGTTGTTTTTGGAGCAGTTCTCATGAAAGCTAGAATCCTTAGTTGCTACATAAATGGACTTATAAATGAATGATATAGCTATATGCATTGATTCTTGAAGAATAACTTAAATGCCTAATGAGCTTTAGTTCAACTGTCGTACCCCATCAGAACCCCAAATAAAAGATTGTAATAATCTCATTTTTGTAAACAAACACTGTGTAACCTCAAAACAGGGTTAAAACTATAATTCTGATATCATGGATGGTCAGTCCATAGCTCTCGCTTTGAATTTGAGAGTGGTTACATTTCTTCAGGCCCATCCCTTCTACCAAAACATAGGCATTGTGACTGCTTTGTTATTGTTTGTTTCAATTAAGGATTCCAGCTTTTAGATCAATTGACATCCTTGACATCAAAGTTGCCGGTGTTGGTAAAATCTCCATAGTTTTGATCAAAAATAGCATTTATTAAAAAGTACACGCAATACAAATAAAATGTTTGCTTTACTGCAATACCAAACCCGGAGTTTTGTTTTTGAATTTCCAGCAAATTGAACTTCCTCTCTTGGAATTAGGCATTTACAAAGGTGTGAGCCCTGGTTTGCAGAAGCCATTGCCTGAATTCCCATGTCTGAAGGCAGGTCTGACAGTGGCCCTCCAAATACCTCTCCAAAGAAAATGATATTCCAACAGAAAAAAGTTATCCTCGAAGGCTGAAGTTGAGAGCATTTCATATCTCCCATTTAAGAGGCAAAGTCTGTGCTCTGGAACTGTATGGGCTAGAATTGTAGTTCTGGAACCTTGTGCCTTAGAGTTGTAGTTCTGGTGTGCTCCAGCATTCTTGTTTTATAGTCCTGGAACTGTGTTTTCTAATCTAAAGTTCTGTAGCTGGACCCCATTCAAAGTCCTCAGTCTCGTCATTGTCATCGGAGCTGTCACTGCCTCGGATCTGAGTGCGTCTCGTCTGGACAGCCTGGTGGTGAGCCAACCTATGAGGAGATAGAAGAGAAAGACACATCATTTACTGTCACTTCAGTCTTACTCAACTTGGATAGAACAATTTGGACTAGGAGTAGTTTCTCACTTTCCAGTTGCTAAGGTTGGTTTATAGACATGGATTTAGATGATTATCCAATTAAACAAATAGCGTCACACATATTAATATTATCAGATATAGGCCTACTTCACTTACACAATGAATGATGGGGAAGCTTTCCTCTCCTGAGGTTCTGCCATATTGGTCTGAAAGAAGGAACGTAGTCATGGGTCAAAATCACTGGAGACATAAGTTAACAGAGTATTTTAGCCTTTGAAAGTAAACTAAGAGCTTATGGAGGATCTGTAAGAGTTTAGTGATATGATGGACTGTGACAGTCCCATCAGTACCGGTTGGAGTTTCTTCTCTATGACTGACATTGTGACGGCTGGGGGGCTCTCTGGCAGCAGCTCGGCTGACGGGGGCTCCGGGACAAAGATTCTGGGGTCAGGGGCTATGAAGTCAGGGTGTGAGTCCGAGTGGGTGGTCGGAACAGCCGGGTCAATGGCGCTGAAGTCCGAATCTGAAAAGCTATGATAGGACGGGGTGTCATCAGTGACGACATCGTGAGGAGAGCTGTCAGATGGACGACGGGTCGACCTGGGCTCAGGCACATGCATCAGGGGTGGGACCTCTCCCAGAGGCTCGGGGGACGGGTCGGGGCTGTGGTACTCGGTGGCAGGCTCTGAGGAGCGGGCCAGAGCAGTGGGCCTGGACATCCGGGGCTGGTTGCTGGAGTCAAATGGTTCCTCCAGGTCCTCATTGTCAGTGTAGACCTCTCCGTCTGTAAACGCCTCTCCATCTGTGTCCTCTAGGTCACTGGCAGCACTCAGGTAGTCAGAGTGAGTCCGGTCCAACGCATCCAGCTCCTCCTCTCCGCCTCCCTCCAACTAAACACACAGACATGTATTTACTTTAGTCTTTATTCTGCCAGGTAATTCATTGAGAGCAAATTCCCGGTTTGACTGTGAGCTGGGATCTGTCTTACCGTGACTTCTGAGACCCAGACAGGTTTGGCCTGCTGGTGTCTGATCTTGTCTTTCAGAGTCTCATACCACACATTAGAGCTGGGCTGGAGGGCAATACGAGCTGGGAAGTATGGGAACGATGGGACATTGTTATGAATAAAACCACTACATTTTTAACAGATAAACTACTTAAGAGCAAAAACAACATGTATGTGTTTTGATAACACAGGTGTGTGTGTTAACCTGCGAACAGATGGCTGCAGTGCTTCCTCATCTTGAGGGCCTGTGCGTAGAGGCGTCTGGAGCTCTTGTTGGAGTTGGGGCACATCCTCTGCCTCATGGCCTTGACGTCCTTCCTGCTGTGTGGGTCCAGGAACAGCACCATGGGGTGGTACTGGATGTAGTTCAGACGCTCCACTGCAGTAGAAGTAATGTCCAGCAGAGGGTGCTTGTTCTGGACATAGAGCGTGAAGAAACATTAGGCATTTTTCTTCAATTTCGAGGTGCATAAATGGATGAATTCGGATATTATTTACCTTTATTTTACTAGGCAAGTCAGTTAAGAACTAATTCTTATTTTCAATGACGGCCTAGGAACAGTGGGCAGAACGACAGATTTGTACCATGTCAGCCCGGGGATTTGAACTTGCAACCTTTCGGTTACTAGTCCAACGCTCTAACCACTAGGCTACCCTGCCGCCCTGACGTTAGTGTTTCAGCAATACCCACAGAGTTTTTAATCTACGGTGCGCGACATGGTTCAATGTGCCAAAAAATCAGCACAATCTACTACCCCCGATTTGTCGCCGTCTTGGAGCTAGAGTTAACCTCTAATGCGGATACAAAAAAAGAGTAATGGAGAGCACTGTATAATACAGCCAACATAGAAAATGAAGCATTTGTGGTAAGTACATGGGAGCCGCCATCTTTATGCATGTCCGCCATTCTGGTCCTGGATTCAAACAAGCAATATAGTTGTACGTCTACATCTCACACCACAACAGGTCACATCATCCCAGTTTGTTTCATCACCTTCTCTGCAATCCTTCGGACTGTGTCCAGCTTGATGACCGTGGAAGCGGTGTCTGCTCCACTACTACGAGGAACCATCTCTGCCACCTCATATTCATCAGGCATCTCTCTGGCCAGCTTCTCCATGGCCACATCATTCAGAGGACCCAAGATGACGATTGGTCGTTTGAAATTAGCTGGAGATACACATGGGTTCAAGTACATGCGTTGATTCACAATACAAAATATTTAGTACACAAACGTGTTTAAAAGTGTTTGACTATTATGTAATATAACCTTCTCTGAGCAGAACTCTCTCATACGCTGGGAATTTGCCCTGGATAGTGAGTTGGAGCAGGTCGTCGCGGGTCCGGCGGACGTTCTTCTTGGCCCCTCTGAGCCCCCGTAGTTTCCAGAACTCTGCCCTGGGCCCTGAGACCTGGCGATCCCCTCCTCCTCCACTGGCCCTCTGAGCCTGCTCCATACTGGCCAGTGTCTCAGCCCTGGGTGAGAGACAGAATGATTGTAGAATTACTGCTTCCCTAACGACAGTATGAGGCTGCGTTTACATAATCAGCTCAATTCTGATCTTTTTTTTTCTTTTGACCAGTCAGATCACTCGTTTGCCAATAATTGGGTAAAATATCAGAATTGGGCTGACTGTGTAAATGCAGCATAACTATACAAATTGGAAATACGTTGCCATCAGATGTCATCCTTTTTTACGTATCTTTTTACGTTAGTCTTTTTACATCCAAATCCAACCAATCATATAATCAATAACTCACTCATTCTAGTCTCAACTCACCTGGCCTGGTTGGGGATGGTGCCCTTGTCCAGCTCGTGCAGGTCATTGCCCATGCGTATAGCCAGCCACTTCCCCAGCTTCCCCCTGTGCATGGTGTCCACCACCCTGAACACCTCTCCCCTGGTGAAGGCTAGGCTGTTGTGGCCCTCTGCCTCGTTGTCAAAGTGGGTCCGGATGTAGAACGAGTCTCCCAAGTTGGACTTCAGTATCTTCTTGTATACTGACAAGAGAGGAAGAATAATTTAAATCATTTGTATGTACCTTATTTGTTACTGGGTAGAGTTATTACATAGTAATTGTCAAACGGGCAAGTCCTCTGAAATCAATCACAATTCTTCCCCCCTGCACCTGCTTCAGCCACTAAGGACGTTATACTCACTGTCCATCTTGTTCTGAGTACGGATGTTCACCGGCTCCCCTCTCTTTATGTTGATCAGGAACATAGCAGCTTCCTCGCGGTTGAGATGACCAAAGTCCACTTCATTTACCTACAACAAGACCATAGCCTATAAGTGGGTGAGAGATGTGTTGCATATACTTGTACTGTAGATAGTGTAAATCAGCACTTCAGTGGTCACTAACACTTGTCCCAGAGAGCTAGTGTGCGCAGGCTTTTGCTTCAGCACGGCATAGAAAAAAACTGAATTAACTAATAAAGATCTTAATTGAATCAGATGTGTTAGTGCTGGGCAGGAACAAAAGCCTGCACACCATGTACCGGTGGTGACCGCTACAGAGTCTCACCTGCATGATCTGGTCCCCCTCCTTCATGCCTTGCTCATGGGCAGGACTGTTGGGCTGAACCCCCCCAACAAAGATTCCCACATCATTACCCCCCACCAGCCTCAGGCCTACGCTGCCCTCCTTCACAAATGACACTGTGTTCAGATCGGAGCTGTATCTGAGAGAAGATAGTAAAGATGAAAATGAGCATTGTCCAGTCATATTCAATAGACTATAGGATACCGGACAAATAAATCACTTATGGTGGTCTGCATTGTGAATGAGACAATTTTCTAAGGCTATTCTGTATGGGTATAAATAAATCAACTTACCCCAAGTTAGGTGTGGGGATGGAGTCTGGGGGTAAGGAGTAGAGGGGTTCATCTGTCTTGGCTGAAATGGAAATAACAGTTAAGACCTTCCTTCCATCCACAGAGTTACTAATAAGTTATAAAGAGGACATTGGAGAGCTGATATAAGAGTTGGTTGTTACAGTAGACTGGAGGGTTGCTCTTCACTGATGTCCCATAGCGGACAGTGCCATTGGCTTTGCGTGGAATACTACAAGAGAAGAGATACCATTCACTGACATTTCCACAATAAGTGAGTTAGAGGTCAGAGAAGGTGGAAATGTACACACACAATTGTGATCAGATTGACTTGAATAGTGACATGACTTGTCACAGAGGATGTTTCTTGGAGGTGTGCATTCCTTTTGTTTATGGTGGTTTATTAAACTGTCCGTTCTTTACCTGGTTGTCTATAGTGGTTTCTAGAAGATACTGTAAACTAGTGTTTTACCTGTGGTTGCTCTCCACATCGGTACTCCCAGACCTCTGAGGGGGTGAAGGTGCATGGTCTGACTCAGAGGAATCTGAAGAGAACAAAAACACAGAGGATGAGGATACAGACTTCCAACCCAAAGTTCCATCTTACTAGACAGTGCCCATCTTTCATAGGAGGGACACTGACCTGAGACTGGTCTGGAGGGGGTCATGTCTTGTCGAGGGGGTTCCTGTCTCACTACTGGAGCTGGAGAAGACTGCATCTCAGGCAGAGCTCTGGGAGAGAGAGGAGAGCGAGAGAGAGCAATCATACAATGCCCTTATCGTGTCAACTACTATAGAAATCCTATAGTTAAATACTAGCTAAATTGGACTGAAAGGGGTTATCAAAGTGTGACATTGAAAGTGTGACATTGACCGACTTCAAACAGTGTGTGATCTTAGCATGCAGAACTATGTATGTTAATGTGTCAATGTTGATTCGGTTCCTTGTCCAAATAGACCAACCAGTCTAGCATCCTGGATTTATTATGTTCTGAAGCAGTCAGCTATTGAAACAGTTTTTTAATCAACATGTATGTGTACCAACATCTTTAACTTGCCATTTTGCACTCAACTAAGTTTACAAATCGCAGTATTATCTTGGCCAGTTTCATCACATTCTCCTGTTAACGGGGTGGTGTGTTTGTCTGTCAGCATTACCTGTAACTGTTCTTGGATCCCCGGGAACTGGAGCCTCCACTGTCTGCAAATTCCTGTCGAGGTACGGATGCATAACTTGCCTCCGACTCTGATCCTGAGCGCCCTGGGGACATGGCCAGACACACACACATACATACAGCACCAGTAAAAAGTTTGGACACTTACTCATTCAAGGGTTTTTCTTTATTTTATTATTTTCTACATTGTAGAATAATAGTGAAGACATCAAAACTATGAAATAACACATATAGAATCATTCAAAGTAGCCACCCTTTGCCTTGATGACAGGTTTGCACACTCTTGGCATTCTCTCAACCAGCTTCATGAGGTAGTCACCTGGAATGCATTTTAATTAACAGGTGTGCCATGTTAAAAGTTAATTTGTGGAATTTCTTTCATTCTTAATGCATTTGAGCCAATCAGTTGTGTTGTGACAATGTAGGGTGGTATACAGAAGATAGCCCTATTTGGTAAAATACCAAGAACAGCTCAAATAAGCAAAGAGAAACAACAGTCCATCATTACTTTAAGTCATGAAGGTCAGTCAATAAGGAACATTTCAAGAACTTTGAAAGTTTCTTCCGAGTGCAGTCGCAAAAACCATCAAGCGCTATGAGGACCACCACAGGAAAGGAAGACCCAGAGTTACCTCTGTTTCAGAGGATAAGTTCTTTAGAGTCAACTGCACCTCAGATTGCAGCCCAAATAAATGCTTCACAGAGTTCAAGTAACAGACATCTCAACATCAACTGTTCAGAGAACACTGCATGAAATCAGGCCTTCATGGTCGAATTGCTGCAAAGAAACCACTATTAAAAGGACACCAATAAGAAGAAGAGACTTGCTTGGGCCAAGGACATCAGACAGGTGGAAATCTGTCCTTTGGTCTGATGAGTCCAAATTTGAGATTTTTGGTTGCAAACGCTGTGTCTTTGTGAGACGCAGAGTAGGTGAACGGATGATCTCTGCATGTATGGTTCCCATCAGGAAGCATGGAGAAGGAGGTGTGATGCTGCTTTGCTGGTGACACTGTGATTTATTTAGAATTCAAGGCACACTTAACAGCATTCTGCAGCGATATGCCATCCCATATGGTTTGCACTTATTGGGAATATAATTTGTTTTTCAACAAGACAACGACCCAAAACACACCTCCAGGCTGTGTAAGGACTATTTGACCAAGGAGGAGAGTGATGGAGTGCTGCATCAGATGACCTGGCCTCTACAATTACCCAACCTTTATTTTTATTTAACTAGGCAAGTCAGTTAAGAACAAATTCTTATTTACAATGACGGCCTACCCTGGCCAAACCCTAACCCGACGCTGGGCCAATTGTGCACCGCCCTATGGTACTCCCAATCACGGCCGGTTGTGATAAAGCCTGGAATCGAACCAGGGTCTGTAGTGACGCCTCCAGCACGAAGATGCAGTGCCGTAGACCGCTGCGCCACTCGAGATGGTTTGGGATGATTTGGACCGCAGAGTGAAGGAAAAGCTCCCAACAAGTGCTCAGCATGTGGGAACTCCTTCAAGACTGTTGGAAAAGCATTCCTCATGAAGCTGGTTGAGAGAATGCCAAGAGTGTGCAAAGCTGTCATCAAGGCAAAGGGTGGCTAAAATATATTTTGATTTGTTTAACACTTTTTTGGTTACTAGAGGATTCCATGTGTTATTTCATAGTTTTGATGTCTTCACTATTATTCTACAATGTAGAAAATAGGAAAAATAAAGTAAAACCCTTGAATAAATAGGTGTCCAAACTTTTGATTGGTACTGTAGGTAAACAAATCACAAACATTCCACACGAGCAATAATATAGGCATAAGTTACACATAAGTAACTGTCAATATGCACACAGCGCACCTTTAGCATGGTTGCTCATTGTGACACTGGGGGCCTTCCACTTGGGGGGCTCCACTTGGGGCTCCACAGCTACTAAAGGAGTGGCTCTGGAATAGAAGAGGGAGTTGGGAGTGAGGGAGGAACATGTGGAGAAAATAGATAATGATGAGAAGACTTAATATATTCAGCTCAGGACATCTGGGGGAGCTGTCTCACATAGCAAGACCCTACTGGCTGATCACAGTTGGTAGTTAACAATTACAAAAGATCATTGTTGCTTTAAATTGGACAATTTCATTTTACTTGTTATCCATGCCGTGGATAATAACTCTAACTCATCCATGTATAGTTCAAAATGCATTTGAGATCTTTTTCGAATTAGACCAATATAATGTTAATTCATTATCAGGCATTCTATGTTTTTTTTAATCATGCTGCGGATTGCTTTGTAAGGGCCAGATTCAGCCACATATACAGTAGAGGGATGTGCTTAGTGAAAGTCGCTTTTATTTTATTGGCAAACAAAATCTCACAGTCCTGACTGGTTGCATCACTGCCTGGTATGGCAACTGCTCGGCCTTTGACCGCAAGGCACTACAGAGGGTAGTGCATACGGCCCAGTACCAGGCGGTGTCAGAGGAAGGCCCTAAAAACCCTGGCCACCCTAGTCATAGACTGTTCTTTCTGCTACCGCACAGCAAGCGGTACCGGAGCACCAAGTCTAGGTCCAAAAGGCTTCTAAACTGCTTCTGCCTCCAAACCATAAGACTCCTTCATTAAATAGTACCCGCAAAACACCAGTCTCAACATCAACAGTGAGGAGGCGACTCCGGGATGCTGTCCTTCTAGGCAGAGTTGCAAAGAAAAAGCCCCATCTCAGACTGACCAATAAAAAGAAAAGATCAAGATGGGCAAAAGAACACAGACACTGGACAGAGAAACTCTGCCTAGAAGGCCAGCATCCCAGAGTCGCCTCTTCACTGTTGACATTGAGACTGGTGTTTTGCGGGTACTATTTAATGAAGCTGCCAGTTGAGGACTTGTGAGCCGTCTGTTTCTCAAACTAGACACTCTAATGTACTTGTCCTCTTGCCCAGTTGTGCACCGGGGCCTCCCACTCCTCTATTCTGGTTAGAGCCAGTTTGCACTGTTCTGTCAAGGGAGTAGTACACAGCGTTGTACGAGCTCTTCAGTTTCTTTGCAATTTCTCACATGGAATAGCCTTAATTTCTCAGAACAAGAATAGACTGACGAGTTTCAGAAGAAAGTTATTTGTTTCTGGCCAGTTTGAGCTTGTAATCAAACCCACAAATGCTGATGCTCCAGATACTCAACTAGTCTAAAGAAGGCCAGTTTTATTGCTTCTTTAAAATCAGCACAACAGTTTTCAGCTGTGCTAACATAATTTCAAAAGGTTTTTCTAATTATCAATTAGCCTTATAAACTTGGATTAGCTAACACAACGTGCCAATGGAACACAGGAGTGATGGTTGCTGATAATGGGCCTCTGTACGCCTATGTAGATATTCCATAAAAAATTCCATATAAAAATCTGCCGTTTTTAGCTACAATAGTAATTTACAACATAAAAAATGTCTACACTGTATTTCTGATCAATTTTATGTTATTTTAATGGACCAAAAATGAGCTTTTCTTTCAAAAACAAGGACATTTCTAAGTTACCCCAAACTTTTGAATGGTAGTGTACACATTACCTCAATTACCTCGACTAACCGGTGCCCCCGCACATTGACTCTGTACCGCTACCCCCTGTATATAGCCTAGTTATTTTTATATTTTGACGTATTAATTTTTTACTTAACACGTATTTTTCTTAAAACTGCGTTGTTGGTTAAGGGCTTGTAAGTAAGCACTTCACAGTAAGGTCTACACCTGTTGTATTTGGCGCATGTGACAAATAAAATTGGATTTGATTTGAGTTAGCACAAGTTAGGGGTTAGGCCTCATCTGTACCTGTATCTGCTCCGGGAGTCCTGCTTGTGGGTGGTGCCCTGTCTCTGGGGGGGCCCGGAGCTGCCGTCCGACTCAGTCTCAGAGTCTGGGGAGAGAGCAGGGGTAATGCTCCAATTATGTGGCCCTTTCTACCTCCTTTGAATGTACTTATAATGTTCCGTCAAGGTGTTCCTGTTGTGGAAGTTGAGGCAAGGGGTGTAGTGTTACTGACCTGGAGGTGGGGCTTTGACAGGAGAGGAGACCCGTCGGGGGGGGTCCTGACGAATGGAGATGGGGGAGGCGCTCAGTGTCCCAGGGTGGGGCAGGTCAGGGAGCACTCTGTATCTGGAGTGGTCCTCTGAGACTCTGGAACTCTCTCCTCTTCTGGGGGGTGGCGAGGCACTGCGGTCCGAGTCAGACTCTGACACCACTGCACAGAGAGAAACAGGGAAGGAGAGAGAGAGAACATGTTATCATCATTATCATGTTCCACTCATCGAGAATGTGTCATTTGATGAGATTTCCCTATAGCCTGTTGTGCGTTTACCTTTACGAGTTCGCAAGGCGGAGGAGGGACGGGAAGGACGTGGAGCGGCCCAGTCGAGGACGGCAGGTGAGGCTTTGGGGTTGGGGAGCATGGACACCCCTGAAAGAGTTCTACAGCAAGAAAAAAAACACACCTCAACGAAACACACAAACACAGATCTCAAAATATCAAAACAGTGTCTGGATTGAGGTTGAACCCACCTGTATTTGTCTGCTATGTCTGGACTGTCCTTCCTGACAAGAGGGGGTGAGGCACTGCGGTCAGACTCGGACTCTGAAGGGGCTGGAGAAAAACAACACATCGTTCAGGTCAAGCGCGACAGGGTACAGATTACACACGAGTGGGATGGGCCAATGTTTATGAAGGAGTTGAGAGACCCTCGTCTCTGGACTGACCTCGGCGAGAGGGGTAGGCTTTAGCAGCAGGCCGGGACAGTTTCGAAAGAACCGGGGACTGGTCACGAGACTTAGCTACTCGTGGAGGTTGCTCAGCTCTTCTGCTCCAGAACAGAGAGAGAAAGCCTCGTCATACGTACAGTTGAAGTCGGAAGTTTACATACATTTAAACTCAGTTTCACAATTCCTGACATTTAATCTTAGTAAAAATTCCCTGTCTTAGGTCAGTTAGGATCACCACTTTATTTTAAGAATGTAAAATGTCAGAATAATAGTAGAGAGAATCATTTATATCAGCTTTTATTTTTCATCACATTCCCAGTGGGTCAGAAGTTTACATACACTCAATTATTATTTGGTAGCATTGCCTTTAAATTGTTTAACTTGGGTCAAACATTTCAAGCTTCCCATAATAAGTTGGGTGAATTTTGGTCCATTCCTCCTGACAGAGCTGGTGTAACTGAGTCAGGTTTGTAGGCCTCCTTGCACGCACACGCCTTTTCAGTTCTGCCCACACATTTTCTATATGATTGAGGTCAGGGATTTGTGATGGCCACTCCAATACCTTGACTTTGTTGTCCTTAAGCCATTTTGCCACAACTTTGGAAGTATGCTTTGGGTCATTGTCAATTTGGAAGACCCATTTGCAACCAAGCTTTAACTTCCTGATTGATGTCTTGAGATGTTGCTTCAATATATCCACATAATTGTCCTTCCTCATGATGCCATCTATATTGTGAAGTGCACCAGTCCCTCTTGCAGCAAAGCACCCCCACAACATGATGCTGCCACTCCTGTGCTTCACGGTTGGGATGGTGTTCTTCGGCTTGCAAGCCTCCCCCTTTTTCCTCCAAACATTACAATGGTCATTATGGCCAAACCGTTCTATTTTTGTTTCATCAGACCAGAGGACATTTCTCCAAAAAGTACAATCTTTGTCCCCATGTGCAGTTGTAAACCATAGTCTGGCTTTGTTATGGCGGTTATGGAGCAGTGGCTTCTTCCTAGCTGAGCGGCCTTTCAGGTTATGTCGATATATGACACGTTTTACTGTGGATGTAGATACTTTTGTACCTGTTTCCTCCAGCATCTTCACAAGGTCCTTTGCTGTTGTTCTGGGATTGATTTGCACTTTTCGCACCAAAGTACGTTCATCTCTAGGAGACAGAATGCGTCTCCTTCCTGAGCGGTTTGACAGCTGCGTGGTCCCATGGTGTTTATACTTGCGTACAATTGTTTGTACAGATGAACGTGGTACCTTCAGGCTTTTGGAAATTGCTCTCAAGGATGAACCAGACTTGTGGAGGTCTACAATTATTTTTTGGAGGTCTTGGCTGATTTCTTTTGATTTTCCCACAATGTCAAGCAAAGAGGCTTGAGTAAAACGAGTTTTAATGACTCCAACTTAAGTGTATGTAAACTTCCGACTTCAACTGTAGGTAAAAAGGAGACTTGTCACTTAAGGAAATGTTGGATCAAGTGCAGACATCTCAATAAGAAGATACTAGAAGTAGATCAGAATAGGTGAAATAAACATGCTTCAGGTGAGGTTACCTGCGTGTGCGTCGTTCTCTAGTGGCGGAGCGTGACACTCTGTTTCTAGGAGTGGGGATGTCTGTATCCAGGTCTGAAATGTCTGAGGAGATCAGGGGAAAGCCATTAAAACACTGGGGAATCACCTACTGGAGCAGCTAAACCAACTTTTACTTTGCTTTTCAGGAGCTGCTTCAGACACTACATTCATATCTCTCATCTACTACTTTCCTCCTTTCCCCTCTTGCCTTCCTTTCTTTCCACCCTCCTCCTTCCACCCTGAGGTGCTGATGATACCTTCTCTCACTCATACACTACTGTCACTATTGTCTTTCCCCCTCACTCTCTCACCCTCCAGTTCAGAGCTGCTGTTGCCACGGCGGTCCTCCTCGCTGTTGGGGGTGCTGTCATCCACCTCGGGGATGCTGACCAGGAACTTGCGGTCATCTCTCAGGACCATCATGGTCAGCTTGCCCCTGGACTTCTCCACCAGGTGCTTGGTCTCAAGCAGGGACAGGTTCTCTGTTGTCATCCCATTGATCTGTACAGGAAGTAGAAAAACCTCAGTTCACAGAATGCGGAAATGGTCCTTTGGCTTCATACAATGACATTGACGAAAACAGACATAATTAAAACACCAGGAACATTTGTCATCAAAAGCATTCTGGTTTATGGCCCCAGTATAGAATCATATCTATGTACAAAGCAAAGATGCAATGTTCTGTGATTAAATATCATATAGACCTTGAGAATGAGGTCTCCCTCCTGCAGAGTGCCCTCCTTGGCAGCCAGACCGGTCTCAGTCATGTGTTTGATGAAGATTTGGCTTCCCAACTTCAGTCCATACTCTGGAACAGGATGTGAAAGGCAACATGAAATCGTTGTAACGGAGGCCTTGAATTCACTTGTCTATACAATCACGCCCGATCTGTGATTACGATTTGAAACCTTTTGCTACGGCGTGGCCTAATGAACACAACCCAGATGCTATTCCTCCTTACCATCTGTGAGTTTCTTCTTCAAAAGTGTGGTTTTGATTGGCTTGTCTGGGAAGTCCTGGTGTGGCAGCCGTTTGTACCCCGACATGAGTGGCAGGGTGTGAGCGGTCCCGTTGCGATCGGGGGTAGTGCTACGGGCGCCGTAGTGGTCAGCGTTGCGGGCCTGGTCGGAGCCATCAGAGTAGCGTCGGATCCTCCGTGGGGGGTCCTGATCCAGCAGGTTGGAGTGGGAGGTGGCACGCGACGGTCTGGTGCTGGCTGGGAGCTGGACCTTACGAGGACGCTTCACTGTCTGAGAGAGAGAGAGAGCGCGACAGTTGAAACATGTATTACCTTTATTTTGTCTGGTAAGTGTACTGAAATGATGTTCTCACAGCAATAACCTGGGGTTGGAGTTGCTCACAATTCACATAGAGATGGAAGAACCAACCCTGCTTAACAGTACAGTACATAAGGCTACTCACAATGTTGGCTGTTTTGCCACATGACTTGAGGTTCTGGATGGTGAAGGTAGAGTAGACATTCTCCATGGACACTCCATTGACCATGACGATCTGATCTCTGACGCTGTTGGAGAGGAACGAGAGGTAAAACAAGGTAATCGAGCACTCCTGAGGATCAAAGACATGCAATTTTAAGTTTGGTTGTGTGTGTGAGTTTACTGTATACACCCTCAAGTAAAACCCTTAGAGGCATGTGCCTGTATGCCTGAAGGGTATAGCTGTAGGGTGTAGGCGACTTACAACAGCCGTCCCATAGCGGGTCCGTTCCGCACCACATCTGAAACTATCACAGCTGTGTCCCCTGAGTCTGGGTTCGGCTTGTCTCTGCCCCCTGATATCGCAAAGCCAAACCCCATCTTGGAATCCTGCCATAGCAAGAGAAGGAGGGTGATAAGCGAGAAAGAAAATAATGAGAGAAAGAGCAGGTGAGAGAGATGGAGAAAGCAGGGAGAGCGAGTGATGGAAAAAGCAAGAGGGTGATAAAGAACAAGGGACGTAGGAAAGAGATAGGGAGAGCACATTCCATCAGCACTGAAGTGTGTCACCTGACCTGTACCAAGTGTTACAGGGAGCAGTAGGGCGTGCCTTTGTTACTCAAAGTTTCTGCAGTTAGCCACTGAAATGGATCGTTTTGAAGTCCATTCCAATTGAAGTGGTTCAGTATTTCTATCGGTACACCTTGAGTATGTCAAGTACTGTCTGTAACTCTGTTGTGTATTAGGTTCACAGTATATCATCAAATGATGACTGACAAAACAACAAGAGACACTTACTTTGCTTAGTGTTATAGTATGCTGCTCCCATATCATTAATTCTTCCATCTCTGGTTTCTGAAAAACAACATCAAACCTATTACAACATGTAAAACCAATTGCAAAGCACAGACATTCTCCATTTACCATCGACAAACCATAACATGAATAAACCCGAGCAACTTATTCACAACAGAAGCAGCAGTTGTTTCATGTCCTTACATTAACAGTTGCCAAGCCCTACTGTGTTGTTTGTGAGACTGAGGAGGAGTCAAAATGAGCCAACTGCAGCGTGCTCTCACCTGTCTCATTCCATTCCTCTGACAGGTATGGGGGAAGGGCTGGCCGCCCTTGCTGTGACATACGACACCAGGGCATTGTTCAATGGGGTGCAACGTTATAGAACGCTGCAGGTAGAAACTCAATGTATAGAGCTGACTAGATTACTTATTCTCCATGGCTCTCTAGTCATATGGAAGAGAGAATTATGTCCGTGCTACACAATGAATTTCTATCTGCAATGTTTTTCGTGCCTCATCCAATTGAACACGCCTCCGGATACAAAACAGAGGACAGTCACGAACCGACGACAGTGCCACACTAACATACATCTTATTTCAAAACGAAACAACATTGCAGGTCATATCTCTGATATTATAAACTGGGTGGTTTGAGCCCTGAATGCGAATTGGCTGACAGCAGTGGTATATCAGACCGTATACCATGGGTATGACAAAACATTTATTTTTACTCCTCTAATTACGTTGGTAACCAGTTTATAAATAGCAATAAGGCACATCGGGGGGTTTGTGGTATATAGCCAATATACCACGGCTAAGGGCTTTATCCAGGCACTCTGCGTTGCGCATAAGAACAACCCTTAGCCGTGGTATATTGGGCATATACCACACCCCCTTGGGCCTTATTGCTTAAGTATCTTACTTCTACTATAGTACTAATTGCCTAAACTGGTCCAGCAAGATGGACTACCCTAAAGGACAAGAGAAGTATTGTAGAGATGTGTGTGTGTGTGTGTGGCAAGGTTTCACACACACACACACACACACACACACACACACACACACACACACGATAGTTTATTCAAATGAATGTATTGGGACAAAGTAGGTTGTAATGTACACTACAGCAGAATACACATTTACAGCATCGGAAATTAAATCAAACCAGAAGACGACTTTTACAATCAGAAATTCTTTGTATGCTTGACCATCTGTCTGACTCAAAAATATACCTACTAGAAATATATTGTGCATGTTCCTACTACTCTACATTGTGTAATTAAATCTAACAGGCATTGTTGCATTGAGATGAGTGTTAGTTGTCTGTGGGAAATTCCACAGTAACGGAATTACGTCGAGACAGATTTTTCACTTTAAAATGTATGCCAAACAAAATTCATTGATTTCAAAGTCTAACAAACCATACAACTCTATGCACAATGACTACTTTGAACAATATACACAGTAAATCCATTACAAAAACATTTACTGGAAATATTGTGCAGATGCAAAGTTTGGTAAAATAATTGTGTAAAAATCTCTCCATTTTATTCTGTTACCAAAGAACTATCTGCATAGTTCTTCCTGTAAATGGGCTTTTGTAAAATTGTCTGAGGATATTGTTGAACATAGTCCTTGTGCATAGAGTTTTATAGTTTGTTAAACTTTTAAATCAATAGTTTTTGTTAGGTATACATTTTAAAGTGAAAAATCTGAGTCTCAGCATAATTCCGTTACCATGGAATTGCCCTTGTGTTAACTGTCCTACAGGGTCAGGACAAACATACAGGTCAGTGAAAGGTCAACAAGGTGAGACAGACCGGGTCAGGTAGCCACTGAGGAGGACAGGCATCCTCAATAAATCACTAGCATTTTACCAAATGGTGGAGTAGCAGGTGGAATACCTGCTATAGGTGGAATGTTATTGATCAAAAAGACTTGGGCTAAAGGTTAACCTAGTACAATTTCTTACAACAGTCTAATTAACATTAGACTGAAGGACTAGATATCAGCAGTCTCACAGCTCTTCAACAGTTTGATCATCCCATGATAAGCAAGGACTCCATCTTAGAAGCTCCTGGTCAAGAGGAGCTGAAATTACGTTGGTTTATCTCTAAAAATTACACGAGAGCAACATAGTTTTAATCATGGGTCAAGTCTATTATTGTAATAGAATTAAATGAATAAAGAGGATATAGTTGACATGCATCCTCCGGTGGACACCTTTCATCTGCTTTGAGAGGTTGAGGGGCCGACTGCCAGTATGCAAATATCATTGATGCTATCATTCTACAGTCTAATCAGGGACACTATTCCTGAAAACGTCTGTCTCCATGACTACAACATTAACAAAGAAGGGTAGTGAACAAGCATTCATGAGTGTATTTTGCTTGGGATTCTGACAATCAACAATCTTGGCTTTGGTTGCTGAAACTCACTTGTGCCCAAAATAATACGAATAGGTTACATGATGCAGCCATTATCAAGAAATCTACACAGAATTGCCCAAATTTCTGCATAATCCCAGTTGACAATTACTACGGTATATGTATACTTCAACAGCCAAAAATGTCAACAGCACAGGAAAACACTGTAACAGAATTGGCAAGGGCAGCCCCAGTTAATGTGTGCTGGCCTTGGCCCCAACATGAGGAATAAACCAAGCCTTTCCCTGACCACCAAGTGTATTCATCCCCCACCTGGCTATTCCAGGGGAGATGCTCCATGTTAGAAATAACCTTTACTTACTGACCCTCAGCGGGGCTGACAACAACCGGATGCCTCCGGTTTTCAGGGGAAAAGGAAAGAGAGCCTATGATGTCACTTCTGCTTTTGGACGTCACAAGGCGACACTCCATCTTAACATTTACTTAACTGGTTGAGCAGTGCAGAAGAGAACCTCCCCAAACATGTTTTTTTCCTCGCCAGGACCAGGAAGAGGCGTTTAATTTACACCTGCTACATTAGGTTCTTACCTACTAGGCTGCATGATATTAAGGGAGGCTAGCCAGCCATAACAAGGCTAACTCGTTCAGACATAGGAAGTAGATGAGCTTGGAGAGTGAACGTAAAAACACAGTAAAGCCTACATGACAAGGCCAAAAGGCCACACTTTCATAAAAAGGAAGCAACAAAATCCTCAGGTACTTTCCTGCCTTTCATAAAGACCATAAAAGCTGTTTGTCCTTTTTACTCACCACTTCTTCTCTGAACCTCACTTCCATTCCCCACTGGGAGTTGAGCCTAGCAACACACACCTGTGGCTTCCTCACATCACCTCTACTCAAAAACACCCTGTTTTTATTCCATGTCATAATCCATGTTGGGGGCCAAGAAATAAAAGACCCTGTGCTTCAAATCAAATAAATGTGGATGATCAATAAGGGTCCTGAGCACTATAGCTTTGTGGGTGAAAAACACCTAGCAGAAACAAATCCCACCTGGATCAATGAGAGGCTCCTCCCCTTCCAGCACTTTCTATTGCCCCTTTGTTGCCAGGGATTTAAGGCGGAACCAATTTTGCCAGTGTGAAACCCTATATAGTGCCACGTGGAAAAGATGAAACACCTTAATTAAAAAGGTTTAGATGGAAAATATTACAGTATGTGAGTCCCTGTAGTCCAGTCATCAGATAAACAGTTGTATGAGAAACTTAAACAAGACTTGAGAAATAACATACTCATTTTAACACATGATCTTATTACTAAGGGGGAGTTACAGCCAGGAAACTCACATTGTTTGATCATAACGGTACATAAGCCTTTAAGCACTTCCCTAACCTAATGGTTAGCTTAAATGGTGGTGACATGGATGGTACACAAGACTAAAACCAATCCAAAATGGATAAACTGATTACATTTTTACACCACACTATAAAATTAGATTCAGCAATTTCCCAGAGGACTTAATTTTCAGATACAAGATACAAGGGAACCCCCGGCGTGAGAGACACCACTTACCGGTGGTGTCACCGAATAACTGACGAGTTTCAGCGCCTGTTTCAGATTCATGACAAAACAGTAACGTCCTGTTCGGTTTCAACAACAACCGGCTGACAGAATATGACAGTCACCTCTGGTCCGTCCTGCTGACACACTGGAGCTGTACTAAGCACATGGTTGTCTGTCCCTGTGAGCTTTACACTTTATCTAAGCAAGCCACCGTCTCTGATAGTCCCCATACTGTCCAGGTGACACAGAAGAGACAGAGGTACTCTCCAAATGACACCTAGCCTCTTCAGTTTGCAAAAGCTATTTCATAATCATATATCCGATGTTGCTGATATAGGCCTATGCACTGAGAGGAAGGATATTCCCATTCTGGCGTGAGCTCAGTCAGGTACTACTTTCCCATGGAAGCCCAGGTTATGGGACTGGATTAGTCATGCCTGGCACTATGGTTACCAGAGGGTATGAGTACACTGGGCTGTTAATAATTAAAAGAGTATTTACTTCACCAAAGGCCCTAGCAAAGGTCTCTTTATATAGACCACTGTCACTGTGCTTTGTGATGAGGAAGTAGGAGAGTTAAGATTGTATCTCTACATGATACATATTTATGCATGTTATTTATTTCTATCCATCTCCCCTATTTGGTTGGGGAGGAGGAGGGAGGGGTTAAATAGAGATTTGTCATTTGAAGTCCTTCAGAGGTCAATTGCAGGACCAAGGGGGCATTCTCTATTGTGAGACTTGGGTAGTAATAAGGAAGTAGGATCAGAACAGCTGCATAGCTTCATTGTTTTTACTCCACTTACTTTAACTACTGGCCTTTGGACAGTCACAACACAGACCCTAACTGAATCATGAATTATTAATAGACCTGAGGAAAATAGAGGTAGAGTTAAAAAAAAAAAAAAACACTTGAGTAGTATTCCTAGAGGCCTGTAAAAAAAAAAAAGCAAACACCTCTTAAGAATAGGCGTTCCTACAGCAGGTAAAAAAAAAAAAAGAAATTAAAAAAATCACTCACACACACTTCAGTCAGTAGGCCCCAGCTGCACTAGGTTAGCACGCAGGGGCAAATACGTGTCATGTTCCTAGCAGAGCAAATATTGCACTTCTCAAGTTTACATAAACCTAACAATCTACGGTTGCTCTACTACTGGGAAGCTTGCTTTCAGTGCAAGTGAGGGTTGCTGAGCTATGGCTAATGTTTTACTACATTAGGCCTAGTTCCACCACAATGTATAGTCGGAAATCTTCACAGTACACTGCCCAAGCATGCCAAGAATCTTCAGATATTTTGGAATGTAAAAGAAAGCAAACACTAATTGAGACCCATTTATGAAGACTCAATGTCTGTTTACATTGCTCTTAAAACCACCTCAGATGAGCTGTTTGGTCAACACAACACAAAATTAACAAAATCCCTAGCAGAAGTGAAAAACAGAAGTAAAAGAGGATGCTATGTAGTCAGTGCTGATTTTAGCATGTAAATCCTGGTGGGGCAAACAAACAAAAAATGTGGGATGCATGCCAGCAAAGCCACTACACAACACTAAACGATACATTAATTGAACTATAACGGTGACAAACGGTGCCCACAAACTGTTAGGGCCTACATAAAGCTAATCTTACCACTGCTACACCTGGCTATCAGCAGAGCTTTGTCTGGCAGCGAAACAGTTCATTCAGCCTCATTTACTGCCTTTTAAAAAAACATAGCTGACATGGCTGACTTAAACAAATGTGGTTTCTAATGACAATTGAGATGTACAAATTATGGCATAAGCGGAAGACAAGCGGATAAGAGGCAATCCGTAATTTCGATAATGAGCGAGCTAGGACAGACGTAGTCAATGTAACTATTTGTTTAGTACTTTTGAAATGTACAGCGACAGAATTCAGAACATGGGCCATTCTTACAGCGTTGTCCCTGTACACCAAGTCAGAACCAGAGGATAAATAAAGGGGGCATATAAGCAGACAATGACAGCTCTTACAAAATTCTATAATTTCTCTAAAACAGGTTATAGGCTACATGTGCACCACCAAGTCAGAACAGTAAGTGAAATTAAAAGGGGTAAATAGACCAAATTATTCGGGTGAGGCACATGGGCTACTAACAGCTTACAACACAATATACACTTATGTATACTGTAGCCAAGAAAGTAATACTATCTCCCTGGCATATTACATAATTTATGCAGCAGCATACAATAAATGTTTGGACTCACCTTGTTGTGCTGTGCTCACTTGAACAGGAAGGTGGAGCGGCGGTCCTTCGTGGGCAAATTTTGTCATCAAAGACTGCCATTCTCTGGATTTATGGTGCTTTCAAGACAACTGGGAACTCGGAAAAGAAAGTTGAATCATGATGACGTCATCGATCTTCAGGTCGTAGCTCTAGAAAGAGGCCGGATTTACAATTCTGAGTTGGCTGACCGTTCAAAACGTATTTCCCCAGTTGCTGCTTGTTTTTACCGGAATCCCCACTTAACTTGACTTCAGTGAGTTCAAGACTTCGCAGTTCCGAGTTAACAGTTGTTTTGAACGCGGCACAAATCATGCTTCATAAACTTGGAAAATAGTTCCTTAATCCCAGATTTGGGACCACACAGCCAGTCACTGATTCCTTCCAAACCATTCATTGTTGAATTTGCAATTTCTAACTTGTTGTGTAATGTTTATGTCCAATGAGCACCGATTTGTTTTTATATATATATATATATATATATCTCTCTTTCTCTTCATATGAAAAGGATTAAAAAGTATTTGGCAGTAGATTGTCGACTTGATTCACAACGATGACTGCTAGCTAAGATTTTGAAAGTATGATGTTGACATGATCAGTCCAATCAAAGTTACTGTACGTGATTTATCGTAATTTTATCTGTGGCCAATGACATTGAGCCTTCTTGGAGGGGCACACTAATGTAACTCCATATTGAAATTCCATATTTTCTGCTGGCTTGCCCCACCACCACAGAAAGCACTGAGCTAGGCTGAAACACCTGCATTTTGGAGCTGCCTTACTCAAGAAAACAAAAAGGAGACCATGTTTGTATGCGGCTTTATTAACACACACACACACACACACACACACACACAGTTGAAGTCGTAAGTTTACATACACCTTAGCCAAATACATTTAAACTCAGTATTTCACAATTCCTGACATTTAATCAGAGTAACAATTCCCTTAGGTCAGTTAGGATCACCACTTTATTTTAGGAATGTGAAATGTCAAAATAATAGTAGAGAGAATTATTTATTTCAGCTTTTTTTCCTTTCATCACATTCCCAGTGGGTCAGAAGTTTACATACACTCAATTAGTATTTGGTAGCATTGCCTTTAAATTGTTTAACTTGGGTCAAACGTTTCAGGTAGCCTTCCACAAGCTTCCCATAATAAGTTGGGTAAATTTTGGCCCATTCCTCCTGACAAAGCTGGTGTAACTGAGTCAGGTTTGTAGGCCTCCTTGCTCACACCTGCTTTAAGTTCTGCCCACACATTTTCTATAGGATTGAGGTCAGGGCTTTGTGATGGCCACTTCAATACCTTGACTTTGTTGTCCTTAAGCCATTTTACCACAACTTTGGAAGTATGCTTGAGTTCATTGTCCATTTGGAAGACCCATTTGCGACCAAGCTTTAACTTCCTGACTGATGTCTTGAGATGTTGCTTCAATATATCCACAATTTTCCATCCTCATGATGACATTTATTTTGTGAAGTGCACCAGTCCCTCCTGCAGCAAAGCACCCCCACAACACGATGCTGCCACCCCCGTGCTTCACGGTTGGGATGGTGTTCTTCGACTTGCAAGCCTCCCCCTTTTTCCTCCAAACATAACGATGGTCATTATGGCCAAACAGTTCTATTTTTGTTTCATCAGACCAGAGAACATTTCTCCATAAAGTACGATCTTTGTCCCCATGTGCAGTTGCAAACCGTATTCTGGCTTTTCTTATGGCGGTTTTGGAGCAGTGGCTTCTTTCCTTGCTGAGCGGCCTTTTAGGTTGTCGATATAGGACTCATTTTACTGTGGATATATATACTTTTGTACTTGTTTCCACCAGCATCTTCACAAGGTCCTTTGCTGTTGTTCTGGGATTGATTTGCACTTTTCACACCAAAGTACGTTCATCTCTAGGAGACAGAACGAGTCTCCTTCCTGAGCGGTATGACGGCTGCGTGGTCCCATGGTGTTTATACTTGCGTACTATTGTTTGTACAGATGAACGTGGTACCTTCAGGCATTTGGAAAATGCTCCCAAGGATGAACCAGACTTGTGGAGGTCTCCGATTTTTTTTCTGAGGTCTTGGCTGATTTTGTTTGATTTTCCCATGATGTCAAGAAAAGAGGCACTGAACGTGAAGGTAGGCCTTAAAATACATCCACGGCAGTGTAGCCTAGTGGTTAGAGTGTTGGACTAGTAACCGAAAGGCTGCAAATTCAAATCTCCGAGCTGACAAGGTACAAACCTGTCATTCTGCCCCTGAACAGGCAGTTAACCCACTGTTCCTAGGCTGTCATTGAAAATAAGAATTTGTTCTTAACTGACTTGCCTAGTAAAATAAAGGTTAAAAAAAAATGTAAATTAACCTATCAGAAGCTTCTAAAGCCATGACATCATTTTCTGGAATTGTCCAAGCTGTTTAGAGGCACAGTCAACTTAGTGTAAATGTAAAGTAATGTAAACTTCTGACCCACTGGAATTGTGATACAGTGAATTATAAGTGAAATAATCTGTCTGTAAACAATTGTTAGAAAAATGACTTGTGTCATGCACAAAGTAGATGTTCCAACCGACTTGCCAAAACTATCGTTTGTTAACAAGAAATTGGCGGAGTGGTTGAAAAACGGGTTTTAATGACTCCAACCTAAGTGTACGTAAACTTCCGACTTCAACTGTATATGTATATATATTTTACATTGTTTGAAAATGGATGTGACACGTATTAATGCCAAAATAACATGCAAAACAGGCAAGCCCAAAAATGTAAATGGTGGTTTGCAGAGCCAGAAGCAACATTGTAATTACAGTGGGCCCACAGTCTCAGTTGAAATAGTCAGAAGAGTGTTTACGTAGGCTACCACTGACAATTACATTGTTTGCAGAATATATACACTACATGACCAAAAGTATGTGGACACCTGCTCGTCTAACATCTCATTCCAAAATCATGGGCATTAATATGGAGTTGTTCCCCTCATTGCTGCTATAACAACCTCCACTCTGCTGGGAGGCTTTCCACTAGATGTTTGAACATTGCTGCGGGAACTTTCTTCCATTCAGCCACAAGAGCATTAGTGAGGTTGGGAATGGATGTTGGGCGATTAGGCCTGGCTCGCAGTCAGCGTTCCAATTCATCCCAAAGGTGTTCGATGGGGTTGAGGTCAGGGCTCTGTGCAAACCAGTCAAGTTCTTCCACACAGATCTCAACAAACCATTTCTGTAATGCCCTTCCCCAAACTGCTGCCCCAAAGTTGGAAGCACCTGTGCATTGTCAAGAATGTCATTGTACGTTGTAGCGTTAAGATTTCCCTTCACTGGAACTAAGTGGCCTGTGTGAGGCTGCTCAGTCCTGGAAACCCATTTCATAAAACTCCCTACAAACATTTATTGTGCTGACGTTGCTTCCAGAGGCAGTTTAGAACTCGGTAGTAAGTGTTGCAACCGAGGACAGACAATTTTTAGCTTCAGCGGTCCTGTTCTGTGAGTTTGTGTGGCCTATTACTTCGTGGCTAAGCCGTTGTTGCTCCTAGACATTTCCACTTCACAATAACAGCACTTACAGCTGACCGGGGCAGCTCTAGCATGGTAGAAATTTGACGAACTGACTTGTTGGAAAGGTGGCATCCTATGATGGTGCTACGTTGAAAGTCTCAGAGCTCTTTCTATAAGGCCATTCTACTGCCAATGGTTGTCTATGCAGATTAAAATCAAGCACAGCTCCATGCATACACCTGTCAGCCACAGGTGTGGCTGAAATAGCAGAATCCACTAATTCGAAGGGGTGTCCACATACTTCTGTATATATAGTGTACATTGTACAACCATTCACAACACACTTTACAACTACAATAGGCCTATAATCTTAGGGAATGTGATTAATTACCATGGGCCTTAAACCTTAGATGAACAGCTTTAAAGAGCTGAGGATTACTGACCACTTACATTGTTTACATACGCTGGTCATTTAATCTAACATTTATTGTTAACTCAATAATATGCTCATTGCTGTTAATGTGTGTGCATCCTGTGACATTAGCTTCAGTTACACCATGACTGGATAGCTTAAATGAGACAATTCCTGAGGAAGTCAATTGGCCAAAAAGCAACCTTGGATTTAGGTGAAACTAGTAGATTAGAGAATAGATTTATAATGCCAGCTTTGAACAAATAAACAGATAAGAGAAGACACAGCCATTTGGGAATGCAGTGTCGAAACTGTGGTGAAACTCCTCGGCAGGCAGAAACCTGCATGTGTGGCAGAACCAGTAGGGTAGGGTGAGGAGGCGGGCGAGGGGAGAGGGACATTCAGCTGACAGCCTGGCCTCCCTCTCTCAAACACAGACCAGCTACCTCTCAACCCGGTCACCCCAAAGTAAAGACAGGACCCCCTATACCGTTATCATTAAAGAGGCTGACCCACAAGAGTTATCAACTGAACAGATCTACACCCCATTTGACTGTACAGCAGTGTACACCATTCACTAGTGGAATGAGGCCTTCTAGCAAGCAATTTTCTTAAGCAAGTGTTATGAGAGTTATTGTATTGATTACTTTGACAGCCAGAGACAGCAAATAACCAAATAATTGCAGAGCAGTTAGATACAATGTCATTGTCATCTCTAATTGCCCTACATCTGTTTATACAACTTACTCAGTGGGACCTTCTAATAATTGCTTAACGAAACATAGATACTATTGTCCTGACATTTCCCTAGCAAAAACTCCCAACAGTACAATGTTCAGGATACATTTCAGTAATGGTTTGTGGCCTAAAATGTTATCATGCTGCTATGAGTGTCATATGTAGTGGTGGAAAAAGTACCCAATTCTCATATTTGAGTAAAAGTAAAGATACCTTAATAGAAAATGACTCAAGTAAAAGGCACCTAGTAAAATACCACTAGAGTTAAAGTCTTTGGTTTTATATATACTATGAAAGTATGATAAGTATGAAAAGTAAATGTAATTGCAAAAATATACTTGCAAAAAGTATAAATCATTTCACATTCCAAACGGCACAATTTTCTTATTTTAATTAATGGAGGGGCATACTCTAAGACTCGGACATCATTTACAAAGTATTTGTGCTCTCTTGATAAGTGCGTGAATTTGACTATTTTCCTGTCCTGCAAAGCATTCGAAATGAATGGAGTACTTTAGGGTGTCAGGGGAAATGTACATTGTTTTTCTTTAGGGATGTGGTGGAGTAAAAGTTGTCAAAAATATAAATAGTAAAGTACAGATACCCCAAAAACGAATTAAGTAGGTAGTACTTTAAGTGTTTTTACTTAAGTACTTTACACCACTGGTCATATGACATGTTGACAGAACTCAAATGAAAATGGTAATGGTTGTGTTTTCGAAATGAGTTTTCGTTGCCTACCTGTAAAACGTCCCAGCAACTCAAGTAAAGTCGTCCAACTCAAAATAATAGTTCGTGTTTTAGACACTTGCCGCTGTCAACAGATTTAGCATTAAATAAATTAAATCGTTGAAAAAGCTACCTGAAGAGCATAAAGGGGTTTATCCATTTGGCGGCACAGCGTGCAGGTGAGTTTCTCTCCGTCATCACGCACGTTGCGTGACTTTCAGGAAGAAGGGCACTGCCCGTCTTTTATTTTCGGGAAATACTTCTCACGGCACTTCAAGTTTTGAATGTAAAATGTACAAAAGTACAGTGAAATGCCTATCTTGCAAGCTCTAACCCCAACAATTCAGTGATTAAAAACAATGTAATACTAAAATGAACAAGGTAGAACAAAAACACACGAGATATAAAAATAAGAAGAACATGATAAAGTAAGTATAGTAAGCATACTAAATACAGGGTCTGTTCCAGGACCTTATTTACAATGTGCAGGGATACTGGATCGAGAGGTAGATATTTATAGGGTAGGGTGACTAGGCATCAGGATATATGATAAACAGAGTAGCAGCAGCTTATATGATGATCGTATGTGAGTGGGTTTGAGTGGAGTCCGTATAAATGTAAGTGTATATTATGTGTGTGTGAGCAAATTATGGAGTAAGTGTTTATATGTGTGTTGGAGTATCAGTGTGAGTACTTTGTAGGGCCCTGTGAGTGTGCATAGAGAGTGCAAAAATAATAATAGAATACAAAGGTCAACTCAGTCAGCGTAGCCATTTTGTTAGCTATTTAGCAGTCTTATGGTATGGGATAGAAGCTGTTTATGATCCTGCTGGTGTCAGACTTGATAAACTGGTACCGCTTGCCTTGCGGATGCAGTGCTAACAGTCTATGGCTTGGGTGGTTGGAGTCAATAACCTTGCCTCCTTGCTCGCACACGTTCTTTCAGTTCTGCCCACACATTTTCTACGGGATTGAGGTCAGGGCTTTGTGATGGCCACTCCAATACCTTGCCTTTGTTGTCCTTAAGCCATTTTGCCACAACTTTGGAAGTATGCTTAGCGTCATTGTCCATTTGGATGTTGCTTCAATATATCCACATAATTTTCCCTCCTCATGATGCCATCTATTTTGTGAAGTGCACCAGTCTCTCCTGCAGCAAAGCACCCCCACAACACGATACTGCCAGCCCCGTGCTTCACGGTTGGGATGGTGTTCTTCGGCTGTCAAGCCTCCCCCTTTTTCCTCCAAACATAACGATGGTCGTTATGGCCAAACAGGTCTATTTTTGTTTAATCAGACCAGAGGACATTTCTCCAATAAATCTTTGTCCCCATGTGCAGTTGCAAACCGTAGTCTGGCTTTTTTATAGCGGTTTTGGAGAAGTGGCTTCTTCCTTGCTGAGCCGCCATTCAGGTTATGTCGATACTTTTTTACCTGTTTCCTCCAGCATCTTCACAAGGTCCTTTGCTGTTGTTCTGGGATTGATTTGCACTTTTCGCACCAAAGAACGTTCATCTCTAGGAGACAGAACGCGTCTCCTTCCTGAGCGGCATGACGGCTGCGTGGTCCCATGGTGTTTATACTTGCGTACTATTGTTTGTACAGATGAGCGTGGTACCTTCAGGCGTTTGGAAATTGCTCCCAAGGATGAACCAGACTTGTGGAGGTCTACAGGGGGCACTTTTGGCAGGGGGACATGATTTGGCCTTTTCAACCTCCTGGGGGAAGAGGTACCGATGCGACTTCTTTACCACTGTGTGTGTGTGGACCATTTTAAGTTCTTAGTGATCTGGACATGGAGGAACTTGAAGCTCTTAACCTGCTCCACTGCAGCCCGTCCATGGGACGTGCTCCCCCGCTTCCAAACGTTGAGGGAGAGATTGTGGTTCCGGTCTCATCGTTGCTGGTGATCAGGCCTACCACCGTCGTGTTGTCAGCAAACTTGATGTTGCAGTTGTGGGTGAACAGGGAGTACAGAAGGGGACTAAGCACACACCCCTGTGGGACCCCGTGTTGAGGGTTAGCAGGGCGCAGGTGATGCTTATACCGAAGTTACTTTTTCGTAGCAGGTTAGGATAATTAACATAGCAGATTAGGAGACTGGTGAAGGTTAGGGAAAATAAGTTTGTATCAAAGGGCTGTGAAAACTGTCCCCCCCCTTTTTTCATCCTGTCCTGGCCTGTGGCTTAAAATAGTAATTTTAAACCTATCCATAACCACACTGCTACCATTATGCCTAACCCTAACCTTAAATGAAGACCTAAAAGCATGATTTTTTACAATATAGCCAATTTTGACTTTGTAGCTGTTCTATCTAGTGGAAATCCTGCCCAGTACCTACATCTTTGGATACCCTTTAGTCTGGTTCACATTGGCAGTTTGAAGTGATCCATTTTTTATATATATCCGTTTAGAATCTGTTATTTTTCCTGAAGTTTGAACAGCCAAAAAGCACATGGAATCTTATAAGATATTTCAAGCAACATTTCAAACTACCTGTGTAGGAGGTTTGAAGTTAGATACAAATCTGATTTATTTGCTCTCAAGTGGTTATTAGACTGTTATTTGGCATATCTTGTTGCTTGCTAGCTACTCTGTTGACAGTTTGACAAGAACATGTGGTAGCTAACTAGCTAGCTTGTTAATTGTTTACAAATAAGTTATTGAATGTGCTAGAAAGCTAAACAGCAAAGTTACCTACAGTAGCTATTTGACTGCTGTGGCTAGTCAAAAATGACTTGTTTTGAAAGTTGGATTATGATCTTATCCTTTGAGGATTTAAAAGTGTTCGTAGACTATGATTTTGAACATTCAAAGCAATTGGGAAACGTCCATGGCATGCATTGTTGTCGCCTTTGATTGCTACATAACTTTGAAGCACGAGCACCACCACCAGGGTAGACCTTGAAACTAGCCCAAACATTTTTATTCGCAGCAAGAGAGGAGTTGCCACATTTAGCCAACAAACCTTTTCCCCATAACGTTATCGAGTGAATTAAGAAGAAATCTCGATTTAACTCCTAATGACCTAAGAAGCGAAATTGGGTTTTCCATGAAAATAATAATTATTGTGAGCTAATGTGAACAATAAAGGATTTTGAATATGTCGCAAGACAAAATATAATTCGCCCTTATTAAACGAAAAAAAACCCCGAATGTTAGGCTATTTTCTGTCATTTGTGACGTTATTATCTCAACCGTTATAAATGGCCTATTTACGAGATTGACTTGTCATTTCAATAGGCAGTGGCTAGGCCTACTGACTAAAATACAGGTAACATATAGCACTTGATAGGCCTACATCGAATTTCAGATAGCCTACAGTAGCCTGGGCAAAATGAACGATTTAGCAGCTTGCCTAGTTCAAAATGATAGACTAGTTTGTTTAACATGAAGTGAGGCAATTTCGAGGTATTGGCTACTGAGGATGTGGTCGTAATTTAAATAACACAATCAAATATTACAATATGGATATGAACTGAATAGGCCTATGCTTGTCAACAAGTGTTTTTTTAACCTGTAGCCAAATCTAACTGTTATCTTCAATCTAATGCATTCTAACAACAGCTGATCGGGAATTGTGATAGAATTGTGAACATGATCATAAATTACTTTCAATTTCATTAACTAAACATGGCCATTAATAATTGCATAATAACACAAGGCTACAACCAAAATAAACTGGTTATAGGCTAGTAAATCCATTTGCCAGCTCCAGGTACACAAGTGCCACAAATGGATTTTCAATGACTCCAGTAGCCTACATAAGCATAGTAATTAAATGGCTAATTGATGGACAACATATGCAAATGTCTCATTCTCTACATTTAATGCCAGCTTCATTGTGGACTTTTACCTATAACAGAAGCACGGAAGGCAGTTCCATAACTTCCAATTCTAATTTCCACTGGCTCAGTGCTCGAGACCAAAGAACAGAGCACGCGTTTCCCATAAGCAAAGTCGACATTATAAGGCCGTTTAAAGCACATCAGAGCGAATGTATCTAATCCGCCTAAGGTCGTTTTCTGTGCTTTGTCACCGTTATTTATTGATGGGCATCAGTTCTAGACCGTTAATGTTTTATAGAAAAAGGGTTGGAAATAGGTGTCTCCATAATGACAATGTAAATAGTCTACCTAAAACTGGTAACAAGTTGTTACGAGGCGCGCGTGCTGTTCTTTCTCCTCTCACTCACGAGACACATGCCAGCTGCAGCTCAGTCTCAACACACACACACCCCTCCAGCCAATTCAATTAAATTCAAAGGGCTTTATTGGCATGGGAAACATATGTTCACATTTCTAAAGCAAGTGAAATAGATAAACAAAAGTGAAATAAACAATACAAAATGTACAGTAAACAATACACTCCAAAGGAATAGACATTTCAAATGTCATTATGGTTATATACAGTGTTGTAATGATGTGCAAAAAAAGTACAAAAGGGAAAATAAATTAACAAAAATGGGTTGTATTTACAATGGTGTTTGTTCTTCACTGGATGCCCTTTTCTTGTGGAAACAAGTCACACACCTTGCTGCTGTGATGGCACACTGGTATTTTACACAACAGATATGGGAGTTGATCAAAATTGGATTTGTTTTCAAATTCTTTGTGGGTCTGTGTAATCTGAGGGAAATATGTCTCTCTAATATGGTCATACATTTGGCAAGAGGTTAGGAAATGCAGCTCAGTTTCTACCTCATTTTGTAGGCAGTGTACACATAGCCTGGCCTCTCTCAATAGCAAGGCTATGCTCACTGAGTCTGTACATAGTCAACGCTTAATTTTGGGTCAGTCCCAGTGGTCAGGTATTCTGCCACTATGTACTCTCTGTTTAGGGCCAAATAGCATTGTAGTTTGCACTGTTTTTTGTTGTTAATTCTTTCCAATGTGTCAAGTAATTATATTTTAGTTCTCATGATTTGGTTGGGTCTAATTGTGTTTTTTATTTTTATTATTTCACCTTTATTTAACCAGGTAGGCCAGTTGAGAACAAGTTCTAAATTACAACTGCAACCTGGCCAAGATAAAGCAAAGCAGTGCGACAAAAACAACACAGAGTTACACATGGAATAAACAAACGTACAGTCAATAACACAATAGAAAAATCTAAATACAGTGTGTGCAAATGTAAGATTAGGGAGGTAAGGCAATAAATAGGCCATAGTGGCGAAATAATTACAATTTAACATTAACACTGGAGTGATAGATGTGCAGATGATGATGTGCAAGTAGAGATACTGGGGTGCAAAAGAGCAAAAATAAATAATATGGGGATGAGGTAGTTGGGTGGGCTATTTACAGATGGGCTGTGTACAGGTGCTGTGATCGGTAAGTGCTCTGACAGCTGATGCTTAAAGTTAGTGAGGGAGATATGTCTCCAGCTTCAGTGATTTTTGCAATTTGTTCCAGTCATTGGTAGCAGAGAACTGGAAGGAAAAGCGGCAAAAGTAGGTGTTGGCTTTGGGGATGACCAGTGAAATATACCTGTTGGAGCGCGTGCTACGGGTCGGTGTTGCTATGGTGACCAGTGAGCTGAGATAAGGCGGGGATTTACCTAGAAAATACTCCTAGATAACCTGGAGCCAGTGGGTTTGGCAACAAATATGAGGCGAGGGCCAGTCAACGAGAGCATACAGGTCGCAGTGGTGGGTAGTATATGGGGCTTTGGTAACAAAACGGATGGGACTGTGATAGACTACATCCAATTTGTAGAGTGTTGGAGGCTGTTTTGTAAATGACATCGCCGAAGTCAAGGATCGGTAAAATAATCTGTTTTACGAGGGTATGTTTAGCAGCATGAGTGAAGGATGCTTTGTTGCGAAATAGGAAGCCGATTCTAGAATAAATTTTGAATTGGAGATGCTTAATGTGAGTCTGGAAGGAGAGTTTACAGTCTAACCGGACACTTAGGTATTTGTAGTTGTCCACATATTCTAGTCAGAACCGTCCAGAGTAGTGATGCTGGACGGGCAGGCAGGTGCGGGCAGCGATCGGTTGAAGAGCATGCATTTAGTTTTACTTGCATTTAAGAGCAGTTGGAGGCCACGGAATGAGAGTTGTATGGCATTGAAGCTCGTCTGGAGGTTAGTTAACACAGTGTCCAAAGAAGTGCCAGAAGTATAGAGAATGATGTCGTCTGCGTAGAGGTGGATCAGAGAATCACCAGCAGCAAGAGCGACATCATTGATGTATATACTGTAAGGTAAAATGCTGTTGTATTTGGCACATGTGACTAATACAATTTGATTTGAATCTACAGGTTGTGCCTTTTTAAATCATTATTTTTCACTTCTCTCATTGACTTCTCAAACTCCAAACCATGTTTGGCAAGCGTTCCCCCGGAAGTTTCACAATGTTGCGCCTCTGGGTTTAGAAACTCTGAACGGTTAGTGCTACTGTATCCTTACCTTAACCCAGCATTTCCCAAACTCTGTGCACGTTTTACTTGTGCACTAACACTACACATCTGATTCAAATTGTCAAAGCTTGATGATTAGTTGAATCAGTTATTTAGTGCTAGGGCAAAAAAATAAACGTGCACCCCTTGGGGTCCTGTGGACCGAGTTTGGGAAACCCTGCCTGAACCATTTTAAAAGTCAACTTCAAATGGTGTAGGGATGTCCCAAGGACCCCAGATAGCAACGACCCTTTCTCTGAACACACAAATCCGATTTGGTCACTTCTAACTTGCTGTTTGGATAGTCAGTATTTGAAAAACAACATTGATTTCAGCATCCAAGCCTGAATAATGCTTTTGATAGCCTCAAATTTGTTAGATTTAAGTGGGACCATAAAGAACTAGCTTAGTTTGGGGTCAGTTATAGTGGCTATTGTCGAGTTTACACAGGCAGCCTAATTCAGATTTTTTTATCCACTAATTGTACTTTTTACCAATCAGATCAGCTCCAGAATAGGTCTGTTTGTGTATTTTTATTTTACCTTTATTTTACTAGGCAAGTCAGTTAAGAACAAATTATTATTTTCAATGACGGCCTAGGAATAGTGGGTTAACTGCGTTGTTCAGAATGACAGATTTTTACCTTGTCAGCTCAGGGATTCGATCTTGCAACCTTTCGGTTACTAGTCCAACGCTCTAACCACTAGGCTATCTGCCGCCCCTGTGTAAGTTGATGTAGACCTACAAACTTTGTCATGTTTGTCACATTTGGAACGTAAGACTATGGAACATGCATCCTATGAGTATGGATTATCAAGGCATGACACCCAACTGTTTATATGCCCAGTAAATAAGGGGGAATCATTTTACTCTACAAAAGGTCAAATGTATTAGTAAAAACAAACAGTTTACATACAGACAGACTAGAAGAAAAGGTACAACTGTACTGCCCAATGTGTATAAATCCTGGATGACTGACAGGGGGTGCTGTATTTAAGCCACCATGCAGCCATTTAGGAATCTATATAAATGCATTTATTAATACCTACATTCGTTTTTGACAAGTATGTTCAATTACAGACACTTTAAAGCATACTTTTAAATTATATTATGTGAACAGAACATGTAATTTTGTGCTTGAAACATTGAAATACTTGAGGTAGCCTAGTGGTTAGAGCGTTGGACTAATAACCGAAAGGTTGCAAGATCAAAAATCTGTCGTTCTGCCCCTGAACAAGGCAGTTAACCCACTGTTCCTAGGCTATCATTGAAAATAATAATTTGTTCTTAAATGACTTGCCTAGTTAAATAAGGTTAAAATAAAAATTTAATCCTATGGAGGACTGCACCTTCTGAGGAGTACCAAATTGGTACATCTCAGAAGGAGTAGTCATTCATAGCTAATGCTATGTATTGGCCAATTAGAGGCTTTGAAACCACTGGCTGCCATATAGAGCCCCACAGCGGAAGTGTCATAATACCCAGAAAACCTAGCAGTCAAACAGGGAAATGGTTCCAATCATTTTTCCCATAGGGGATTTTAGAAACACTTAAAATAAGGGCTGTGTTCCGTGTAGGCTTACCCTGGCGTGACATTTTGTTAGCTATGTAAATCTCAGATTCAAAAATGCTAATTAGCATCATGTAAAACTACAAATCCCTGTCAGCGCCTGCACGTCATCTCTAGTAGATACTTTTGCTAACAGGTAGTGTCAATTTAAAGGAATCTAACCTATTTATTAATTAGTACATTTAGCTAACAGTTAATCGAGATTCTTACCTTTGCCTCGATTCAGCAGTCTCGTTCAGCTCATCATGGCATTTGTAGTTCTTTATGATAGCCACATTAGCAGCTGATTAGAGTTTTATTTTGGAGGGTAATTCCAGGTGGATATTTTGTTAAGTTACATTTTCCTAGAGAGATTTACACAGTTATCAAAACGTCACACAAGGGTAAGCCTACACGAAACAGCCCTTATTTTAAGTGTTTCTAAAATCCCCTATGGGAAAAATGAATGATGGAAAAACGATTGGAACCATTTCCCTGTTTGACCTCTAGGTTTTATGGGTATTATGAGTCATACTGTGGTACTCTATAGCAGGGTTTCCCAAAGTCCATCCTAGGGCCCTCCCTGGGTGCACATTTAGTTTTTTGCTTGAGCAGTACACAGCTGATTAAAATAACCAACTCATCATCAAGCTTTGGGTATCTGAATCAGCTGTGTAGTGCTAGGGCAAAAAACCAAAACAGGGGGCAGGACCGAATTTGGGAAACCCAGATCTATAGAATAGGTGGCTTCAAAGCCTCTAATTGGCCAATGCACAGCATCAACAATCCAGGGTTTACATACACATAATTGGTATTGCCTCTATATGGGGAAGCATTGGGAGTTAACCCAAGTAGTTATAAAATCAGTCACATCACTCCTTTGATGTGAGGACTTGCAAGGACTCTGCATAGTAAAGTCTTAGTTGGTAAAAGTTTTATGCGACAGACTGAAATAAAGGCCTTAGGCTGCGTTTACACAGGCAGCCGATTCAGAACTTTTCCCACATATTGAGCTTTTGACAATAATTGGACAAAAGATCAGAATTGGGCTGTGTAAACAGAAAATATCAGAATTGTGTAAATGGAGCCGTAGTCATGGAAGTAATGATCACCATCTGTCTACGAAGTGTATGTGTTCTATTATGCACATATAGGCCACAGCCGCTCCAGGTCTTTATTCACAATAAAAAAAAGGTAAACACCATTTTCGCAATCTTCATTTTTATTTGTTGTTGGTTTACAAAGTTAAGATTGCACTATGATATATTCCTTCCTTTTGTTATGAGTAGAAAACCTTTAAAGAATTAGTCGAAAGGCATTTTTTTTTACAATATATACATTTCGATCTAAATTATAAATATATAGAAAAACAAAAGCACAACCCAGATTAAAAGTGCTGAACAGTTTTTACAGAAAAAATAGCCTTTGTTTAAAAATACATACAATCAGTAGCATGTTTTTTGTTAGCAATAAATTATTTTAATGTGATACTTCAAAAAAACGTTGACTTTTTTTTTTAAAGCTGAAGAAACAAGGATGGTTACAGTATACAAAAATGCAATCCATCAAAAGGTCAGGAATACAACAAGCTTGCAACTCTCAATGTTAACAGACAACAGTAACTTGATTATGCCATTCTTAGTGCAAATTTAGAAAAATGAAAAAGACCTAGCTAAAAGATAAATTGCAGTTAATTTTTTCAAACCGTGTTTGTCCGTTTCCCCAGGTTTATAATGCATATTACTTCATGTGAGCGTAATACCACACAGTCCATTGGCCATAGGTGAAGCATGGGACACAAACTGTTAGATTGTGAAAATGTTTGGATTTATTGGAATGTGCCTGATGAGGAAATATATTTGGGACAATCTGAAGCACAAAAGAGAGAGAGAGGGCTATGAGATGGGTAACTACGAGAACACGGGCCTGAGCTATTGGATGTCTAGGGTACGTTTTAATCTGTCAGAAAGTGGGTAAAGAATCTGCACATACAAGTATATCCAAGTGCAAATCTGCTCAATCTTTGTCAGCATTAAAATGTATTAAACCAACAAAAAGAAAAGGACAAAAGATAATGTTCCATAAAAGAAACAGAGTTTGATCTTTGCCCTAAGATAGCATAAACACTTAAAATCACCAACAATTCACAACACTTACCAACAAACAAACCCATCACAAGTCTCAAACATAAAAAAACATTTAAAAAAAATACAGCAAGAGTCGCAGTACAGAATGAAGAAATAAAATAGCACTAAAATGTGTATGGGTTAGTTTCACCACTGTTGTTAGGGAAAACAATAACATTTCTCTTAACTCCCCAACAATCAATACATGTCTAAGATTTCTTCCTGAGATTGCTAAAATAGGTCAGATCTAGCCAGTAACTACAGGGGGGTGGAATACTTTGGTATCTCTTTGCATTCTAAAGTTCTGGCAGAAGCTGTAAAAGTTGGAACGATTCTACTTAAGTCACAAGCAGAATCAGATAAAAGAACTGAAAAGAAACAAACCAACAACCCTGTACAGCAGTACAGCACAGTGCAATATTATTTGGTGGCAGGTTATAAATGTATTTTTTTGTTTTTATAATAATCTTCAAAACTAGAAATGTCCCTGACCTAAAGTATCATCAGGATAACAATCTAAAAACAAAGTCCCTTAAATATAAATAACAATTATAATGATCATAATAACAAGGATGACAAAAACATGAAGAGCACATTGCTTTTATCCCCATCACAATGTTTATACAAAGTTCATAAGTATTTCAGATGTCTAACTACAGACTATGAGTAGAACAGAAAGAAAGAAGAATACAATTCTTACCATGCACAGGTGAATCTATAACCTTCGGCTGTGGAGCATAAACAGTACTTAGACTTCTAAAACATCTGCTATTCAAAATGTCTTGTTTATTGCTTTTGATTGGTTGAACTTACCCAGGCTTTTCATGAACAAATTACAGTGCATCCATTTCACAAAGACAGCCAGATCTCACAGATTCTGAAATGTAATATACGATATACATATAATATGGGTTAAAACAAATATTCATATTAATATTGGTCAGAAAGTTGAACAAAACTAAATAACAAATGCACTCAACACTTTCCTGAGAACGAATGAAAAGCAAACCATAGGTCACATAGTTGGATGAATGTTGTGTAGACTTAAAGTAGGATATTTGACACCATTTTAAAACCTTCCACCCAATTGCATTAAACCAGCAGTGTCTATCCCATCTAACCCCTGTTCTTGGTCTATCACAAGGCCTGGGAAAGCAGGGTTCCAACACAGAACAGTCTGCCGATGGGCTGAAGAGACTGCTATAGTGTAGGGTCCACAGACAGACATACGAAGTTGTGGCGTGGGGGCTATCCCTGGCACCCACCACCATCATAGATCCAACAGTGGGATGAGTTAAATACAAATATAATAAATTAAAATGCCAATGCTTCGAGTATAAATCTATAAATTAGGCCTATATGGGTTTCAAAGACTACATTTAAGTAGGTTTCCAAAGGCACTGTTACAATGGCAGACTGTTTTCTTTACCCCTCCTTTCTTCTTAAGCGAGACACAGGAGTGAGTGATAGAAACCGTAGGGAGAGGGGGACACAAGGGAGAGGAAGGGGCTAAAACTAAAACATTTCACCCCTATGAACCAATCTGCCCTGTGTTGATTTTTCCAGTTTGAAGTTTTTGAGTGGAGCCCTTGGTTTAAACAAACCAAGCATGGCAAGATAGCCCAATTCAAGTCGATGCAATGGCGATGAGGCAACACAGAAAAGCAAACACGCAACATATGTGCATGAAAGGCAGTTGGAAGCCAGCAACGTTACCAATGATACCCAACATAACCAGTAGGGGAAGCTGTGGTTATAGAAAAATATGTTTATACATTGTGATTTCCTCAACAAACCAACACAATTCCAACTGTGTTGGATCTTTTAAAAAGCACATACGCTTTGAAAACAAAATCAAACCCAGGTGGAATTGTGTTTCTTCATTGAGTCATGTCTCTGTGTAGAAACTGTAGTTTTGAGCCCCCCTGCTCTCTCAATGAAGGGACCTGGCCAATTCCACCCGGGTCATTCGTTCACCATCTCCGAATGAGACCAAACCATTTGGTATAGTGAACTTGCCCCTGGCCTATGGATCCAGAGCCTGGAGAGGGATGGGGAGGAGAAGAGCACAGGACAGGCAGTGGTGTGACTAGGCCCTGAGGGGAGCGTTCCCGCTCAGCAGCTAGAGGACAGACAGACACACTGAAGAGGTTGTTACGCAGAGTCCCATTCGTTCGGCTGGTACTGGATAACCGACTGGCGGTCCGCACTGGTCCGCATCATGTTGTCCAGGACCTCGCGCGCGTTGATGAGTGTGTCCGTGCTGCAGTGGCTGTTGGCTAGAGGGAGGGGCTGCTGTTCTGAGGGGGCCAGGGCCGAGGAGGAGAAGTGAGAGGAGGGGGTGGAGGGGGATGAGAGGTGACCGGACGAGACGTGAGCCACTGTGTTGGAGGAAGAGGAGGAGGTAGAAGAGGAGGAGGGGTTAGTAGCTGTCTGGCTGGATAGAGAGTAAGGCAGAGAGTCTGGATGGTCAAGGATATAGTAGTCCTGGTGGGCGCTGTTGATTAAAGGCTGATCTGACCACTGCTGTAGCGACTGTAGCTGCCGCTGTTTGATCAGCGGTGGCTGTAGAGGTTGCTGCAGAATGTGTGCAGTGTTCTGGGCGGCGAGTGCATGCCGCGATATCAGTCTCTCCAGGTCAAAGTCGGAGCCCCCTGCCAGGCTGACCAGGCCCAGGCCTCCCTCCGTGCTGTCTGGGGAGGGAGAGGAGCTCACCGTCAGGTCCAGGACCTCCTCCCCAACCCAGAAGGGCTTGGAGTTTGGAGCGGGCTGCATTGGGGGCAGGGAGGGTAAGTGGGAGAAGATGCTGGCCATGCTGGGGAGCTGGTTGACCGGGCTGGGCTGAGGTTTGGGCTGTAGTAGAGGCTTGACCTGTAAAGGCTTGGCCTGGGTCAGGCTCAGGTAGAAGTTCTGAGTCCTGTGGCTCTGAGACAGGCTCTGGGGCTGGCTGTAGGGCTTGGCCAGCAGGTGTATGTCCTGAAGCTGCTGTTTGAGCTGCCGCTGCTCAGCTAGCCTCTGCTCCTGGGCATGCTGCTCCCTCTCCTTGCGCCTCCTCTTTACCTCCTCGTCCATTTTGAGAAGCTCCACTCGCACGCGGGCCACGCAGTTCTCTGGGATCTTGATACCTAGGAGAGAAAGAGAGGGTATTAGGATTACACAAGTTGATCATTTGGCTCAGTCGGTAGCAGCATAGCGCTGTTTGATTTTGGCTAATGAAAAACCGCATTTGCCAAGACATTCAGTGATGGGGTGTGTGTGTGTGTGTGAATTGTATGAAGTTGTTGAGTACTCACCGACTTGCTTGTTACTATTTTTGGTTTTGAGGCGTACGATCTGCAGGATGCTGGAGCTGGTGATGTCAGAGACCACGTCAGCCACGCGCTTCCAGACGCGCAGCAGAGCCCCGCACAGCATGTGGTACTGGCGCAGACGCATACCCTGCAGACACTCTTGTCCCTCCTCGATCTTCTTACACTTCCCGTTCCAGTTAGCATGGCTACATTTCCCAAAGGAGAAGTTGAACTGGCTCTCCCAGCTGTCTTTGGCTTGGTCTGGGGTCACCTAGGAGGGGAACACAACATAAAACATTCGTATGTTGAACATCCGTTTGTATGTATATTGGACCTTACATTACAGGATAGAAACAGGGCTGTATTTCCTGTTTCACTACTTTGTTTATTCCACTAGAGGGAAGCATACACTACAGAATTTTTAAAAAAATCCCTGCAAAACAACAAAGACAAATCTCTTTGCCATGTTCTGAGTGGAAACCTGTGTGCATGTCAGTAAACCAAATAGCTGTTCCTTCAGCCAACCAACAGACTTCTATCCGTGTGGGTGTGTCCCTGTGTGTGTGTGTGCACGGTGTGTGTGTCAGACTGAGCCCTACCTTGCGGTAGCGTTGCTGCAGGTTGTCCAGGCTCTCGGGGTGGGCCTGCTTGCCGATGTTGGGCTTGTAGACAATGAAGTTCCTCCCTCGGCCCTGCTCCGCCAGCAGAACACAAGGGTGGTTCCCCCGCAACTGAGGGACACATAGGAGATGGAAATGACTTTAAAGTTCTGTAAAATACTTTCATGTGCTTTCCTCTGGGCACTATTGAACTCCATCTGTACAGTTGTTTTAAACCAATAAATCAAATCAAGAAAGAAGCTGAAGATTTATACTGCGTTTAACTGGAACACTGGCAGTGTTGAAGTGTTTGCCTGGAGGGTAATTGAAGACTGAATAGTCATTTCATTGTTGAATTGTAGTATGAACCAAGTGAATGTAACTACAGTATAATTAAGAAAACCCAACATCAGGAAAGACGAGAGTGTATATTGTTCAATCTTGCCACTACAATTAATACTGAATAAAATGCTCCTTCTTTAGGTTCACAATACACACACTTCCATTCTACTCCCTTGATGTGGGATGAAAGAGCCCCACTCCAGAGAATTGAACAGAGGAAACTGGACCCATCTGAACTGTCATTCACCTCTGGGAAACAGACAGTCTGGAAGCTGTTCCAGCGCTGATTGAGCCCTGGGGAGGTACAGGGACTCACAGGCTTCCTGGTACTGTGTCAGTGTGCGTGCTGGGACATGCAGAGCATTTCTCTCTGCTCTATGGTAGCCAGCTAGACTCACCTTGTAGGAGAGGTAGAAGCCTTCGTCAGGACTGTTGAGGTTCTGGGCCTTCTCGTAGGCCTCCTCCCAGGGCATCCCTCTATCCACGCTGATCTATAGGGGTGACAGACAGAGGGCAAAGGTTAGAGTAGCTGCCTTATGGGAGAGCAATACACAGAGTACCCACTATGGGCATGAGTCAATATTCTAACACACCCGAAAATCTGTGCACCCCCCACAGCTCTTGGTCCTGGTTGTGTTGGTTTGAAGCGTCAACTCTAGGTTAGCCTGCAGCGAAGGCAAGTCAGGAAGCCGGAGACACTAGTAATTATCTCTTTGCCTCTTTGGTTGTGTATGTGGGAAACACTGCTCTCTTGCTGTGTCGTGTCAATGACAAGAAGTGTTTTGTTTTTATTTCTAGGTTTAGTCTCCGAGATGTAATGTCTACTTTTTAGGCCAGAGAAGAGGCCCAAACAGCAGCACTGATTTAGTTACAAAACAAAGATCAGCATGCAAATCTATGTACATTTGGTTTGAGGCGCCACTGCAAAATATAGATCGATAATAATTTTGTACATTAATATTGTACCAGTGTAGCATGGGAGTGATGCCTACCTTGTAGAGCACGACCTGTCCGTCCTGGGGGTTGCCCACTGTCATGAAGGTCTCCTGCTTCTCCTCATAGATTTCATCGTTACCTGGGGCCAGATCTGAAAGACAGGACAGTGTTCCAGTCAGGAGACATATCTATCATCTCTATACAGAGTCTCAGTACCATCACAAGCTATCAGCCTCATGCTTCTGTTCATGGAAATACATTCTAGGGAGGCCAAATGCAGCACGGTGGATTTGTTTGAATGGTATGTGGAATGGTATTCATATGCAATACTGTGCAGCATATGGTGCTAAATGTGTATAGTTGGCCTTTACTATACAACCTAAGGGGCTCCAGAGTGGCCCAGGTGTTTAAGGCACTTCATCTCAGTGCTAGAGGCGTCACTACAGACCCTGGTTCGATTCCAGGCTGTATCACAACCGGCTGTGATTGGGAGTCCCATAGGGCGGCGCACAATTGGCCCAGCGTCGTCCGGGTTAGGGGTTGGCCGTCATTGTAAATACGAATTTGTTCCTAAACGATTTGCCTAGTTAAATTAAAAAAATTAATAAATAAATATGGGAAAGTGCACCCTTATATTGACTCAGGTTTTATGTATAGACATAAAATACCCAAACACCACTACCACCTCATGTTAAGAGACTCTATACTGTAATGTAGAAATGCTGCCTAGTGTGAATGTCGTCTATACCTAAGACGCCCATGTCGTCTATACCTAAGATGCCCATGTCGTATTTGCCCTCCTTCTTGTCCTTTTCGATCAAGTAGTCAAAGTTGTCAGTGAAGTACTGGAACAGAGAGTTCTGCTTGTGGACCTCCAGGCCCAGGATCCTGTTGAGGAACTTGGTGATGCTGCAGTCTTTCTCAGTACTGAGACCAAAGCGAGGCTCCTTGCAGAAGATGCCCACATCCATCATGCCATGCTTCATGTCTGAAAAAGGGAATAAAGTCATTATTTCAATGTAGCTTTGGACAGGACTTGCATAATGTTTGGGACACATTCCTACACACACTCAACATACCTCTGAAGAAAAGGGCATCGCCCCCGGGGTAGCCTTTGGGAGGGGACACCTTGCTCTCAATGTGACCCAGGATGGCTTTGGTGATCTTATCTAGAGCCTTGGTACCATACTACAGAGAATACAAATAGGGATACAGGTCATTTAAGAGGTCAGGTCACTGTCCATCCCCCCAGAATCTCCAACACAACAAATCACAGGTAATGCCAATTTGGCTTCTATACAAGCGGAAGCATGATCTCTGTTGGAGTAATTCAAGCCAGTGCATGCATACCTTGTTTTCAAAGTTGTATTTGCTCAGGTCTCTGGACTCTGTGGCTCTCCTGTCACCGTGGGTCAATGCACCCTGGACATAGAAACACACTGTTAGCACTAAAGCCTTATATCACATACTGAAACAACACCAGCTACAAACATTTTCTCAACTGAAGCAGACACCTAAAGCATAGAGCCACTGAATTGACATCACTGCCAAAACATGTCAAATACTGTGCACAGATTGTGACTGGAGGTCCACTTGAAGCCAGCTGCTGCTTTAGCTGGTGCCCACAAAGTAATGTTCTGGGATGAAAACAAATGGGTGTTTCTGCCAGATATGAGGTCACTGCTCATCTGGAGGCAGCCAAACATGTATTCAGCGGCTAGGAGGGAGGGGAAGAATAGAGGCTGGGTCCTGGTATGACATAACCCATTCTGAGGCTGGCAGAGACACCCCCCTCCCTTCAGAGAGAGAAGGCAAATAAATGACTGGAGTAAAGACATTACAATATGGAAAACTGTCTCATAGGAATCTCATATAATTACCCAGACCTGGGTGTGTTCCAAAGTCTGAAAATAACCTTATTCAGAACAAAAGAGGATTGGAGGCATTTCCTGGGTTTGAAATGTTGCGTGAAAGGTGTTTGTGTGACCTCAGGTGACTCAGAGCGTCTGGTCAATAGGACAGAGCAGTGCCAAGAAGTGGTTTATCGCTGGGATAGTGGGGGGGAATGGGAGAGTCCTAGCACTCTGTGACTGCGGGAGATATACTAGTAAAAGGGTGGCCCTGCTCTTAAGTTATTAGCTCAGCATACCAATCTTCACTCCAGTAAAACATAGATTTATGGGATGTGTAGAAGATGAGGCTAGAGCCGCACGTACCAGGCTCTCCAGTCTCTTCGCCACGATGGAGGCAAAGCGTCTCTCCCCGGCCAGCTCAGAGATGAGGAAGATGTACTCTGGAGCCGTCACCTGGTTGGAGCGATGGGTACGACCTGGTGAATCACACACAGAGGAGGAAGACCAGTCAGAACAGACTCAGCTGGAACTAGTTGGTTAGGTTGATTTCAATGATGTATGCACAGAGGATGATTTCCTGGTAAATCTGTCTCTGAATAGAGAAGTGTCTAACTAAAAGCCACCCACCACATCTTTTCTATGGAACATATTTTTCCTGGAACACCTAGGCCACCTGACTATGTGTGTGTGTATTGTTGTTAGTGTAAACAGTGTCTGTCAATCAGGCCCACACATGCCAACCCACGCAGTAAGTTCAGCTCCCCAAGGGAGCACGGCTGACAGGAAGTCAGTTAATTACTGCAAACAATTCATTCACAGACTGCAAAGTGCGTGTGCACAGGCCTGGTTTTCCACTGTTGTTGGGTGCAAAATTGCTGCATATCTAGCAGACAGCACCGGATATTAAGGCTAATTATATTATTCTGATTTAGTCGAACATCTCTCTCCCTGCAGCCAGACAAAACGGCACCTCCAAATTAAGTTTCACAGCATTAATAAAAGTGACTCAATCTAATCATTAGAATGTCTCGCCTCCTTAGGTCCAAAAATAAAACATATTTTAATTTGATATACATCAAATTATGAAATCTGTCTTTAGGGAAGGCAATTTGAAGAGGCAGCAGATACTAATGAAATTACATTTCATCAGGCTAGGGTGAAACATCTAGCAGGGTGGATTGTGTGAAGAGAGATTACAGGTTGCACACACTGTGTGACAGTGTGTGTGTAACCTGCATTGAGGAGAGTCTAACCCTGACCCTGAACACGACCTCTAAACCTAGTCTAACTGACTCCTGACCTTAAACCCCTGGTCTTTTCCAGACTCACCAAACTGCTGGATGGCTCTGTCTGCACTCCAGGGCAGCTCCAGCGTCATGTGGACCCTCCGACACTGGTTCTTCACCCGCTTGTCTGCCTGCAGGGAGATGCCCGAGCTGGCCGCCTCTGAGATGATGGCCACCAGCTGGGGAGAGGAGAGAGAGGAGGTGGTTAGCGGATAGAAAAAAAACCACTAACACTGCAAGACAGACCATAGAATAATGCCTTTGTATGCTGTCATAACATATCACAGGATCGTGATTTTCTAAGCAAGAACAAACATTTTGTGAGCGAGGCCCTTCGACTCTCAGCCACTTGTGATACATGTTGAATGGTTCTAGAGAGGTTGCCTGGTGCTCAAATAGCAGTCCAGTCCAGTGTCTCACCTTCTCTCCGCACATGAAGCGGTCCTTCTCCTTAAGGTTGATGTGGTCGATGGTATGGCTCTGCTCCGCACGCGACTCGTAGCGCACGCTCCCGTCAGGCCGTCGCACTACACGCCCCTTACGACCAGTCATCTACAAGAGAGGTTAGAAGGCGTCAACTGAGAACTACATCCCAGTTTGTATCCAGTATTCATCTCACTCTTTTTCTGATGGAGCCCTTACATTACATGTACTTCATTCAAATGTCTTTCTATCAGGTTGAATGGACACTTCTCTGCAACATAGGGTTACGTACCTCCGAGACTTTCTCTGGACCTCCCAACTTGTCGATGAGTTCGTCCAGAGTGTTCAGAGGTAGCTCCTTCCCCAGGTCAGCGATCTTGTTCAGGAGGCCCTGCTTCATCTCCTCTATCCTGGCTTTAGAGAACCCAACCAACCCCAGACAGAGAGGCATGTTAACGACTGTAACCAGAGTCCGACACAGTCATAAAACCACCAAGGAGAGACCACAGTAAGATGCCCCCCAAATGTCTGCCAAGTGTTTTTACTGTCGACGAAGATCACGTCGTCGTCATTGTTGTTGTTGTCCAGCAGGGAGTCGGGTGAGGAGTTGGAGTCGGTGTCCATGCCGTCCGTGTCCGTGCTGCTGTCGTCACTGATGTTGATTACACCCCCCGGATCCACCATGGTGTGCTTTGGGAACTTGGGCTGCCGGCCCCTGGGCTTACCTAGTGGACAGAATGCACAAGTGTGAATTCAGACTGTGGTTCCACCTGAATAGTCCATGATGAGATTTTGACCGAACGGGATGAGGCAACACTTTGAAACATATAAAAATAAAGTTGCTATTATCATTATATAATAGGGGTGTATAACGGTTCACCACGTATTGTGGTTTTGGGGTCACACGGTTTGGTTTAACAGGAAAATGAAAAGCCACCCATAATGTCCAGCATTCGCAATGTTCCTGGCATTGTCTGTTGTAACCGGATTGTTATGTTGGGCCTTTCAAGTTTATACTTGGATTCTGTGAGGTGAGACCATGTACGTGGTGGGAATTTAACAGTTATGACGTTGTAAATACCAGTTGAATGCATTCATGTGATTTGAACTCGTTGAGAACTTCCGATTGGCTAAATGGCCAACAATCTGCGTCAACCATAAACTAAAAGTACAGCCATCGTGCTTCTAAACAAATTCTAGAGTCAAAAACCACATTAATAGATGGCTTTTGATAAATAATGTTTTGTTGTTGCATTTAACTGCCCGAAAAATACTGTTATAGAGGCCATTTTCTTAGTAGTTGATGTCAGAGGTCAGCATGTGGGAGAAGTGGGCGCTCAGGATGATAGACGAGTTTCCCACTAGTAATTACCAGTTTGAGGGGCCGTTCATGTGGTAAATTCCAACTTGGTTACAAACGCACCACGACACTGCCTCCATCAGATGCGGACTCTCATAAAGGGGGTGTGTCTGTAGCACGGTACATCTCCTGCTTCGGGGTAAGTTCATAACGTGGCTCTAGCAATTTTTGCAAGGTGCTAAAATCCCCTATTCTCAACCACCGAGAATCTGCGGTTAAAAAATAAACATAGCCTACCTATCGCTCTTGTAATTTCTTTGGCCCAGTCAGAATCAGCTGCCAAGGGCTACTTGAATGTAGAGGGGAGACTATGTTGTGTTGTTGTTTCTGGCATGCTGATCAGACCACCCGCCTTGCGTGCGTATACATTCAATAATTTCACCCAAACTGCTTGCGCATGTCAACGAGCGTCTGCATAGCCAGGCGCTATAATAGGACTTGGATCTATTTTAAACGCTTGACGCACTGCAAGTCGCGCCTCTCCCATCTACTCATTGGTTTTTCCAAGCATATACCCACATGGGTGATTGAACGATGAACGAGGTCCATACTCTAGTCCAGTTGGTGGCGGTAATGCACCTTAAAAGTTGCCAACTGCCATATAAAATCCACAGAAGAATGAACGAGACGAGATTAATCAAAGAAAAAACTAAAAACTAACTAGGTTTCCCCTTTTATCTGTGGATAAATTGGTGTAGAGAACACATGATGTGTGACTCAAGGACCATACTGTACGCATAAAATAACAACCCAATGTTAATCTCACAGGACAAATCAGCTAGCAACAGTAAGGTAGCTATGTTTTATATGTGTTTCGACCTTAATATAGTTGGTTCACAGTTGGTTTTGGTATTTTAACCTGTGTGTCATGAACACGGCTGGTAGGGATAGACAAAATCAACATGCACGCGCGGAGCTGGTTTGGTCGTCATGTTAGCGTTTCCGCCTTGCTCCGGTATACAGGGATGACGTCGATGTAAACGAGTCAACATATTTGAGGTGTTGGCAGCAGCATAGGCTATTCTCATTAAGCGTGGCATCATACTGTTAATGTGTTATCCACAACTCTTTGTCCATCGTTCCCAAACCACCCACCATAGTACAGAACTAGTTCCTGTCTGCACCTCACAAAAGGACAGCTTGAAATGTGGCAATTATGATTTGAACTTTGATTACAACGCAACATAGGCTCTAGTTGTTTTAACAGAATCATCTTATATTTAATCATGAGGCAGAGGCCTACAACGCAGCATAAGCACATCCCATAGGCCTTGTGTTTTTTTATGTATTCGTTTGAGTTCACATTGTGGACAGAAGCGAGGACCCCGTACTGTACGGTTGGTACGAATACCGTTACACCTGTTACATACGCAAACTCTTGACCTGACAACAAATGCTAATTTAGAGAAAGCACCTCAAGGGGAGCGCAGAGCTTTTAGTATTTTAGTTGACGTACGTTTTCTCTTGTTTCCAGGCGCTTTCTCTCTCCTCGGCTTCTCAGAGGGAAAGTGTTTCTGTACCAGAGCTTTGAACACCCCCCTGAGGAGAAAAGACCAGACAGACAGACGGTTATCATCTGAATCTAACACTGTGGAAGGCTGACAGGATGTCAGGACAGTTCTGACAGGTTATAGAGATGTGAGTGACAAGCTCTGATTGACCTTATCATATACATGTCATGTCTCCCAGGGTCAGACCGTCCAGACAGACAGAGGGTAATTTCCAGGCTGACACCCAGGTATGCTCCCGGGTAGAACATGACTGCAGGTACAGATCTAGGATCAGCTTACCCTCCCCAAATCCTAGCCCTTAACCATTAGCTAGGAAAACAGCTTAATTGAAATTGGATCAGTGTCTAGGGGAAGATTCATCCTACACCCTCAGGTAGTGGTGTTTAAGGAAGAAAAGTGGAGAGTGACAAATGGAATGTCTTCTAACTAGGAACCGGTAATGTACCCGGCAACAGACAAATGATTCATGTGAAAACCACAGGCGCGTCAGACAGAAAAGTCCCAGTTACACTAGATGAAAGCTGTGGTGTTGTGTGTGAAGGTTGAATCAGGGCTGAGCCAAAGATCAATTTGCTCCAATACTGTACTTAACCAAGGCTTCAGAGAGCCAAGGACACAAGACTTACTCTGCTGCGGATACGAATCTGTCCAGGTGTCCATCGTTCTCATCCAGGACCTCTCTGGTTCGGGCCTCTCCTGTAGACTGCAGACCAATCACAATGCACTGGGGAGGGGAGAAACAAGACACGAGCAGAGCGTCACACTTAAACATATCAACAAGGACGGTTATGGCTCTATTTTCTTTGCCCATTCAAATGCATGGATAATTATGATAACGCCTCCTGGCCAGAGATGCCCACCAAAATGACAATCATGGTTAAATAAAGGATGAATTAATTAATATGAGTGCTGGTCAGTCTCACCTTGCCAGCCTCCAGCTCCTTATTGGCCAGCTCCACCAGGCAGCGGACCTTGGCGGCGATGCAGAGGTATTTGAAGAAGCGCTGGTGAGACGACCAGAACTGACCCCACAGGGACTTCCTGCTGACCAGACACAGCTCATCCGCTGCACGCATGAACACGGCCAGAGTCTCCGCCCACTGAGGAGGACACACACATAAGTCACTTCACGAGCACTCACATCTTTAGACATACTGTAATAGGGCAGTTACACACACTTCACTACACACACACACACACACACACACACACACACAGGTAAATTTACTAGCAGTCCCAGTCTACACACATACAAATGCAGTCACCGCTCACATTTCTCCACATAAAAACAAAACACACATCACTACCTACCTATATTATTTTTGCGCTAGTTGGTGATACCTGCACCAAAACACCAGTATTTGTCTTTCATAGCTTACTCTCCATCTTTTAAAATGGGGAGACAATTTGAAGGTCAGTCAATCCGGAAAGTGTCAAAAACTTTTAAAGTTTCTCCAAGTGCAGTCGCAAAAACCATCAAGCGCTATAATGAAACTGTCTCTAGTGAGGACCACCACAGGAAAGGAAGACCCAGAGTTACCTCCGCTGCAGAGGATACGTTCATTAGAGTTGAACGCACCTCAGATTGCAACCCAAATAAATGCTTCACAGAGTTCAAGCAACAGGCCTTCATGGTCAAATTGCTGCAAAGAAACCACAATTAAAAGGACACCAATAAGAAGAGGAGACTTGCTTGGGCCAAGAAACACAAACAATGGACATTAGACCGGTGGAAATCTGTCCTTTGGTCTGATTAGTCCAAATTTGAGATTTTTTGTTCCAATCGCCGTGTCTTTGTGAGACGCAGAGTAGGTGAGCGGATGATCGCTGCATGTGTTGTTCCCACCGTGAAGCATGTAGGTGTGGTGGTGCTTTGCTGGTGACAGTGTCTGATTTATTTAGAATCAAAGGCACACTTAACCAGCATAGCTACCACAGCATTCTGCAGTGATACGCCATCCCATCTGGTTTGCGCTCTGTGGGCCTATCATTTGTTTTTCAACAGGACAATGACCCAACAAAAGGACAGCTGATCGTCCTCGTTATGGCAGACCACGTATAACAACATCACAACTGCGGGACAGGTACAGGATGGGCAACAACTGCCCGAGTTACAACACAATCCTAACGCACGCATGCACACGTCTTCTCAGTCTCTCACCAGTTTGGCAGATTTGTTGTAGACCAGTTTGAAGTCGTCGTCCAGGCTGATCTCCTCAATGCGGAAGGACACCCCTGAGAAGCTCAGCTGCCGGGCGATGTACATCCCGCTCACCTTCATGTCCATGGCAACAATCTCCATGGCGCCCACACCCCCTGTCAACCAAAAATGCAAACCACACAGCCTGTCAGCGTTGCTGTATTCTAAATACCAGGACTGGTCTGGTAGCCAAACCATTACGAGACATTCTCACAACATAGATAATCATATACATTTTAATAATAAGACAGTGATATAAATCAGGAAAAGGGAGTGTCGAATGAGGCCAGACCTCTTCTCGATGGCGTGCAGGAAATCATCAAAGGTCTTGAAAGGCGTGCCGTCGCCCCAGATCCCCAGGCGGCTCATATAAATCATGTTCTTTGGCTCAGAGGCACCTGAAGGGCGACAGAGAAGCAGGGGTGAGATATTGATACAGAGAGAGCGAGAGAGAGAACGAGTGTAACTAAGAGACCCAGAGAAATTGAAAGAAAGACCGGGAGAGAGGAAGAGGAAAGACAAATACAGGCTGAATGAGATAAAGAGGGAAAACAGACGGGAACAGGTAGACAAACAGTCCTAAAGTACAGGCATTGTGAGAAAGAGCGATAGGGAACAAGTCATCCAGGTACAGGAAAAGTGTGAGAAAGGCCTACCTGTGGCACTGGCATAAACCACCCTGGCCAGGGGCAGCTTGTGCTGCAGGTCCAGCACGGCCTTGCCCATCTTGGTGGACGTGGCATTCTTGGCCTTGTGGCATTCGTCAAACACAATCTAGGAACATGGTCAAGGGGAAAACGCTGCTACAGTGTGAACCTGCCCAGTGTAAACATGCTGATTGAGCAAAACTTATGTTCAAGGATAATTGGTAGTCACTGGACTAGATGGCCATGCTAGACGGGCAATTTCATCAGGACGTATTTGTTCTTATTTTAGGGCTAGCTTCAGTAATAGCGGTTAGAACATGCAGTACTTCTAGGACGGCCAGTGCATTGATTGGTACCCACACAAAGCTCAATGTACAACAATCCTACACGTAGACAGAAATCATGATAGAGCCACGGACCCGGATGATCTACAATTAGATATTATCAGGTTAATAGCGACCAAGGTGGTAATGTAGTGTAGGATACGACGCCGTCAAAGCCGGGCTTGCACCAGTCCAGGATCTGCTTGAGTCTGGTGCGGCGCTGCCCTCCTGCTTGACTCTCCCCAATCAGAGCAGAGTATGTCGCAAACAGGACTCCTTCTGAGGTAGCTGTGTCGCCATACTTTATCTACAGAAAGCGACACAAGCAGAGGTTAAACAAGACAGCATTTGTGCTTACTGAACCTCAGAAGACAACATACAGTAATTGTAATGGTTGTTTGAAATATTCCTTTCTCATTGTCTCACCTTGTTTAAGGCATGCACAGGAATAGTGGGAGCATTTATGTCTTTGAGATCTCTCTCTGCGTCGTATTTCAGGTCATTGGACACACTGAACCTGAGGGGTGGAAGAGGAGAATGAGTGCATCTTTACAAAACAAGCATGACGCATAAGAGAAACAGGTTTATTTCAGAGTCGGTAGTAATCAATGGCACAGACTTTCATTGATGGTTTCTAATGCAGGTCACAAAGGCCCCCGTCTGACGCAATATCCACTACAACTAACGTTTTACAATCAAAACCACTCAATCTTAAATCTATTAGGCAGGGAGACGCCCACCTACGTAATGGTAGGATATAACTATAAGGTAGGGAGAAACAGAGCTAGGCTGGGTAATGTATTGAGTGGAGTAATAGGAGGAGGAATATAGTCTTACCATAGTGCTTTCTTCCTTCCTTTTAGGTAATTCTCCAGGATGATGCCGGCCACCGTACGGCCCTTCCCCACTCCGGCCCCGTCTCCTATCAGGAAGCCTGCTCTCTGGTTGTTCTGCAGGATCACTTCATGTTGCTGGGAACACACATGGAGCACAGTGTTCACATGTGTATACAGACATACACTATGACTAACATATACATGTCATATTGAAGTCATTTAGTAGACAGAGTGACTTACAATATGTGCATTCAATTAAACAGCAGCATAATACATTGAACAAATACTGAACATAGAGAAACTCCACAGCTAAAGTAGACAACAATACAGTAGAAAGAGTTTAAAAACATTGTATAATATACCCTTTATTTATGAACCACACACTGTATTTTCCCATCACTAACTTGAACTTGTTCCTGTACACACATTATCGGTAACTAACTCTTCACATTGTAGTCATTTAGTCGACACTCTTATAAAGACAGGCACTTAATAAAACCACTGCATAATATTGAACAACTTACACAGAGAGATATAAAAAGCACAGCTGAAGATAAAACTGTAAATAGTTTCTAAAACCGTGTTCAAGAACATACTTGAACTTCTGCCAGACCAGACATCTGCCAGACCAGATGTGTGAGGTCAGAGGTGATAAAGGTGTTACCTGGCAGGCGTAGATTATGGCCTCAAGCTGCAGGGCGGAGAGCAGGCCACAGTTGATGGTGGGGTCAGGAATGGACAGAGTGTAGGTGATGTCAGGAGGAGGGACGCTGGACAGCGTGTTGGTCTCCACCACTATGTCTGGGTGGGATATCCCTATGGTGGCTGAGGAAGGACAAAAGAGGGAGATAATTTAAAGATTGAACAGACAGGTAAAACTTTACTAAATCCCTCACAGACTAACTATAAGTATCAGATGATATTATTTCCTGTATGAGTAATTGTGTACGAATGTCACTGAAAAATATTACTAATTGCAAAATTAAAATTCCTTCCACAAAGAAAAACACAAAAACGACAACCAGATAAATAGGTCAACAAGGACTACATATTGTGTCTTGAGAGTAGTGTCAGGCAGCGTACATTTGGATGGTTTGTAGTCGGCGTAGGTGTCTACATGTCCCAGCTCCTCTGTCTCCTCCTCCTCCTCCTCTGCCTCCTCTTCTGCCGGAGTCTGGGTTCTCTGAGCCTGCAGAAGCAAAGGGATATTGGTAATGTAGTTCATATCATGTCCATTATTTGTCTCCTGTCCATCTACACTGATATGATAAAACTGGACAAGTAAAAGCAAAGGCCCCTCTTTTCTTTTCAGATCAGCCCAGATGAGGAAGGAGAGAAGTAAAATAACCTCAACCAACTGGACAAGACAGAAACAAGATGGATATGAGGTGAAATTAAAAAAGGTCTAAATCATAGTGGATGGTTACAGGTCAAAGGGTTGACCGAGCTAATTAACTGATAATTAGCTGACCTGCAATTACTTGTCCTGATGCTCGTTAATAAGGTCATTAAGAGCTTGAGTGGATAGATTAGAGCAATAGACTTCATTGTTTCTAGGAGGGCTCACTAAGAGCGGCAGAGAAGTTAACAAAACTGACTGTTTTACTTAATATATTTACACAATATTTCAAAACCTGATTTTGTAACGTCCGCAAAAAAGGCAGCAATAATTCATGTGGGTTTAAAGTGTCATGCCAAACTTATTTTGAAGTTAGTGTCGCATATTTAAAATGATGCAGTCAGTTTTGGCTCCATCTCCACATTCTTGTGATTTTCAAAATGGTGCCCTCAGTCACTTGACTAATTTAGGTCTGATTAGATTTGGAGGGTTGAGGCTACCTGGTATCCTCCCAAAGGTGGGGTGCTGATAATGGCAGAGATATCCTCCAAACTGCTCAAACCCTGAAACCTGTTGGCATTTAGCTGCAGGGAGAACAAAGACAAACACAACATTCAAACTAAACAGCCATCACTAACATTGAGTGGCTGCTGCCAACAGACTCAAATCTCTAGCCACTTTAATAATAATAAAAAAAGCGATGTAATAAATGTATCACTAGTCACTTAAACAATGTCAATTGATATAATGTTTACATACCCTACATTACTCATATATGTATATACTGTACTCTATACAATCTACTGCATCTTGCCTACGCCGTTCAGCCATCGCTCATCCATATTTTTACATGTACATATTCTTAATCATTCCTTTACACTTGTGTGTATAAGATAGTTGTGAAATTGTTAGATTACTTGTTAGATATTACTGCGCGGTTGGAACTAGAAGCACAAGCATTTCGCTACACTCGCATTAACATCTGCTAACCATGTGTATGTGACCAATACAATTTGATTTGAAATGAAAAGATGCACGTCACACCCGAGTCGTGTGAGTCATGAATGTCAGAACTTCTGGAACAACAACATACGTGACATGTCAGCTTGTCAGTGAAAGCCAGCGGCAACAAAGGGCACAGAAAGTGTGTAGAATACATAATGACAAATAATGGAGAAAATAATAATAGAATCAATAGGAAAAACACAAAGACTCAAACAAATAACATTTTCCCACTTCTGAGTCATATTCCCTAACATGCTCTCTTTCCGGAGATGGGTTGTAAACATATCTGACCCTGGATCAGTGGTTAGAGGCAACATTTACCTACTGTACATGACGTGTATTTGAGAATTGCTGTTGAGTGTTAAGCACACAGACACTAGGGTCTTGTTTTTAGAGTGAGCATGGATGTGTGGGTATGAACATAGCGGTGTTAGTTGGCAGAGCTATTTTTATCTAGGTAGTAGTGTGTGGTGACGCATGTATGTGCTGATGAATGTCTCATTGTTTTGCGTGAGAAAAAGAAAACAGCTTATGTGAGTGTGGGCTACATGACTATTTGAAAAAACAACATAAAAAGTAAGAGGGAGTCTGTGTGTAGTCAGGTCCCCTCACCTCCAGCTGGCTCTGTGCTGGTGTGTTTATGTCCCATAGTGTGGGCACGTGGGCCAGGTTGTCTGCGTGGATGAAATCCTGGGCATCGGCGTACTCTGACAGAGAGTCGGCCGGAGAGGAGAACAGAGAGTTGTTGGAAAGGTCATCGATGCAGGACAGGTCCTGGGGAGACAGAGAGGGCAACAGACAAACATGTTAGTAAGATCTCTCCTTTCTGGATCAACTTAGTGATTGAGCCTTTTCATGTTGCAGCAAATTCAGTGGGGTATAATAAGGAAGGACACGTCTATCTTTGTACTGTGAAATTATAACTTGGTTTATACAGTAGTACCCTTTAAAGCAATGTTATTAGAAAAAGAGATACAATGCTAAAGAAAACAGTGCACAAAAACGTATGTGTATGTTTTGAAAATTCTTTATGCAATATATGCATGATGATTTCATGAGAACAAATTTGACCTAAATCAGAACGAGACGAGCACCATGGAGGAGATACTGTCTGGGACCCGACACTGTGTGTGTGCGTGCGTCTGCATTTTACTATCCTTGTGGTTACCTGAAATCCCCAAAACGATGTGTAAAATAAGGAAAATTCTCCCTTGTGGTGGCATTTCCAAGGTCTCCACAAGGACAAAAGCTATTTTAGGTTAGCATTAGGGTTAGGTTTAGGGGTTAGGGAAAATAGGCTTTTGAATGGAAATACATTTAGGTCCCCACAAGGATAGTAAAACATATGCTGTGTGTTTGTGCGTGTGTGCCTGATAGGTGATGTAAGACATGTGCGCTCATAAATGTATTTGTTTTTGCATGTGTAAGTTCATGTACGTGTGAGTGAGTACATAAATGCAATACATGTGTAGGTAAGTATGTGTATAGTTTTCCCACAGTATGATTGGACAGTCGGTCATTGGTAGAGGCTCCCACACCCCCACACTTCTTTTTAGTGGAACCACCCAGAGGCCCAAGAATCAACTAGGCCCAGTTGTGCATAACAAGAGCAGCGGCTCCAACCAAAGATGTGGAAGGCTACCCGAAACTTTTGACCCAAGTTAAACAATTTAAAGGCAATCCTACCAAATACTAATTGAGTGTATGTAAACTTCTGACCCACTGGGAATGTGATCAAAGAAATAAAAGCTGAAATAAATTATTCTCTACAATTACTGACATTTCACATTCTTAAAATAAAGTGGTGATCCTAACTGTGTAAAACTGAGGTGTATGTAAACTTCCGACTTCAATTGTAGATAATGTGTGTATGTACTGACATGTTGGCTGTGTGCCTTTTTCCACATCTTGTTACGTTATAGTCTTATTCTAAAATAGATTTTTCTCATCAATCTACATACAATATCCCATAATGACAAAGCAAAAACAGGTTTATAAAAAACTTAAATATCACATTTATTTAAGCATTCAGACCCTTTACTAAGTACTTTGTTGAAGCACCTTTGGCAGCGATAACAGCATTGTCTTCTTGGGTATGATGCTACAAGCTTGGCATATCTGTCAGGTTGGATGGGGAGCTTCACTGCACAGCCATTTTCAGGTCTCTCCAGAGATGTTAGATTGGGTTCAAGTCCGGGCTCTGGCTAGGTCACTCAAGGACATCGAGACTCATCCCGAAGCCACTCCTGCGTTGTCTTGGCTGTGTGCTTAGGGTCATTGTCCTGTTGAAAGGTGAACCTTCGCCCCAGTCTTGGGTCCTGAGCATTCTGGAGCAGGTTTTCATCAAGGATCTCTGTACTTTGCTCAGTTAATTTTTCCTTCGATCCTGACTAGTCTCCCAGTCCCTGCCGCTGAAAAACATCCCCACAGCATGATGCTGCCACCACTATGCTTCACCGTAGAGATGGTGCCAGGTTTCCTCCAGACGTGACGCTTGGCATTCAGGCCAAATAGTTCAATCCTGGTTTCATTAGACCAGAGAATCTTGTTTCTCATGGTCTGAGTCCTTTAGGTGCCTTTTGGCAAACTCCATGCGGGCTGTTATGTGCCTTTTACTGAGGAGAGGCTTCCGCAAGGCCTGATTGGTGGAGTGCTGCAGAGGTTCTGTAAGGTTCTCCCATCTCCACAGAGCAACTCTGGAGATCTGTCAGAGTGACCATCGGGTTCTGGGTCACCTCCCTGAACAAGGCCCTTCTCCCCCGATTGCTCAGTTTGACCGGGCGGCCAGCTCTAGGAAGAGTCTTGGCGGTTACAAACATCTTCCATTTAAGAATAATAAGGCTGCTGTGTTGGGGACCTTTAATGCTGCAGATTTTTGGGGTACCCTTCCCCAGATCTGTGCTTTGACACAATCCTGTCTCGGAGCTTTACGGACAATTCCTTAAATTCCTTGTTTTGTGTGGACCCCAGGAAGAGTAGCGGCTGCTTTCGTAAGAGCTAATGGGGATCCTAATAAAATACCAAAACATACAGCAGAGCATACACTCATAACATAGCCTAATAGTTCATGGAAAACAACTGCCCCTCGCATCTGCCAGTGGGGCTGTGTGTGTTTACACAAATGGGGTCAGAGGAGCAGGATGTGGTGATGTGCTTGTGTGTGTGTGGGGCTCGGGGGTGGTAAAGAGTTCCTATAGAGAGCTTTTTCAAGGGCACAGCACTCAGCTAATCAGTGTTTACTGGTAGCTCTGTGATTACTCTCCTGGTTGTGTCATTGTGTGTGTGTGTGTGTGTGTGTGTGTGTGTGTGTGTGTGTGTGTGTGTGTGCGCGAGCTCGAGGGTGTGTGTTAGCTCTGCTAGGGCAAGATCAGACTTAAGCTCTGAAATTAGCCTCTAGAAGTTGTGCCCCGTGGACAGCTAAGTGGAACGGCTGCAATTTGGTGTGTGACAGAAGAGAACGGGGAGAGAAGCAGAGACGATCCCTGGAAACTCTCCCCTCTCCATTCCTCCACCAATCACGCTACCCCCTCACCCCACTATCATTCCAAGAAATGTGGCTGTTCCAGATGAGTGATTAGTAAACAAGGAGGAACAAAACGTAACCAGAGGCTGCTCCGAAGAGAGACACATACTACACCCACCTTCCGCAACTGCTCAGCAGTTCCTACAGTGGGAACACGAACTTAGTGATAAATTCCTTCCTCACACAAGGAACTCCCACATAAGAGGGCCTCATACACTCTTACAATAAAAACTAGGCAACAAGCCACAAGTAACATAACAATAACACAACCCATCCTACATTCTTCTCCTAGACTTCGAGAGATTAGTCACATGCACAGGGTTGCAGGGGTGGGAAGTCCGGAGGTGCAGGAAAGGGATAGGGTTAGAATGTAGCTGACTAGTGATGGCTATTCAGCAGCCTGATGGTCTGATGGTAGAAGCTATTGGTCAGTCTCTCAGTATTTGCTATGATGCTCCTATATTGCCCGCGTCTGAGTCATGGAAGCAGGGAGAACAGTCCATGGCTCGGGTGTCTGGGGTCCCTGCTGACCTTCTTGGTCTTCCTGCAACACCTGGTGTTGTAGGTGTCCTGGAGGGCAGGCAGTGTGCACCCAATGGTGCACTGGGCTGAGCGTTCCACCCTCTGTAGCACCAAGCATGCAGCGGTGGAGTTGTACCTGACTGTGATGCAGCCCGACAGTATGTTCTTGATGGTGCTCCTGTAGAACACTGAGGGCCCTCGGGGACAGGACACATTTCTTCAGCCTCCTGAGATTGAAAAGTTGCTGTCATCCCTTCACCACTGTGTCCGTGTGGTTTGACCATTTCAGCTCCTCAGATGTGTATGCCGAGAAACTTGAAGTTTGACTGTCTCACATTTGTTGGGCTTCATATGAGAATTGCACCAAAGGGATAGCCCTCTCAGAGAGATGCCTCTTGTTGGACCATTCAAGGAGAGCTGGCTAAATGGATAAAAGGGCAGTAGCAGTAACAGTGGCATCTAGTGGGAAAAACCTGTTACTTGCACTTCATTTATTGGGAAAATGTATGTGGCTTCAATGGCTAATTTCTCTGACCAAGGGGGAGAGATACATCACCAAATTCACTGAGAATACATTACATAGTATGAATAAACAACACTCCACATTGCAGCTTATTTCAGTTTGTCAAACATTGAGAACTGATAGTATATACTGGCCATTGGGGTGTGCGGCGTTTTACCATTTATCTAGATTCTTCACATCTTAAATCAGAGGTTTTTTTTGTAAATCGGAAGTTACTATATTTAATGAATATTATATTTCATTAAACATGGGTGCAATCAATTAGCTTCAAGATCAAATCACATATTTCAACAAAATTATTTTGGAGAAATGCTTATCTTATTGGTTTCTAACTACAGAAAAATGTCCATCTGACAAGGTGGGTGTCCAATTCCTCTTTTTTGAGGTGGAAGACTGACATTTTGTTTATTGATTGACCAATTAATTCATATTGTAATGTTCTCATAAACGGTCGGCGAGCAGAACTAATTATCTCATTCTCCCAACAGCTCCAGTGATCTTGTTCTGACAGGATGAACCATTTAATTTCATCCCAGGGAAGATCATAGCAACCTTTCCCTGTCAAGCCAGGAGAAAAACTTTGATTAAGAAGAACAAATGGGGAGTCACTTGAGACCGCCGAAAAAGAAGGCAGCACTTTAGAGAGCTCCTAATACCTGCATGTAAATATTGTAATTCAATGGCATACAACTTAATTTGTCTTAATATATTGATTTATTGTAGTGTTTCATATAAAGATAATTTACATTTTGAAACAGCTCGCTAAAGTGGTGTTATTGGAATGTCGACACACGCTAAAAATGTATTCAAGCCTAACGCAGTATTCATAGAAGGCCACAGACTAGCAAACAAACAAGTCATCGCAAATAATCACGTAAACCCAGATAAAAATCGGTAAATCTGAAGAATCTATTTGAGCAAATGGGAAAGATGAATCCGACTTTGTTGGGTGTTGCATCCGATGTCTCAATGATAAAAAAGAACAGCTACCAAGCTAAAGGAAAAACGATGCGATACAAGTGAGGATGGTGAAGGCAGAGGGACACTTGACATATTGTGGAATCTTGTCAAAGTACTTCAGAACAGAAGTAGGATAAATACGGTGAGATTGGTTAATCTGAAAGAGTGGAGTAAGGCTGGTTGTGGACTAATTTTGTGTGTGCACAATCATCGCAGAATGATTTTGATTTGACGACAGGCACTAATTTGAAATTGAACGAACCCATCGCAGCTTAACCATGCCTGACGAGAATGGTTCTCATCCGCTTCCTACAATCTACAGCCCAGGCAAAAGAAAAGGGTGGCGTTTAGTGGGAAGGCCGCCGGCTGTCTTTTCCCCCGTACCTGTCCAAGGAAATGGCAATGAATAGGAAGAAGTTTGCCACGGCGAAGAAACAACTACACGAGACGAACGTCAGGCACACACACTGGACGGGCCATAAGGAAGTTGAGTTGAGACTGCAGCATCCAAGACAGTTCTATGATGATTGATTCATTGAAAAGCAACGTTACATTCCTAGTTGCTTTGTTGTATTTTGGGGTTGGTTTTCTGTGTTTATTTACACTGTTTTACTGTACACATGGAGAATACAGTACCAGCCAAACGTTTGAACACACCTAATCATCCAAGGGTTTCTTTATTTTACTATTTTCTACATTGTAGAATAATAGTGAAGACAAACTAATGAAATAACACATATGGAGTCATGTAGTAACCAAAAAAGTGTTAATATATTTTGATTCTTCAAAGTAGCCACCCTTTGCCTTGATGACAGCTTTGCACCCTCTTGGCATTCTCTCAACCAGCTTCATGAGGTAGTCACCTGGAATGCATTTCAATTAACAGGTGTGTCTTGTTAAAAGTTAATTTGTGGAATTTCTTTCATTCTTAATGTGTTTGAGCCAATCGGTTTTGTTGTGACAAGGTAGGGGTGGTATACAGAAGAGACCAAGTCCATATTATGGCAAGAACAGCTCAAATAAGCAAAGTGAAACGACAGTCCATCAATACTTTAAGACATGAAAGTCAGTGAATGCAGAAAATGTAAAGTGCAGTCGCAAAAACCATCAAGCGCTATGATGAAACTGGCTATCATGAGGAGTGCCACAGGAAAAGAAGACCCAGAGGTACCTCTGGCAGCAGATAAGGTAGAGTTAACTGCACATCAGATTGCAGCCAAATAAATGCTTCAGAGTTCAAGTAACAGATACATCTCAACATCAACTACTCAGAGGAGACGGCATGAATCAGGCCTTCAAGGTCAAATTTCAGCAAAGAAACCACTCCTAAAGGACATAATAGCACATGGGTCCAAAAAGAAGAGAGACGGGGCTGAAGCAGTAAAAAGATTAGAAACCAATATTTTTTAATTTAACCTTTATTTGATTTTCTGTCACAGTATTGCAGGGGAGAGGTTTGTTGAAACTTCCAACCCAATTTTGTTACACTCAAAAGATGTGTGGAGAACGAGAACAAGATATGTGGAATTTCACATCTAAAAACAAGGATACTCATCATTGTGGCACAATCCCATGGCTACGGATAGGAAATAAGTGTATTGGAAACAATGGTAATGTAAGGAATACATTCTACAGGTGATCAATACAATGAAGATGTTTTAATGTCATACTCAGATTTGGTACAAAAATATGATGTGGGAGACAAGGGACATTTCTGTAAATATTTACAATTGAGGGAATGTTTGTTAACAGGCTATCAACAAAATCCAGGAAAGAACCCAATAGCGGAGTATTTGGAATTACCCAAACATATAGCAGCCATTTTTTACTCAATATTTAGTCATCTGCAGAGTAGACTGTAAAAACGTCAGAGAAATATGGCAAACTGACCTTAAGTGTAAAATTGAGGATGACACCTGGTTGAAAATCTGGTCCAAACATAAGGGAAGCCAGGAGGAAACCTACTCAATATAAGATACTACATAGGTTTTATTGGACCCCAACAAGGCTTCATAAGATGGGGCTGAACAACAATTCTCTGTGTTGGAAATGCCAGAAAGACACAGGGACATTTTTACAAGCAATATGGGAATGTACATTAGAGCTACATTTCTGGAAGGATGTTTTAAAATATCTGGAGAAATGATTGGGGTTAACAATTCCAGTTTCACAGAGAATGTGTCTCCTGGGCGATAGAACAGAGTTACCTCATGCAACAAATGAGGAACGTGCACTGATCACTGTTGGTATGGTTACAGCAGCTAGAATAACCCTTAGAATTTGAAAGGGTCCTACTCTGAAAAAGTGGATACAATCAATGTTGGAGGTAGCATCTTATGAACAAATGCTTGCTAGGATCACTGGTAGAAACAACTATTCTAGAATCGGGACACATTTTATTTGTCATGTTTCTAGGACTCGCAGGTGATGACTGTACTGTAGCTTGTGAGATACTATTTGACTGTGTATATGTGCTATGTTGGAGGATATGTCTGGATGTCATGCTCAATGTTTTTCTGCTGTACAATGTCACATTTAAATGTTTTGTTTATTTGTTCGTTGAGTTGTGTTTGTTGAAAAAAGGAACAAATAAATAACTTCAATAACAAAAAAAAGAACAGTAAGTCTCAAAAATATCATGGCCGAGGCGGTTCTTCTCTAAATCACCAACCAATTTTACCCCCCAGCTCCACAAATCTCCACTCAGAGGGAGAGAGGAGAACCAGAGCGGACTGGAATGTATTTTTTTTTATAAATGTGAGGCATGCGTGACTGGTAAAGCACTATTTGTTCCTTCGGCAGTGCAGCCGGTGCTGCAGCTAAGATTATGTTCTGTTAGGCAGAGATAAAGCCTGAATACCAACTGCACTGATGGTAATCTGGCCTTCAACAGGCACAGCCTGCCTGCCTGGCTGGCTCCTAACCCTGCTTCCCTCTCTACCTCACAGGACAAAACATGGAAACGGCAGAGTGGGAGAGAGAAAGAGAAAGAAGAGGGAGACAGAGAATGTTTTCAGAGGGAAAACATGGAGAAATCTGTGATTGGGTAAGAAGTTTCTCGTGTGTGTGTGTGTGAATGAGAGAGAGAGCAGTAGCAGAGAGTATGGCCTTTGTGAGATAAAAGGTTTTCAGAGTGATAACCAAGGACAAGTTGTGCAAGTGTTCATTTACGAAACTGCAGAGCTGCGCGTGTTGGTCAGAATTTTCTCAGTTTGTCTGTCAATCCTCATGTCCTCACACAAAGCCAGTCCTTCACGTTCTTCTTCCACTTCTCCCGTTTAAGTGCTGAACCCAGCGTTTTCTCCTTCCCATCATCCAAACACACACGCAGAAGAACCACATTCATGCCCATATATAGGCCTCCTTTTCACAATCCTTCAGTGATATGATCTGAAACCTCAGACTACTTTCACACAAACACATTAAATACACACACCAGGGTTTCCGTTAGCCAGTAATAGGGGAGTTTTGGCAGATAAAAAGAAAATATGAAAAGCCCATAAATAAAAGAGCAGCCGGCTATTGCGCGCCCCAAAAAGACTAATCCTATTGCAAAGGTATGCTTTTTAGCCTATTCATTGATGGAATTACATTTGACCGGCCATGCCTGTCGGTCTATAGGTTTATCTGGATTATTTAGTGAAATTACATTTGCCTCGTGTGTATTTTTGATTGCCGTTATGTTTATCACATGCTCAGAGCATACAGATACAGAGGCTAAGAGCGGAAAATATGTCAGACAGCGCGAGAGCTGCTGCTACAGCTTCTCTCAAACATCTGATTCATTGCTGTTGAGTGAAACGTGATTTTATAAGCCCAATCATTGCGTAACAATTCTAAATGCAATCACGTGTTAAAAACAGTTTTGCTGTCCAGAGCTATGCCTACTATTTCTCAACTGGTAATTGAAGCGCACTTCCCATTCAAGTGCATATAGGCAATGGTAGGCAGGCTTCAGCGCATCACACACACCACTTTGCTGTGGGCAGCATGCACTTTGAAAACAAACGTTTACATGTTTACACCTAGGCATGTTTACACCTAGCTTCAAAATCCGACCATAGAAACGTGAAGGCAATTATTTTATAGCCTATTTCTCTCATGTTCTATTGGTTTTCAAATAAACGTTCTTTCACTGTCCAGTAGCCAAAGGTCACAAGCTGACCAATAGAATAGGTAAATTTCTCTACTATGGGGGATGTTAGATTGACATAGGCTAGTGATTTTGCTGTTCGTTACTCGTTGCCTGAGGAAAGGTAAATGCATTCTCAAGTTGCATGTTGTGTTAAGATGAATAACCATAATCTAAATGTGATTTCTGTCATTCTGAACACCGTGGGTGGACGCCATAAAATCAGGTTACCCGATGCATATGGGGCCGGTAAAATCTCTCAAATGTCTATTAAATTCCAATGCTGCCGGTCAAATGTCCGGTGCCACATTTTCCTAATGGAAACCCTGACGCACACACATGCGTAAACACCAGTATATCCACAGCAGTTGCAGTAAGTGTGTTTGAGAGCCTGTGATAATGGCAGTGGTCTGGCTGCAATGAGGATGAGAAAAAAATATTATAATAATCGCTGCAATGAGCACCCGTGTCAGAGAACAACGCAAGGGGCTCACTGAGGGCAGTTACGTTGACGTTATTACAGCCACACACACGGCAGTCAAATTCCACGAGACCGTTTAGTCACAGTAATTAGGCTTCTGCAAGCTCTGATGCTGCTGCTGGTCATTAGTAGCCTACCAAACTGGTACTCGGCACTATTGTCCCTCTAATCACTGACATCAATGCAAATGTAATCGAAAATCTAATCAAACACTTCATGAGAGCCCATGAGCAACATTTCTATAGGCTATGCAATTGTGTGAGAAAACAGAGTGATGGCCTCAATTAATCAGCTTTCTATAGGCTAGGCCTACTATATTTACTTCAACTTCCCTAATATTAAGCACACTGCTTCTCTTTACAACAGGAGTATAGCCTACCTGGCTGCCATTAAAATTAATCATGGGAAAAATGTATTCTATTCGCTATTTAAGTGCATAGATGACAGGTATTTTTTCCGGTGGTCCTGTTTCGAGACAGGTGCATGATAATGGTCCATTCTAAATCAAATTTCACACTTATTATTTGAAAGTATATGTAAAGACAATATTAAATCAAGATTAGTGTGATGGTGACAATATTAGCCTATCACTTGTGAATGATGCCCAGCCTAAGGCAAGAAACAGCGCATGCTTTTTTCTCTTGACTTTTTCAAAACATAGTCAGTCACACACATGTAGCCTAGCCCATCGGCCTATATGTTTTGATAAGGTTCGTATCACAACTAAACTGGCCAAATAACTTCTTAAAAAGAAGCACATTAATCTGCTTTACGAGTGTAGAGCCTAATTGGCATACATACGCAGTGCGTGAGTTTCAAGTTTGGGGAAGAACATTTTCACCATAAAAACGCACCTTTAATATAAAAGCATTACATGCATATTCGCATTTGTGGTCACTTTTGAGAATGGTGTTACCCTGCTAACGGAACATTCGTGCTTATAGCCTACTGCTGTGTGCACATTGCTGCACTTATAATTATAAGAAATAGCCTAACCGTTTATCAACATTTTAAGCTAAACGTTTTCATCTGTTGCGTCAGGCTCATTGCATAAAACAGGTTTTGTGATGCTATCCCATCTCACAACTGTCCCACATTATGTTTGGAATATTAATTTCTTACACAGAATACAAAAGGTCAACTTCTGTACTATGGGGGATAGTAGACTGACATAGGCTAGTGCTTTAGCTGTTCGTTAGGCCTACTCATCTTGTTGGCTGACAAAAAGTAAAAATGCGGACAGTTCTTCCAACATGCGCCTCTGAATTGGATAAGGACGCCCGCAGTTCGGTCTCCAATATGTCAGTCTTCACTTGTAGTCTGTGAGAAAGAACGGATTACGTGAGGAGAGCCATGTGAGTGAGAGGTGCCTCGGGCATTGCAGCCTGGAGAGAAGGGAAATTTGAGGCATTATCAAGTGCTTGTCAAATTGTGAATGAGAGATTGAAGTGTAAAAAAACAAAGCAGAGCTTATGCCGTTCATGCAACTTTTTTCAAATCATTAGGCGCATCATGCAGCCTTAGAATGTATTAAAAACCAAAACATATAGCCCAACATGTAACACAACAAAAGTTACAAAAATAACTCAAAATTATGCATATAGGAGGACCTGTGTCTTTGTTAACTTCTTAGGGAGCAGCTCCCGAGGTGACGTTTTGGAGGGCCTGGCGTGCCCAAAGTAAAATGCCTCCCACTCAGGCCCAGAAAATAGGATATGCACATATTTAGTACCATTGGATAGGAAACACTGAAGTTTCTAAGAGTGTTAAAATTCTGTCTGTGAGTATAACAGAACGGATATGGCAGGTGAAAACCCGAGGAATTTCTGTCCTGGAAAAAGTGATTGACACATTGCCTCATTTGGAACCCCTCCCTTAGGAAAATGCCCATATAAGGGAGTATGAATGCAGTACCTATTGCTTCCTCTGGATGTCAACAGTCTCGAGACACTGTTTTGATTCTGTTTAGATGCTTTAGATTGCAGAAGAAGAATTAGGAAGTGGTCACACAGAAGTAAACAGAAGAGAATGCGCGTTCCCGGCTTGCGCGCTCTGTGGTTTTTTCCTTTCTTATCGCCCAGTTTATATTCCAGTTGAAATATTATACTTAATATACATTAAAGTGTTCCTAAGGATACATTATCGAGTTCTCTTCACATTTCAATGGATGAGTGGACGCTGTATTTTCTTATCATAACGCACCAACCAAACGGAGATTTATGGATATAATAAATTACATTTTCTAACAAAAGAACCATGGATTGTCTTCGTTGGACACTTGGGAAGCACTCAGCAGAAGTTCTTCAAAAGGTAATTGATTTGTTTTCGCTGTGAAATGTGTTTTGTGTGAACCGTGATAGCTTATGAATTTATGGTAATGGGAAAAATATTAGTGCTACCCTCAATCAAATGTAGTGCTTTCGCCGTAAAGCCTTTTTGAAATCTGACAAAGCTGTGATGTTGCCAAGAAGCAGAGCTTTTGATGACTATGCAACACTTGTATATTGATGAATGTTTAATAATTCAACTTTTGGATTTTGAATTTGGCGCCTTGCATTTCACCGGGTAGTGTCACCGGGTAGCGCCCCACCGCTCCTTAAGAAGTTAACCACTCAACACAGAATAGCCAAATGTGCGCACTCCCGCAAATTGTTTGGAGAAATATCCTTTATATTTTATTCAGCTATGTTCAATTGTATTCTTCATACTATAAAATAATGCCAAATCTTGTCTGCTAAATGAACTAGTGTAGCCCACAGCCATAGACTGCATGAGAGTGCAATGTACAAAACTACGAGAGAGACAGTTGGTGAAAGTATACCTTATCTACTTATCTAAGAACTAGTAAAATGATTGTCAGACAGCTCTGCAGCATACTTAGGCAGGATAGCTAAATAGGATGACTAAAAGACAGTACAGTATGGCGTGGCTGGCTGACTGCCACTGCCTGAGCAGAAATACAATGATTACTTTAAGGAATTAAAAACAATAAAAAATAAGTGATATACACAATTGAAATATTTGATTATTTCATAGTAATTTCCTATTTTTATATTGGTGTCTACCCAATGTGGACCTGACAGACAATGGAATATTTTCAATGTTTTGGCAATTGAATGTTCACTATTTTTTGGGCTTGGAAATCACATTAAAAAGCATTATGAAATAATGACGTTACCATGTAAAAAACAAATTATAATAGAATCGAAACGACCTCAAAAAGCACTAATCGCTCAGCACTAGCTGAGGTCAGTTTTACATTTTATCCACTAATAGTAAAGTTAAGGCTTTTATTTGGTGGCAGAGGTAAGCTGATTCTAGGTCTGGATATCAGGATAACTTCTACCGCCTCCTATCATTCAGCCAGAGGGAATAAGCAGAGACTTCCTGAAACACTCACCACCACACTTCCTCCTCCTCCAGAAAATCTGATGAGGCAGCCAGGGAATCACCCTCTACTCTGCCAGGCCAGCCTAGGTAGTGGAGTCACACAGTCATCCAGTCCATCTCAAGACAACAACCTTAACCCAACTCTTATTGTGGTGTTATGTTTGGATATTTTTCTACCCAAAATGTACCGTGGTTAGCATTTTTAGCAGAATCTGACCAAAAATGAGTATCTCTTTCCTTCATTTATTTTTCTATACTGCTGTGTGGTTTATTAAAAAGCCAATTGTACGGCCTTATCAATTCATGGCCCTTTAAATCCCTTTGCGTTAGGAGCCAAGTGGTTATGTAATGTTCCAATATGCCACCCTGCTGACTCAAGGATAACATCACAGCACCTGATGCCAACACAGCTGGTTGAAACGCTCAATAGCAGTTGCTTGTGAAAACAACTTACCCTCCTCCAATCCTCACCTAGATATTTTGTGTGTATTGATGTGTGCCGTTTTTAAATGTATGTAATTCTGTCCTTGAGCTTTTCTTGTCAATTAATGTTCTGAATCATCTCATTTTTTCATGTTTTGTGTGGACCCCAGGAAGAGTAGCTGGTGCTTTCGCAACCACTAATGGGGATCCTAATAAAATACCTAACCTTTTATTCAAGGGACGCAAAACTGACCATCGATCAGTGTCCTGGACAGGGCCATGAGGGACGGTGGGAGGAGGAAGCCTCACCGGTCTCTAGTGTGGGTCATGTTTGTGGACCCTGCTGCTGTCACCAGAGCCGGACTGATAACCTGGGAGGCCCGGGAGCCACGGAGCTGTCTGGATTATGTTATCCCAGGCAGTCTACATTACCCACATCCTTTACATACAGTACAGTGTACGGCTCTGCCCTATAAACACACAGCCCATCTCAGCCCAGCACATGGACAGGGACACCCACAGAGGCCTTCACGTCCTGCCCAGCCACAGGAAAGAAGGGAAGCTGGCCTCTGGAACGTTCCAATGTTTCCTAACTCTTCAATAATAAAAGGATGTCATGTCAGGCTTATAGGTTAATGATAAAGAAGAATACAGCTGGCTAGGAAGCCTGCTGAGATGGCTTTGTCTGTTTTGGGTTGGCAGAGAGAGAATGGGAGAATCATTCAGGCTGTGTCTTCCATTGAAAGTGGAGGGGCAGTAGGTCACACTCATAACAAGTCAACACCACCACCACCATCATAAAATGCATTCAGTGGGGTACAACGTTAAGATAACAGAAATGTAATGTATAGAGCGACACACCATATAAATCATTTCTGGTTTACACAACACATTTCTATCTGAATGTTCTGTAACGCTCAGTTCCTTTACATGGAACCCCTCTTCTCTGCAACAAGTATAAACAGTCAGATATAATAAGAAATCAGAAAAAACACCATAGTTCGGGAAATGATAACAGAGTCAGTCATGCAAAAGGGAAGAGGGTTAGCCCAATAAGAGGGCAGCAGTCAGCGGCCCCGGTGATCTCTATGTCAGCAGCTATGGAGATCTGCCAAGAGGAAGTAGAAAAGGGCTTGGTGGAAAGGAGCTGGCACACACTGAGGGCATCTCTTGTTTAATGTAGATTCCTTTCCCTGTCTCGTTCAGTTCATCTGATTCTGCACTGATGAAAAAAAACTGGACTGGTGAAAGCAGATACCTGGCCTAGGCTACCAATCTTTCCTTCTTGTGCGTTCAGAGGTGTGGCAGTGTGTGTGTGTGTTTTTTTTTGGGTTGTGGGGCAGGTGTGAGCCATCATCCACAAGGGAAATGGATTCAGTGCGGATCTGACGTCAGATAAGTAACTCAGTTCCCATCAGATAACTCAATTCAAAAGAATTGCCTGGTAATTATTGCGCAGGCTAAGATTGCAAATAAGGACAAACTAAATAGGCTAAAAGATTTTCAGTACAAAAATACATTTGTGACATGAATCATTCTTAATACCAGTTCTCTTTTCTTTTATGATTTGGAATGGAATTGGCTAAAGAAAAAAAAGACCCCTCTGAAATCCCAACTCACACACACTCCAAAACCAAAAGCCAATGAACTCAGCTAACCTTCCAGTCTTTGTCAGTAAGTTCCACCTGTGGTCAGTCAGTGGGCCGGGGTTGTCAAGTTCTAACTCAGTGACTCACCCAGGACAGGAGGACACCACTCATAGTGATCCCAGTGCCAATGAGTCTCCCTCCACCATTCTCTCACTCCCTCTGCCACTTCCAGTAAGACACATGCCTTGCCGTCAGCCTAGGCTTAAAATAGTGCTGACTCCCTGGCATCTGCCATGGAATTGGCAATCCACACACACACAGCCCCTCTGGACCGGAGAGGTCCGGGGAATTATTACTGGGGACAAAGTTTACTCTACACTCACAGGGTGGGCGTCAATGGAAGAAAGAGCATGACGCTGACCACTGCATGACGCTCGTATTCAGATAAATATGACCGTAAAAATGGGCATTATGGTCAAAACACTGAAATTGTCGATAATATCAACTTGGCACACCCTTGGCACCATATCATGTGATCAGATGAATGACCATGAATCGTATAAATTAGATGAATTCTGACCAAAAGCCTTTTAGAGAATGTAAAAATGTTTCCTGTCCTCTATACTTGGAATAGAGAGAGGAGGCCAGTGCAGATACACTTGTGCTGTATGGTGGTCATGCACAACAACCATGTTCTAGGACTTACTGGAAGGCTGCTGTACGGACAGCTGTTTGTCACAATAATTGTGACTGGTAGACACCAACAGGGACGAGCAGCCCACGAAGCTCAATGTGAAACACAACAGCATTTCCAGCCCCCACTCACCAAAACCACCAATATCCTTCATAATATCCATACAATAATCATATTTCACATATAATATTTATTTTATAATAGCCTATAGGTAGTTTTCAATAAAACATCACAATATGGTGTAGCATGTTCGATTTGCCTGCTGGGGGTCAAGGAGACACAGCTCTGCTAAAACCATTGACAACGGCGTGCTGTTTTCATGGGATTGTTAAATAAATGTTAACTATTTGGATGTAATAAACTCAGCAAAAAAAGAAACGTCCCTTTTCCAGGACCCGGTCTTTCAAAGATAATTCGTAAAAATCCAAATAACTTCACAGATCTTCATTGTAAAGGGGTTAAACACTGTTTCCCATGCTTGTTCAATGAACCATAAACAATTAAAGAACATGCACTTGTGGAACGGTCGTTAAGACACTAACAGCTTACAGACGGTAGGCAATTAAGGTCACAGTTATGAAAACGTAGGACACTAAAGAGGCCTTTCTACGGACTCTGAAAAACACCAAAAGAAAGATGCCCAGGGTCCCTGCTCATCTGCGTAAAAGTGCCTTAGGCATGCGGCAAGGAGGCATGAGGACTGCAGATATGGCCAGGGCAATAAATTGCGATGTCAGTACTGTGAGACGCCTAAGACAGCGCTACAGGGAGACAGGACGGACAGCTGATCGTCCTCGCAGTGGCAGACCACATGTAACACCTGCACAGGATCGGTACATCTGAACATCACATTTGCGGTACAGGTACAGGATGACAACAACTGCCTGAGTTACACCAGGAATGCACAATCCCTCCATCAGTGCCCAGACTGTCCACAATAGGCTGAGAGAGGCTGGACTGAGGGCTTGTTGTAGGCATGTTGTAAGACAGGTCCTCACCAGACAGGACTGGCAACAACGCCGCCAAAGGGCACAAACCCACCGTCGCTGGACCAGACAGGACTGGCAAAAAGTGCTCTTCACTGACAAGTCACGGTTTTGTCTCACCAGGGGTGATGGTAGGATTCGCATTTATCGTCGAAGGAATGAGCATTACACAGAGGCCTGTACTCTGGAGCGGGATCAATTTGGAGGTGAACGGTCCCTCATGGTCTGGGGCGGTGTGTCACAGCATCATCGGACTGAGCTTGTTGTCATTGCAGGCATCCTCCTCCCTCATGTAGTACCCTTCTTGCAGGCTCATCCTGACCATGACCCTCCAGCATGACAATGCCACCAGCCATACTGCTCGTTCTGTGTGTGATTTCCTGCAAGACAGGAATGTCAGTATTCTGCCATGGCCAGCTAAGAGCCCGGACCGCAATCCCATTGAGCACGTCTGGGACCTGTTGGATCGGAGGGTGAGGGCTAGGGCCATTCCCCCCAGAAATGTCCGGGAACTTGCAGGTGCCTTGGTGGAAGAGTGGGGTAACATCTCACAGCAAGAACTGGCAAATCTGGTGCGGTCCATGAGGAGGAGATGCACTGCAGTACTTAATGCAGCTGGTGGCCACACCAGATACTGTTACTTTTGATTTTGACTCCCCCTTTGTTCAGGGACACATTATAAAATTTCTGTTAGTCACATGTCTGTGGAACTTGTTCAGTTTGTCTTAGTTGTTGAATCTTATGTTCATGCAAATATTTATACGTTAAGTTTGCTGAAAATAAACGCAGTTGACAATGAGAAGAGCTGAGTTTACTATTAGGGCTGAACCCATTTAGTCGACCAATATTTTTTTTAGTCGAGCAGTGACAAATATATATTTTTTAATTAATTGCACGAGACACCAGTCTGATTCACACCTGTCTGAGTGGATTAATACATTGCGGAGGCCGCAGGGATGGCACACCAGGATCATTTAATTACCATAACTTCTAATCTACAATATTTGTTTTGTTACGGTAATTTCTGTTAACGTATTCAATATATTATTATTACAGTCTTACCGTTGTTATTGTCGGAGTGCACACGTTTTTTGCCGAGCACACAACCTAGGCTACACTTTGGTTTATTTAATTGGTTTATTTCATGCCATTTACGAGTTGTCAATTTAAGCTCTCCTGTCAATCTTGAGTAAGGACACCCACCCGATTACACAGAACTAGGCCTAGGCTACCTGGCCTGGGCGCAAATGTAGACTTATAAATGTGCCCATTTGGGGATCTGATACTATTTCTGATGGTCTTAACTCACCATCACTGTGGAGCTTCTCAAAGCAATGTTTTCTTTGCCTCAAAAAGCAAGTAAGCGGTCTGTTTTTACACCCATTGAGAATGACAATAGATCCTCAATGTAGCCTATTTGAAAAATCTTTCCAGCTCGCTCCCTTTCGATAACTACTCAGCATGAAAGGGGACAAAATGTCATGTTCTGATCTGGTGGAAATGTCATTAAAAAGGCCTACCAGATTACTTCGTATCCGTTGCGCAAATAGCCTACAGCTGTATCTGTCTGTACAGAGCTCACTGGCCTGGGAAACTGAGTGCCCATCATTTTTATACAATGTTGCAAGTTTGCTAGCACCAGCTTCAGACCGGATCCAAGATAATAGTTGATACGTTTCAAGTTCCTTGCAGACAGGGCATGCATAGCCAATGTGCTTCATAGAATATTCATTTTTATCTGGATATGTTCTACCTGCGGGCTGCAATGTTTTTATTTGTAGGTTATTTTTTTACATATTGGCAATGGAAGTTACTTTTAGATGTGTATCATTTAGCTAGTTTTGATTAACCACATGATTGATTTTGAAATATGAAGACCTTATTATAGATTAAATTAAACTGCTCCACTAAAATGGGCATATGAAACTCATAACTGGCACGCAGATCAGTAGTAATGGTATGATAACTTGGCACTCCAAATGTAAAAGGTTGCCGACCACTGGTGTAGCCTATTACCGGCAACTTCAGGAACATAATGACAGAATCTGCAAAGGCCAGCAGCAGCGGTAGGAGGCGGGTCGGGAACAGGTATTTTTTCCTTCTGGTTAGGCTATATTGATCTCTGCCTCACTCTTCAGTCATTTGTGTCTCTTCATTTTTAATAGTAGTGCTTAAAGCATTAGGCAAAATAGCGTACATATAGTTGATTTTATTCAAACATAGGGTGTTTCTATTATTATGGAAAAATACACTTTAAACATTGGTCGAAAGAACAGACGACTCTCGGTCAACCAATATTTTTTTTTTTTGCCAGGGACAGCCCTAAATATTATCACCTCTTGAAGAGCATAGTCAGACCTACAAATTTCAGATTATTCCATGTAAAACAATTGCACACATTTAGCTCTACCAGAGTTATTTGAGTGATATAAAATAAAAGTGAACTACACTTTTAGGTTAATGGTTTAGGTTAATTTTCCAACTTTTGTGGGCTCTGCCGGTCAAGCAGCAGAAGAACGCATATGCCATGGTATTATTAGCATGAAATGTTTACTTTGCAAGCTACCGGTAGAAACTTTGTACAGTTGGCTAAGCATATAGTGGTAAGTAGACCTAATGTACTTTCTCCAACCAATGTAGGCCTACCTAGCGAAGTTAGCAAACATGATCCCCTTTTCAACATTGTTTTATGAGTGCTTAATTACGATTGCTGCTGACAGAAATGATATAGGCTACATTGATTGATGGACCATGTCAAATTGGCTAGCAAGCTAATAACAGATCATGTCAATATGGATAGTTAACAAGCAAACTTTCAAGGGATAAACTAGAGGTCTCTATCCAAACAGTTTGATTTATATTTATTATGGATCCCCATTAGCTGGGGATTGGGGCGGCAGGTAGCCTAGTGGTTATATTAAACCTCAAACTATTTTGAGAATCTCTTCTTGGTCCTAGAGTCATGAAATGTTACGAGTACATTGAAGGGAGTTACTGTTTTCAACAAATGTACAATACATATTTTTTTTTTTATTGCAAAAATGTAGATTAGGTTTTTAGACAAAATTCTACATAGGTCAGATGAGGCCATGATGCAAGCTAGGCAGAAAAGAGATGAGTCATAGGTGTACAGAATATTTATATTCTATCAAGGAGGTGTAAGGAGTAGGAAGCATCCTTTTTAAGAACCCATTCAAACAAAGAAATTACAACCACTCTAAAAACAGCATTGGGAAATGCACTAGATAACATTCTCCTATACACGGCAATCAGTGTCTCAAACAAACTTTTGCTTAAAAAAAGAAACAATCAAATGAGAACAGTTAGCTAACATATATACACATGTGCTAAACCCAGACACCAAGCTCCCTGCTTTACACACTTCAACATAAAGAACTAAAAGAACAGCAATACCTTGGGAAGTGGTCGTCCCAACTGTGAATAGAGTTTAGTCCAAAACGGCAGGATAGAAGACATGAGTCCAAAAGCTCTGGGGTGAAATACCACACTCTCCTAATTCACCTTTCCCTCACAACAGATCCTTCCATGTGCTGGAGCAATGGAAACACCTCACATCTGGAATGTTTCCCATTAGCAGACGGCCCTACCAGTTCCTTTCAGAACACACCAACACACACAAATGGACAACACACACTACAGGTAGGCTCTGGGAAGAAAACACCGCCCTAAAACATACACTTCCTACTATGGCTGGATTGACAGGTATTTACATAGAGGTTTAGACATATTGATTGTGGTCTAGTTCCTCAATGCTCTAAGGTGCTGGGGAGAGAGCAGAGGGGAGGGGGGAAGGGAGCAGAGGGAGGAGGAGGGGAGGCGCTTTCAGGAAATGATGCTTCTGTTGGTAAGTGACTAGAGTTACTGGCAGTCAAGCCCATTTTACTGTACATGGTGTAACTCAACCGCATTTGTAGTTTAAACAGTCCTGCGCAATGGGTCCTCTCCAGCGGCTCTCACGCCTCTGCATACGGCCGTGTTCAATGTCTCGGATCAGTATTCAATGATTATTATATTTAGAGGTTGGCTGGCTAGCAGGTTTATTTTCAGACACTGACTTTTGTCTGCCTGACAGCTCCGTTTCAAGGCTGTGCTGCTACTTGAAGTGAAAATTATCTGGACTTCTAATGATCGAGTTTTGCTGAGATGTCAAACTAATTAAAGAGCTAATGGAATTGGGTAGTCACAGTAGATGGACTTGTCATTTCAAGCTGACAGAGACACTGACAGAGACATCTAGCTATATGATTCATAAATACTGGGAAGGTTTTGATGTCTCATTCTTTAACTGTTCTGTTCACAGAGACAATCCAAAGACACTGACAATGAGTGAGAGTGCATCTGATAGATTTTTGAAGTCATAACTTACAGCATAGGCGTATATGTAACACAGACAAACTGATAAATGCTAGGTCTATCAAAAAAAATTACAAATAAATACATAGATATTACAATGATTTAGACTGATATGATGGAAGGCCCTTCAACAGCTGATGTTTTCTCTATCTGCCCATCCAGAGTTCTGCATAGACACACTCCATCATAATTTACATCTCTGCTTATGGGAAACATGGCTATGATATGATGATTGTCAAAACACCTGGGGAAAATGCTGTGTGTGTGTGTATATATATATACACACACACACTTTTTTTTAAAGGCTAGTACTAAAAAGATAGCTACGGATTTTCTTTTGTGTGTGTGTGTGTGTGTGTGTGTATATATATATATATATATATATATATATATATATATATATATCTCATGATTCATGTGAAACAATCACATCTTTTCACAAATCACATCCTCCTTCCTGGCAGAGGGACAGTGCATGGCCACTGCCCCCTGCTAACAGGAACAGATAGGGCATCAGGTCTACTGTGGCACCTTGTTGCCCACCTCCACTGGGCTGGTCTACGGGGGAGAGACCAACTGAGTGGACCCTCTGGGTGATGTCATGAATGAGATTGTGGGAATACTCTGGCCTGTATACTCTGGCCTGTAAAGGTCACTGAGGCTATTGGGAAATTGGCAAGGATGTGTCACTGATGAGCTGCATCTTTCAAGCATTCAGTATCATCTCTCTCCTCTGTGTCACAGCCCAGACAATACAAACACTGTGGCAGGGTGGGCTGCTGCTGTTGTTGAAAACTACATTCATCAATCTATGTTGATGAGACAGAACTAAATCCGTAAGTGTTAAACATTAAAAGCAAAATCTCCCACAAATTGCAAAGTTAGTTGTTTGCCTCAACTGGGAGGACTGCCTGTAGCAACCCTTTGTTACAATCCCCTTTGTTTACTTCCTGGTATAACACCAGGAACACCAGCAATTTGTGACACGTGTTAGAAGAGAAATGAAACTGACTTTGCAAAACAAACCCGGAATACAACCTGCATCTCATAACTTAACTATTAAATGAACAGTACTATCTCTAAAGCTTTCTATGGCAACAAAACAAGCAGGGACAACAAAACAAGTCATTGAGCTTGATTCAGTTACAATGAAACAGAAGACATGGTACCTTTCTCTTGGTACAGAACCTGACAGTGTTAAGTCAATGGACTTTATCCAAAATCTCTTATTGAGCCTTTCCTTTGCAGTCCAGGGCTTAAGAGGGATTTACTATGGAGTTGAACATGCCTTTATTAAAGCCCCTCATATTGTCTCTCCTTGGAGGATATGAGCAGGTGGGGAGACATAACAGAAGATAACCTGACATATGCACCTATACAGAGGTGTGGGACACGCAGGAAGTAGCAAAGAGTATGTGCAGTGTGTGTGTGTGTGTGTTTTAAAGCGTTCACAGTGCCAAATGTTTATGCGCTGTGGATGTAGAGCTCTGTTCACTCGTCACTCTAGACCGTGGCTTAGTGGAGAGAACTATGGTTCGTAAAAGTGCTTTCCTACTATTCTTCTTCCAGTACGCACTAAGCAGGGCAGTATTTTTCTTATTTTCCCCGAATCATGTCACACAGCGAATCAGATGGTCTGTGTGGAGAGTTCAGACCTCCGAGCTCGTGACCCAGGCCACGAGGAGGTCATCAGTGTGTGACACACCACAAGCATACACACTCCTATTACTTCTCCCCTCACAGAGCCAATCGGTTTCTGCCTGAGTACCAGAAGGGGCCTCCTTACCATCCATTTTAATCAGGAAGCACTCAGGGCAGCTGATGTTAGGAGACCGACTAATTACATTCAAGAGCACAATGGAAATATCTCCATTCTCCATGGTAACCAGGGTCAGGTTCTTGAGTCCAGAGTACACAGTATAGCCTTCATATGGATAGATAGGCCTAATGAATAAATCAGTGATGCACTCAATGATCATCATTCATAGATTACGTGGTAGAGTAATATTTCTCAGAGACTCAAAATATGGTTCATCTCCATTCCCCAGATGAACATTTAGTGCACAGCACTGCAGTGCATTTCTAAACAATAAGGATATCCTGATAGAGCTCTGCACTAGAGAGAAACGACAAACTAGCACTATCGGATGCCGTAGCTATTTCGCTAAGGGGACATTCATAAAAAAATATTTAATGAGTTGGACCTGCGTAACTTCAGCGCTAGCATACAGTACTCTACCAGCCCGTTGAAGCATAATATAATTGTGCCACTCAGGCAGTTTATCAGGAGCACAATTACGACATACATCCTCCACACACTATACATAGGCCTAGTGTTACCATGCTGTAATTTTGAAAGGAGTGAGTGGCATGAGGGAGAGTGGGGAAAGGGGCAGAGAAAGATGGTGCTCATGGTTGAGTGGTTTAGGATTACTCAGGACCCCGTGACTTACATTTTCTCTGCCTGCCTTGTGCTGAAGCCCCTTTTCACACACACACACACACACACACACGGATGCAGTGTAGTCAGAATGAACAACCAGCACTCAGACAGCTCCACTGCTTTACAAGCCAGGAAGCTACTGGATCTGTTCGGTGGTGAAGAATGATTTGTTTGAAACCGTTAAACATGGAGCTCAAAGCTAAATTTCAAGGATGACTACTGGCTCGGACATGGTGTATTCTTTAAATGCATTGGGGTCATGCAGGGCCTATAGGTTGGCATGCTTTCTCTATATTCAACTATGAATGTGCTACATTTGATTATTATGTGTTAAAATGCTATGTAAAATAATTTAGCAATATAAGTCATTACGCTATCATTTAGAAAAGCATTGTATTAATTGCATTCATTTTTGTTTCTAAAGTATGTAATTTTAAGAAAATGTTTGACATCTCAAAATAGGACACTGGCTCTTTAAAACAACTGTATTCAAAATGAGATAGACCTGGCTACATTAGGCTAGCCAGAATGACTGATAGGTATCTTTTTTTAGCTTTTTGTACACTTTAAACAGTAGCTAGCATATTGCTAGTATGTTCACTATTGAAGGTTTAATTTGTACGTTTTTCCCCCTAACGTACTAAAATAAATAAATTCAGCGAGTAGATTGATGAGAGCTTCTTTTTGCTCTCGACAGTGTGAAGGCATCAACTAGTACTGCTGGAGTGCTCAAGAAGTTGTGACTCGTGGTAGAGTGGTGGGGCTTGAATGAACTGCCAATCATATTGCTTAAATAGAAATATGACTTTCCCATGTGTAGTCTTCAAAAATGGTAGACTGCGACAGAGCAGGTAAACGTTTAACTGGAATGCAAAAATGTGCTGAAAAGTTACTGGCCCAACATGGTTTTACTGGCCCTGGGCCAGCGAGACATCGTTAATGTTGGACCCAGTGACACTGCTTGTCCCCTGGCACTTCAAGAAGAACAAAGCAACATGAAAAACTACTAGGGAAATCCCACGAGTCACACATGAAATAATACCACACTGAATACACATGAAGTAACATTGTTCTTATATGACAAAGGCAGGCTGCTATTTTTGCTTTCCTAAAACCCCATCTTGAATATCAGGTGGTTATCAGATTGAAATCAAGGGCCACAGGCTCATTGAGCCTCATTCATGTGTCTCCAAAGCAAAACAGACATTTGAGGTAAGATTATGTCATATGATGCCAGGGCAATAGGCTTCCCCTGGTTTTCCTTGTTATGCATTATTGAGGTTAGGATTGAAGGGTGAGATGTTTGTCAGAGTGTGAGAGTCAGGTAGTGTATGTGTGTACACTACCAACAGTGCTCGTAGAACATCTCATTTCAAAATCATGGGCATTAATACGGAGTTGATCCCCCCTTTGCTGCTATAACAGCCTCCCCTCTTCTGGGAAGGCTTTCCACTAGATGTTGGAACATTGCTGCAGGGACTTGCTCCATTCAGCCTAGGGCTGGGAAATATGGCCTAAAACAGTTTAATTTTTCACATTTATGGGCGATCCACGATATATCTAGATTTGTTAAAATGTTCTCTAAATAAGCTTTGTTGTCCAATTAAAAAGGTCAAATTTAAAAAAGGTCAGCATATAATTAATTCAGAGCTTGTGTAATTATACATAGGCTGAATATGCCTTCCATAAGCACTACATTTTTTTAAATCAAAAGTTTTACCTGCTTTTTTTTTTGCAATAATCACTGATCTGGCATTTGTTTTTATAAAAATGCCCTTTTTGTAACACATTTAACCAGAACCATGCATAATGCACATTCACGGATGTAGCAGGCACTATAGAAAATTAACACCAGTCTCAAAAACAATCTCTAAAGCACAAGCCCATGTGCTAGTGAGTTGCCAGCTAATATTTATTAAAGTTTAGCCAACTTGGATGTAGGTATAATTTCACAAGCTCTGAATTCAGCTAACAAGGCAAAACAGTTGAATTGTTGTTATTATTATTGAACGCAACCTTATGTCCGTCTCCAACTGTTTGAACAGCATGCTAGCCTGTCCACTTTGTTCAGATGTTGAAATCAAGTGCCCCATCTTATTTCTCAGAATAAGTTGCCAATTCCTTAAATTGTTTCATACTTATTGCACATTTATAAAAACAGACTAAACAGCTAGCATAACAACAATCACAACAATTCTGCTAGCGCTACATGCTACTGTAATGCGCGCGCAACAAACTGAGCATTCATTTTCCAGAATGAATGTTCATTGGTACATCAGTTTAAAAGTGTCTGCTCAAAATTTGTGGAGTTGAAACCAACAGGGCATGGTTCGAACAGTTAACTTCTCTATTAAAGTAAAATGTTTTTTGAGTCCATATGACCAATTCGGTTGGACCAACTCTCAAATGCAAATAAGGAGTTGAAACCGTTTGTCAGAGAGGAAGAAGTGATCTCTCATCTTTGTTGTTGTGAGTGGTAGGGGAAGGGTCTTGGTGAGTGAAACCTCTCTCTTTGCCTCTTTCTCCCAAAATAAGCCCAATGCGTTTATTTTGAACCAAAGCCTTTAGGACAACGACTCCCAGTATTAGGGATGAGACATGAGCATCTCGTCATTATGTGACCCGTTTCAGGAAAATAGGCGAATGTCGCGACGTCACAGGAGAGCCATTTAAACGTTTTTCGGGGGGCAGAAATGTCTTCTGGAACATGTGAACTTTCATGTGCCGAAATACCATGCCATCTGTAAATACGAATAAAATTGTTAAATTACGAGTCTGGAGGGTTAAGCCACAGAAACAGCAACCCACTAGCCATGATTGGCTGAGATAATGAGTGGCCTGGACATGTCGAGAGGGGAGTTCGGATTGGTCTGCCATATAGACGTCTATTTGAGCTGGTCAGTCTGTTGGTAATCCTGTCGAACTGAGCTTTTTTTTTATGCATCATGTAGTGGAGCTGCACTGCTCTCCACTTTAAGGAGGATCAAGTTTTTAAATCAGTTGAATTAGAGTATGATAGCTAAAGAGATGGAGAAAACACCTGTCTCCGGATTAGATCTTCAAACTAAGGGCAACCGTGGCATGGCATCTGTGCATGACGATGTGTGTACGGTGATGTGTACGGGTAAGATAGTCTAGCTAGCTACATTCAGATATTACATGTTTCTAATCTTGACAAAGTGGTTTCATTTCAAGCTAAAGTGTACTGTTAGCTAGCTAGCTAACGTTAGCTGCCTGGCTCCATGTGTGTATGTACAGCTGAAGTCGGAAATTTACATACACCTTAGCCAAATGCATTTAAAAACTCAGTTTCACTTTTTTTGTGTTGTCTCGCTGAACTTTCAAATGACTGCTCGACTTGTTGACTGCTAGATCCACACAGCAGACATCGTGGACTAGGTTAGGAATGCTGTGTTTTGCACATGAAGCTCTATATTTTTTGTTGCATCATCTACCTACATTATATACAGTTGAAGTCAGAAGTTTACATCCACCTTAGTCAAATACATTTAAACTCAGTTTTTCACAATTCCTGACATTTAATCCTTGTAAAAATTCCCTGTCTTAGGTCAGTTAGGATCACCACTTTATTTTAGGAATGTGAAATGTCAGAATAATAGTAGAGAGAATGATTTATTTCAGCATGTATTTCTTTCATCACATTCCCAGTGGGTCAGAAGTTTACATACACTCAATTAGTATTCGGCAGCTTAGCCTTTCAATTGTTTAACTTAGGTCAAATGTTTCAGGTAGCCTTCCACAAGCTACCCACAATAAGTTGGGTGATTTTTGGCCCATTCCTCCTGACAGAGCTGGTGTAACTGAGTCAGGTTTGTAGGCCTCCTTGCTCGCACACACTGCCCACAAATGTTCTATAGGTATGAGGTCAGGGCTTTGTGATGGCCACTCCAATACCTCAACTTTGTTGTCCTTAACCTCTACAGGCACCGGGGCAGTATTCAGAAGTTTGGAGAGTCTGGCGTGCCCAAAGTAAAATGCCTGCCACTCTAGGAAACTAGGAAACACTGAAGTTTCTAAAACTGTTAAAATAATGTCTGTGAGTATAACGGAACTGATATAGCAGGCGAAAACCAGAGGATATTCTGTCCTGAAAAATGTTTTTTTGTGACATGCCCTCACTTCCAATGCCTGACTATGGGATTCTCTGTAAAATAGGACCCAGATTGCAGTACCTATGGCTTCCACTAGATGTCAACAGTCTTTATACAAGGTTTCATGCATTTATCATGGAAGATCACAGAATAGAAGAAGAATATGTAAGAGGAGTGAGGAAGTGGATTTTGAGTTTTGTGCGCAAGACCATGAGTGCGCGCCTTTGTATTTTACTTTTTGATCGTTCAGGTTATTATCCGTGTGAAATATTATAGTCAATATACATATTTGTTTGGGCAAAGTTGATAGGTATAATTTGAACGCTTTCTCTTCACTGTACAATGGGCGAGTAGACAGTGCATTGTTGATGGATTTTCTGAACATAACGCGCCAACCAAACTGAGATTTATGGATATAAACAATGACTTTTTCTAACAAAAAAGGAACATGGATTGTCTTGCTTGGACATTGCCCTCAGCAGATGATCATCAGGTAAGCGATTTTATTTTAGCTCTTTTGTGTGTGTTTTGTGAGACCCGCGCTGGTTATGGATTTATGCTAATGCAGAAAATATGTAGGGTGCTATCCTCAAACAATCAAATGTTGTGCTTTCGCCGTAAAGCCTTTTTGAAATCTGACAACGCTGTGATATTGCCAAGAGTCTAAGCTTTTGAAGAGTATGCAACATGTGTATATTGATGAATGTTTTATAATTCTACATTTGGATTTTGAATTTGGCGCCTTACATTTCTGAGTAGTGTCGGGATTTCTCCGGGTAGTTTCGGGATTGGGACGCTAGCTGATCCTTAACTTCTTAGGGGATCCCGACACAATGCAAGGCGCCAAATTCAAAATCCAAAAGTTGAATTATTAAACATCCACCAATATACAGGTGTTTCATACTCATCAAAAGCTCTGTTTCTTGGCAATATCACAGCGTTGTCAGATTTCAAAAAGGCTTTACGGCAAAAGCAGCACATTTGATTGTTTGAGGGTAGCACCTCATATTTTTGCCATTACCATGAATTCATTAGCCTTCACGGTTCACACAACACATTTCACAGCGAAAACAAATCAATCACCTGTTGAAGACCTTCTGCTGAGGTCTTCCTAAGTGTCCAACGAAGACAATCCATGGTTCTTTTGTTAGAAAAAGTAATGTATTTTATCCATAAATCTCCATTTGGTTCACGCGTTATAATCAGAAACTACAGCCTCCACTGAAACGTGAATAGACCTATAAACTTGTCTAAGAACAATCAAACTGTTTTAAATGTATCCTTAGGAACACTTACGTATATTTAGTATAATAATTCAACCGGAATATAAACTGAGCTATAAGGACGGAAAAAAACACAGAGCGTGCCTTCTCGGGAGTGCGCGTTCCCTTCTGTTGACATTCAAGGGGACACTTCCTGTTTTCCTCTTCTTCTCTGCTCTAAAGCATCCAAAACAAAACTGAACACTGTCTCGAGACTTGACATCCAGAGGAAGCGATCGGTACTGCATTCATATGCCCTTATATGGGAATTTTCATAAGGGAGGGGTTCCAAATGAGGCACTCTGTCAAAACCACTTTTTCCAGGACAGAAATTCCTCAGGGTTTCGCCTGCCATATCCGTTCTGTTTTACTAACAGACAAAATGGTTAACACTTTTAGAAAATTCAGAGTGTTTCCTATCCAATGGTACCAAATATGTGCATATCCTATTTTCTGGGCCTGAATGGGAGGCATTTTACTTTGGGCACGCCAGGCTCTCCAAAACGGTCACTTCGTGCGCTGATTGCTAAGAAGATAAGTAGTTAAGCCATTTTGCCACAACTTTGGAAGTATGCTTTGGGTCATTGTCCATTTGGAAGACCCATTTGCGACCAAGCTTTAACTTCCTGACTGATGTCTTGAGATGTTGCTTCAATATATCCACATCCTTTTCCTTCCTCATGATGCCATCTATTTTGTGAAGTGCACCAGTCCCTCCTGCAGCAAAGCACCCCCATAACATGATGCTGCCACCCCCATGCTTCACGGTTGGGATTGTGTTCTTCGGTTTGAAAGCCTCCCCCTTTTTCCTTTTCCTCCAAACATAACGAAGGTCATTATGGCCAAACAGTTCTATTTTTGTTTCATCAGACCAGAGGACATTTCTCCAAAAAGTACGATCTTTGTCCCCATGTGCAGTTGCAAACCGTAGTCTGGCTTTTTTATGGCGGTTTTGGAGCAGTGGCTTCTTCCTTGCTAAGCGGCCTTTCAGGTTATGTCGATATAGGACTTGTTTTACTGTGGATATAGATACTTTTGTACCTGTTTCCTCCAGCATCTTCACAAGGTCCTTTGTTGTTCTGGGATTGATTTGCACTTTTCGCACCAAAGTACGTTCATCTCTAGGGGACAGAATGCGTGTTTATACTTGCGTACTATTATTTGTACAGATGAACGTGGTACCTTCAAGCGTTTGGACATTGCTCCCAAGGTTGAACCAGACTGGAGGTCTATAATTTTTTTCTGATGTCTTGGCTGATCTCTTTTGATTTTCCCATGATGTCAAGCAGAGGCACTGAGTTTAAGGTAGGCCTTGAAATACATCCACAGGTACACCTCCAATTGACTCAAATGATGTCAATTAGCCTATCAGAAGCTTCTAAAGCCATGACATAATTTTCTGGAATTTTCCAAGCTGTTTAAAGGCATAGTCAACTTAGTGTATGTAAAACTTCTGACCCACTGGAATTGTGATACAGTGAGTTATTAGTGAAATAATCTGTCTGTAAACAATTATTGGAACAATGACTTGGGTCATGCACAAAGTAGATGTCCTAACCGACTTGCCAACCTATAGTTTGTTAACAAGAAATTTGTGGAGTGGTTGAAAAACGAGTTTTAATGACTCCAACCTAAGTGTATGTAAACTTCCGACTTCAACTGTATGTATGTACGTATGTTATGTATGTGTACGTACAGTTCAAGTCAGATGTATGCATATCTACGTACACTACCGTTCAAAAGTTTGGGGGAACTTAAATGTCCTTGTTTTTGAAAGAAAAGCACATTTTCTGTCCATTAAAGTAACATCAAATTGATCAGAAATACAGTGTAGACATTGATAATGTTGTAAATGACTATTGTAGCTGGACACAGCTGTTTTCTATATGAATATAGGCGTACAGAGGCCCATTATCAGCAACCATCACTCCTGTGTTCCAATGGCACGTTGTGTTAGCTAATCCAAGTGTATCATTTTAAAAGGCTAATTGATCATTAGAAAATTGTGCAATTATGTTAGCACAGCTGAAAACTGTTGTTCTAATTAAAGAAGCAATAAAACTGGCCTTCTTTAGACTAGTTGAGTATCTGGAGTGTCAGCATTTGTGGGTTCGATTACAGGCTCAAAATGGCCAGAAACAAAACACTTTCTTCTGGAACTCGTCAGTCTTTTCTTGTTCTCAGAAATGAAGGCTACTCCATTTGAGATATTGCCAAGAACCTGAAGATCTCGTACAACGCTGTGCACTACTCCCTTCACAGAACAGCGCAAACTGGCTATAACCAGAATAGAAAGAGGAGTGGGAGGGCCAGGTGGACAACTGAGCAAAAGGACAAGTACATTAGAGTGTCTAGTTTGAGAAACAGACACCTCACAAGTCCTCAACTGGCACCTTCATCAACTGGCAGCTTCCTTAAATAGTACCCGGAAAACACCAGTCTCAATGTCAACAGTGAAGAGGGATGCTGGCCTTTCCTAATGAATTGCAAAGGAGGGTACCTATTGGTAGATGTGTAAAATAAATTAAAAAATGCAGACATTGAATATCCCTTTGAGCATGGTGAAGTTATCAATTACACTTTGGATGTTATATCAATACACCCAGTTACTACAACAATACAGCGGATGTTCAATACATTTGCTAACATTATTAAAACATGTAAGGAGTTATGTACAGCGTGTGGAGCACCCGTCTACACCACACAGCTGGGCAGTATCAGGGAGCTGCAGGGAGTTCACTCCCAGGCCTTTGTGTGCACTTGGCAGGTGGCACACTGGTGTCAGGGGCTCTTCATTAAGTACATAGGCATGCCCCCAGCCCAGCCGCTGTTAACCCGTCATTACTCTGATACAGGACGGACGTGAGAGGCATAGTGACTGGCTCTTTAGTAACGCATCACTGCGCTCCAATACACACACAGCTACTGGAGCACTACGAGGAGATGCCCCAACATCCAAACCCATACAAATAAGCCAAGATGAGAAGTGAAGTCACTCGTCTGTGTTGTTAGGGCTTCTCAGTCAGCGGAGGGGACTACTTTTCCATATGGGAATTGAGAACTGCCTGGGTTGACACAAAGTGTGTATAGTTGGAAAATACAAATGAAGAGGTTAAATATAGCCCAGTTAGGATTCTAAATATAAATGGAGGGGGGAAATGTCTCTTACTTTGTCATTTACACATTTCCAAGTTAGAATAAGCCTGTCCCGAATGTCTCTGGGGTGATTGATGGTGCATAACCTCCACCAGAAAATATTAGGAAAGCAACAGATTAAATTCCTCCACGCAAAAACTCCCCCCAAAAAAACACGCTTTTAAGTGTTCCTCAAAAGTGCAATGAGAACAGCCATATTCCTCAAAGTGACAGAATAGAACCTGATGGCCAACAACCAAAGCCCTGCTAAAATACAGCGGCTTATTAATAACAAGCCTTCACAGGAAAAGGAGCAGGTAGCTTCTTAACTCTGTCTAGACAGTGTCAGACGCAACGTTTAATCACAGTTTCTGCAGGCAGGAATAACCGGCCGTGCTACATTTAAGGTAGGATGAAAGGAGTAAGTGGGAGCCGCAGCTCCTCCCTTTCAGAGAGTGACAGCGAGGCAGCAAGAGAGAGAAAGACAGAGGTGAAAGATAAGACTGCTCAAACAAGATAGAGAGAAGGATAGACAGAAAGAGTGTGATATAGAGAGGTCTTACCTGAGGGAAGCCTCCGTTTCTGGGGAGGTTGAGGCAGGGGAAATCGTCATGGAACCCAGAATGGCTAAACATGTCGATGTGCATATCCGGCATGGTGTCATTCAAGTGGTATTGCCTGAAAAAGGTCAGAGGTAAAGCAACTTAATGAGATGTACTGGGAAGGGGAGAGCAGACGGAACTAGCTAGTCATTAATGGGTGGGAACATGTGCTTTTCTCTGTACGGCCAAAGTTAAAATCAGAAGGTGTTTCGTTTTTATTTATACAAAGGACACAGGGTGGTTGGAAAACAACAGTCTCAAACTAGCCCAACAAAGAGAGAACTAAGAGCAATGATGGCTGGAGGATAAAGAAATAAAGTCAACAAGGAACACATGAACCACACCAACTGTGGAGTCATAACACAAGCTATTTCAACAAAAATGAGTCATTATCTTAATACGCATTAATAACTGATCTTGTGATCTTCTATCAGCAGTTTACAGACACCATAACACCTAAATTGTATTACTTCAAGTGAACACTAAAGCCTTTGGCCTGCCTCACAGCTGAACCACTAGAACAGAGAGTGAGTCACGCCTGACTCTGCCGCAGAACACAACAAGGACTGTGACAATACCAGTATCGCAATATTTTTTCCATGGCAAAAAAAGAAAACAAAAGCAGACTAAACTCTTTGGTCCTTTAAAAACCTGCAGTATGTAAAATAGTGTGCAATATAGCTTGGAAAATAACTAAATGTGACTCTGGATGACAACGTGTTTGTTTCAACATTAGGGCTGATTTCCTAAATAAGTTAAAAACGATAGTTTCCTTGCCACAATACTGGTATCATCACAGCCCTAATAACAACCAACTATGAAGGAAAAAAGGCAGAGGGGAGAGCGAGAGGGAAGAGAGAAAGAACCTACTCGTCATCGGGTTCCATGATCCACGGAGGCCACGCTGACTGTACACTGACCATACTGCCTCGCACAGAAACCCACAGGCATCAACACAAACACACTGGAGCTGTACCGCGTCGACTTGCAACACACATCAACACAAAGACACTGGAGTGGCACACAGCTGTGTCCAGTCACGGCTCTCTGAGCTCAGGGCTTCATGTGACTCCCCTCTGCGCTTACATACACTCTTTCACTCGCTCTTCCTGGAATCACAACCTAGTTCAGTGGAAAAACACTCACTGACGACTTTCTCAGGAACCTCTGCTGCCTGTGATATTTTCACTTTCTCACTGATTCACAGCAGGCAGGGCATGACGGTGCCCAAATGAGGGCAGCATAGAAAGAAACGACCACACAGCTCCCAGGCTCAAATCCTGTGTGAGCTGATCTCTACATGGGGGATTGAGGGATGAAACTGTCCTCCAACACAGGACATAGATCAGCTGGAGGATAAGTGAGGTTGTTATTTAACTTCTTAGGGAGCAGCGCATGAGGTGACCGTTTGAGAGCCTGGCGTGCCCAAAGTAAAATGCCTCCCATTCAGGCCCAGAAAATAGGATATGCACATATTTGGTACCATTGGATAGGAAACACTCTGTAATTTCTAAAAGTGTTAACCATTTGTCTGTGAGTAAAACAGAACGCATATGGCAGGCGAAACCCCGAGGAATTTCTGTCCTGGAAAAAGTGGTTTTGACAAAGTGCCTCATTTGGAACCCCTCCCTTATGAAAATTCCCATATAAGGGCATATGAATGCAGTACCGATCGCTTCCTCTGGATGTCAACAGTCTCGAGACAGTGTTCAGTTTTGGATGCATTAGAGCAGAGAATAAGAGGAAACCAGGAAGTGTCCCCTTCAAAGTCAACAGGAGAGATCGCGCGCTCCCAAAAAGGCGCGCTCTGTGTTTTTGCGTCTTTATCGCTCAGTTTATATTCCAGTTGAATTATTATAGTAAATATACGTAAAAGTGTTCCTAAGGATACATTTAAAACAGTTTGATTGTTCTTGGACAAGTTTATAGGTATAAGATGAACGAGTTCTATTCACGTTTCAATGGAGGAGTGGAGGCTGTAGTTTCTGATTATAACGCGCAAACCAAATGGAGATTTATGGATAAAATACATTACCTTTTCTAACAAAAGAACCATGGATTGTCTGCGTTGGACACTTAGGAAGACCTCGGCAGAAGTTCTTCAACAGGTAATTGATTTGTTTTCGCTGTGAAATGTGTTGTGTGAACCGCGATGGTTTATGAATTCATGGCTATGGGAAAAATGTGAGGTGCTACCCTCAAACAATCAAATGTGCCGCTTTCGCCGAGCTTTTGATGAGTATGAAACACTTGTATATTGGTGGATGTTTAATAATTCAACTTTTGGATTTTGAATTTGGCGCCTTGCATTTCACCTGGTAGTGTCGGGATTGGGGCGCTAGCGCACCACTGATCCCTAAGTTAAAGAACGGGCTCACATAGGAACAAAGAGATAAGCCACGGGGAGAGCTGCTGGTGGTCTAAAGCCAGGCGGTTTTGTATAGCTAAAGCAAAGCTTGGTATGAGGGTGTTTTAACAAGGAGATTCAGGGATTTGATCTGCACACAAGTCTGTGGTAAATCCCTAAAAAGTATTGCAGATTTCCTAGGATCAGAATGAAGGGTTTCCTGATCAGTCTGGGGGAGAAAAAAAACACCTGTACAGAAGGTGTTTATATATTTTGAAGGGTCACCGTCAGCCACCTAGCAAGGGTAACAGTGCAGCATCCTAAAGCGTCAAATAAAAAGTGGAAACCCCGAGCCTAACCCTGCATCCTCTCCTGATATGACAGTGATATTGCTGCCTTGGCAGAATGTGTCAGTACTAGCAGCATTCCAATAACAAAGCCAGTCGGCCCCGTGCCACAATGCCTCACTGACTACAAGCCTTTCCCGGAATATTTAGCTTGTTATGTAGTGTTACAAAACCACAACCCAGTTATGCAGCATCAAAAATAAATTTCTAATCTCTTGGTATGAGGGTGTTTTAACACAGAAATTCAGGGATTTGATCTGCTATTTTATTACATCTATTGGACTGGTTCATGTATGTAGGGCAGGCAGGCCAAACAGAAAGTAACCCGTCACTAATCACCCCTCACTTGATGCATAACTGTTATTGCAGTCTGGGGAGATAAAGCCATTTAAAGTGACCTCTGAGCTTATAACTTTGGTCAGGACAGTAGGACATAATAAACTAAAAGTGTGATGCAATAACATTCAGAGAGAGATCAAACCTGTATTGCTGGTCTAGAACAACAGGCTAGACAACTACTGAATAAAAATAACAAAATGGAACGTCTGTTTGATCATCAAACAGCAGGGAAATCAGACAGCAGGCATATTCACATTCCCAAGAACTTCTAAAGAATACAAGCACAAACAGGAAGGGCACTATTAGGGTTGCACATTTTGGGGAATATTCAGAGGTGGAAACTTTCCGAAGGAATTAACGGAAATTAATATTAAAACAATTTAAATGTAGATGTTTTTTTTGCATTGATATATTTACCATATATGGAGATAAACCTTTTACCTTATCATAAGTAGACAAATTATTAAATCCTTCCAATAGAAATAAAAACTATTTAGTTACAAATTGAACTTTAATTAAATGAGTTGACTCTTCACATGGGATGATTTCACAGAACAACAAAAGGGAATATTGAATGATCCAATAATCCATACAAATCTCCCAAAAACGTTTTCAACATACAGTTGAAATCGGATGTTTACATACACTTAGGATGGAGTCCATTAAAACTCGTTTATCAAGCACTCTAATAATTTCGTGTTTACTATAGTTTTGGCAAGTCGATTAGGACTTTGTGCATGACACAAGTCACTTTTTCCAACAATTGTTTACAGACAGATTATTTCACTTATAACTCACTGTATAACAAATCCAGGGGGTCAGAAGTTTACATACACTAAGTTGACTGTGCCTTTAAAAAGCTTGGAAAATTCCCAAAAATGTAATGGCTTTCGAAGCTTCTGATAGGCTAATTGACATAATTTGAGTCAATTGGAGGTGTACCTGTGGATGTATTTCAAGGCCTACCTTCAAACTCAGTGCCTCTTTGCTTGACATCATGGGAAAATCAAACGAAATCAGCCAAGACTTTGTAGACCTCCACAAGTCTGGTTCATCCTTGGGATCGATTTCCAAACGCCTGAAGGTACCACGTTCATCTGTACAAACAATAGTACGCAAGTATAAACACCATGGGACCACGCAGCCGTTATACCGCTCAGGAAGGAGATGCGTTCTGTCTCCTAGAGATGAACGTACTTTGGTGCGAAAAGTGCAAATCAATCCCAGAACAGCAGCAAAGGACATTGTGAAGATGCTGGAGGAAACAGGTACAAAAGTATCTAAATCCAAAGAGGGTACTTCTTGGAGGAATGTCCTGTGGTCTGATGAAACAAAAATAGAACTGTTTGGCCATAATGACCATCGTTATGTTTGGAGGAAAAGGGGGGAGGCTTGCAAGCCGAAGGACACCATCCCAACCTTTCCTGCAGGAGGGACTGGTGCACTTCACAAAATAGATGGCACCATGAGGAAGGAAAATTGTGGATATACTGAAGCAACATCTCAAGACATCAGTCAGGAAGTTAAAGTTGGTTGCAAATGGGTCTTCCAAATGGACAATAACCCCAAGCATAATTCCAAAGTTGTGGCAAAATGGCTTAAGGACAACAAAGTCAAGGTATTGGAGTGGCCATCACAAAGCCCTGACCTCAATCCTATAGAACATTTGTGGGCAAAACTGAAAAAGCGTGTGCGAGCAAGGAGGCCTACAACCTGACTCAGTTACACCAGCTCTGTCAGGAGGAATGGGCCAAAATTCACCAAACTTATTGTGGGAAGCTTGTGGAAGGCTACCCGAAACATTTGACCCAAGTTAAACAATTTAAAGGCAATGCTACCAAATACTAATTGAGTGTATGTAAACTTATGACCCACTAGGAATGTGATGAAAGAAATAATTCTCTACTATTATTCTGACATTTCACATTCTTAAAATAAAGTGGTGATCCTAACTAACCTAAGACAGGGAATTCTTACTAGGATTAAATGTCAGGAATTGTGAAAAACAGTTTAAATGTATTTGGCTAAGGGGTATGTAAACTTCCGACTAACTGTACATCTGTAAAATGATAGTCCAGAAACTAAAGCTTTGGTTGTCTTCCTCTCAGGCTTCCATGTCTTCTCCCTGGACCTCCTCAATGTCCAAGTCATGAAGATCAGACTGAGGCCTCATCTTCGCTGTCACTTTCCAACCTTGTTGAGGATGCCTCGTTGTCAGGCTCAAAAAGCCAAAAATTTGCCTGGATGGCCACCAATTTTTCAACCCTTGTATTAGTCAGCCTGTTGCGTGCTTTGGTGTGTGTGTTCACAAACAAGGACCAGTTGCGCTCTGAGGCTGCTAATGTTGGCGGGAGTTGGAGGATGGAGGCAACAGGGGAAAGAGCCTCAGATCCACAAAGTCCCTTCCACCAGGTGGTTGATAAGATATGTTTGGAACGACTGCCATATTGCATCTCCATCCCAAAGCCAGACTGCCAAGAACCTTGCCCGCATTCAGGCCAAGGTGGAACTGCAGTTTTCTTTGCTTGGAGCAAACAGTGACGTGGGCAGGGCAGTACGGATTTCTTCTCTTACATCTGCAAGCAGAGTCTGAACATCAGACAGGATGGCATTGTCTCTCTCAATATGTGCAATGGCTACTGCTATAGGTTTTAGGAGTTTCAGCCTGCTTACCACTCTCTCCCAAAATACATCATCCAGGAGGATCCTCTTGATGGGGCTGCACCTATCGGCAGACTGTGATATGCCATTTCTTGGAGACTCTTTCCCCTCCAGGAGACTGTCAAACATGACGACAACACCACCCCAACAGGTGTTGCTGGGCAGCTTCAATGTGGTGCTCTTATTCTTCTCAATTTGTTAGGTGAGGTAGATTGCTGCTATAACTTGATAACCCTTCACATACCTAACTATTTCCTTGGCTCTCTTGTAGAGCGTATCAATTTTTTTCAGTGCCATGATGTCCTTGAGGAGCAGATGCAATGAATGAGCAGCACAGACAATGGGTGTGATGTGAGGGTAGGACTCCTCCACTTTAGACCAAGCAGCCTTCATGTTCGCAGCATTGTCTGTCACCAGTGCAAATAACTTCTGTGGTCCAAGGTCATTGATGACTGCCTTCAGCTCACCTGCAATGTAGAGACCGGTGTGTGTGTTGTCCCTGGTGTCTGTGCTCTTGTAGAATACTGGTTGAGGGGTGCAGATGATGTAGTTAATTATTCCGTGCCCACAAACATTCGACCACCCATCAAGAGATGATTGAAATACAGTCTGCTTTCTCTATGATTTGCTTGACCTTCACTTGAACTCTGTTGAAATCTGCATCCAGCAAATTAGTAGATAAAGCATGTCTGGTTGGAGGGGTGTATGCTGGGAGAAGAACATTCAGAAATCTCTTCCAATACACATTGCCTGTGAGCATCAGAGGTGAACCAGTTGCATACACAGCTCGAGCAAGGCATTCATCAGTATGTCTCTGACTACGTTCCTCCACTGCGTCAAAAAAAAAAAATCTGATTCCAGGAGGACCATGAGCTGTTGCTATCGATAAGGTGTCTTATTCATAATTGTCACCTCAAATAGAAGTAGAGGGACTTTTGTCAGAGGTTGCTTGTTGTGAACACTGAGGGAACTTCATGCACTTGGTCAGATGATTCTGCATCTTTGTTGCATTCTTCACATATGATTTGGCACAGTATTTGCAAATGTACACAGCTTTTCCTTCTACATTAGCTGCAGTGAAAATGTCTCCACACATCAGATAGTGCCGTGGCATTTCCTGTAAAGATCAGAAAGAAATGAGTAAAAAAACAAATACAATTCCATGTACAAATAAATAGTTAAGCAGTTAGATTAAACAACTCCTTTGTAAGATAAATGTTTTAAAATGAAACGTGTATGGAAACAGGTGAATTAACACACTAACTAGCAGAAATTGTTAAGTTAGAAATGATTTAAACACTTTGCTGTAGGCTACTATTTACTAGTTTAAAAAAATCATGTCATAAAATATATTCACCCCACCCAGTATTGTAATCAAAACTTACCAGAAAGCATGTAGTCCTTGGCTCAGACAGTGTAGTTGTGTGGCCTCAATAGCATCTCATTAGTGTGCAAGATCTTGAGAATAGGCAGTACATGTGATGGAAGAATGCACTGTGCATGCAGAGGGTTGCAAATCCATTGAATTGGGGATCGTTTAACCAAAATACCTAGAATTGCCTTGTGCATCCCACAAAAAAGGTTCACTGTTATAAGCTAACTTTTTTGAAAGTTTCCGACCCTTTGCAACACTAGGCACTATAAACAGAAGTGTGTGTGTTGCCACATCAGGAACTTTCATTTGGACTTCCAGACAAACCTGCCCTTCATTTACCACCAAACTACCAGATTGGATCAGGACACTGTGTGGCTATGTCAGATTATCAGGCTGTGACAATCTCCCACTGTGTCGCAACAACCAGTAAGTGTGCCAGCTGGGGTTTGGTTCAGTTCCATTTAAATTCAGAATGACTTTTTAAATAGGTCGCCTGTACGGTATATTAAGTACAGCTGTTTGTTGGATAGAGACCCTTGAACACACTCACGCAACCCTGGCTGGATCACACACTCATTCAGTGAGATCTGTATTGATAAATCTATCCATTCAGCACCTCAATAACATCCATAAATATTTACAAAGAATTTCCTCCATCCAAGACTACTGAGCCAGTGTGTGTTTTTGGTTCTACAACCCTTGTGGGGACTGACTACAGGTATTTAAAAAGTAGCTACAAATACAAAAATGTATTTAGAAATACCATTCCGTGACTTTTCCAAAAACCCCGGGATACAGTATACCGCCCAAGCATAGTCAAAATCAAATCTTATTGGACGCGTACACATATTTTGCAGATGCGATTGCAGATGCAAGCGAAATAGTTATGTTTCTAGCTCCAACAGCACAGTAACAATACAAAATAGGGTTGAGCGGCATCCACATTTTCACATTGTCAATACCATCCTCCTCTCATCCTAGGATTTACATTATTACTGGCTTAGTACACAAGGGGGTGCCAAATAGCACTCTGGGAACAGACACCCAATGGGTGTTAACAAAATGAGCAAAAGTAATAGCAAATTTTCATGGAGGTTGCTAGCTAAATATGCTAACTAGGGAGGTGTAGACGGGCCAAGAACAGAGAGAAAAAAAACAAGGAAATCAATAGATATCTGTACAGCTGCCACTGCTAACTCATCCAAGAGGCTTTGACTTCTCAAACACGTCAAAGCCAACAGTATGATGCCCCGTCACCTTATTAATTCAACCAGTTACTTAGATAAGCGACCCTTAAGTTTAACTTGCTAGTTAACGCATAATTCTTCATTTTTTTACGCAGGAAAAAAACAACTCATAAGAAATATCTTGATGCTTTTTGTAAACGTAGATCTAAAATGCTTCTTATTGTAATTTATTTTCGGCATCAGACTAATTTTTTGCTTCAGTTGCACGTCACTCGGATGAGAATTCACAGGTGGGCATTCTATCAGCAGACAGCGGTCTGACGACTGATGTGTAGCTACTTCTCTTCTGTACTTTTCTTTGTGTAGCCTGCCTACTTTTCTACGATGAAATGCAAGATTAACTTTAAGAAAAACATTAGGAAATGTAGCTGGCTACATTCTATAATAAACATAAATATGATGGCCATGCTTAGTTTTTGCAAAAATGTCCTTGGTTTTTCATGAGTGGCTGCCAGCCAAATAGCGTTGCACTTCTGTTGTCATCTGATAAAAATGAAGCCATTTTCTGCCGAACATGTTGCACTAATGTGTTTTATGTGAAGGAAAATTATATGTCCCCGATCATTCTAAAACTTTACTGACATTTTCAACCTCTCCCTGACAGTCTGTAAAACCTACATGTTTCAAGCAGACCACCATAATACCTGTGCACAAGAACGCCAAGGTAACCTGTCTAAATGACTATCGCCCCATAGCAAAAGGCAAGTCATGGCTCACATCAACACCATCATCCCAGGCACACCCAAATTCACATACCGCCCCAACAGATCCACAATCTGGCTATAATGGCCATGTACTCATATAATCTCCACATGGCACAGCCAGAAGAGGACTGGCCACCCCTCAGAGCCTGGTTCCTTTCTAGGTTAATTTCTAGGTTCCTGCCTTTCTAGGGAGTTGTTCCTAGCCACCGTGCTTCTACATCTGCATTGCTTGCTGTTTGGGGTTTTAGGCTGTGTTTCTGTATAAGCACTTTGTGACATCTGCTAATGTAAAAAGAGCTTTATAAATACATTTGATAGATGACGCAATCTCTATTGCACTCCACACTGCACTCTCCCACCTGGACAAGAGGAACACCTATGTGAGAATGCCATTCATTCATCGACTACAGCTCAGCGTTAACACCATAGTGATAAGCTTGGATGGTACTAAGTTCAAGACCCTGGCACTGAACGATCCTGGACTTGCTTAGTCCCCTTCTGTACTCCCTGTTCATCCACGACTGTGTCGGTGGTGGGCCTGATAGCTGACAACGATGAGACAGCCTATAGGTAGAAGGTCAGTGACCTGGCAGTGTGGTGCCCGGACAACCACCTCTCCCTCAACGTCAGCAAGACAAAGGAGCCGATTGTGGACTACAGGAAACAGTGGGCTGAGCACACCCCTATCCACATTGTGGGCCGCAGAGCAATCTGGGATGATGTGTAGCAAGTTGTGTTTGGAGTGAGTAGAGCGAGTAGTTAAACTCATGTGAGCTATTCTATCCTCCTTTATAGGCTATTATATATTTTATTTAATTGAGTGTATTGATCGATGGCCTGTACAGGTCCGGACTGACACACTCATCTTTTGTGTATGCTTTTTTACCCCCCTTTTTTTTTTTTTAGCTCTTCACGGAACACACTGCCTTACTGGACTTTTTAAACGTTAAGCTAGTGCTGCTAGCTGTGGCTAGCCTGCTTTGTTTTTAGCATTATGCCAACCGATGGCTATCCAATGGATATCAAATGGCAACCACTGACTGTCCAATGCTACCACTGAAATGTTCACTAACCAGAGGGACAGAGTAGAATTTGGAACAGCTGTCTGTAAAAAGTGCCTTTGGTCTAACTAGCTGATTTAAGATATCGGGCGGCTGCAGAAGGACGTTCACCGGTGAGCTGAAGCAGAGCCTCGTTGAGGAGTTCACCAATGTAGCTAAAGCCCAGGCCAAAGATATTTAGGAGCTGAACATCTCTCTCTCGCCCAGGGTGGTGGAGAGTTGAAGTCTCTTTCACTCACTTCTCGAAGCAGGTAGCTTGTTCAACTAGAGACTGGGCAGAGATGGTTAGGTGAAAGGGCCCAAAGGAGCCACGACTGGGCGGTCCATTCCTGCCTTGGAGGATCCACTCTGCCTGGCAAACAACTCTGCACCGCTAGAAGTTGACTGTCCGCCCCCAGGAGTCCGCTCTGGTCCTGGAGATGCCGATTCCAGGCAAGTGATATCCAACATTAAACAGGGCGACAACAGTCCCTTTACTCATGTCCACAGATTAGATTGAAGAAGCTAGAGACCACTACCAGTGAACTGAACGCTGACTTAACTGCTAACGTCATTTGTGGAATGCTTTCGAGGAAAGATCACCCAAAGAGCAAGGAGGAGGGAGAGCAAACTACATCATTGGTTAAATCAACACAGGGTAAGGATTAGAGGTTTTGATTACGTACCGAGTCTCTTCGCCATGTGCTATGGGGGCAAACTGAATGGAGAAAACGCTGTAGAAGCACTGAACTCATTAACCTTACCCTGTTTAACCAGGGTAAATCATATCTGTGTACAGAACTGGTCAGGCCAAGGCCTTTTAGGGGACACAATTGCCAGTGTGCGCGTGTTTGTCTGAGAGGTGGGAGTTAGGTAAGCAGTGTGAGGCCAGGGAAGGGCCCGCTGCCAGATGTAGAGATAACCTCCATCCTCCGCAGCGAGGGCGACGCCAGCCAGCCAGCACTCCACAGGAAATTAAGGAGATTTAATAAAAGGAACTGAAGGCCACCCCCAGATTTTAAGACTGGCAAATGCAAAACAGGACAATCTGCTAAATATTTCACTAAATACACATTTGGTACTTTGACTGGGACTTTATTGTTAGGGGCACTTTTGAATGTATTTGACAGCTGCATTATTCATTTGGGTTTAATAGCCCTTACTACTACAAAAACAAAGTTCACATATGGAGAACTACGTCACTGACACAGTGATGGCCAAGTAGAGGTATTACTAACCTTTGCTAAGAGATCACGAGTGTCTCAATGCATGTAAACTAAGGTAAGGTACGAGAGGTGATTGGTTACTTACTGGTTTCCAGATTGCATAGGGCAGTGTGCGCTGTAGCCTCCAGACTGCTGTGAGAATGATCCCCAGGAAGCAGAGGGATACATAGAACTCTGAAACAGAGAAGATAAGGTTAATTAGTTAACTATGCCTAAGAAGACTCAAACAACACTATATGCAACAAAATATATCAGGGTCATAAACGCTTTGCATTTATATTGTCAAATTACTTGGTCAGGAATCATTGAAAAGTTCTCTGTATTCATTAAATTTAAACCTCTGTGACAAGGTGTACCATTTTCCCTCAAATTACATTTGTGAATATAGTGCTTTTATTTTCACCAGTGTATTTCACAGAGTGCCATTGAGAAAACAACCAGAGTGCTATTGGGCAAACCATTTACCATGTCTTTGTTCCTCTGGGTCTGAGAAACTAGATCATGCCAGCGTCTCCTGAAGAGAGACAGATGATGCCTTGCACTAGTTAATACCTGAACCTGTATCAGGCCCTGCATCGGTCGAGATAACTGTCACCACAAAGACGTCAATGTATCAACCAAAATGTCAAAACGGTCTAACGCATGACAGCCATTTTTTGTGGTTCTGGTTATGTTAATGTGTCCTAAACCACCATGACAATATTTTGTCATTATTAGTATCCCCATTAGCTGTTGCGAAAGCAGCAGCTACTCGTCCTGGGGTCCACACAAAACAATACATTAGGACAAGGACAGAACATAATTGTAAAAACGGCACAAATATCTAGGTCAAATAGGGGAGAGGTGTTGTGCCGTGAGGTGCTGCTTTATCTGTTTCTTGAAACCAGGTTTGCTGTTCATTTGAGCGATATCAGATGGGAGTTCCATGTAATAATGTCTCTATATAATAATGTACCCTTTAATTTGTTCTGGATTTGGGACTGTGAAAAGTCCCCTGGTGGCATGTCTGGGGTGTGTCAGAGTGTAAATTGACTATGCAAACAATTTGGAATTCAACACATTAATGTTACTTATAAAAATAAGTGATGCAGTCAAGACTCTCCAACTCTTAGCCAAGAGACTGACGTGCATAGTATTTACAGTGCATTTTGAAAGTATTCAGACCGCTAGACTTTTTCCACATTTTGTTACGTTTCATCCTTATTCTAAAACTGATTAAATCTACACACAACACCCCATAATGACAAAGCAAAAACAGGTTTTTAGAAAGTCTCTGGCTGGGCCACTCAAGGACATTCAGCGACTTGTCCCGAAGCCACTCCTGCGTTGTCTTGGCTATGTGCTAGGGTCGTTGTCCTGTTGGAAGGTGAACCTTCGCCCCAGTCTGAGGTCCTGAGCAGGTTTTCACCAAGGATCTCTGTACTTTACTCTGTTCATCTTTCCCTCGATCCTGACTAGTCTCCCAGTCCTTGCCGCTGAAAAACATCCCCACAGCATGATGCTGCCACCACCATGCTTCACTGTAGGGATGGTAACAGGTTTCCTCCAGATGTGACACTCTGCATTCAGGCCAAATAGTTCAATCTTGGTTTCATCAGACCAGAGAACCTTGTTTCTCATGGCCTGAGGTTCCTTTTGGCAAACTCCAAGCAGGCTCTCATGTGCCCTTTACTGAGGAGTCGCTACCCTCTGGCCACTACCATAAAAGGCCTGATTGGTGGCGTGCTGCACAGATGGTTGTCCTTCTGGAAGGTTGTCCCATTTCCAGAGGAACTCTGGAGCTCTGTCAGAGTGACCATCTTGGTCACCTCACTGACCGAAGCTCTTCTCCCCCAATTGCTCAGATTGGCCAGGCAGCCAGCTCTAGGAAGAGTCTTGGTGGTTCCAAACTTCTTTAATTTAAGAATGATGAGGCCACTGTGGTCTTGGGGACCTTCAATGCTGCAGAATTTTTTTGGTACCATTCCCCAGATCAGTGACTAGACACAACCCTGTCTCGGAGCTCTACGGACAATTCCATGGCTTGGTTTTTGCTCTGACAACTGTAGGACCTTATATAGACAGATGGGTGCCTTTCCAAATTATATCCAATCAATTGAATTTACCACAGGTGGACTCCAATTAAGTTGTAGAAACATCTCAAGGATGATCAGTGGAAACAGGATGCACCTGAGCTCAATTCCGAGTTTCATAGCAAAGGGTCTGAATACTTATGTAAATGTGTTTCAGTTTCTTTTATATAAATTATCAAATTTCAGAAAATATGTTTTCACTTTGTCATTATGGGGTATTGTGTGTAGATAAGTAAAAAAAAATGTTTAAATCAATTTTAGAATAAAGCTGTAACGTAACAAAATGTGGAAAAAGGGTTGGGGTCTGAATACTTTCCGAATGCACTGTATATTATCCCTCTGATTACAATGAAGAGCATGCTACCACCAATTTTTTGATGACAATAACATTCCTATTTGCATACTATAATATAACCTATATTATAGAGCCACATTTGCTGGAATAAAATTGGCACATCGTGCAGCCATTAATTATTAGCATATTATGTTGCCACATTTTCATAGAACTTTTGAGTTTACCAAATAGGTGGATGTGTAAACGTGTAAGGTGTGTGTGGGTGCGTGCATACGATGTACCTCCATATTGGAAGAGGCCACTTCGAACATGCTGCTGTCCAGCTGCGGCCCCTCTGGGTGCAGGTAGTTCTCCCCGTCCATGGCCAGTGAGGGTGACGGGAGTGTGGGCATCAGGCTGCAGGCTGACACATGACCCCTGACCTTCACGTATGTATGCTGGCTGTGTCCTACAGTGCTCCTACTAATGCCCAGCACACTCCATCACCTGGAGAGAGAGAGACATGGGGTTCAAGTCTAATTATTTATAATCTAATGACAGTTTTTACACAGGAGCATGTCAACGTGTTTTTCCTCACAGTAGTGTGGTCAAATACTGTATAATTGCCTAAAACCTCTATTGCAGTTTTGAATCAACAGCATAAACCAGGTTTTGGCAACTTTGAAGGGGTGGAGGCCACAAAAGATCTGAACTCATCGAGGGTCTGTGTACCGCCATCCATACCCACACATGCAGTAAGAGATTGGCTCTAGCCTTTTGGGGGCCCTAAGCGAAATTGCAAGTTTTCATTTTACTGCAATTCTACACATTTTGCAATGGGGCGGAGAGAAATATGATATCTGACAGACTACCAAAATCCATAGGGACCCACCGGTCGGTAATTCGACCATGATTACTACAAGTTTCGATAGTAGTATTCAGTATTTAATTGGGATCCCCAATTAGCTGCTGCCAAGGCAGTGGCTACTCTTCCTGGGGTCCAAACTGATAAAAAAAACATCAAATAAAATTACATAATATCCTACCTCTGCCTCACGCTTTAGAAACAGGTGATGGCTCCTGCAATATGAGCCGTTCCAACGCTCGTGAATGGCCGACCACTTACATAACACAATATATGAAATGGCTGTCTCTTCACAGTCCCAGTTGTACCATAGTGTTATTTTATCAGGTTTGTTTTTATCTGTTTTTATTGTTAGCTTGAGTTACCTGGGGTGGCAGAGTATTCTATGTAGTCATGGCTCCATTTAATACAGTGTGTTTCCTAGCCTCTGTTCTGGACCTGGGGACTGTGAAGAGACCTCTGACTGCATGTTTTATGTTGTACCGATGAGTGTCCGAACTGTGTGTGCCAACTGCTTGAACAGACAGTTCAGCACCAATACCTCACAAAGACCAATAGCGATGCAGTCAATGTCTCCTGAACTTCGAGCCAGGAGAGATTAACATGCATGTTACTGACATGGCTCTGACTGGCTCTGTGTACATCTAACTGCAATGTGTGTTGCTCTATTCTGGACCAACTGTAAATTACCTATGTCCCTCTTCCGCATCTGCGGTGAAAGGTGACAGAGCTAGAGTGGTGTTTGTCAGATGAGACATCCCGAAAATTGGTCTTCTCACAATCTGCAGCCCACCTCTAAGGAAAGATGACTCACGCAAAACGCAATGTATTCTCCGTTTTGATCTACAACCTCAACAAGTGTCAGGAGACTTGTCTAAAGTCGGTACAGCCGATCTGCCAACTTCTGTCTGTAGCGTCGAAACCAATTAGGCTACACACTAATATGACCCCTCTGTGCAAAGGTGAAACTCTCAAACATGTTATGCTCTAGAACGCCCATAGGCCTCACAAGACCCCCCTCCCCGGACCTTTAACCCATCAGAGTCCTGGGTTAAAAGGCCCAATACAGCAGTTCTTTTTATCAAAATAATTTTTGGGGTAACAATTATGTAACTTACTGTGACTGTTTTCAATTAAAATGGTCAGAAAGAAACAAAAAAGCTTCATAGCAAAGAGAAATTTATCAAGCAAGAATTTTGCTAGGACTGCCTGGGAGTGGTCTGTGTGGGGAGGGGAAAACTGAAAACTAGCTGTTATTGGCAGAGAAGTGTGGAACTCATCCCATCAAAACAGGCTGAAATTTCAGACGGTCTTTTCAAACATCTCTTATACAGGTTTGATTACATCTGACCATAATGCATGCCAGTCGTGGCATCAACATCATCTGGGGAGTATCATCACTAGATTTATATCCAGATTGAATGTGGGAATAAACATTAGGCCGTGCCTATGGATAAAGAGTTTGCCAACGCCCTGCATCCACCTCCAGAAAACTCGCTTTCTCAAAGCTAAGGATCCAGGATCACGTTCTGCACCTGTGTTATTTTACACACACATTCATTTTTGTAACGTAGCTGCTGCTAACACTCACCCTCCCTTCATGTTTCGCTCTTTACTCACCCTCTTCTGAATCATGACGTAGCCTGTCTATGCCTCATATTCCTGAACAGCTGAAATAAAAATACTGCGGCGATGTGAACGAACATTACAAAACATAAAAATTATGAAGGCACAAGCTGGACGCAGTCCCTATACAAATCAATCAGCGTTTTGTGTGATGATTTAGGCTATTTATAGTTGCTGCCATATTGTAGTTCCTGAAAAATGAACACTACTTGACTGCCTGTCTGCATACAGGGCAGCTTAGCCAAAGTTTGCAATGATGATGAAAAACCTTCAATGTCTAATTAGACTGCATGTCTGTCTTGCTGTGTTCCACCTCTGGGCAGCCGAACGCTATAGGCTGCCGTGCGTGTATCGGGACCGGGTAAAAAGTCTGACAATGGGAGATTTAATTTAGCAGTTAATATAAAACCACAAGCGTTCTACACTGAACAAAAATATAAACGCAACACGTAAAGTGTTGGTACAAGATGCACAAAACCTTTGTTCACAAATTTGATAACATCCTGTTGCAAGAATCCATCCACCTGATAGGTGTGGCATATCAAAAAACATTCAACAGCATGATCAAAACACAGGTACACCTTGTGCTGGGGACAAAATGCCACTAAAATGTGCAGTTGTGTCACACAACACAGTGTCAGATGTCTCAGGTTGAGAGTGTGTGCAATTGGCATGGTGACTGCAAGAATGTCCACCAGAGCTGTTGCCAGAGAATTTAACTTCATTTCTTTACCATAAGCCGCCACCAAAGTCATTTTAGAGAATTTGGCAGTATGTCCAACCGGCCTCACAACCACGCCAGCCCAGGACCTCCACATGCGGCTTCTTCACCTGCACAATCGTCTGAGACCAGCCATCCAGACAGCTGATGAAACTGAGTATTTCTGTAATAAATCCCTTTTGTGGGAAAAGGCGAATTCTGACTGGCTGTTTGAAAATACCACCTGAAATTTCAGCCTGTTTTGGTGGAAGGGAGTTTAGGCCTTCCATAGTGACATCAACATGCAGTGAATTAGTTAATAGGTCAATAAGAAAGTTTCAAACCACTGCCAATAACAGAAAAATGTAAGTTTTCCCCTCCCCACCCAAACCCCTCGCAGACAGTCCTAGTGAAAATTCTTGCTTGTAAAATTATTTGGGGCCATTTTATTTGAAAACAAATCACAGTAAGGTACTTAATGTTACCCAGAATTGCTTTGATAGAGATAAAAATTGGTGAATTGGACCTATAAAATATATGCATTCATATTGGACCAGGAAATTGTGTGTTGACACAGCAAAACTTGATCAGATAGTGATAGGCTCATATTGATTAGATCACCAAGCCCACATTTTAGCGCAAGGTGTAAACAAGGCTTATGTTACAGCAAAATCGGACTCAACCACACGAATGACCGGCTGTCCCATCTTCAGTCTGCTGTTTCTTCCACACAAATAAATTACTGTCTTCATCCATAGCCGTCGGTTATATAGTAATTGTGCCAGCTCTATTAACAGTTACACAGAAATGCTAAAATCCTGACCTTTGTATTAAAGTGGTTTAAAGCCTAGTGTCGAGTTGGTTTTTGATAGAGAAAGAGGGGGGTATATTTCAGGACACAGTCACAGGAGTGAGTAATCTCTTAATTGCTTCAGAGGCTGGTGACTGGTTGGGCCAGCGCCCCCCTCTCTCAGCCTCTCTCCTGGGTGGCCGGACATGTTATAAACAGAGGGGGTGAGGTGCGGATTATTTAATGTCCCGTCATCTTAAAAATCAAGCCTTGATGAAAGACCTCACAAGACCTTTAAGAGGGCCAAACCTATCAAGAGGAATTACAAATTAGGACTACATCATATTTCAAATAGTGAATGTGAACAACCTGATAACATCCCAGTTTCCCCATGTTGCTGTGAGCGCCAGCCAGCCAGGGGTTAAGGCCAGGCTGTCTCTCATTCTGACAAGTCACGCAGGGCCTGCCAGCTGCAGCACATGGAAGTCATCCAGGGAAGTGTGACTCCCTTAATCTGCTAAATCATGGCTAAGGGCTCACGAGGACCACCATCCTTCCGGCGCCGACAGAGATGGCAGCCTCGCTTCACGTTCTCAGGAAACCATGCAGTATTTTGTTTTTTATGTATTACTTCTTACATTGTTACCCCGGGAAATATAAAGTTTTATTACATACAACCGGGAGGAACTATTGGATATAAGAGCAGCGTCAACATACCAACATTACGACCAGGAATACGACTTTCCCGAAGCGGATTCTCTGTTTGGTACCCCAACCAGGACAACAGACTGGATCGCACCCGGCGACTCAAAACAACGGAGGCGCAGGAGAAGAGGGAAACGCAGCGGTCTTTTGGTCAAGCTACGTCGACGGTCGCATCGTGCACCTCTCCCGAGTTTTTTAATCGCCAAAGTACAGTCTCTGGACAACAAAGTAGACGAAATCAGATTGAGGGTTGCCTTTCAGAGAGACATCAGAGACTGCAACGTTCTTTGCTTCACGGAAACATGGCTCACTCAGGACACGTTATCTGAGTCGGTACAGCCACCTGGTTTCTCCACGCATCGCGCCGACAGAAACAAACATCTATCTGGTAAGAAGAAGGGTGGGGGTGTGTGTCTTATGATTAACGAGAAGTGGTGTGATCATAAACAGGAACTCAAGTCCTTCTGTTCACCTGACACAGAATTCCTTACAATCAAATGCCGACCGCATTATCTACCAAGAGAATTCTCCTCGATTATAATCACAGCCGTGTACATCCCCCTCAAGCTGATACATCGACGGCACTGAAAGAAATTCATTTCACTCTAGGTAAATTGGAAACCACATATCCTGAGGCTGCATTTATTGTGGCTGGGGATTTTAATAAGGCTAATTTGAAAACAAGGCTCCCGAAATCTTACCAGCATATCCAATGTGCCAACCGGGCTGGTAAAATCCTGGATCATTGTTATTCCAATTTCCGTGATGCATACAAGGCTATTCTCCGCCCTCCTTTCGGGAAGTCTGACCATGACTCCATTTTGTTGCTCCCAGCCTACAAACAGGAACTAAAACAGGAAACGCCCGTGCTCAGATCTGTTCAACGCTGGTCCGACCAATCCGATTCCATGCTGCAAGATTGCTTCGAGCACGTGGACTGGGATATGTTCCGGATAGCGTCGGACAACAACATTGATGTATACGCTGATTCGGTGAGCGAGTTTATTAGCAAGTGCATTGGTGATGTTGTACCCATAGCAAATATTAAAACCTTCCCCAACCAGAAACCGTGGATTTATGGCAGCATTTGCGCAAAACAAAGCGCGAACCACTGCTTTTAACCAGGGTAAGGCTACCGGAAACATGACAATACAAACAGTGTAGCTATTCCCTCCGCAGGGCAATCAAACAAGCTAAGCGTCAATATAGAGACAAAGTAGAGTCACAATTCAACGGCTCAGACACAAGAGGAATGTGGCAGGGTCTACAGTCAATCATGGACTACAAAAAGAAAACCAGCCCCGTTGCGGACCATGACGTCCTGCTCCCAGACAAACTAAACAACTTCTTTGCTCGTTTTGAGGACAATACAGTGCCACCGACACGGCCTGCTACCAAAACCTGCGGGCTCTCCTTCACCGCAGCCAATGTGAGAAAAACATTTAAATGTGTTAACCCTCGCAAGGCTGCCGGCCCAGATGGCATCCCTAGCCGTGTCCTCAGAGCATGCGCTGACCAGCTGGCTGGTGTGTTTACGGACATATTCAATCAGTCCATATCCCAGTCTGCTGTCCCACATGCTTCAAGAGGGCCACCATTGTTCCTGTTCCCAAGAAAGCTAAGGTAACTGAGCTAAATGACTATCACCCCGTAGCACTCACTTCCGTCATCATGAAGTGCTTTGAGAGATTAGTCAAGGATCATATCACCTCCATCCTGCCAGACACCCTGGACCGACTCCAATTTGCTTACCGTGTCAATAGGTCCACAGACGACGCAATCACACTGCATACTGCCCTAACCCATCTGGACAAGAGGAATACTTATGTAAGAATGCTGATCATCGACTACAGCTCAGCATTTAACACCATAGTTCCCTCCAAGCTCGTCATTAAGCTCGAGACCCTAGGTCTCGACTCAGCCCTGTGCAACTGGGTCCTGGACTTCCTGACGGGCCGGCCCCAGGTGGTGAGGGTAGGAAACAACATCTCCACCCCGCTGATCCTCAACACTGGGGCCCCACAAGGGTGCGTTCTCAGCCCTCTCCTGTACTCCCTGTTTACCCATGACTGCGTGGCCAAGCACGCATCCAACTCAATCATCAAGTTTGCTGACGGCACTACAGTGGTAGGCCTGATTACCAACAACGACGAGACGGCCTACAGGGAGGAGGTGAGGGCCCTCGGAGTGTGGTGTCAGGAAAATAACCTCTCACTCAATGTCAACAAAACAAAGGAGATGATTGTGGACTTCAGGAAACAGGAGAGAGAGCACCCCCCTATCCACAGAGGGGACAGTAGTGGAGAAGGTGGAAAGTTTTAAGTTCCTCGGCAACAGCGCCTCTTCAACCTCAGGAGGCTGAAGAAATTCGGCTTGTCACCAAAATCACTCAAACTTCTACAGATGCACAATCGAGAGCATCCTGTCGGGGTGTATCACCGCCTGGTACGGCAACTGCTCCGCACACAACCGTAAGGCTCTCCAGAGGGTAGTGAGGACTGCACAACGCATCACCGGGGGTAAACTACCTGCCCTCCAGGACACCTACACCACCCGATGTCACAGGAAAGCCAAAAAGATCATCAAGGACAACAACCACCCGAGCCACTGCCTGTTCACCCCGCTATCATCCAGAAGGCGAGGTCAGTACAGGTGCATCAAAGCTGGGACCGAGAGACTGAAAAACAGCTTCTACCTCAAGGCCATCAGACTATTACACAGCCATCACTAACATTGAGTGGCTGCTGCCAACCTACTGACTTAAATCTCTAGCCACTTAAAACATAGGAATTGGATGTAACAAATGTATCACTAGCCACTAAACAATTTTGATTATAATGTTTACATATCCGACATACTCATATCAAATGTATACACTGTACTCTAAAACATCTACTGAATCTTGCCTATGCCGTTCGGCCATCGACCCAAATCTCTAGCCACTTTAATAATTATAATTGAATGTAATAAATGTATCACTAGTCACTTTAAACAATGCCATTTATATAATGTTTACATATCCTACATTACTCATCTCATATGTGTATATACTGTACTCCATACCATCTACTGCATCTTGCCTATGCCGGTCAGCCATCGCTCATCCATATATTTATATGTACATACTCGTATTCATTTCTTTACTCGTGTGTATAAGGTAGTTGAATTTGTTAGATTACTTGTTAGATACTACTGCATGGTCGGAACTAGAAGCACAAGCATTCCGCTACCCTCGCATTAACATCTGCTAACCATGTGTATGTGACAAATAAAATTTGATTCGATTCTAGACAGGAGGGGAACAACAGCATCTTCCTCTGTGGGGGTGCTAGCCCTAGGCCTAGGTCAGGGGCCAGGGAAGGGCTGAGTCCACAGCCAGGTCTAGGATGGGTATGGAGGGGTACCATCTGGGCCTTTTCCCATCTCAATGGGTTAGGGATGTGCACATTTATTCAAATGGTACGTAAGTATTTGAATACGTGTGAGTATACATTTTTCAGCCAAAACCAGGCCAATTTTAACACTGTAAAGGCTTTTTCAAAAATATACATGTAACAGAAAATGGGGTAAAAAGTATAATATATACACACACTACCGTTCAAAAGTTTGGGGTCACTTAGAAATGTCCTTGTTTTTTAAAGAAAAGCACAATTTTTGTCCATTAAAGTAACTTCAAATTGATCAGAAATACAGTGTAGACATTGTTAATGTTGTAAATGACTATTGTAGCTGGAAACTGCAGATTTTTTATGGAATATCTACATAGGCGTACAGAGGCCCATTATCAGCAACCATCACTCCTGTGTTCAAATAGAACTAGTTGAGTATCTAGAGCATCAGCATTTGTGGTTCGATTACAGGCTCAAAATGGCCAGAAACAAAAAACACTTTCTTCTGGAACTCGTCAGTCTATTCTTGTTCTGAGAAATGAACGCTATTCCATGCGAGAAATTGACAAGAAACAGAAGATCTCGTACAGCGCTGTGTACTACTCCCTTCACAGAACAGCGCAAACTGGCTCTAACCAGAATAGAACGTGACTGCTCACTACACCAGATGAGTGGGAGATTCGAAGTCTGGTGCTTCAGACACGCCCCCTCTATGAGAGACACACAGGCACAAATCTGGCGCAGGTACTGCTAGGAGCAGTAGCAGAGTGGAAGCTAGAGGCGCCCAATAGCAATATCCCAAACACCACAGATAATGCCAAGAACCAAGTAAATGCAGTGATAGAAGCTGGACTGGGGCCACAGCTTGCTTTGCAGGTGATCAATTTAGCATCCCAAAGGGGAAACTCTGTGAACCAGGAGGACCAGGAAGGTGGTTTCCTTTTTCCAAAGAAGCACAACAGCCGCTCATGTGCTTAAGACCAAGCAAGAAATGCTACAGCTACCGACCCACAAGCTCATACACGGTGTCACAACAAGATGGAACTCCGCGTATGACATGTTGGAGCGCTATCCTGAGCAGCAGGCAGCTTTATACTCTGCACTGACAGACAAGACCCTGAAAAAAAATTAAGACATCGTCACCTTGTCTGATGACGTGAAGGTGGGAGAGGAGGTCCTCCAGGTGCTCAAACCCCTCAAAACAGTTCCAATCCCATTGAGCACTGAAACTGCACCATCTGTGTCCATGATCCTACCTCTGAAAACAAGGATTCTACAATCCATGGCCCCAAGTGAGGAAGACAGCACCATCACCAGAGATGGCAAGGCTGCCATTAGAGAGAAACTGAATCCCCCCTAATGTACAGGACTACCTTCATAGATCTACTGCACTGGATCCAAGGCTCTAGTCCCTGTCTCACCTAGACCCTGCCCTATGCCGGAGGACGTACAATGATCTCACCAGATTGTGGCCATTTAAATAATAAATATACTGCAGACTAATCTTAGTCTATGCTATTAGAATCCTCAATTTTTTACTTGGAATAATGGATTTTATTAAATGTTATTGCCACAATTATAGTTCTATGAAATATGAAAATAAATAATTAGTTTAATAGATCAAGTCATTTGTTCTGCAGGGTCAAGCCACAGAGCCGACAGGAGCAGACTCAGAGGCATCTCCTATACAAAATAGTTTGGCCATGAAGCAGCTTTTCGGGGAGAGCAAGGGCACAAGCAAGATGTTTGCCAACACCATCAAAGTGGTGGTGACATCCTACAAGACAGCAAGTGGCATTCCAGTGGATGGTGATCCACTGGCATGGGGGAAAGGCAATAAGTGTAAAAACCCTCACATTGCCATGATTGCAAGACGTTGCCTGGCACTTCAGTTCCTAGCGAGACGGTGTTCTCCACGGCAGGGGACATAATGATTGCAAAGAGGTCTACCCTCTCCCCAGACCGACAATGTAGACATCCTCATCTTTTTGAAAAATTATTTGAAGTTATAAGCTCAGGTCTGCATTCTTTTTTTTACTGATGTGGACAGGCTATTTTTTAATTCACTATTGCTCAAAGGAAGAAGGTATCATGCCTCATAGTGCACTTTCATTTAACAATTGAGTATTGAATATTATATTTTAAGATTTTATTTAAACATTGAAAAGGTCCTTGCTTTAAGTGTTCCTAAGTAATAAATGTAAAGCAAAGTTATATTGGTCTCCTTTTTTATGCTGATCCGAAAAATTCTGATCCGCGATTTTCAAAAACGTGATCCGATCCATGAGTTGTGTGATCCGTTGCACCACTAATAAATAAAAAAATAAAAAAAAGTGGAATATGCAGAAATCCCTCCGCCATTTCTTGGTTGTTAAAATTCTAATAGTTTGCTTGTTGTGTCGCAAACTGAAATTAGGCAATGTACGTACAGTGTAGAGAATCATTGTACCATCTAAACTAGGCTAAACTAGGCTTGGGGGTACCAGATTGTCATAACGGGATATTGAACACAAGGGGCGCTGTTTTCAAACCCCACTGATACCCTGCAATCCTATGGTTATCAACGCTAACAAGTACATGTAAAATCCCATGGAGAATGCTAACAAATGCTAACGAGCACATTGAACATTTTGTACAGCGTCTGACCTAAACTATAACGTTACACAAGTAACTTAAATTGTCACTCACAGTTTGCTGCACGCACAAAACAAATATTAGCCAGCAAGGTTCTTGATCCAGGTGAGAATTCTCTGTTGTTACCAAGCGAATGCTTGATTTTGGAAGAATCTAATCACTTAGCCAACAAGCTACTAAATTAACAAACCAAATACTCAACTGCAGAGCATTTAGCACATTTTAGATAGTTATAAGATATCTAGCTGGCAAACATGTAGTTGTGAATTCCATACTCCAATTAGATCACCTGTTGCATGCTGCACAAAAGTGAGCAATGTTTCAAATGTATACATCCGGTGAAAACAAATCACATGTGTGCCGAATACAACAGGTGTAGACCTTACAGTGAAATATTTACTTACCAACAGTGCAATTTTCAAGTAAAAAAATAGGTATTAGGTGAACAATAGAAAAGGAAATAAAAAAACAAAAAGACAGTGAATAATAACAGTAGCGAGGCTATATACAGGCAACGGTTAGTCAGGCTAATTGAGGAAGTATGTACATGTAGGTATGGTTAAAGTGACTATGCATATATAATAAACAGAGAGAGGCAGTAGCGTAAAAGATGGGTTGGCGGGTGGTGGGACACAATGCAAATAGTCCGGGTAGCCATTTGATTACCTGTTCAGGAGTCTTATGGCTTGGGAGTAAAAGCTGTTGAGAAGCCTTTTGGTCCTAGACTTGGCGCTCCGGTACCGCTTGCCATCCGATAGTAGAGAGAACAGTCTATGACTAAGGTGGCTGGGGTTTTTGACAATTTCTAGGGCCTTCCTCTGACACCGCCTGGTGTAGAGGTCCTGGATGGCAGGCAGCTCAGCCCCAATGATGTACTGGTCCGTTCGCACTACCCTCTGTAGTGCCTTGCGGTCAAAGGCCGAGCAGTTGCCGTACCAGGCAGTGATGCAACCAGTCAGTACACTCTCGATGGTGCAGCTGTAGAACCTTTTGAGATCTGAGGACCCATGCAAAATCTTTTCAGATTCCTGAGGGGGAATAGGCTTTGTTGTGCCCTCTTCACAACTGTCTTGGTGTGCTTGGACCATGTTAGTTTGTTGGTGATGTGGACAGCAAGGAACTTGAAGCTCTCAACCTGCTCCACTACCAGCCCCGTCGATGAGAATGGGGGTGTGCTCGGTTCTCCTTTTCTTGTAGTCCACAATCATCTCCTTAGTCCTGGTTATGTTGAGGGATAGGTTGTTATTCTGGCACCACCAGGTCTCTGACCTCCTCCCTATAAGCCATCTTGTCATTGTCGGTGATCAGGCCTACCACTGTTGTGTCATCGGCAAACTTAATGATGGTGTTGGAGGCTCCAGTGTTGAGGATCAGCGTGGCAGATGTGTTGCTACCTACCCTCGCCACCTGGGGGCGGCCTGTCAGGAAGCCCAGGATCCAGTTGCAGAGGGAGCTTAGTGAACGCTGAGCTGTAGCTGAGCTGTAGTCAATGTATAGCATTCTCACGTAGGTGTTTCTTTTGTCCAGGTGGGAAAGGGTAGTGTGGAGTGCAATGGAGACTGCATCATCTGTGGATCTGTTAGGGCGGTATGCAAATTGGAGTGGGTCAAGGGTTTCTGGGATAATGGTGTTGTGAGCCATTACCAGCCTTTCAAAGCACTTCATGGCTACGGACATGAGTACTACGGGTCTGTAGTCTTTTAGGCACGTTGCCTTAGTGTTCTTGGGCACAGGAACTATGGTGGTCTGCTTGAAACATGTTGGTATTACAGACTCAGTCAGGGACAGGTTGAAAATGTCAGTGAAGACACTTGCCAGTTGGTCAGCACATGCCCGGAGCACACGTCCTGTTAATTAGTCTGGCCCCGCGGCTTTGTGAATGTTGACCTGTTTAAAGGTCTTACTCACGTAGGCTGCAGAGAGCGTGATCACACAGACGTCCAGAACAGCTCATGCATGCCTCAGTGTTGCTTGCCTCGAAGCGAGCAAAGAAGTGATTTAGCTCATCTGGTAGGCTCGTGTCACTGGGCAGCTCACGGCTGTGCTTCCCTTTGTAGTCTGTAATAGTGTGCAAGCCCTGCCACATACGACAAGCGTCGGAGCCGGTGTAGTACGATTCAATCTTAGCCCTGTATTGGCGGTTTGCCTGTTTGATGGTTCAGAGGGCATAGCAGAATTTATTATAAGCTTCCGGGTTAGAGTCCGGGTCCTTGAAAGCAGCTCTACCCTTTAGCTCAGTGCAAATGTTGCCTGTAATCCATGGTTTCTGGTTGGGGTATGTACGTACAGTCACTGTGGGGACGACGTCCTCGATGCAATTATTGATAAAGCCAGTGACTGATGTGGTGTACTCAATGCAATCGGAAGAATCCCGGAACATGTTCCAGTCTGTGATAGCAAAACAGTCCTGTAGTTTAGCATCTGCTTCATCTGACCACGATTTTATTGGCCGAGTCACTGGTGCTTCCTGCTTTAATTTTTGCTTGTAAGCAGGAATCAGGAGGATAGAATTGTGGTCAGATTTACCAAATGGAGGGTGAGGGAGAGCTTTGTACACATCTCTGTGTGTGGAGTACGGGTGATGTATAATTTTTTCCCCCTCTGGTTGCGCATTTAACCTGATTTAAGTTTCCCTGCATTAAAGTCTCAGGCCACTAGTAGTACCGCCTCTGGGTGAGCGGTTTCCTGTTTGCTTATATATCTGACTGAGTGCGGTCTTAGTGCCAGCGTCCGTCTGTGGTGGTAAATAAACAGCCACGAAAAGTATAGATGAAAACTCTTGGCAAATAGTGTGGTCTGCAGTTTATCATAAGATACTACTTTAGGCGAGCAAAATCTAGAAACTTCCTTAGATTTTGTGTACCAGCTGTTTACAAATATGCACAGACCGCCCCCCCTAATCTTACCGGAGTGTGTTCTAGCCGGTGCAGCGTATATCCTGCTAGCTGAATATCCATGTCATCATTCAGCCACGATTCCGTTAAACACAAGATGTTACGGTTTTTGATGTCCCGTTGGTAGGATATTTGTGATCGTACCTCGTCTAATTTATTGTCCAATGATTGTACGTTAGCAAGTAATATTGACGTAACAGTAGCTTTCCCACTCGCCTTCTCCAGATTCTTACGAGGCACCCCGCTCTGTGTCCTCTGTACCTGCGTCCCTTTCTCTTGCTAATTAACGGGGATGTTAGCCTCGCCGGGTGTTCGCAGTATGTCCTGTGCGTCCTGCTTGTTGAAGAAAAAATCTTTGGCAAATCCGAGGTGAGTGATCGCTGTCCCGATATCCAGAAGCTCTTTTTTACCGTAAAATAGTGGCAGAAACATTATGTACAAAATAAGCTACAAATAACGCAAAAACGCCCACATAATAGCACAATTGGTTAGGCGGCCGTAAAACTGCTGCCATTTCTTCCGGCGCCATTTTAGCGCTTGGCTCCCTGTTCTACCTGTGGTATGGGTAAGAGAACAATGGAAAAATAGAAGCTAAACATGTGAACATGCCTCAGTGTCGGCCTGTCATCTCTACCAGCCTGTTGACAGGCCTCCACCCCTCAATCTTTAAAAACACTTGTTTCGTCTTCCCTCGCTCCACAGGCCTGGCATTAATCCTGCTTAAGGCACACCGAGTAAATCCTTTAATTAACAGCCCGCTTCATCTTCATTAACAACACTCTCAAGATCAGGGCATCATGACAGACAGGGTGACACACACACACACACTTGCAAGACTGAACAGACCAACCTTTTACATCAGTTACCATCTCAGTTACCATCTCAGTTACCATCTCAGACCTAACCATTGATGAAACGTCTTCCAACCTACATCAAAGTCACTCACTGCAAATTTCTGCCCATTAAATGTGCTCCGATTTTAATCTAATTACAGAGCAATGCTACATTATAGTAAACCAGTATGTTGGTGGTTATGATGGCCCGGCTTGCTATGCTGGATTAATTAGCCAAGTGATGAAAAATTCATAAAAGGAACAAGTTACTTCCCTGGGAAACTCATTCAAAACAGTGTGAATTATTTATCAGGACTTTTTCAACTCACGCCATTTCCATGGAGCGGCACAGAAAGGATCTGTGGGTGGCTCGGTAAGGGAGAAAACGACAAAGAAAAATGTATCAACTGACTGAGTAACCAAATATGCAGCGCTATCAAAGTGGAGGGATATAGAAACAAATGGTGTTTTATGAGCCTGTATTGTTAGAGTTTCTGCAGCCATTCAAATAATAATCAGGCTACACAGTCAGATGTTCCATCATTCCTGCTGAATTTAACATTATTAGAAACACCATTAGAATTAGCCTAACTCAAAATAGGATGTGTACATTAGTTTTTAACCATCTAGTCTAGAGTCTAAGCCTGTGGGGGTGGAAATTGGCTCACAAGGTTAACTAATTTACATTCAAGTGACATCCGTGCCAGAGAATTTGAGCTTTTCAGTAGCCAACAAATTGACTTTGAGCCAATCAGAGCACGAACACCCCCGTGGGGAGCCACATTTTTATTTAAAAAAATGTAAGCAGGGAACCAATCACTTTATATGCAATGTAGGCTATGGGATGGTAGCTAGTCCACAGACAATGCACACAACACTAAATACTTCCTCCAAGCTAGCTAACCACTGTAGCTACTATTGACATTAACAATGTATTAGCTAGTTTCCATGAAACAGCTGCCCGTGTTAGCTAGCTAAGGACATGGCACTATGGCGCTAACGTTAGCTAGCTAGCTAAATATTGGGCAATGGGCTGGCACTACAGGACTATGGAGAGTGAATTAAATTGTTTTTCGTCATCTTGCTAGGTAGTTATCTTCATAAGGCTAGGCCCCTATTTTCTCCACTTCCTGTCTGACTGACGTTCCCAAAGTAAACTGCCTGTTACTCAGGATATGCATATAATTGGTACCATTGGATAGAAAACACTGAAGTTTGTAGAAATGTTAAAATAATGTATGAGGCTAACACACAATAGATATGGTAGGAGAAAATCCAAAGAAAAACCAACCAGACATTTTTTGGGGGAGAGAGCCCATGCTTTTCCATTAGAACAAATAGGGACAATGTTATCTAGCTGTGGCCATCTTGCTACTATCAACAAGGGCTTTCTAAAAAAAAAAGCAACATTAGCGCAGATAGAAATCCAGATCACAAGCAACACTCACAGTTATGCATTGCCAAACACATCTGCCAACTTCTGGTTTGGAGTATTTTAACGAGGCTGGGTGGCTGACGCCTTCCAAGCTTTTTGCGTTTTGAACACAAATGAGATCGCGCCTCTGAACAGTGTCAGCATTCAAAGTACTGTCGGCAGGCAAACTTTGAAAATCCAACCGGTGTGTCTGAGCTTTAAGAACGGTAAGCTATGGGCTCTCCAACCCTGTTCCGGAGAGCTACCCTCCTGTAGGTTTTCGCTCCAACCCCAGTTGTAACTAACCAGATTCAACCAACTAATTATTAGAGTCAGATGCGCTGGATTATGGTTGGAGTGAAAACCTAAAGGACGGTAGCTCTTCGGGAACAGGGTTGGAGAGCCTTGGATTAGAGGGACAATAGAGCGCTGAGTACCAGGCCATTGGCGGCTAGCCGTTAGAAAGTTTGGTAGACTACTTATGACCACCAGCGGCATCAGAGCACAGTTTTGGAGAAGTCTAGTTTCCATGACTCACACGGAATTTGACTGTGGTCATGACTCTTGACTGCCGGTGTGGTGGTAATACAGTCACCTTAACAGCCCTCGTTAAGACTGGAGAGGGAGTGTGTGTAATGGCTGGGTAATCAGGGAACAGGCTTGTGGACTCCTGTGTGGGAAACAGAGCCTATCTCCGAGGGCTGGAACACCACCTCATTAGGAAAAGAAAGCATTGTGTCTCAGTTAACCCAGAGAACCCAGCCTCATTCCAGGCTACAACTCCGCCCTCCACACCCCCACCGCCTACCTCGGATTATAACTGGCGTTTTTCCTTTTAATGATTATCATATAACAGTCCTCTCACAATCACTTTAGGAGACAGTGTGCTCTGAATCTGAATAGGGTGGTGTAAAACATTGCTACTCTCCCTTCTGGGAGGGAAATAAGGCCCTCCACCGACCTCCCTTCTGCAAATCAGATTACACCTCCATTCTACTCCTTCCCACCTATAGGCAGAAACTTAAAACAGGAAGCGTCAGTGGTAAGGACTGTTCGACATTGGTCAGACCAATCCGAATCTATGCTTCATTGTTTTGATCACACGGATTGGGAAATGGTCTGGGTCGCCTCTGAGAATAGTATCGACGTATACACAGATTCAGTGACTGGGTTCATCAGACGCCGCTTGGGATGCTGTCTGGGCTGCAGCCTTGCGAGGGTTAACACACTTAAGCCTACCAGATGTGTTAAATGACTTACTCACGTTTCCCCACGCAGAACAAGAGCACACAGTCCTCGTGAGCATCCAGGACATTTACAGCACCCAGTGTCACAGGAAGGCCAAGAAGATCATCAAGGACCTCAGCCAACCAAGCCACAACCAGTACAGGTGCATCAAAGCTTGGGCCGAGAGACTGAGAAACAGCTTCTACCTCCAGGCCATCAGACTGTGAAACAGTCACCAATAACCAGCCTCCGCCCAGTACCCTGCCCTGAACCTTACTCACTGTTCTAGTCGGTTACCACCCGGTACTCTACCTTGCACCTTTGAGACTGCTGCCCTATGTACAGAGTCATTGAACGCTAGTCGCTTTAATAATGTTTACATACTGTTTCACCCACTATATATGTGTATTCACTGCATTTTAGTCATGTCTCATCCTATATAAAACATAGTTCTCTGGATTATGTAAAAAATTTTTACTGCTAGGTATTACTACACTGTTGAAGCTAGAAAAATAAGCATTTCACTGTACCTGCAATATCATCTGCAAATCTGTGTGCGCGACCAATAAAATTTGATTTTAACAGGGAGAGGGTGATTCTGATCTAGGCCATAGGGCACTGGAATATTGGTCAGGGCAGGATACAGTGTAGCCTACTGTCTGGTCACACTAGCAGGATGGCAGAATAGCATTCACTGTCAAACCAACAGCAAGGGGAAAGGAGAGATTAGATTAGCCTATATTAGAACAACTGTTGCAAGCTTTTAAAACAGTGTGTGAATTAGGTATCCTTTCCCTTCAACAAGCTCAGCTTCAAGTGAAACAGGCCTCAATGACAAGAAAGCAATACGAGTTTTATTTGACTTAAATTACACTCCAAATCAATTGAACCTGAACTGAATAAAAACATTCAACAAGGAAATTAGCAGAAATAAAGTTGAGCCCAACCGATATGGAATTTTTGGGTCCAATACCAATTTTAGGGAGGCAAATGTCACCAATTACCGATACATATTTTTTTACATAATCATTTGGAACACAATTTAAAAAGATACACTAATTGATGATTTCTTAAGTAAATATTAAATTTAACATTATTTAAGAAGATTTGTGGTTTACATGATAACCAAACAGCAACTAAATCCTCTATAAATATGAAAGTACATCAAAACACTTGTTCAGTTTATCTTAGGTACAACTTAAAGATTTGTCTATGGCAGTGGATAAAAATGCTAAAGTGTTTGTGCTGAAGCACCACAAGCACACTAATAAACAAGGGCTAAATGAATTAAACTTTCTCAAAGTTAATCTGAAACTGCACTGTTTCACAGCAGTGAAATGCAGTAACATGCTGTTCATAACGTCACCATTAGGTGTCAACGTCAGCATTTGTATTGAGTAGATTCACTAGTGCATTACAACAGTCAAAGGTCATGTAAACAAACACTTTTCGCCAACCAATGAGAGCTTGTTAAAACAAGCACACGCTAGCTGTTCATTACGACAATGTTTTCTTACCGAAACCAAAAAAGTTAATTACACTGTTATTCAATACAAAATATATTGGCTTTATATTTCAACTGCAAGCATACAAATTATGTTTGTATAGAAGGAACCAAAAATTGAACATTTGTTTGTGGAAATCAGCCAGCTTAACAGGAAGTTTTCAACTGCATAAGGACCCTGCAAAAGGAAACTTAAGCCACCAAATGTATTGAAAATAAGATTTTGGAATTGTACACGAAAAGCTGTTTGGGTCCTTGAAGTATCCAATAAATCTTTAAGATTTGAATAAAAGTAGTGCATCCTGTTTCCATTGATCATCCGTAATATATATATATATGTTTCTACAACTTGAAGTCCGCCTGTGGTAAATTCAATTGATTGGACATGATTTGGAAAGGCACACACCTGTCTATATAAGGTCCCACAGTTGACAATGCATGTCAGAGCAAAAACCAAGCCATGAGGTCGAAGGAATTGTCCGTGGAGCTTTGAGACAGGATTTTTGTCAAGGCACAGATCTGGGGAAGGGAACCAAAATATTTCTGCAGCATTGAAGGTTCCCTAGAACACAGTGGCCTCCATCATTCTTAAAAGGAAGAAGATTGGAACCACCAAGACTCTTCCTAGAGCTGGCCGCTTTGTCATTATGGGCTATTGTGTGTAGATTGCTCAGGATTTGTTTGGGTTACTTAATCCATTTTAGAATATGGCCGCATTTGGCTGGTGTTGAGAGTAGGTATCATGGCCTAAAATTAAGTCTTGACTTAAGACAATGATGAGCAGCTCGTAGACCGCCCTCTTCAGGCAACCAATGAAAAATATAAATAAATGACGTATCTGTTCATTCTAATATTGGAGCTTTATCTGTAGAATAAAGACCGATACAAATATTTCTGTGAAAGGCTAATATCTAATAAAGCTACTGCGTTGTATTGAAGCTTGACAGGGAAAGGCAAGGGCTTAGAGGAATTGGTCACCACCTATGACATTTTGAGTGCTCTGGGGACATGGCTTGGCTGTAGACAGAGGCTGAGGACGAGTGGCTGGAACGACAATTACTGAAAGAGATGGGAAAGCTGGGGGTGGACTAAAAGCTACACAATGTTATTCATCTTGGCTGCAAGGCCAATCTCCAAGCCCCCAGACCACTCCCTGCATTCTGTATCTGTACTCCATTTTATACTATTTTGTTTGGTTTAGACTAGCTAGCATGTGTGGATTTTGCAAGCAGCAACACCTACAAGTCTCTCTATCCCTCACATCCTCCACCCAATCCCAAACACACAACTATCACAATGTTAACCTCAGCACATCCTGTGCCAGTCTGACTGGGTATTTTTACTTTCAAGATAGCTGCTTCCGACAGTGGACAGGTGTTAAGGGGACTCATCTGGTTTCTGTTCTGCTCTGCTGTCTTTGGAGCCTCAGCCAGAGCCTGATCTGAGACAACATTGCACAGAGCGATCCCTTCCCTTCTCAGACACACACACACAGAAACGCATCTACAGACATGACAGTATTTCAAGATTTCTTGGTGTATTATCTTCCAAGACTTCTACTCTAAAATGTTTTCCTCTGTGATTTTAATTCATCCTCTAAAAAGGGATTGTTGAAGCTGTCACCACAATACTAAATACACTATACAAAAGTATGTGGACACCCCTTCAAATTAGTGGATTCAACTATTTCAGCCACACGTTGCTGACAGGTGTATAAAATCGAGCAAACAGCCATGCAATCTCCATAGACAAACTTTGGCAGTAGAATACCACCTTTCCAACAAGTTAGTTCGTCAAATTTCTCCCGTTAGAGTTGCCCCAGCCCGCTGTAAGTGCTTTTATTGTGAAGTGAAGACACTGAGGAGCAACAATGGCTCAGCAGCGAAGTGGTAGGCCAGACAAGCTCACAGAACGGGACCGCAGAGTGCTGAAGCGCGTAAAAATGGTCTGTCCTTGGTTGCAACACTCCCTACCGAGTTCCAAACTGGCACTGGAAGCAACGTCAGCACGCCGGGAGCTTCATTAAATAGTTTTCCATGGCTGAGCAGCCGCACACAAGATCACCATGCGCAATGCCAAGCATCAGGTGAAGTGGTGTAAAGCTCGACGCCATTGGATTCTGGAGCAGTGGAAACACGTTCTCTGGAGTGATTAATCACGCTTCACCATCTGGCAGTCCAACGGACAAATCTGGGTTTAGCGGTAAACGCTACCTGCCCAAATGCATAGTGCAACTGTAAAGTTTGGTGGAGGAATAAGTTGTTTGTGGCTGTTCATGGTTCGGGCTCAGCCCCTTAGTTCTAATGAAGGGAAAAATGTACTCTACAGCATACAATGCCAGGCGTAACCCGCCAACATCAGGGCCTGACCTCACTAATACTATTGTGGCTGAATGGAAGAACGTCCCTGCAGCAATGTTCCAACAACTAGTGGAAAGCCTCCCAGAAGAGTGGATGCTGTTATAGCAGCAAAGGGGGAACCAACTCCATATTAATGCCCATGACTTTGGAATGAGATGTCAAATGAGCAGGTGTCCACATACTTTTGGTCATGTAGTGCATTACATTTTCTCCTACATAGTGAGCTCAACCTGAGGTGGGGATAATCTTCCCAAGTCAAACAAGATAATCTCCTGAGAATGTTCATTCCAAATGGCACCAAAGCAGTGGTGTAAAGTACATAAGTAAAAATACTTAAGTAGTTTTGTTATCTGTACTTTACTATTTATATTTTTGACAACTTTGTTACTTCACTACATTCCTAAAGAAAACAACACTTTTTACTCCATGAATTTTCCCATACACCACAAAGTACTCATTACATTTTCACAGGAAAATTGTCTGATTCACACACTTATTAAGAGAACATCCCTGGACATACCTATTGCCTCGGATCTGGCAAATACACTAAACACAAATGCTTTGTTTGTAAATTGTTGGAGTGTGCCGTCTGGTTTGCTTAATGTAAGGAAGTTGAAATTATTTATACTTTTGATACTTAAGTACATTTTAGCAATTCCATTTACTTTTGATACTTAAGTATATTTAAAAACAAATACCCAAGTAGTATTATACTGAGTGACTTTTAAGTCATTTTCTATCACGGTATCTTACTTTTACTCAAGTATGACAATTGAGTACTTTTTCCACCACTGCCACAAGGGATCCAGCACCAGGGAAAGGAGTCAGAGTTAAGCTCCTTTTTCACCAGGTCAGAGAACAGACAGCGCTTATGTCACATACAGTAGCATTACATTAGCCTGGTCCCAGATCTGTATGTGATTAAGACAACTCCCCCAGTTTCTGTCGTCACGCAGACAAGTATGCTAAAGTACATATACAGATCTGAGCGAGTTGACTTAAACCATCCACACAATAATTACAATCCCCTGCACTAGCAGTACTACACTAATCTTTCTCCATAAATTAAATACTAATGAAAACAGCCCCATTGCTCTGCAGTTTTTACACACACATCATTGATGAGAGAGAATGTGAAATGGCAGCTAATTTGCAATCATCTATTTCTGTAGGCACTCATGGGAATGCTCTGCGTAGATGCAAAACTACAAGGCATGTTTTGTTATTTATGAATGCAAATACTCCTCATGCTAAGGATACATTTTCATAAATACCTTATTTGTTGTTGGGTATGTGTTAAATTAGACATCTTAAAATGTCACTGTCCACAATCTAGGCTAGCTTGGACAATGACATTATTCATCTTCATCCATCAATGTGGTTGTTAATACTTCCCTCATATTTCCTTCCTGGATCAGTCCCATGATGAAATGACAATGTTTGCTTTTCAGAGAAGGATGTTGACATACTCCTCAGCTTTCCACAACCTACTGCAAGGCACAGCATTGAGCACACTCTCCAGCATTTCAATCATCTTCAGAATGGCTCATGTGGCCGAGACACACATAGGACATAGCCAACCAGAAAAGGCTCTGTGTCTTGACACTGTAGTAGGAACAGTATACCCCTTTTACCTCCAAAAGCCATGGCTTTGCCGGATCAAGTTTATGTTTAATACATGGACCATTACCTAATAAAGGCCAGATTCCAGGAACGGCTGGAACAGTCAAACCTATTACCCAACCCTGACTCCTCAACTCCACATTTTTCACTCTTGCTCGAATCAGCCCAGAGGTCATAAATGAAATTGATCACTAGCTTCGGCTGGAGCAGAGAAGAGGGGGGTGGTGGTAGCACAAAAAGTCCATGTCGGGCTGTTTGGGTGCATTAAATCACAGCAGTGCTCACCCTGCTCTCCGTCCCTTCTGCTACTCCTGCCTGCGCTCGACAACAACAGAGCCTTGTGCCCTTCGGAGCCCACTCTGGAGCAGTGACCGGGAGCAAGACTGTGGCTCAACTCACTCAGCCAAGCAGCAAGACATCAACGAGCATTAAGATTTTGGTTATAACACATTTATAAACACAAGGTTATCTAGGACTACATCCTGTGGAAGACTTAGCCTAAATGCTAGTTTGTTTGCAGCTTCAATACAAAGAAGTCAACATTTTGCATTTATTCTTCATGTAAGATCCATTTCATCAACACCGCTGTTTCACAGGACATGCCAAGAGGAACAATGGAGTAGAATTTCTTTACAATGACATGTCAACACGTCATCGTGAAGAGAACCGGTGTCTATTGATCGAGCTCTGGGGTACACTACAGCCCACGAGAAGAGAGGGCGGAAGCTTGTGGTTTTCCCTCAGTAGGCCTATTCCTGCATGACACTCCAATAGCTAAACAGCTTGTCTGCTGCCATTAAGATCCAGTGGCCGTGGGGAATGAGAGCGAGGTGGTCAGACATTCACAACGCCATGTCACTGGATAGTCAGGAAGCTCAGCAACACAGCAGATCATTCACTTCACAATCAGTAAATAGCATCCTTCACAAGGGGAAACAAATTATTGGGAAAGTAGCTATGGCAACCTGTGCCAAGGTTAGCATTTTCCCTGACTATCCTGCAGGCAGCAAAGTGACTGTGGCAATTGTACTCTGCTGGGAAAAAAACGTGTTAAGTGGCTACAGAATTGTGAGAGAATAGTCATTTGAGTTCTTCATGGGCAAATACCCTTACTTGTACCAAGGAATCCAGAGAAAGGGTAAGAGGTTCTATCTTAACTGCCAGCCAGAACTATGAAACAAGCTAAAAGCCTTTTATGCTCACGTCGAGGAATCTAACACTGTGGCTTGCGTGAAAGACCCTGTTTTTGACTGGATGATCTCACTCTCAGTGGTCGATGTAAGCAAAACATTTAAACAGATTAACAATCACAAGGCCTCTGGGGCCTCCGGGCCAGAGGGAATACTAGGATGCGTTCTCAAAGCATGAACAGACCAGCTGGCAAGTGACTTCACAGACATTTTCAATCTCTCCTTGTCCCAGTCTGTAATCCCAACATGTTTCAAACAAGCCACCATTATCACTGATCCCAAGAGCTCCAAGGTACCCTGCCTAAATGACTATCACCCTGTAGTACTCACATTTGTAATGATGAAGTGCTTTGAAACGCTGGTCATGACACACATCAACACCATCATCCCAGACCCACTCCAATTCACATACCGCAATCTCAACTGCACTTCACACTGCCCTCTCCCACCTGGACAAGAGAGGAAATAACTTTGAGAATGCTGTTCATAGACTACAGCTCAGCATTCAAAACCATAGTCCCTCCAAACTCATCACCAAGCTAAGGACCCTGGGACTGAACCACTCCCTCTGGAACACGATCCTGGACTTCCTGTCGGGCTGGCCCCAGGTGGTGAGGGTAGGTAACAACACCTCCGCCACGCTGACCTTCACAGGGGCCCATCAGGGGCGTGTGCTTAGTCCTCTCCTGTACTCCCGGTTCACCCACAACTGGGTGGCCACGAACAACTCCAACACCATAAAATGTTCTGACGACACGGCGGTGGTAGGCCTGATCATCGACGGTGATGTGTCAGCCTACTAGGAGGAGGTCAGAGACTTAGTGTGGTGCCAGGACAACAATTTCTCCCTCAACGTCAGTAAGACCAAAGAGCTAATCGTGGACTACAGGAGAAAGAGGGGAGAGCACGCCCTCATCCACATCGACGGGAACGGGGTCGAGAGCTTCAAGTTCCTTGGCGTCCACATCAATAAGGACTTAGCATGGTACACATTAGGGCTGGGCAATATGGCCTAAAACTTCTTGGTGATTCACAAGCTTTGTTGTACAATTAAGGTAAAATACACTGCATTTAAAACAGTCAGCAATACATATGAATTCAGAGCTTGTGAAATTATACCTAGGCTGAATATATGCCTTCCACAACCATAAGATGAAATACCAAAATTGTTGTATATTGCAATAATCACTGATCTGGCTTTCAGGTCTATCTATAAAAATGGCCTTTTTGTTACAAAAGTAACCAGAACCATGCATAATGCACATTCACTAATAATGTAGCAGGCATTATAGATCTCTCAATCACAAGCCCACGTGCTAGTGAGTAGCCAGTTAATTTTTTATACTTAAAGTTTAGCCAACTTGGATTTAGGTATTCTCACAAGCTCTGAATTCAGCTAATAAAGCAAAACAGTTGAATTATTATTAACACAACCTTTTGTCTATCTGCTAAGTATAATGAGTACTTTTGGTTGTCAGGGAAAATGTATGGAGTAAAAAGTTAATACTTTTATTTGGCAATGTAGTGAATTAAAAGTAGTACTTTAAAGTATTTTTACTTAAGTACTTTACACCACTGTTAGCATGGCAAATGCACCGCCCTTGACTGCAAAGCGCAACAGATGGTGGTGCAGACAGCCCAGTACATCACTGGGGCCGGGATCACTGCCATCCAGGACCTCTATATCAGGTGGGGTCAGAGGAAAGCCTTAAAAATTGCCAAAGACTGTTCACAAACTGTTCACTCTGCTACCGTCCAGAAAACAGTACCGGAGCATCGGCTCTCGGGCCAACAGGCTCAGAGACAGATTCAACCCCCAAGCCGTAAGACTGCTAAATAGCCAGATGGCTAAATAGTCAATTAATGGTATGCAAACTATCTTACACTGACCCTAAGCACACTCACTAGACCAGGGGTCTCCAACATTTGCTAGCATGAGCACTACTGTTTAAAAAAATTAAACATGTCACGAGCTACTCGTTTTTGTAATAGCTTTCAAATATACATTTTTCTCCTCTACCCTACAGCCCTTCCCCTGGTTCTTGGGTACAACAGATGCATTTGTCAATATTCCCAGGTAAATAATGGTTAATAATAGTGATGCACCAATATTACATTTTTGTCCAATACCAATATCTTCCTTGCCAAAAAAAAACAGATATTTAAAATTTGAGCTACCCTTTAAGCACTCTAGTCCAGTTAAATAGTTAACACACAGACGCAGCGGTCAAAGGCACTGCATCTCAGTGCAAGAGGAGCAACAACAGTCCCTGGTTCGAATCCAGGCTGTATCACATCCGTCCATGATTGGGAGTCCCATAGGGCGGCGCACAATTGGCCCAGCGTCGTCCGGGATAGGGTTTGGCCAAAATGTGTTCTTCACTTACTTGCCTAGTTAAATAAAGGTTAAATAAAATTAATAACAAATACGTCACACACACACCGACAACAAACATCACACACAGGCCCACGGACAACAAACACATCACACACAATTTGCTGCTGATACTCTGTTCTTTATTTTACTCTTATTACTATCTATCCTGATGCCTAGTCACTTTACCCTTCCTACAGGAAGATACAATATCTACCTCAAATACCTCGTACCTCTGCACACTGATCTGGTACTGGTACTCCCTGTATATAACTGTTAACTAGCTCCATCCTTCTGCATTTTATTCCTCGTGTTGCTATTTTTAAACTCTGCATTGTTTGGAAGGGCTCATAAGCAAGCAAGCAAGCAAGCAAGCATTTCACGCTAAAGACAACACAAGTTGACAAATACAATTTGATAAATATATAAAAAAGAAGTGGTATCAATGGCAGGCAGACTCAATAGCTAACATTTCTACAGCTAGACCTATAAAGTTCCATTAGTTCTACACATACTCAGATAAGCAAGACTAACGCTTAGGGGGCCAATGCCTCCTCACAGCTGTCCGTGAGCTACAATCCAGGCAAGCTAGTGGCACATGCATCTCCTCCTGCTCTTCCCCCTACTCCACTCTAGGTTAGCTAACTAAGCAGTGCAAATACAGAGATAGCTTGCTAGTTACCACTAGCCAGGCCAAGTCGTTAGCTGAGCTAGTTGGTACCACAAAGCGTTAGCAATACTAGCTGGGTAGAGATAACGATAGCAAAACGAAAATGTAGAACTTTGCGAACCTCAACATGGACAAACAAATATGGACATTTGACAACATTTCAGCAGCATTAACAATGAAAAAAAAACAGAACTTACACATTCACCAATGTTACTTAGCTAAACAAATTGGTGCTATCAAAGTGCGACGACTTAAACTAGCCTGACTACCAAGCTAACTAAAATCAAGCTGCTTGACAAGAAGGCTTGAGCCGCTGGAGTTTGGAATTGATAGCTAACAGTAGCTAGCTAGCTAACATTAGCTGCCGATGTGTCGCTCGCACCGTGTTTTAGCTTTATGGAACGCTTAAATTAAACTTACCACGAATGTGTTACTTATTCTAAATCCCAGCTCAGTTCGCACGTATGTTTTCAATCGAATTCCTGAGTTAAATGAACCGAAACAAGGAATTTGATCCAACTTATTATTTTCAGTTGTTTCTTCACTTCCTGATAGACGCTGCCATTTTGAATTGAAAGCTGCTGTCGTCACACTGTAGGCTACTATGTGATAGTGGCTTGAGGTTCGTGGACAACAAATAGCATACTTTATCTGCAGAAGTAACTTTGACAATTAAAAACGAAAAGAAAAATAAATAAGTACAGAAAACACTACAAGAAATATTGTTGACACAATTTAGCCAATTCAAACACTACAGTCCATTGCCTACATTGCCTATTCTCGGGTGTTTTGAATAGGCTCTAAAATAAAAGACCATCAACAACAGTGTTTACAACGCCTGCTGCTGGTTAAATTGAGCAATTCGAAAATCATCTTCATACACACCCTTTGAGATTCGCGGTGACGTGGGGAGTAAGAAAATACCCTCCTTCTGGCTAGAAACTGGTTGCAGGTTTTGAAAATAACAGTTTTTCTTACTTTTAATCAAATCAAATTTTACAAGTCACATGCGCCGAATTCAACAGTGAAATTCTTACTTACGAGCCCCTAACCAACATTGCAGTTAAAAACACACACATGCATATATATATATATAAAATATATGCAAAATTAAAATAAAAGAAAATGGATAAGAACAAGAAATACAAGTAACAAGTAATTAAAGAGCTGCAGTACAATAACAATAGCGAGACTATATCCGGTTAGTTGAGGTAATATCTACATGTGGGTAGAGTTATTAAAGTGACTATGCATTGATGATAAAAACAGAGAGTAGCAGCAGTGTAAAAGAGGGGGGGAAATGCAAATAGTCTGGGTAGCCATTTGATTAGATGTTCAGGAGTCTTATGGCTTGGGGGTAGAAGCTGTTTAGAAGCCTCTTGGACCTAGACTTGTTGCTCCGGGAACCGCTTGCCGTGAAGTAAAAAGAGAACAGTTTATGACTAGGGTGGCTGGAGTCTTTGACAATTTTTAGGGCCTTCCTCTGACGCCTCCTGGTATAGAAGTCCTGGATGGCAGGGAGCTTGGCCCCAGTGATGTACTGGGCCATTTGCACTACCCTCTGTAGTGCCTTGCGGTCAGAGGCCGAGCAGTTGCCATACCAGGCAGTGATGCAACCAGTCAGGATGCTCTCAATGGTGCAGCTGTAGAACCTTTTGGAGATCTGAGGACCCATACCAAATCTTTTCAGTCTACTGAGGGGGAATAGGTTTTGTTGTGCCCTCTTCACGACTGTCTTGGTGTGCTTCGACCATGTTAGTTTGTTGGTGATGTGGACACCATGGACACCAAGCTCTCAACCTGCTCCACTGCAGCCCCGTCGATGAGAATGGGGACGTGCTCGGTCCTCTTTTTCCTGTAGTCCACAATTGTCTTGATCACGTTGAGGGAGAGGTTGTTGTCCTGGCACCACACGGTCAAGTCTCTGACCTCCTCCCTATAGGCTGTCTCGTTGTTGTCTGTGATCAGGCCTACCACTGTCATTGGCAAACTTAATGATGGTGTTGAAGTTGTGCCTGGCAGTGCAGTCATGAGTAAACAAAGGGGACTGAGCATGCACTCCTGATGGGCCCCTGTGTTGAGGATCAGTGTGGTGGATGTGTTGTTACCTACCCTTACCACCTGGGGGCGGCCCGTCAGGAAGTCCAGGAGCCAGTTGCAGAGGGAGGTGTTTAGTCCCAGGGTCCTTAGCTTATTGATGAGCTTTGAGGGCACTTTGGTGTTGAACGCTGAGCTGTAGTCAATGAATAGCATTCTCACATAGGTGTTCCTTTAGTCCAGGTGAGAAAGGGCAGTGTGGAGTGCAATAGAGATTGCATCATCTGTGGATTTGTTGGGGCGGTATGCAAATTGGAGTTGGTCTAGGGTTTCTGGGATAATGGTGTTGATGTGAGCCATGACCAGCCTTTCAAAGCACTTCATGGCTACAGGTGTGAGTGCTACGGGTCGGTTGTCATTTAGGCAGGTTACCTTAGTGTTCTTGACCACAGGCACTATGGTGGTCTGCTTGAAACATCTTGGTATTACAGACTCAGACAAGGAGAGGTTGAAAATGTCAGAGAAGACACTTGCCAGTTGGTCAGCGCACGCTCGCAGTACACGTCCTCGTAATCCATCTGGCCCTGCGGCCTTGTGAATGTTGACCTGTTTAAAGGTCTTACTCACATCAGCTGCAGAGAGCATGATCACACAGTCTTCCGGAACAGCTGGTGCATTTGCCTCGAAGCGAGCATAGAAGTAGTTTAGCTCGTCTGGTAGGCTCGTGTCACTGGGCAGCTCTCGGCTGTGCTTCCCTTTGTAGTCTGTAATAGTTTGCAAGCAATGCCACATCCGACAAGCGTCAAAGCCGGTGTAGTATGATTCGATCTTAGTCCTGTATTCACTGTTTGATGTTTCGTGGGAGGGCATAGCGGTATTTCTTATAAGCTTCCCGGGTTAGAGTCCCGCTCCTTGAAAGCGGCAGCTCTACCTTTTTAGCTCAGTGGGGATGTTGCCTGTAATCCATGGCTTCTGGTTGGGGTATGTACATACGGTCAATGTGGGGACGTTGTCATCGATGCACTTATTGATGAAGCCAATGATTTTAAAATGTAATAAAATAAAAATAATATATATATATATATATATATATATATATACACACACAGTTGAAGTCGGAAGTTTACATACACTTAGGTTGGAGACATTAAAACTCGTTTTTCCACCACTCCACACATTTCTTGTTAACAAACTATAGTTTTGGCAAGTCGGTTAGGACATCTACTTTGTGCATGACACAAGTAATTTTTCCAACAATTGTTAACAGACAGATTATTTCACTGTATCACAATTCCAGTGGGTCAGAAGTTTACATACACTAAGTTGACTGTGCCTTTAACAGCTTGGAAAATTCCAGAAAATGATGTCATGGTTTTAGAAGCTTCTGATAGGCTAATTGACATAATTTGAGTCAATTGGAGCTGTACCTGTGGATTTATTTCAAGGCCTACCTTCAAACTCAGTGCCTCTTTGCTTGTCATCATGGGAAAATCCAAATAAATCAGCCAAGACCTCAGAAAAAAAATTGTAGACTGCCACAAGTCTGGTTCATCCTTGGGAGCAATTTCCAAATGCCTGAAGGTACCACTTTCATCTGTACAAACAATAGTACGAAAGTTTAAACACCATGGGACCACACAGCCGTCATACCGCTCAGGAAGGAGACGCTTTCTGTCTCCTAGAGATGAACGTACTTTATTGCGAAAAGTGCAAATCAATCCCAGAACAACAGGAAAGTGAAGATGCTGGAGGAAACAGGTACAGGTACAAAAGTATCTATATCCACTATAAAACAAGTCCTATATCGACATGCTCAGCAAGGAAGAAGCCACTTCTCCAAAACCGCCATAAAAAAGCCAGACTAAAGTGTGCAGCTGCACATGGGGACAAAGATCATACTTTTTGGAGAACTGTCCTCTGGTCTGATGAAACAAAAATAGAACTGTTTGGCCATAATGACCATCGTTATGTTTGGAGGAAAAAGGGGGATGCTTGCAAGACGAAGAACAACATCCCAACCGTGAACCACGGGGGTGGCAGCATCATGTTGTGGGGGTGCTTTGCTGCAGGAGGGACTGGTGCACTTCACAAAATAGATGGCATCATGAGGACGGAAAATGATGTGGATATATTGAAGCATCATATCAAGACATCAGTCAGGAAGTTAAAGCTTGGTCGCAAATGGGTCTTCCAAATGGACAATGACCCCAAGCATACTTCCAAAGTTGTGGCAAAATGGCTTAAGGACAACAAAGTCAAGGTATTGGAGTGGCCATCACAAAGCCCTGATCTCAATCCCATAGAAAATGTGTGGGCATAAATTAAAAAGGGGGGAAGTGGGTGTTTCACCCAACTTATTGTGGGAAGCTTGTGGAAGGCTACTTTGACCCAAGTTAAACAATTTTAAAGGCAATGCTACCAAATACTAATTGAATGTATGTAAACTTCTGACCCAATGCGAATGTGATGAAAGAAATGAAAGCTGAAATAAATCATTCTCTCTACTATTATTCTGACATTTCACATTCTTAAAATAAAGTGGTGATCCTAACTGACCTAAGACAGGAATTTTTACTAGGATTAAATGTCAGGAATTGTGAAAAACTGAGTTGAAATGTATTTGGCTAAGGTCTATGTACACTTTCGACTTCAACTGTAGCTCTATTTTCACATATGTAGACACTGGTATGGTGCTGGAGATAATGAATATGAGGTTGGAAAGTGTTGGAATTGACTACTAAGAAAGAGACTTCCAAACCTCCCTGCCAATAACAGATAGTTTTCAGTTTTCTTGCTTGTGAAATTGCTCTTTGCTAAGAAACAATGTTTGTTCATTTTGACAATTTTCATTGAAACTGATCAAAGTAAGGTACTTAATTGTTACCCAGAAATTATTTGTTATTGAGGTAAAAACAGCTGCATTGGACCTTTAATGCATCATAAAAAAACAGAATTGGAAACCATAATTATCCCACAGTAATAATAACTTTATATTCCCATTGAGGTCATCTAATAAGCGTATTTCGGTGAATAGAGGAGCCATGTGTGTATAGTTTCCTGATTGCTGTCATTTTGGCATCCATCCTTCCCTGCTGAGTTATTGAATGATGCAACTGGAAGAGGTTAAATTGTTTCCAGTAAACACAGCCCCTGACTTCCTGGTACAACAGTCCCCTTTTCCAACAAAGGGGGCGTTATGAAGCACAGGGTGAGGTTCATTCAGACATAAAGGGACAGCCAAGGTGGTGCATTGATTTGTCTGCACAGAAGTGTATCACCTCTTAGTTTTGTATTTGCATCAGCAATTCAGCAATTCTAATAATGTGGCCCTGGAGTGGGACATAAAGGAGGTGCCAGTAAGTATTTTACAAACAAAACAAATTATCATCCCAATAACAACAGGATAGAACAGGGACATTTTGTGAATCAAATTTGATCTGGCTCACTTCTGGGAATAGTGTTTTTAGAGATTAGCAATGCATGTCTCCATCTCAAGAGTGAATAGTTATTGAGTAGTTATAGAGACCTTTTTCCACGTTCAATGACATTTCCTGAAGATCACAATCCAAATTTCATTGTTATGCTTTTGACAGCTCTACCATAGAGAATGATAGAGGCCTCTATTGGCCAAAAGGACTTATTAGCATGGGCAGCGCCATTGAGGGCTTCCACCATTTGAATCTAGTCAACTGGTTGGGACTTCCAACTTTATTGGCTGATCCCTCCTGGTGACCCTGTTGGAGTCATGTCCAACCGGGTCATGACAAGGGATCACAATTGTGAAGAAAATTAAATACTTCAAAATGGAGATTGCCTCAATGACACTGCCCATGTTGTCACAGATGCTATGATGGCACAGATACAAATATGAGTCCTCTATGAGCTCTCCTTGTTTCCGTGTAGATTTATTATGTTATTGTATGTGTTTATTTGCCTCTTCCTGTTCACAGCTGCTAAAGTTCCCTTGCTGCTGTGATTTCCTTATTACCATATTGGATTAGTTTGTTATTAGTCGTGCCCACACATTACCTGCCTTGCGTTATTTTAGCATTGCCCATAAACTACACTGAAAATTGCAGCTTGGTGTATATATACTGTAATTTTGAATTTGGCACACTCTGCTGGAAGAAAAGCAAAAGGACATACAATGCCCAATTAGGTATGTTAGTCAAGCAATTGATAATTGGCAGTGGCACAGTAAATCATTTATTTAAGATATGCAAATTATTGTTACAAAAACACATAATTTGTATGTGGTTTAATTAATTAATGCAGTGGGCTATATCAGGGTCACACACAGTGTTTCTTGGTAGTCTTAAACAAATTTACTTTGAAACAAAAGTATATACCTCACACACATGGTTATGGGCTTAAAAAAAAAAGACACCTGTACCATGTCAGATATAGAGTTAAAATGTATTCAATGTTGAGTTTGGATCTCAATATTAAACTTTATATACATCACAGAACACTGAAATATAACAAAACAGTTTGACATAGAAACCTGCTTGTGTGTGTGTGTGTGTGTGTGTGTGTGTGTGTGAGGGTTAATTATGAAAAATAGATGTCGATTTGGTCATTTGACTGCAGGAAAGGATTTTGAAGTGTTCATCTCAAATTAGGTCAAACTAAATAGAGATTAGGCCTAATGTAGTAGACCTAGTACAATATATAAACAATAAACCCACACATTTGCTTAACACACACAAATGTGACTTAACCACACATTGCTTAACACACATGAATGTGAGTTAAGAGGCACGTGAATTACCCCATCTAATGCGATTTATATAAATCTCTGACGAACCCGATTTGCATAACTTGCCCCAAAAGCTCCTAGTTCATTATTTCCCTGTAAATATGCTGTGTCTGCCCAAGGCCAACCATCATTTCAACAATCCACAGGCCAAAACAGTGGCCAGACGGTAAGAATTGATTGATAACATTTGTATTGAGATTTAAACGTTTTCACAAAATAGACAAAGTATTGCGTGGATATGTTTTTGGCAAATGGTTTGATTATTCATGTGATTTTTCTCAAGACACAGGTAGTTATTAGATCATAGCAAAAGGCAGCTGTATTCCACTTTTGTTTTTCTTTACAGTGGTCGGTGCTAGTGATTCTCCAGGGACCCTTTGGCTGTTTCATCTGCAGTTGGAGAGATGGAGAGATTAGTTTTCTTGTTTTCTCTGATGGCCCTTGCAGTCCTTCACTGCATGAACACCACTCCAGAGTTCCAAGAGTAAGTGAATTATGTCATGTCCTATTGTCTAACTATAGAATTGGGTATTTTAAATGTGTTCATACAGTACAATTATACAATTTTTATTTTTTAGGCTAGTAGACTTCAATTAATCAATAGCTTTAAACATTGTTTTGGTTCATTTATGAACAAGATTAAAATAGCTCATGAGATCAGGTCAGTCTTACCAAATGTGTTTTGGAACCTAAATAAATTTTTATATTAAGTAAAATCATATTTCGCAAGTTGTAGTGTATGTGGAACTATGACAGAATACTTTGCCGTCTAGGCCAGTAGAATCTCTAGACTGATTAAGAAGTAATACATTCAAATTTAGACTACATATTCAAAGATCCAGTTGAACGGTGCACGTTTGCTCAATACTCTTTGCTACCGCTTGAGGGCACTAGCAGCTCATAGGCCCAACTGACGTTGTTGAGTTTTACGCATAGATTTCTGACCCATAAATCCTTGACAAATCTTGAATCATGTGGAAACAAGTAAAACACTGGCCTGTGTAAAACCCATGTAATGATGACATTCAGATTATATGGTAATGGGTGAAAAATAATTAGTTAAAGGGGAAGTCAAAAAAGGCTTGTGAAATTAGATAGAACATAAGCACGTCTTTGACATCTGAAACAGTGTTTTTCTCTCACCTCTCTGGATGATAAAACATATATTTTGCCTATTTTCTACATGTTGTCAATCTCCAGTCTACCTGTGTTGTCAGACAATTGGGTTAAGATATGCTCTCTTCAGTGTTTAGATAAGCAGACTGCCACAGCAGGCCTAATTACATTAAAGTTCCAGAAGGATATTGGTGACAGTCTGCACCACTCCTCCCGAGAAATTCTTCCATTCCTCAGCAGACATTTCTAACTTCAAGCAGACTGCCATACTCCTCCGTAGTGGATATTTCTAGAACTCGTTCAATGTGGACTTTGACAATCAATAGGCCTACATGCCGCGAGAGGAGTTTGATAAATTGCTGCTGACATGTGTTCTTCCACTTTGCAAACAAACAGTATTGTGTGCATAAATCTTCCAGCTGCTGGTGCATTAAGATGCAGCCAGGAAGCTTCCCTTTGGCTTCACAGCATTTGTTTGGCTTCCGTGTACACATTGTACGTTTGAGATGGAAGTCATTTTGTTTACATGGAGATGCCCCATAGCACATTCATCTTTTCTGAACACAGTACCTGTTAACTCTGACTGCCAATCATGGTAAAAAGTGGTGATCTTACATGCCCCATCCTTTTGCCTCCTACAGCTAAGACCATGATTGATTGAGTCATTGTGGTGATGACCTCTGTTGTTGCTGGGAAACCATTGGAGATCTACATGAAACAGGATTCTTGTACTAGTGATCTGCCATCCCCATGGTGTTAGGGATCAGCAAGTCAAAGTAGCTCTGTTGAAACAAGACCAGAGGCTGAAGCATCAAAGCAGGCTTTAGCAGTTGACCTCACAGCTTGGGTCAACACGACAGTTGAAATAGACCTGGTAATGTGGGCTACTAAAGGATAGAGATCAAACCAGCAAGCCAGCCGTTTGTCCTCACTGAACGCTGCAAACGTTGACACTATCAGTTCAATGCGGCCCCGTGTAGCCGTTGACGTTAGCACATATTCTCTAATTCTCATAGGAGAACAGCAGGATGCTAGCTGCCTATCTCCAAGGCTTTAGCGTGATTAGAACCCAAGCAGAGCGTGCAGCAATTCCCCCAGTCTCCAGGCCCTCGCTACAGCCTAGCCCACCTTCCCTCCGTGAGCCCCATATGTCTGTCTGTCTTTGTGTGTATCCGCTATCTATCATGTGGTCTCCCATCTCTGCATCATTTCTCCTGGTGCTCTGGGTGTTGGCATAATTATCGCTCCCTCTGTCTGCCCATTCATCACTGCTCACTAATTTAGCATTGCAGAGGAGACTCACCAACTTAGATGGAAACTAATTAGAAAAGAGAATGAGGCAGAACATCAGAGGGAGATTGCTCTTTAAAAAGTATAGTGCAGGTAAGTTAAGACTTTGCACTATGATTTAAAAAAATATAATGATTTGTCCCCTAGCTAACAGTGTGTTGTCATTCTTACCTGCAGGCCTGTTGTGATACTGCAGATTGGTATTGCAGTGTTGGTGGTGGTGTGGTTCTTTTACTTCCTGATCACCCGACGCAACCCGCCCAAAGACACCCTTTTCTATGGTATGGTATTAATCATTCTTTCAAGATGATGATGATGGCAGATCAAAGGGAAATTATCTGTTTTATTTGGATGAAAACTAGTTTAACATTGATTATTTTATTTCCTTATCAAAGCACCAATACATTTAAACAGATCCCCTCTGTGTTACATAGTTAAGAAAGAACATGAATGACCACTACATACATAATGCCAACCCCAGTGAACAGATTTCCAAAACGTTCTTATCTATCATGTGAATTGTTTTCATTGTTTCATTCATTTATATACAAAGCTTCTTATACTGATCAGGATCAGCGTAAAGCTGAAACCCAGACTGACAGACGGTATTTTAGGCTTGTTCTTACAACACCACAGTTGTAGGAGAGCTGGAAAGACCTGGAACATGAGCCTAAGGGCATGTGAACGCACATGCCCTATATACACACAGTAGATGCCTTACTACTTACTGATCGTGGATGACTGTCCTATATGGGATGCAGGGTGGTAATGTTGAAGCATCATTACCAAATAAGAAGACAAAAAACAACATGTATAGCAGGAAGCACCAGTGACTCGGTCTCTACAAAAAAGTGGTCAGATGAAGCAGATGCTAATCTACAGGACTGTTTTGCTAGCACAGACTGGAATATGTTCTGGGATTCTTCCGATGGCATTGAGGAGTACACCACATTATCAATAAGTGCATCAAGGACGTCATCCCGAAAGTGACTGGACGTACATACCCCAACCAGAAGCCATGGATTACAGGCAACATTCGCACTGAGCTAAAGGGTAGAGCTGCTGCTTTCAAAGAGCGGGACTCTAATCCGGAAGCTCATAAGAAATCCCGCTATGCCCTCCGACGAACCATCAAACAGGCAAAGCGTCAATACAGGACAAAGATCGAATCGTACTACACCGGCTCCGATGCTGGTCGGATGTGGAAGGGCTTGCAAACTATTACAGACTATAAAGGGAAGCACAGCCGAGAGCTGCCTAGTGACATGAGCCTACCAGACGAGCTAAACTATTTCTATACTCGTTTCGAGGCAAGTAACACTGAAACATGAATGAGAGCACCAACTGTTACGGATGACTGAGTGATCACGCTCTCAGCAGCCGATGTTAGTAAGACCTTTAAACAGGTCAACATTCACAAGTTTGCTGGGCCAGACGGATTATCAGGATGTGTACTCCGAGCATGAGCTGACCAACTGGCAAGTGTCTTCACTGACATTTTCAATCTCTCCCTGTCTGAGTCTGTAATACCAAAATGTTTCAAGCAGACCACCATAGTCTCTGTACCCAAGAACACTAAGGTAACCTGCCTAAACGACTACCGACCTGTAGCACTCACGTCTGTAGCCATGAAATGCTTTGAAAGGCTGGTCATGGCTCACATCAACACCATTATCCCAGAAACCCTAGACCAGTGGTCACCAAGAGTCAAGATCACTTTGGGTCAAAATGCAAGCCGAGATCTACCGCTCTGATTTTTTATTAACATATGCAACATTAACCAATTCATGCGCAGGGCAGCTGAATTGGCTGCACCTACCATCAACAGCCCGAGACTAATAATTTTTTGAAACACAAGGATTTCTTGTTGTGTTTTTTACAGAAATGTTTGGCGACCGACTAGAAATGCCTTGGAGGTCGACAAGTATACCGATCGACTTGTTGGTGACCACCGCCCTAGACCCACCCACTCCAATTTGCGTTGACTACAGCTCAGCGTTCAACACCATAGAGCCCTCAAAGCTCATCACTAAGCTAAGGATTCTGGGACTAAACAGCTCCCTCTGCAACTGGATCCTAGACTTCCGGACGGGCCGCCCCCAGGTGGTAAGGGCAGGTAACAACAGATCCGCCGCGCTGATCCTCAAGACGGGGGCCCCTCAGGGGTGCATGCTCAGCGCCCTCCCTGTTCACTCTGTACTCCCTGTTCACTCATGATTGCATGGCCAGGCACAACTCCAACACCATCATTAAGTTTGCTGATGACACAACAGCGGTAAGCCTGATCACCGACAACAATGAGACAGCCTATAGGGAGGAGGTCAGAGACCTGACCATGTGGTGCAAGGACAACAACCTCTCCCTCAATGTGATCAAGACAAAGGAGATGATTGTGGACTACAGGAAAAAGAGGACCGAGCACGCCCCCATTCTCATTGAAGGGGCTGTAGTGGAGCAGGTTGAGAGCTTCAAGTTCCTTGGCGTCCACATCAACAACAAACTAACATGGTCCAAGCAGACCAAGACAGTTGTGCAGAGGGCACAACAAAACCTTTTCCCCCTCAGGAGACTGAAAAGTTTGGCATGGGTCCTCAGATCCTCAAAAGATTTTACAGCTGCACCATCGAGAGCATCCTGACGGGTTGCATCACTGCCTGGTATGGCAACTGCTCAGCCTCAGACCGCAAGGCACTACAGAGGGTAATGCGTACGGCCCAGTACATCACCGGGGCCAAGCTCCCTGCCATCCAGGACCTCTATACCAGGTGGTGTCAGAGGAAGGCCCTAAAAATCGTCAAAGATTCCAGCCACCTTAGTCATAGACTGTTCTCTCTGCTACCGCACGGCAAGCGGTACCGGAGCGCCAAGTCTAGGTCCAAGAGGCTTCTAAACAGCTTCTACCTCCAAGCCATAAGACTCCTGAACATCTAATCAAATGGCTACCCAGACTATTTGCACTGCTGCAACTCTCTGTTATTATCTATGCATAGCCACTTTGACAGCCCTACCTGCATGTACACAATTATCTCAATACCTCGACAACGGTGCCCCCGCACATTGACTCTGTACCGGTACCCCCTGTATATAGCCCCGCTATTGTTATTTACTGCCGTTCTTTAATTCTTTGTTTTCCTTATCTCTTACTTTTTTAACTTTTTCATTTTTTAGGTATTTTCTTAAAACTGCAAGGGCTTGTAAGTAAGCATTTCACTGTAAGGTCTACTACACCTGTTGTATTCGGCACATGTGACAAACACAATTTGATTTGACTTGAGATTGATACATTGGCTTCCAGGTTGGCATTATAAGGGATGTCATGTCAGTCACCTATATCCTGCAATAGGCTCATTCCTAACCACCTGTTACCAGAGGGCACCCTGCTGGCCACGTTTGATGTGGAGAGCTTGTACACTAACATCCCACACACTGGAGGCTTGTAGGCGTTGCAACACTTCCTTCAGCAGAGAGACTCTACCCTTGCTCCATCAAATGATTGCATCTTACAACTTGCTGAACTGGTACTTTCCAATAACTACTTCATCTTTAAGTCAGAATGTTTCCTTCAAATTCGGGGTGTAGCCATGGGCTCCCCCTTTTCCCCCAACTATGCAAACCTGTATGTGGGACAGTTTGAGGAAGCACTCCTTTATAAAACAAAGACACACCCCCTACTTTCTAATGTCTTTGTGCTCTGGGAAGGAAGTCAGCAGGAACTAAACAAATTCCAAACTCTGCTAAACGAGAGCTCTGAATACCTTAAATTCACCATGCAGACTGATGAGAGAAAAAGAAACTACCTGGACTTATGGATCATCAAAGAGAATGATGCATTACACACAGACTTATACACAAAGCCCACAGACCTCAATACTTTGATATGTGCGGATGGTATGCATCCCCTTCCCCACAAGAATGGTCTACCATATAGCCAGTTATGCAGGGTTAAACGAATCTGTGGCTACTAGACAGATTTTGACAGCAATGCTAAAAGAATAACAGATAAATTCAAAATGAGAGGCTACAAGGACACATTTCTTGATGCTACAATGATGAAAATATCTCAAAAACCAAGAGAGGAATTACTAAAAACTCAACCAAAGAAGAAAAACAACACAACCATCTTTTGCACTAAGTACACCAAGGGTTCGGGGGAGAAAATGAAAGCAATCCTGAAAAAGCACTGGCATATTCTGCAGTCAGACAAAAAAAATGCACACCTCTTCAAGGAACACCCACTGGTGGTCTATAAGCGTGGTCGTAATATTGGAGATAGCTTGGGGAGATCTGACCTGCCCCCCTGAGCCCACTCAGACACTCTTGACACCCATTCCATCCGTTTTGTACATTTTCCCAAATTCATTCTAATTAACTTAATCATTATGACACACCCCTCACTATTGTCATTGGTTGCACTAATTGCACTGTTTGTCTACGTAACCTGCTTCAAGTATTCATGACATTACCCTGAAGAAGGCACAGTGATGCTGAAACGTTGGTAAATACCCAATAAATTACTGGGAGGTTATAGATGGAGTGTGCGACTCTCTTTATTTTTGATAGTTTATAGTCACCTATATCCTGCCATAGGCTCATTCCTAACCACCTGTGTGTAAGCCTATCTCCCAGATGCCCTGTGGCTATGCATTGACGTCGCGCCTCATCAGGTGATTCTGAGGAAGGGGAAACAGCTCAGAGCTGAGAATGGCTTCCTGCTGTGATAGAGAAGGATAATCCTCCTATCTTTCCTGTTAGACGGCTCAGATAAACCAGACCCTCCAGAGGATTAGAAGGCCACAGGTACCTGGAGAGAGACGGAGTGTGTGTGTCTCTATCGCGTGTTTATCAGGAGTCAGCAGCAGCAACGTCAGAGAGATAGTGAGGGATGCAGGATGGCTGTCTGAGCCGTTACACACAGGTGCCGTTACAAGGACATTTGATGATATACGGGACAGCCAAGCCTTGTATTACAGCTAATACATGGATCGGGCACCCTATTCCATTTCAAGGAAACATGAGTTCACAGAACTCTATACACAGTGGGTATCATAAATATTCACCACCTTGGATTTCTTCAAAAATGTTGTGTTACAAAGTGGGATTATAATTGATTTAATTGTCATTTTTGTTGTCCACGTGGAAGAAAAAAAATATATTAATGAAAAGATTAATGAAAAATAAAACCCTAATATACCTTGATAAGATAACTATTAATCTCCCTAAGTCAATACATGTTAGAAACACCTTTGGCAGCGATTACAGCTGTGAGTCTTCTTGGGTAAGTCTCTAAGTGTATTTGTCCATTATTCTTTTCAAAATTGTTCAAGCTCTGTTGAGGTGTTGTTAATCGTAGCTAAACAGCAATTATCAAGTCTTGCCATAGATTTTCAAGCAGATTTAAGTCAAAACTGTAACTTGGCCATTCAGGAACACTCACTGTCTTCTTGGTAAGCAACTTTAGTGTAGATTTGGCCTTGTGTTGAAGGTCATTGTCCTGCTGAAAGGTGAATTCCTCTCCCAGTGTCTGGTGTAAAGCCGACTGAAGCAGGTTTTCCTTTAGGATTTTGCCTGTGCTTAGCTCTATCCGGTTTATTTTTATCCTGAAAAAGCACCCTAGTCTTTCCCGAAGTCAAGCATACCTTCAGGACATTATTACTGATAAATTTGTTTGTTTTTTATGACTGTGTTTTCTTTCTGCTTGCATTTTATATTTTTATTTTGATGTGTGTATTTTCTGTCATTTCTGTAATTCAGGGCTCATTTGGAAAAGAGACCTTGGTGTCAATATGACTTCCTGATAAAATAAAGGTTAAATAAAATACTCATACCATGATGCAGCCACCACCATGCCTGAAAATAAGCAGGCACTCACTGGGCACAGACGTCATTTCAACGTCTAATTTTGGTTTACGTTTGGTTGAGTTGTCATATAACGTGAAGTCAATGTGAAATCAAAACAAAATTGTAGAAATGCCTACTGGCTGACTGTGGGCAGTTCCTAAAGAGTGTGGACATTGATGTAGAGAACCAATATGTCTATTGGCTGCACATTACCAGCCGCTTGAATTGGGCTTCTGTCCTTGCCTATCTCCAGTCCTCTTGATCCCCTGCCACTCATTATGTGTTTCCCAGACCCATGTGGGGTTCCAGCCAGGCTCTGACTTGGAGAGATGAGAAGTGCCCTCTCAGCACCGCTCTGCTCTTAACCCGAGGAAAACTCAACCCACAGCTCCCAATATAAATCTCCCTTCACCCAGCCTACAGCTATAGCAGTATCACCCTCCATAGCCCAGGAAATCAGTAACTGGTTGGTTGGAGGGAAATATTTTAAACACAGAGAAAAATCCAGTCTTGTTCAATGCATCTTTATAGGCAGTAATAGGGTTCTGACAGTTTTATTAAGAGTTTCAAAGAGGCAGACAAAGCAGATTGGAGGAAAGAGATTTCTCTTTATCATAATGAGAATAATGAGAATTGTTCCTACAGCAGAGCTGCTTAAAATCTAGCTGCTACAGATTTCTACTGAGCTGAATTCTGCCACGAATTGAATGAGGGCCTTTCTTACAGCGCTGAAATATGCTCAAAAATACAATCAGTGTATGCTAATCGCACCAAAGGAAGTTGAACAGAACAACAGCCACACATTAATCCAAGTAATTTTCTGTTGTGTAATTGAGGCACTTACGTGAAATAACCCCTGTGACGTGTATTCTATAGTACTGTATTGCCTCTTGTTTATTATTGTCCACTTTCACAATATCAGTCTGCCACAGTACTGAATGTTTGCATTGTCTTTACAGTGTTTGCTGAGTTTTCCTTCACTTGTGTCATTGACCTTGTGAGTGCTATGGAACATGATGGTTTTATTTCCGGGTTTATGGAATTCTACCAGAAAACGGTTAGTCTCTAGATTCTCCATCTCATGACCTAACATCATGCTAGGTCAAATGGAACACTAGTCACTTTAATAATGCCACTTTAAGAATGTTTACATATCTCACATTACTCATCTCACATGTGTACTGTACACTGTACACTGTAACCTACACTATCTATTCTATACTATCTATTGCATCTTAGCCACTCTGTCACTGCTCATCATACATTTTATATTTATATATTCTTATCCCATTCTTTTACTAGATTGTGTTCATTCGGTTATGTTGTGGAATTTGTTAGATATTAGGTTCTGTTGTGGAATTGTTAGATATTACCTGTTAGATACTGCTGTACTGAGGAATCTAGAAGCATAAGCATTTCGCTACACTCACAATAACATCTGCTAACCATGTGTATGTGACCAATAAAATTTGATTAGCTAATAATATATATTTTTTTAAACTTTAGAATCTGTCTATTGTTTCAACAGTTTTAGGTTAATGGTTGTACTTGTGTGTTGCAGGGAGAGCCCTATCTGGGTACAGCCTATGCCATCATGATGTGCTACTGGGATGGAATAGTGCATTTTATCATGTACCTCATGATGATACAGCGCTTATGGAACAGGTGTGTGTTGTTCGCTGTGTCGCCGTGGTCTTGTAATGATGATCTACACACCACACGTACTAGGATTCTGAAACACTCCTGGACCAATAACGGGACCCCTAACTGGACCAATAACTGGACCAATGAAGCAAGAATTGTATTGTATTGTACCTTATAGTCCCCTTCACCAGGAGAGCCGAGACTTCGTACCTCAGAATCGGACACATGCAAGATCCTAGTGTGACCACATTTACGTCCACACATCATCTCATCGTCTCACTGCTGGGTCATTGATTCGGAAGCTTTGTAAGACATGGTGCCACTAGTTTACAGTGATGGGAGCAACATCTTTTGACCATTTTCTTTCCGTCTCTCAGCAAGTCTTACCGCACCCTGGGTCTCTTCTGGGCTGGATCGTTGTTTGCCAACATGAGTGTCTTTGTGACAGGAATTGTTGTAGGTGAGTCTCTTCTTCCCTCCTCCTGGAACCCACAATGGCAGAGGAAATCATCTGTACATCTGTGCAGCCTTGTAGAATCAGTGTCATAGAGTAGGCTGCCAACGTAACACATGTGCTTGCCTTTAGAATTTACAGAACAAAGCTAAACTAGGCTCAAAGCATCTGTTCTCTGAGTTTCAAACAGCATAGGGAAGTATTAGAGGATCAAACTAAACTGTGGCTGTGTTCACATCATTTTGTATTTTAGTTGTATACTTGTTCAATGTTGCCCTAATGAGGATTTATTTAGAATATCATTGGAGTTAATTACAAGGTGTGTATATTAAGAAAAGAGGCTCAAAGTTATGGTAATGTGTTCTCATCTATTTATCATGTAAACCTCATGAAAATGTGTCAACTTTAACAAGGTTAAAATTAGACTGCTCTACTCTACTTCAGATGTACCCAGTTCCTCCTCATAGTTCTAGGGGATGAAATGCTCTCTATGTTTCCCTCTCTGGCAGGTAAATTTGGATCAGATATTCGTCCTGCCTTCTGGCTCAACATGCCCTTCCTAATGCTTCCAATATGGGGTGCGATCAAGCTGTTCAACCAGCCCAAGAATGGGCCAACCCTCGGTGGATACAGGGTAGGATGGAGCAGGGCACAGCTGATTGGCCTGGTGGAATGTGTAGGGCCAGGAGTTTTCCCTGAACATGTGACCTGACCAGGAAAACTAGGGATCAAAAATAGGGCCATAGTTATGATATATTTTTACAATATTCTTGCAGAAGTGTGTATTTATTACTATGCTTGAGTGCATCTGAACTGTCTAAAGCTTCTCCTCCCCTGGTGTTGGTGTCTCCTAGGCCCACTATGATCAGAGTTTTAATCTCATCTGGCGTCCTACAGACCTTCTCCTGGTGCTGCTGCTACTGGGGGCCATGGCCTTCACTCTCTTCAGGGGCTTGGTGAGCCAGCAGGGCCAAAATACACACTTAGAAATAAACACTAAAAAATATTGGAAATATAATAAAACACCCGACATAAAGTCTTATTATATCAAATCAAAATCAAATTTTATTTGTCACATACACATGGTTAGCAGATGTTAATGCGAGTGTAGCGAAATGCTTGTGCTTCTAGTTCCGACCATTATATTAGGATTGGTGCAGCCCAGTACCTCCGCGATGCGTCGTACCTAAGAACAGCCCTTAGCCGTGGTATATTGGCTATATACCACACCCCCTTGTGCCTTATTGCTTAAATAAACCATGTCTGGTCCACGGGGAACGTGAAAGTGAACAAGTAGGTACTGTATGAAAATCATAGTAAAAATACATGTTTTGTATTACCCGGGGGTATACGGTCTGATATACCACGGCTGTCAGCCAATCAGCATTCAGGGCTCGAACCACCCAGTTTATAAATTACAATAACTGATCCTACAGACAAGTAGTTTATACAGTGCTCTTGTCAAGAAGATGATCATGTTGTAACCTTCCTCCTATGTGTTCATTCAGGTAGCTCTTGACTCCCCTCTAGAGGCCTGTACCATCTACCTCCGCCAGTACGAGCCCTATCTGAAGGACCCGGTGGGCTACCCCAAGGTTATGGTGGGTACTTTAAGACACAGAGCATGCCTCTCTGCAGTGCCAGTGGCATTCCTTAATAGTCTCTAACCCACTTTGTTTTAAATAGCAACTCCATTCAGAAATAACAACTCCATTCAGAAATCACTTGGAGCTGCCTTGAAGCCTGCCCTATCTCTCTCCTCTCTAGCTGTGTATCTCACAGAAGAGATCACAGAGCCATTTTTCATCATTACGCCACAATGAGAGGGGTGAGAGGCCAGGCTGGTTCATTCTCTCTCATTTGTTAGGCAAGAGAATGTGGTTGTGACTGGTCCGGTCTCAACGCCTGTGCTTTCTCCGTCTGCTGGGGGATGTTTGTTTGGTTTTGTTAGGGTTCTTAGCCGAGTCAATAGGTTATCCAAAGACCTTGTGTGGCTCCAGTCCAGGCACAATGGCGAAGCATCGATCAGGCAGGGAACTGCATGCTGAGAACTTGATAAGATAATCCTCCTTCCCCTGAGTCCCCCATCAGCAACACACTGTGTGTGCCTGTGTGTGTCTGTGTGTGTGTGCTTGCATGTTGGCGTGCTCAAGCTAGCATGTGTGTGCAAATCCCTGTGTGTGTCAAAGCATGTGTGTGTCAATATGGGTGTGTGTATGTGTGTGTTGAGTGTGTGTGTATGTGTGTGTGTGTGGAGGTGGGGATTTGCGCTGATCTTACACTGATCGACCTTTTTAATAATTGATGGTGATAAACCACGGCATACAGATGGGGCGTGGAAAACAAAGACACTCCTCTAAGGACTGAAGGGCAATGTGTGATTGGTCCTCAGCCTCTGGGCTCAATTCATTAGGATTCATCAGGACCACAGCTCTAGAACAAAAGCCACTGTTCAAAGACATAATTTTAAAAGCCATTACTTTAACAGCTACCTGACTTTCATGCTCCAAATATTCTGCAAGGGCTTGTGAGTGTCAATGTAATGACCTCTGTATCTGGACAATACATTTACATTTTTTAGATGTTGCACTTCCTGTTCTACATGCTGCCTATGCTGGGTGCCTTCATCTACGGACTCGTAGTGCCTGGCTGCACCTGGATGCCTGACTGGACTGTATTCGTTGCTGGAGGCATCGCCCAGGTAAGATATGGGGGGGCATGTTCCTGTTAATATTTGTTAATAACATAGACTCTACGTACAGAGCTTCTACGTACTGCTATTACTAGTCATACTAGTGATGACTTGAACAGATGAAGAGGTTGAATCCCTTTGCAGTGACTGGGGCCCTGAAAGTTCAAACTATAAACATTACGCTTGGAGTTAGTGACAGTATAGCTCCCAGTGCTACTTCTCATTGAAATATTTGATTACAGCCAACCTTAATAAGACCTCTTCATGGAGTCCGTGTTCACAATAATAACCAATCAGCCCCATCCTGCAGAGGCCTGCGTGCTGTAATCACGTTCCTTTCCCGACTGGACTAATGGAGGCAAACATCAAACAAGAGACAGTGATCAAAGGCCAGTCCTCTATAGACTTGTCTGCAGCCCCTACTATCCCTCCCAACACGGGGGAAGGCCTGCCTCAGAGATTCAGCTATTCTAATAAAAATAATCATGTGAAATAGAGCTGGGCTAGCTGCATCTTCTGCTCAGAGCAGTGCACCAGAGTCTTCTCCCTGAGGTCAGCTGTTACACTGCACATCGCTGGCTGTAGATACTAATGACTGTTGCAGAGGCTCAAAGTGAAGCAACATATTAGGTTTAAAACGATTCAGTCAAGGCCTTTGTGGGGGGAAAAACAACTACCGGTAACCCTAAAAACTTGAAAATCAAATGACCGGTCAGCTGTAAATATATTGTACAAATTGCCCCTCCTGTTTGGAATAACCCTAAACTTGACCTACTCCTTCCTCTCTCCTCCACAGTGTCAGTGGGCCCACATTGGGGCATCTCTCCACCCACGTACAGTGGCCCCATTCCGGATCCCAGACGAGGCCTTCCTGGCTGTCCTGGCAGCCAACCTACTGTACGCTGTGATCCCCTCACTCATCGCCATGCGCTGCACCAGTAACACCAACTTCTTCTTGACGGTCACTAAACTTCCTGGGATGGAGGGGATGCCCTGGGTTCCTGATGCTGACACCCTAGTCGAGAAGAAACACAATTAAAGTTTACATACCTATAAAGTTACCAATAAAGATATGCAAATAAGTTGACAGAATTGACTTCTAATCTATTAATTTGTTTCTGTATTAGTTTATGTAACAAGTCCCATAAGTAAGTAGATAAGTGTATCATACAAGACACAATGTTCTCTTAGACCGGGACCCTCCATTGAACTATACTGCAGAGTCAGAGTGAGACACAGACTCCACTTGCCCCGCAGCCTTTAGTTCAGGGCTCTCCAACACTGTTCCTGGAGAGAGCGCATCACCCTAATCAAGCGCATCAATTAGCTTGATGATGAGCTGAATCAGGTTAGTTACAACTGGGGTTGGAGCAAAAACCTACAGGAGGGTAGTTGTCCATGAACAGGGTTGGTGAGCCATGCTTTAGTTTATACAAACACAGAGGTGTTGACAACCAAAAGATTTTCCTCCCTTTTCATTAGAAACAAATGCGCAGCCAGGTACCGGTACTGAGAAATCCCTCCAAAATAACTCACTCCGGTCAAGATATCCTTAGATGCATTTCATTTCAGTCGGACAAGATCAAATTCAAGTGGTGTTCATTTATCAGCTGCTGCTTTTCATCAGCAGGGGCTGATTGGCACACCAGTCAGGGTGTGTTTTTGTGGACGTACATCTCATTCAACATGAGTCCTCATCACTCAACCCTAGTGGAACACAGATCATTGTCGTGTCTGCCTGCCCTTTGGAAAGAAAGTCACTCTCTCAGGCTAGGTATACCAGACGGCTGTTAGTTTGTCATTTTATTTCTCCTCTGTGGCAGTGCCTTCATGACTCTAGCTCTCCTCGCTAGCCTGATCCCAGATCTGTAAGTGTATGTGCTTTATCATTTTTATCATGACTATCTGACTATCCAGTTACTTGTCATCATGGCTAATGCTATTAACCAATGGGACCAGGTTCGCCCCTCCCTATCTTCTCAATGGTGGCCCATTGCTCTTCTGATATAAAAAGATATCGAATGAAGCCCAGGTGGATTGCCTATTTGTATTTTGACACACAAACACTCAACTCAACAGAGAAGGAATTACAGATGATATCACATTCAACTTGAAACCAAAGGCGAAAAGTTTTGCAGTTACTTCATATTGTCTCTATCAAATGTATAACCTATTTTGATATTTGGCTGTAGATTCAAAGGACATCTATCACTGTCAACATTCCCAAACATTAATGTAATTATATTTACATACTGTATACGTTCATGGTTGATGATAACATGAAACCATATAGAAAAAGCCATGTTCTCTCAAAACACAAACTCCTTTTTGGGAGCATAATAAATCATAATGGATACCCTCTCTGTTACATTAGATGGATGTTCCCTTGCTACAGAGAGGTTGTGGAGCATTAATATTCAACACAGTGATAATGTGTTATAAAAAAGGTCTGTAAACACACTTCACCTCCGTCTCTTCAGTAACTGAGTGGCCTCTTATCTGAGTGACACACACACACACACACACACACACACACACACACACACACACACACACACACACACACACACACACACACACACACACACACACACACACACACACACACACACACACACACACACACACACACACACACACACAGAATAATCTAATTAATTCTCCCTCAGCAGCTTTTACATGCTGATGTATGGCAATGAAAAACAAACGGCCTGCTTGCACTCTGTGTGACAGACCTAAATCAAATCTGGCCCCTATCACAACAGCTCCATCTATTCAGAGGAGCCACTGGGAATATGTGCAGATGTTGTGCTCAGCTGTGCAGCCTTAGACCCCAGGAGACTTGCGGTCTGCCTTTAGCTTGATGGTAGAGAGAGAGAGAGAGAGAGGCTGAACACTGCAACATAGCAATTCCCACTTTGCTGGGTCTGTATCAATATTAGTGGGTGTGAAGAGGACAGAGGCTATGCTGGTCAGATTATTTAAACTGGACTCTATATTGTCTCCTACTGACACCTGCCAGAAATAAAATGTTACATGACAATCAAATGCAATTCCTATAATGTAATTTGGCATGATCCTGACTCCAGAAATATCGTTCTCATTCTCAAAAATGCTTTTATAGTTAAAAGGAGCACCATCGTAACAGTATAATTTATGTTCTCCTTTCTAAAATGCTATCGTGAAGCATATGAGCCAATAAAAAATTATTGGAGAATGCGGGCATCGATCCCGCTACCTCTCGCATGCTAAGCGAGCGCTCTACCATTTGAGCTAATTCCCCAGTGTGTTTAGTTAGCTCCAGTTTTAGATATATAGTATACAGTGTCTTTACTCCCGTCCAGTGTTTAGTGTTTGGTAGCCTACTAATACTGCTGTAAATTATCGACTATAATAACTACATGCACACAAATCCACACTCTGAAATACAAAATAATTGTGTCTTGTGTTTAGTTTACGGTTCAATTTGCTATTAACATTAGGCTACATTTAACCTAGCTACATTACGACAATGTTTTATTTTGTTGATAGCAAGCATTGCAACTAACGTTATTAGTTTAATGAGGTTTAACGTTACTGCTTCTACTGAAACATTGTAGCCTTCCTACTGGCACAACTTATCATCATGCACTAACAGCAAATGCAACAATATAGCAGTTCAGTTGTTCCCTGTTACTTTTAGCTGATTTACACATTCTGGTGCGCTCTTACTGTGATTCACATTATGCTGAAAATGTGTGAACTGCGGAACAGCCCAACAAGCCCAGTCCAGAGTCAGCAGTTCCCCTGCACTGCCAAAATCAAACAGCAATACGACAGGACACGGCAGGCTAACTGCAGGATAGAGAGCAAAGAGTCAAGTACTGCACCATATAAAAACATCCCAGCTGGAACAAACGACATACGGTCTATCTAACTTCAGACAGACAGTGTTCTTGAAGAGATAATGGTAAGTCCTCTAATGTGGCGGGATGGGTTGGCTCTGTGTCTGGGCATCATGCAGTCTTTTTACTTACTGCATGGGATATTTCTGTACAGTAACCTTAAAGATGTGCTACAGTAGCCTAGTGCAGTACAGTGCAGATGATGAGAGGATCAAGGAGTGTGGTCAGGTTATTTGTTTACAATGTGGTCAGCAGCATATTTCCATGTTCCTGTTATAGGCAATTACAATGTATAATATTGCAGAGGTGTCTGTAAAGGAACTTTGCTGCAATAACAACCTTTTATTACATGCATGCTATTAGTGTTAACTTATATATACTTTTTACATCTAAACATATGGGGTGCGGGGCTCTGACATTCCCACTAGGCAAAAGCTTATTTTTATTTTCCACGTAGTTCCAACCCTCCAAAATCTATGTTGAATCAACATGGAAAACGGATTGGATTTCCAAAAAGTCATCAATATAAGAGAATTTTGTATTTTTTTCAATCAACTTTTAACCTAAATCCAATGACAGGGTGACATATTGGTTGATTTTACATTTAATTCACTCACGTTAGTTAACAAGGCAACCAAACGTAAATCAAAACTAAATGTTGAACTGACATCTGTGCCTAGTGGGTTGTCTCCATACAGGTGTAGACTAAAGTTGCACATTAATCCAACATACACAATGGGTCTTCCAAATGGACAATGACCCCAAGCATACTTCCAAAGTTGTGGCAAAATGGCTTAAGGACAACAAAGTCAAGGTATTGGAGTGGCCATCACAAAGCCCTGACCTCAATCATATAGACAATGTGTGGGCAGAACTGAAAAAGCATGTGCGAGCAAGGAGGCCTACAAACCTGACTTAGTTACACCAGCTCTGTCAGGAGGAATGGGACAAAATTCACCCAATTTATTGTGGGAAGCTTGTGGACGGCTACCCGACACGTTTGACCCAAGTTAAACAATTTAAAGGCAATTCTACCAAATACTAATTGAGTGTATGTAAACTTGTGACCCACTGGGAATGTGATGAAAGAAATAAAAGCTGAAATAAATCATTCTCTCTACTATTATTCTGACATTTCACATTCTTAAAATAAAGTGGTGATCCTAACTGACCTAAAACAGATTAAGATTTTTACTAGGATTAAATGTCAGGAATTGTGAAAAACTGAGTTTAAATGTATTTGGCTATGTAAACTTCTGACTTCAACTGTATACTATATTCTAGTCATCCTAAATAACTACTGCTGTACACACCTTTTTTATTCACATACTGTCTACACACACTATTCATATACACATATATTTACACTGAACAAAAATATAAAAGTAACATGTCCCATGTTTCATGAGCTGAAATAAAAGATCTCTGAAATGTGACATATGCACAAAAAGCTTATTTCTGTAAGATGTTGTGCACATTCTCCTTTGCCAAAATAATCCATCCACCTGACAAGGGTGGCATATCAAGAAGCTGATTAAACAGCATGATCATTACACAGGTGCACCTTGTACTGGGGACAATAAAGGCCACTCTAAAATGGGCAGTTTTGTCACACAACACAACGCTACAGATGTCTCAAGTTTTGAGGGAGCATGCAATTGGCATGCGGACTGCAGGAACGTCCACCTGAGCTGTTGCCAGAGAATTGAATGTTAAAGAATGTACAGTAGCAATAAGTCCAACTGGCCTCACAACCGAAGACCATGTGGAATGGCGTTGTGTGGGTGAGCGGTTTGCTGATGTCAATGTTGTGAACAGAGTGTCCCATGGTGGTGTTGGGGTTATTCAATGGGCAGGCATAAGCTACGGACAACGAACACAATTGCATTTTATTGATGGCAATTTGAATGCACAGAGACACCGTGACAAGATCCTGAGGCCCATTGTCGTGCCATTCATCTGCCGCCATCACCTCGTGTTTCAGCATGATAATGCATGGCCCCATGTTGCAATGATCTGTACACAATTCCTGGAAGCTGAAAAGGTCCCAGTTCTTCCATGACCTGCATACTCACCAGACATGTCACCACCCATTGAGCATGTTTGGGATGCTCTGGATTGACATGTACGACAACGTGTTCCAGTTCCCACCAATATTCAGAAACACAGCCATTGAAGAGGACTGGGACAACATTCCACAATCAACAGCCTGATTAACTCTATGCAAAGGAGATGTGTCATGCTGCACGAGGCAAATGGTGGCCACACCAGATACCGACTGGTATTCTGATCCACACCCCTACCTTTTCTTTTTAAGGTATCTGTGACCAAAATATGTATATCTGTATTCCCAGTCATGTGAAATCCATAGATTAGGGCCTAATGAATTTATTTCAATTGACTGATTATGAACTGTAACTCAGTAAAATATTGTTCCATTTATATTTTTGTTCAGTGTAGAAATAGATCATGCCTCTCCCTAAACAGCAGGAAGCAGATTGTACAGTCAACTTTCCTGCCAGTTCTTGACTACGGTGACACCGTTTATCGGAATGCAGCAGCCACTACTCTTAAATCTTTGGATGCTGTCTACCATAGCTGTATATATTCTAGAATCTGTCATATTGTTTTTTACTGTGTATTTAAATACTGTATTCTAATATTTCTACTACTTTACATTGCATTTTACTTACATACACTTTTTATACACCGCTTATTTATATACTAAATTATTGACATAACTAACTCTAATATACTGCTGTACATATCATTCTTAGTATACAGGGCCTTCGGAAAGTATTCAGACCCCTTGACTTTTTCCACATTTTGTTACGTTACAGACGTATTCTAAAATTGTTTTGTCAGGCTGTGGGTAACTGGTTCAGTGAGTCAGGCGCAGGAGAGCAGAGATGTGTGGACAAGGTCATTTAATGCAAAAACAGCACCAGTACACGTCGTCATCCGCCGAACGCCGCCCGAAAAAGGAGAGGGACCGACTTCGGTGGAAGTCGTGACACTCATCAATCTACACACAATATCCCATAATGACAAAGCAAAAACAGTTTAGAAATTGTTGCTAATTTTATAAAAATAAAAAAAAATGATGGATGGTGCCAGTTTTCCTCCATTCAGGCCAAAGAGTTCAATCTTGGTTTCATCAGACCAGAGAATCTTGTTACTCATGGTCTGAGAGTCTTTAGGTGCCCTTTGGCAAACTCCAAGCGGGCTGTCATGTTTGTCTGGGCGGCCAGCTCTAGGAAGAGTTTTGGTTGTTCCAAACTTCTTCTATTTAAGAATGATGGAGGCCGTTGTGTTCTTGGGGATCTTCAATACTGCAGCACATTTTTTAGTACCCTTCTCCAGATCTCAGCCTCGACACAATCCTGTCTCGGAACTCATACGGACAATTCCTTCGACCTCATGGCTTGGTTTTTGCTCTGACATGCACTGTCAACTGTGGGACCTTATATAGACAGGTGTGTGTCTTTCTAAATCATGTCCAATCAATTGAATTTACCACAGTTGGTGAAACATCTCAAGGATAATCAATGGAAACAGGATGCACCTGAGATCAATTTCGAGTCTCACAGCAAAGGGTCTGAATACTTATGTAAATAAGGTATTTCTAAAAACCTGTTTTCACTTTGTCATTATGTGGTATTGTGTGTAGATTGCTCAGGAATTTGTTTAATTAAATACATTTTAGAATAAGGCTGTAACGTAACAAAATGTGGAAAAAGTCAAGGGGTATGAATTGTTTCCGAAGGAACTGTATCTTGTGTGAATTCATCCGATGTACATATTGTATGTATAGATTTAATTTGGATTACTGTTACATTGCTATTTGGGTTGTTAATTAGTTTCGTTCGGACATTTCTTGATTGACATTGTACTCCATTGTTAGGCGCTAGTAACATAAGCATTTTGCTGCACCCGCTCTAACATTGGTAAACTGTGTACGTGACCAATAAACCTTCATTTGATTTGTTTATAGGCTAGCCATATTAGAGCTTAGGAATGGCTAGCAGCACCATTGGGTACTCCATAACTGGAACTTCACTTATTAGTCCCTCCCTGCCTCCCTTACTGCTCTCCTCACAGCCCCTGTCCTTGGGGACAGTGACCTGCTTGGTCCTAATCTTTGGCCTCTATGTGACCTCCCTCCCTACCGATGCCGAGAAGGGAAGGAGGAAAATTGTTCATGTACTCGGTAAGATCTCTCCCTCTGTCTCTATCCCCATCCCACACATGTTGCATCATTGTAATGAGAATGGGGAGTATAAAAGAGCAGCTGTCTGGGTTTCAATATAAGTGAGTTGCCAAACTTTATCTCTCCTCCAGGATTATTGGCAGTCAACTGTAGAAAATTGAATTTCTGTTTCATATAAAATGAGGTAGGAGTCATATTATCAGTAAAATGTTGCTAAATTCCATCCGCTTCATATTCAAGCAGATGTTGTTGATTTGGACTCGTAGAACAGTCTCTATCAAAGCTTTGAAGAAGCTGTGTTCAGCCTGATTGGGAACTTGCTGATGCTGTACTGGCAACCAGCTACATGAATCACCTTGTTATCATCACCTGTCCTTCTTAATTATAATGTTATGAACAATATGCCTCCACCTGGATACATCTCTATTCACCCGTGAAATCCCAACCTAGATTTATGTTTGGATGTATTCTGTAAACAGGTCTCAAAGCATAGTGGTTGGTTACAAACATTTCAGAGTGCAGAGTTCCCAGCTCACGGTCATTATAACCAGCTGTCATGGCTAATTGTAGGCTTTGTGATCTGTTCACAATAAGCAGACTCTTAGAATGAGAATCAGTCAGCTGTGTTGCTCAGTAACCCTCAGAGAAGAGCACTGTCACAAAGCCTAGGAGACGTACTGGCTGCCAATGACGCAAACCAGAGCTGCTTGTACATTCCATTTCAAATAAAGTTGTCTCCTACCCACTGCTCTCATTCACTACCCCTCACAAATATGAGACAACTGGGTAGGTGTAAGTTATAGCTCCCCTACGCATCATATTGATTACCAGTCCTATTAGATTTGCGAAGTGGAGTGAACACGGGTGTAGATGTGGGGAGTCAAAAACCTTCTGAAATGAAACACAGCTAAGGCCTTGGGGATTCAGCTGGCCTCAAAAGAACTATGATGTAATAGGCAGTGCCAGTGACACAGAACAAGGCATGTGGGACCTGGTGCTGATGATGAAACACACGTCTCTCAGGTGACACATGTCTCCTCAGCCCATGTGCCCTCACTGGGGAAACAACAAGCTATCTAATTATATACACTTTCACCATCATGACCTTCTAACTAAAGTTTGGGTGGATCCAATAACTTTAACAGTAATAATGTCCCTAAATACTGTAGATCATCACAATATGAGAAAATCCTCCTTTTTAAAGTAAAGTACTGGTGCATCAGATCATTGATAAACACACTGTAAGTCCCCCACAACCTTGCCTGTCCTGACCATTCTTGTTCCTCTACTCCCCCTCTCTGCGTCCAGAGGATGACACCGGGGCAGTGATCGTTCAGACCGCCCCGGGAAAAGTGATCACCCACCGGGGAGGCTCCATCACCCTGCCCTGCCGCTACCACCACGAACCCGAGAGCTCCGACCCCAACCGCATCCGCATCAAGTGGACCAAGGTGACGGACGCGCTGGTGTTTGAGGATGTGTTTGTGGCACTGGGCCTCCAGCAGAGGTTGTTCGGGTCGTACCGGGGTCGTGTGTCCCTGGAGCAAAACGGACCGGGGGATGCCTCGGTCATCATCCACAACGTCACCTTGGAGGACCACGGACGCTACGAGTGTGAGGTTACCAATGACATGGAGGACGATACGGGATTCGTCAACCTCGATCTTGAAGGTCAGATGTTAAGGTTGAAGGGTTAAGGGTTAGATGTGTTCAGAGCTATGTATTTAGAGAGTTGGGCCAACTTTTAGAATGTTAAATATTGTTCTAATTCTAGACATACAGTTACATAGCATTATTTACCAGGTTTCCGAACACCCCAGCCATGAGCTGTTTACTTCCTTACCAACAGGCTCAGAGACAGTCTCTATCTACAAGCCATCAGACTGCTGAACACTGGACAGACCACCTGCTCTGATTCTCCACACCTTAGCACACACACACACATACTCATTCTAAACATTATATTTACATGTAATGTTAATCTTTAAGAGTCTATTGATGCACCTGTCAAGCCAATCCAACTTGCATGGGGTGAAATCTCTTCAGATTACCTCAACAAATTGACAACTAGAATGCCAAAGGTCTGCAAGGCTGTAATTTCTGCAAATGGAGGATTCTTTGACGAAAGCAAAGTTTGAAGGACACAATTATTATTTAAATTAAAAATCATTATTTATAACCTTGTCAACGTCTTGACTATATTTCCTATTCATTTTGCAACTCATTTCATGTATGTTTTCATGGAAAACAAGGACATTTCTAAGTGACCACAAACATTTGAACGGTAGTGTAGGTGGATGCGGTGGATTGAGACGCATGTCTCTAGCTTAAACGGATGGATTTTGATAGTTTTTTAAAATGATATTACTTAGATTGACGCACTGGTGCATCAATAGACTCTTAAAGATTAACATTACATGGAAATACAATGAACATTCGTGAGAAAAGATGCTGGAGGAGTGCTTGACTCTTACGTACCATACGGTCAAGCTGCTCCCACAACAGCTCAATAGGGTTGAGATCCGGTGACTGTGCTGGCCACTCCATTATAGACAGATTACCAGCTGACTGCTTCTTCCCTAAATAGTTATGGCATAGTTTGGAGCTGTGCTTTGGGTCATTGTCCTGTTGTAGGAGGAAATTGGCTCAAATTAAGCTCAGTCCACAGGGTATGGCATGGCGTTGCAAAATGGAGTGATAGCCTTCCTTCTTCAACATCCCTTTTACCCTGTACAAATCTCCCACTTTACCACCACCAAAGCACCCCCAGACCATCACATTGCCTCCACCATGCTGGACAGATGGAGTCAAGCACTCCTCTAGCATCTTTTCTCACGCATGTTCTTCTTTGTGATCCAAACACTTCAAACACCTTTTCCAATCTTCCTCTGTCCAGTGCCTGTGTTCTTTTGCCCATCTTAATCTTTTATTTTTATTGGCCAGTCTGAGATATGGCTTTTTCTTTGCAACTCTGCTTAGAAGGCCAGCATCCCGGAGTCACCTCTTCACTGTTGACGCTGAGACTGGTGTTTTGCAGGTACTATTTAATGAAGCTGCCAGTTGAGGACTTGTGAGGTGTCTGTTTCCCAAACTAGACACCCTAATGTACTTGTCCTCTTGCTCAGTTGTGCACCGGGGCCTCCCACTCCTCTTTCTATTCTGGTTAGAGACAGTTTGTGTTGTTCTGTGAAGGGAGTAGTACACAGCGTTGTACGAGATCTTCAGTTTCTTGGCAATTTCTCGCATGAAATAGCCTTCATTTCTCAGAACAAGAATAGACTGACGAGTTTCAGAAGAAAGTTATTTGTTTATATTCTATAAAATAATATATATATTTTTGTACCTAAAGGGGTCCTGAAATTCAACATCAAATAGATAAATAATAAATTCTATGACCATCTTTAAAAAAAATCCATATGTTAGCTTAGTAGAACTTGTCCTCATAGTTGAGTATCTCTCTCTCTCCCCCAGGTGTGGTGTTCCCCTACTACCCCCGGGTGGGGCGCTACAAGCTCAACTACCACCAGGCTGAGGACGTGTGTAAGGAGCAGGATGCCATCCTGGCCTCCCATGCCCAGCTCCACAAGGCCTGGCTGGATGGACTGGACTGGTGCAACGCTGGCTGGCTGGACGACGGGTCCGTCCAGTACCCCATCTCCCACCCTCGGGACCAGTGTGGCCGCAAGGACACCGCCGCAGGGGTACGCAACTACGGCTACAGACACAAAGAGGATGAGCGCTATGATGCCTTCTGTTTCACCTCCAACCTCAATGGTGAGTGTGGGGATGTGTGGGCTTTCTTTCCTTGAACAGATGAGATATGAGAACATTGATAGGTGACGTGTAGGTTCCCCAGATATCTTTCCCCATATTGCCTCTGCTCTGACTATATAGTGTTTTCAGGTCTGTAAGGATGAAGCATGTAAATCTTGATGGGGGAAAAAAAGCAAAAAACTAAGTGGGATGCATGCCAGCAAAGCCACTACACAACATAAAACTAAACAATACATTAATTGCACTATAATGGTGACAAACGGTGCACACAAACTGTTAGGGCCTACATAAAGCTGTCCCAACAGCAGTCCCAACATCTTACCATTGCTACACCTGGCTATCAGCGGAGCCTTGTCTGGCAGCGAAACAGTTCATTCAGCCTCATTTACTGCCTTTAAAAAAACATAGCTGGCTGACTTGCTTAAACAAATGTGGTTTCTAATGACAATTGAGATGTACAAACTATGGCATAAGGGGACGACAAGCGGATAAGAGGCAATTCATAATTTCGATTAAGACATTAATGAGCGAGCCCTGTACACCAAGTCAGAACCTTATGATAAATAAAGGGGGCATATAAGCAAACAATGAAAGCTCTTACAACATTTGATGATTACATTTCTCTAAAACAGATTATAGGCTACATGTACACCACCAAGTCAGAACAGAAGGTGAAATTAAGAGGGGTAAATAGACCAAATTATTCGGGTGAGGCACATGGGCTACTAACAGCTTACAACACAATATACACTTATGTATACTGTAGCCAAGAAAGTAATACTATCTCCCTGGCATATTACATAATTTATGCAGCAGCATACAATACATTTTTGGACTTACCTTGTTGTGCTGTGCTCACTTGAACAGGTGGCACGGTGGTCCTTCGTGGGCAAATTTTGTCTTTAAAGTCTGGCATTCTCTGGATTTATGGTTCTTTCAAGACAACTGGGAACTCTGGAAAAAAACAAGGTCGAATCATGATGACGTCATTGTTCTTTAGATCGTATCTCTAGAAAGAGGCCTGAGTTCCCGACTTACAATTCCGAGTTGGATGACCGTTCAAAACGTATTTCCCAGTCGGAGCAAATTTTTTCTGGAATTCCCAGTTGTCTTGAACTCACTGAAGTTAACAGTTGTTTTGGGCACGGCACAAATCATGCTTCATTGACAGCATGGCCAATGTTGAATGTTTATCATTTTAAACTTGGAAAAGAGACACTTAATTCCAGATTTAGGACCACACAGCCACTCCACTGAATAGCAGACTAGTGATTGCTTTGCAATGCTTGCAGTAGGCCACTGTCACTGATTACTTCCAAACCACTCGTTGTGATTTCCAACTTGTTGTGTAATGTTTATGTCCAATGGCCGATGAGCACCTACACGTTTCATCTATAATTTCTCTTAATTATTTCTCTTCATATTACAAGGATTAAAAAGGATTTGCCAGTAGATTGTCGACTTGATTCATGATAATGCTTGCTAGCTAAGATTTTGAAAGTATGATGTTGACATGATCAGTCCAATCAAAGCTACTGTAGATATAACGTGATTTGACGTCATTTTATCTGTGGCCAATGACCTTGAGCCTTCTTGGATGGGCACTTCTCTATGGCAGCACCCAAGGGGCTTGATTTGTTTAGGTCTACCCTTAGACTTGGCTGTGATGTACTGTCCCCACGAGTTACCGAACACTGAGAACATTAGCAACCAGAGAACATTACCAATACCTACGCTCCGTTTTTTTCCGCTGGCTGCACCACCACCACAGAAAGCACTGAGCTAGGCTGAAGCACCTGTATTTTGGAGCTGCCTTACTCAAAAAAAAAAAAGGGACCATGTTTGTATGTGCCTTTATTAACAATTAATAAAAAAAAATGTTGCAAACTGATATCTGACACGTATTAATTCCCCCAATTTTTTTTAAAATATTTTTTTATTAAAATTATTTGCTTAAGATGTGGGACTCAAAACAAAAAATGTGGGTCTCTGCCCCACCTGCTCTGAATGATGGGTCGCCACTGGTAAGGAGACTAGGCGAGGTGTATTGCGATGCAGCCAGAGAGTCCACAGGGGGAAGAGGGGCATGTCTCTGATCTCTGCACCGTGATCCCCTAAGCCCGAGGCCATTGGATTTGGGTCAGTCCCTGTTTTGATTCTGCCCTCTTAAAAGGGCCACAGTGTCTGATGATATTCTTTTTTGAACATTAAAGCAAAATAGTCCTTTTTGCCAAGAACTGAACTATCTGAGCTAGAGAAGAGGACAACACACTAGCCATAGTCGAACTTTAACCTGGTACTTCATAGTGGAGACCTAACAGTCTCTTCATTGCCTCCCCAGTGAGTTAATTACAGTCAACAGACAGTCTGGCCTGAAATGTGGGCTATCTTCAGGAGCGATGGTGGGTGATAATGTTGCACTCACCAGCTGGAAGATATTTACCCAGTAGCCCTTGGGGAAATATAAGACAATATTACTCCCTAACAGGCAGCAGCCACATAAATAAACGGAAACAAGGCTGCTGTCAGCCGTTCTGTGGTAGAAAATGACCCTATGTTTTCTAGGTTAGCTTGTTTATTCCTCTCTGTAAAAACTTAACTCGGCTTCATTTCAGAGCTAACACTTTATACAATCATGATCCCATAACTTTTAATGCTTCTGGCGAGAAGTCTTCCCAGAGCAAGATGAAATTAGAAATGTAAGTATTTTACAGTAATTCTGAGCGAGAGCACTGTCCACCGCCGCTGCATGCTGTTCCATTTTGAGCGGCCGCCCAGACGGATGTTTGGTTGATTTGAGATTCGGAACACACTCTGCAGGCAAGGGATCAAACTGTTCTGGTCTATGAGAACTCATAATCCCTCCCCTAAGGGTGTCTGCTGCTGTTATCTCATGAGGTTCTCTCTCTATCTCCTTCTCCCTTTCTTTCCCTCACACCCCTGACAATTTCTCTTTCTCACCCTCTGTCTCACCCCTTTCACTCCCCTCCCACTCACTCACTCACACACACACACACACACACACACACACACACACACACACACACACACACACACACACACACACACACACACACACACACACACACACACACACACACACACACACACACACACACACACACACACACACACACAAACTTCTCCCCCGCCTCTCCCCACCTCTCTCTTCCAGGTAAGGTGTATTTCCTGAAGCGCTTTAAGAAGGTGAATTATTCTGAAGCAGTGAAGGCGTGCGTTCGTGATGGCTCCGTGGTGGCCAAGACGGGACAGCTCTATGCTGCCTGGAAGATCCAGCTGCTGGACCGCTGTGAAGCCGGCTGGCTGGAGGACGCAAGCATCCGCTACCCCATTGTCAACCCACGTACCCGCTGCGGAGGGCCCCAACCGGGGGTCCGCAACCTGGGCTTCCCTGACTTGAAGTTCCGCCTCTACGGGGTCTACTGCTTCCTCAAGAATGAAGAGGGTGTTAATGGTGATGTGGTTAAGTCGACCCAGGGCCCAAGGAAGAGCAGCAAGGACATCCCCATGAACACCACCTCCACCAGAACCATCTAGAGAGAGAGAGAGACTGAGAGGAGGGTTAAGATCACTGCCCGTACAACATAGCTCCATCCATTGCTTTAACTAAACAACATGGATAAACATCACTGACAACACATGCTAATTTGCAGGATTCACCAGAAAGGGAAAGTAACTGCTTTGTTCAATAAGGGGCGGAATCTTTATCTCTGGGATTTCTCCTGTCTGGTGTTAAACGAGGTGCCAGTTTGTTGAGAACGTTCCGTGGGCCTTTCACTGTCTCAGAGAGGCTTAGCTAGTAACTGCAGCTGATCAAAGTTTCTCTGGCACATCAAGATTGGAAAGCCTTTCATTAAATAACTCCATGGTTTACTATGTGTCTATTGGAGGCATGGAGAGAGGCCACATGCATGATGGGTCTCAGACTCCACAGTGTGTTCTGTTCTCAATGTGGCTTCATTTCCAGAGAAAAATACCCTTTGCGAGAGGCACTCGACTTCAAGCAGTACCAGCCGGAGAGAGTCATATTAATTAGTGTGCAGTACAGACAGAGACAGCAAGACAGAGATAATTTACTATGTCTGTCTGAGTGTAATGAATGTAGCACATTAAGAGATCCTCTCTCTCAGAGGCCTGATTAGCAGAGACTGATGATGAGCTTTAAAGCAGACTACTAATGCCTGATCAATCTGTGAATGTTGCCAGTTGCCAGCATGATGCCCAAGCTTTGCCTGGCATGGCAGGGCACTGCTCAGAGGTGCCCTTTGAGTTTACTGCGCCCCCAGTCGCCTGCCTCTGGGCACAAACTGGTTGAATCAATGTTTCCACGTCATTTCAACAAACAAATGTCATGTGATGACGTTGAATCAACGTGAAAACTGGTTAGATTTGAAAAAAGTAATCAACGTAAGGGAATTCTGTCTTTTTTTCACCCAATTTTGAACTTAAATCCAATGACGTGACTTTTTCTGTTTATTTCACGTTGAATTCACGTTAGTTGACAACTCAACCAAATGTAAATCAAAACTAGACATTGAACTGGTGTCTGTGCCGAGTGAGCAGTTGCCATGTTTGGGTAGAGCCAATTATTAAACGTTTCACCTCAGTAACTAACTAAGTACTGGCATACCATACCAGAGCTCAATAAACATAGTAACGAATATTACACTTAGATATACTTTATGATGAAATGGTTAGTCTATAGCAAGCATGTTATACCTGGATGTGATTTTAGTAACTGGGGCTGAAGCTGAACTAACTGAACTATGTTATAGCTGCTTTAATAGCTGCTTAATTACCTCATATTTCCTCGATTTTAACTGTATTGGTCATTGGGGCGGCAGGGTAGCCTAGTGTTTAGAGTGTTGAACTAGTAACCGAAAGGCTGCAAGTTCAAATCCCCGAGCTGACAAGGTACAAATCTGTAGTTCTGCCCCTGAACAGGCAGTTAACCCACTGTTCCTAGGCCGGCATTGAAAATAAGAATTTGTTCTTAACTGACTTGCCTAGTAAAATAAAGGTAAAAAAATATATATATATATCTTGATGCATGAATGTATCTATAGTTAGGGCTATATGCTGTGATACAAAAGTATCAAATGAGATCTTGACAATGTTGTACAATGATTCTGTATTTGCATTTTCATCATCTCTACTGTGATATCCTAATAAACAAAACTAAATGAGACTGCATCAGTCGTCTTGAAGTGTTTGTTTCTGAGTAGCACTAGAGTGCAGGCTTTAGTGGAACAACACTTGGTGCACTGCCAACACAACAAAGTGACTGTCATTTCCATAGCAACAGTCTTAACAAACCCAAATCAAGTTCAAGGCAAACTAATAACATGAAATAATAATTCTGCTAAGTGATACATTTGAGTAAAGCAAATTGGAATGAATATGAGTGAGCTGTAGCTACATCCAGCATAACATTAAAGCATGTTTGTTGAGACATTTGTTAAAGACACATTCAAATGCCATGAAGACATATTGTGAGTATTTTAAAATGCAATCATTAGAACAGTGTTTTTCAGCAATATCAATCTCTGCATTGAATTATCAGTCTACCGCCATAGAAACAAAAGGAATTAACAGAGGCGAAGCCCTGAGTCATATTGACATTTATATTTCAGGGGTATTCAGTATTAATGGGTGGTGGGTAACCTAGTGGTTAGAGCGTTGGACTAGTAACTGAAAGGTTGCAAGATCAAATCCCCAAGGTAAAAATGTGTCGTTCCGCCCCTGAACAAGGCAGTAACCCACTGTTCCTAGGCCGTCATTGAAAATAAGAGTTTGTTCTTAACTGACTTGCCTAGTTAAGTAAAGGTAAAATAAATACATCTATTTCAGTTGTGCTTGGCTCATCTGGTGTTGGTTCTTGAAATGCTTAAACTCAGAGCTGAAGTTATTCATATTTAACTACACAATGTTACAACTGATTTTATGGAAGACAAATGAGGCCGTCAACTTTATTTTACTCCTGAATTACTATGATATTTTAAGGGTGCTATACAAAGTTTCATATCAAATCAAATCAAATTGTATTTGTCACATGCGTCGAATACAACAGGTGTAGACCTTACAGTGAAATTCTTACTTACAAGCCCTTACCAACAATGCAGTTTTAAGAAGAAAAAAAAAGTAAGAAATGAAAGAGAGTGTTAAATGAATTAAAGAGCAGCAGTAAAATAACAATATCGAGGCTATATACAGGGGGTACCGGTACCGAGTCAATGTGTGGGGGCACCGGTTAGTCGTGGTAATTGAGGTACTATGTACATGTAGGTAGAGTTATTAAAGTGTCTATGCATAGATAATAACAGAGAGTAGCAGCAGCGTAATAGAGGGGGGTCAATGCAAATAGTCTTGGGTAGCCATTTGATTAGATATTCAGTAGTCTTATGGCTTGGGGGTAGAAGCTGTTTAGATGCCTCTTGGACCTAGACTTGGCACTCCGGTTTCGCTTGCCGTGCGGTAGCAGAGAGAACACTCTATGACTAGGGTGGCTGGAGTCTTTGACAATTCTTAGGGCCTTCCTCTGACACCGCCTGGTATAGAGGTCCTGGATGGCAGGGAGCTTGGCCCCAGTGAGGAACTGGGCCGTACGCACTACCCTCTGTAGTGCCTTGAGGTCGGAGGCCGAGCAGTTGCCATACCAGGCAGTGATGCAACCCATCAGGATGCTCTCGATGGTGCAGCTGTAAAACCTTTTGAGGATCTGAGGACCCATGTCAAATCTTTTCAGTGTCCTGAGGGGGAATAGGTTTTGTCGTGCCCTCTTCACGACTGTCTTGGTGTGCTTAGACCATGTTAATTTGTTGGTGATGTGGACGCCAAGGAACTTGAAGCTCTCAACCTGCTCCACTACAGCCCTGTTGATGAGAATGGGGGTGTGCTCGGTCCTCCTTTTCCTGTAGTCCACAATCATCTCCTTTGTCTTGATCACATTGAGGGAGAGGTTGTTGTCCTTGCACCACATGGTCAGGTCTCTGACCTTCTCCCTATAGGCTGTCCGTCATTGTTGGTGATCAGGCCTACCACTGTTGTGTCATCAGCAAACACAATGATGGTGTTGGAGTCGTGACTGGCCGTGCAGTCATGAGTGAACAGGGAGTACAGGAGTGGACTGAGCATGCACCCCTGAGGGGCCCCGTGTTAATGATCAGTGTGGCGGATGTGTTGTTACCTACCCTTACCACCTGGGGGCGGCCCGGCATGAAGTCTAGGAGCCAGTTGCAAAGGGAGGTGTTTAGTCCCAGGGTCCTTAGCATAGTGATGAGCTTTGAGGGCACTATGGTGTTGAACGTTGAGCTGTAGTCAATGAAAAGTATTCTCACATAGGCGTTCCTTTTGTCCAGGTGTGAAAGGGCAGTGTGGAGTGCAAACAAGATTGCACCATCTGTGGATCTGTTGGGGCGGTACGCAAATTGGAATGGGTCTAGGGTTTCTGGGATAATGGTGTTGATGTGAGCCATGACCAGCCTTTCAAAGCACTTCATGGCTACAGACGTGAGTGCTATGGGTCAGTAGTTGTTTAGGCAGGTTACCTTAGTGTTCTTGGGCACAGGGACTATGGTGGTCTGCTTGAAACATGTTGGTATTACAGACAGACAGGGAGAGGTTGAAAATGTCAGTGAAGACACTTGCCAGTTGGTCAGCGCATGCTCGGAGTACACGTCCTGGTAATCCGTCTGGCCCTGCGGCCTTGTGAAGGTTGACCTGTTTAAAGGTCTTACTCACATCGGCTGCAGATAGTGTGATCACACAGTCGTCTGGAACAGCTCTTGTGCATGTTTCAGTGTTACTTGAAGCCACAATGGAAGATATTTAGCTCGTCTGGTATGCTTGTGTCACTGGAGTGAACAATATGTCAAGGTTAACCAGAAAGATTTCACGTCTCTACCTACTGTAAGTTAAGTAGGAACACTAGCGTGGGGAATCAGGATGCTAGGTTTGGAGTGAGATCTCAATAATAACACTAGTTTGAAGATTCTATCAAAACCAGGGAGATTCCAGCCTCTACCAAATATCAATAAGAGCATTGTTGAAGGATGGACCAGGTTCTCATTTACTCTCAGAATGGGATCTGTGGAGAGAGCACAGGGATGGAGGAGCACGGGAGAGCAAACCATGACCCTTTTGCTCTCGAATGAATGAAAAGTGCAATTTTCATTTCATCAACCTCCTTTTTTCCCTGGTTTAAAATGAAATGAGGTGACCCCCCAGAGTAAATACAGCAGAATCATACAGTGCAGGCTTCCATTTGTGTCTCATTTATCAGCGTGTGACAGGGGTCAGGCCATCATAACGCTATGCTGAGATGAGAGAGGAGCCGTGGTGAAGGAGAGAGGGAGACCTGGGTCCCCCCACTCAGTTATGGAATGAGCCTGGGGGAGATACCAGCGCATCGCCTCTCCTAGGGTTAGGGTAAGTAGACTGGAGGGCATCATCTACAGTACTGCACTCATAGGCAAACTTGTATGGAACCATCCAAAAGCATTCCTTACACAAGGATACTCGAACTGGTAACTATCTGGGAGAATAAAGAAAAACGAGCACTCAGTTGCTGTGTAAATGATTGATATATTGACGGGACAAACAAACAATAGGGTTACGTTTGGTCATGAATCCCCTTCATCAGAGCCTTGTATGGAACCTTACCTTGGCTTTCAATGTGATGTGATCACATGACGCACTTCCTTGTTGTTGTACTTTTGCACTGTAATACACAGACTTTACCCATCGGAAACTTGTATAGAACCCCACCTTTCAGTAGTTATCACAGAACTATTTTCTATAAAATTGTACGCAGTGTGCATTATAACAAGGGAGAAGTATGGTGAGTGCTCAGTTTGAACCGGATCCTGCCGGAACAGGATCCGGCACCTCTCAGTTTTGGATTGTTTCATTACTGGGACCTATTTGCCAGGATCCGGTACCTCTTGTGGCATTAAACTAATTTGAATAAAAGCTATTGGAGTTAATTCGTGTTGTCTCCTCTGTAATTCTCCTGCCCCCTAAAAAAATGAATCCTAATGTGAAAACGTAGATTTTCTAATAATTGATTTGGGTTGGTCCAGCCCGGGTTTATGATTTGCGCAACACCAACTTGTGGCAGCTGCTGTGGTGCGAGAGAGCAGCGTGCCTGAATCTTTTCTCTCACAGAACTAGAATGAGATTCACATTCTATGATTTCTTTCCCTCTCTCTGCTCTGATAGACATGAGCCTGCAACTACCATCTCTCCAGAGTTGTACTTCATCATTTATTTCCTTATATACTGAACAAAAATATAAAGCAACATGTAAAGTGTTGGTCCCATGTTTCATGAGCTGAAATAAAACATCCTAGAAATTTTCAAAATGCACAAAAATCTTATTTCTCTCAAATTTGGAGGACAAAATTGTTTATATCCCTGTTAGTGAGCATTTCTCCTTTGCCAAAATAATCCATCCACCTGACAGGTGTGGCATATCAAGAAGCTGATTAAACAGCATGATCATTACACAGGTGCACCTCATGCTGGGGACAATAAAAAGCCACTCTAAAATGTGCCGTTTTGTCACACAACACAATGCCATAGATGTCTCAAGTTTTGAGGGAGCGTGCAATTGGCATGCTGACTGGAGGAATGTCCACCAGAGCTGTTGCCAGAGAATTGAATGTTAATTTCTCTACCAATGTTTTTGGCAGTACGGACAACCGGCCTCACAACCGCAGATCACATGTAACACGCCAGCCCAGCACCTCCACATCCGGCTTCTTCACCTGCAGGATCATCAGAGACCAGCCATCTGGACAGCTGATGAAACTAAGGAGTATTTCTGTCTGTAATAAGGCACTTCTGTGTGGGAAAACTCCTTCTGATTGGCTGGGCCTGGCTCCCCAGTGGGTGGGCCTGGCTCCCCAGTGGTTGGGCCTATGCCCTCCCAGGACCACCTATGGCTGCACCCCAGCCCAGTCATGTGAAATCCATAGATTAGGGCCTAATGAATGTATTTCAACTGATGGATTTCCTTAGATGATCTGTAACTCAGTAAAATAATTTAAATTGTTGCATGTTGCGTTTATATTTTTGTTCAGTATAAAACGAGAGCATAGGCTTTTGGCACAAGTGCATCGGCCATCGCCGGTGAGTGAGCTGCGCATCATTGGGTGAGTCAATGAAACTGGAAAGCTTTTTTATGACTATAATTTCCCCCTCATATTGTACAATATGTGTGTCTCCTCCACACACTTAGGCATAGGCTATTGATGGAATCAAGACAAGGTCGTTTTTAACGATCTCACATTCTCAGTTTTCCAGTCTAAAATTAGCCTGACATTTCAATCATTTGTGCGATATTAAAAAACATTCTGCTAGTCTTCAGTCATGTAAAATTACATAGAATTGCATAAAATGCGTTTATAAAAGGCTCACATTTTCCCGGACCTTAGGCTACAAAACAAATATGCAAGCGGCTCTACTCTACTGCTCTCGTCTAGACAACTACCCAAATGCAATGATATGCATGCAATGCTTTATTATAAAAGGTGATTTTCCGGTACCTCAGAGCTCCCCATGTCACCCCCCTCTCACACTCACTTTTTGTATCAACACCTTTCAATTTACAAATTAAGTATGGCAAGTCCTTTTAGGTTTCAGGCCCATGGCTTGTTATGATTGACTCCACAAACACAGAGACAGACATGGATAACATTGACTCATGGAAAATGGCATCAAATTACACCCTATTTTCCCCAAGTACTTCCCTAATGCTAAATGCATACTCTGCAGCCCTGTGTAATTTGTTGAGAAGATGCTGGGACATATTACGCATTATAATTATTTGGTTAGTGGAGATGAATAATTGGTTAAATTGCTAAAAAGTTCTCCTGGAGCGTCGGTATTTAAATATGCAGCTCTGCTGAGGTAATTGAAGTTGTTAACCATCTAATGGGGCGTTGTGTGGAAAAATAATTCACATTGGGCTTGTCGAATAGGTCTCCAGATGAAAGAATGCTGCGTCTGTTTGCTTAGCTCCCCGCCCTGAGTTGGCCATGTGAGTCCTGCTGTTGGTTGTGATTGGAAGCTGTCACATGCACAGATCAAGAGTGATCACGCTGCTTTTGCTTGCTGGACTGTTTCGAGAATCCCAGATTGGGTCGGCATAGAGTAGCAGGAGGTTAATGAAACAATTCAAAACCTTTTTTCTGCAGGAAGGAGGCGCTGTATGCTCTGTGTGTGTTTGTGTTTGTGTATTTTGGGAGCACATGGCGAGAAGAGGGGGAAGAGACAGCCTCAGCAGAAACACAAGAGGGTGAGAAAAAGAGAGCGTTAGCAGGGGGAGGGAATGGGAAAGACAGAGAGAGAGGGAGAGGGATGTAGAATGAGGGGGAACTCAGACTCTCGAGGCTAGCAGGTCTTCCACAGGAATAGGTAGGGAAGATTGGCTGCAGTGAAAGCTAGTTGTGGACATCCCTTCAAATTAGTGGATTCGGCTATTCGGCTAGTGACTTTCAACGTGGCATCGTCATAGGATGCCACCTTTCCAACAAGTCAGTTAGTCAAATTTCTTCCCTGCTAGAGTTGCACCGATCAACTGTAAGTGCTGCTATTGTAAAGTGGAAACGTCTAGGAGCAACAACGGCTCAGCCATGAAGTGGTAGGCCACACAAGCTCACAGAATGGGACCGCCGAGTGCATAAGCGCGTAACGCATACAAATGGTCTGTCCTCGGTTGCAACACTCACTACAGAGTTCCAAACTGCCTCTGGAAGCAACGTTAGCAGAATAACTGTTCGTAGGGAGCTTCATGAAATGGGTTTCCAATGCCCAGCAGCCGTTCACAAGCCTAAGATCACAATGCGAAATGCCAAGCGTCGGCTGCAGTGGTGTAAAGCTCACCGCCATTGGACTCTGGAGCAGAGGAAACGCGTTCTCTGGAGTGATGAATCACGCTTCACCATCTGGCAGTCCGACGGACGAATCTGGGTTTGGTGGATGCCAGTAGAACGCTACCTTCCCCAATACATAGTGCCAACTATAAAGTTTGATGGAGGAGGAATAATGGTCTGGGGCTGTTTTTCATGGTTCGGGCTAGGCCCCTTAGTTCCAGTGAAGGGAAATCTCAACACTACAGCAAACAATGACATTCTAGACGATTCTGTGTTTCCAACTTTGTGCAACAGTTTGGGGAAGGCCCTTTCCTGTTTCAGCATGACAATGCCCTGTGCACAAAGCGGGGTCCATATAGGAATGCTTTGTCGAGATTGGTGTGGAAGAACTTGACTGGCCTGCACAGAGCCCTCACCTCAACCCCATCGAACACCTTTGGGATAAATTGGAACGGCGACTGCAAGCCAGGCCTAATCGCCCAACATCAGTAACCGACCCGCAGCAATGTTCCAACATCTAGTGGAAAGACTTCCCAGAAGAGTGGAGGCTGTTATAGCAGCAAAGGGGGGGCTAACTCCATATTAATGCCCATGATTTACGAATGAGATCTTCGACAAGCAGCTGTCCACATACTTTTGGTCATGTAGTGTATTTTGGAGTTCATCAAAACATGAATATACATAGTTACTGAGATGATAATGAACTGGGATCATGACCCTGGCTCTGATCTGGGCATATCATTGTCCTGATCTACTGATAGTCCACTACAACTATTAAGCCTGTCTGTCTAGTGATTCACAGTGTGAAGCCTAGTACTACACTTCTCCTCCTTGATCCCATATATCATGTTATGCCCTGCCAGAACAAGAGGTCTGCAATTAACAAAGTACATCTATCCCCCATCTATGGAACAGCGGGATACAAGTCAAGAAGTAGGCCTATGAGCAAAAGAAAATGCAGAAAAGTAAAGTACACACCCAAAGCGTGAACATCCTGTTGTAAAGTGATGCTTTAAGCTGCTTAATACAGTCAGATTTTCGGATCATCGCTCGTAGACACACAACAATACAACCGGGGGAGCAGCCGCCTGAGAGAGCCAGCCCGGCTGGCTCAGGATGACGTTTCGCTTGCTTTGCGTCTCGAAAAGCTATTAGCGGCTGATGCTTCGCCATCTGTGCAGACATCATTATCGTTGTAAATGCAGTTGCACTGGTGAAGCTTAGAGGACTGGCCTATTCATCAAAGTAGCTGTGGGAAAGATAAACAGACTTAAGATGGATATTAACCTTTTTATTTGGCTAAGCTGTAGGGCTCACCAATTGTTGGGAGAAGCTATTGGGGCTGACTCCATCGCAGAGAAAGAGTAAAAGTCTTTGTTTATGTTGCTAAACTTTGAGTTATTAGTGAAATACGGAGTTATGATGTGAAAGCTTATCGTTGATTGGCTATGCCAGCCAAATAGCCAATGTACAGACAGAAACAAGATTAGCGTGATTAGGGAAGAATATTTGTTGTTTATCCACTGTCACTTATCTCAGTTCTAGGACATATTTCAATGATCACAAGCAAGGTCAGAGGTTATGGATGGTGTATGCAGAAAATACTGTTCAAACCTGCCTTCAGTAAAACAAACAGAGAAGAGAACTAATTTTGCATTCACAGGGAAACCACGAAACAAGCTGCCTTAGTATCAGTTTTATCATTATTATGTTATTAAGTTGCGTCCCTGGTTTCAATGCTTCTGTAATGCAAACATACCGTGGACTACAGAGGTATAATGTTACACAGGCCTCGACAGCTACAGTATATGATTCATGTGATGGATAAATGCTGGAAGTGGCTGTTCCAAACCCAGAGCTGTTATTGTGTGGAAGGAGAACTGAAGGTCATGTTCGATACTGCATTAAGTAAACTCCTCAGCAGCCTTCCTAATGAGTCCAACTTGTCCTTGGAACTCGCACAGCCTACCAAACATCACACACGCTTTATAGTGTCTCAGAAATCTCTGAAAAAACCTTTTTCAGTGATTATTCATTCAAAACACATAACGGGCTGTACAGATAGGCACATTGCTAAGGCACCAATGGTAAGGCTTGATGCAGCACTGAGGTAAAAAACTATAGGGGGAAAGGTCAAAACTATAGGGGGAGAGAGAAGTGTCTAGCAGTACAAAGACAGTAGAGGAAATTGTCTTGAAACATATCAGCTATCCCTAATTATTATTCTGGTCGGCATTGTAGGATGTCCTTGTTTTTCAGTATGTTCTGTTTGCCATTTTGAGGATGTTGCAGCAAACTGAGAACAAGACAATGCTGTGTTTTCTGAATGAAACACACACACAAACACGTGCAGCCATGTCTTTCTCTCACTCCATCCCTCCTTTTCTCTACTTTCAGCAGATGTCTGGAGAGACCTGCTCAATAACTTGTGCTAGTTTTGTCGGTAGTATTGATTTCTCTGCATTGGAGAAATGTATTCCTTTGAGAGAAAACAAATCTGTATTCTTTGCAAAGCTACAGTTTGCTCTAGGCTTTAATGACACAAATGACTTACTTTGCATGTACACCCCGTCCATATGTCTTTGGACAGTGATGCTAAAATGTTACATTTGTCTCTATTCTCCACCATTTTGGATTCGAGATCAAATGTTTCATATGAGGTGAAAGTACAGAATGTCACATTTTATTTAAGGGTATTTCCATACATATCTGTTTTACCATTTAGAAATGAAAGCACTTTATATATCTAGTCCGTCATTTGAAGATGTCAACTATTTGGACAAATTTCACTTATAGTGTACCAAAGTAGTGTCACGGCCCCTCCTCTGCATTGCAGGGGCGGTTCCTCCTGCAGGCAGAGGAGGGTCGTTAGTTATTGGAGGGCTCAGGGTATTTAACTGCTAATCACTAATCACTTCTCTCTCTGCTCCGCCAGGTATGGTCCTGTTTGTTCCTTTGTAGTTTTGCATAGTTTCCACTCAGTCATGTTCACACACACAGATCACTGCATCCCTGCACTTTACATACACCTTCCATTATGACATTTTCATTCCTTTTTCTTTGTTAAAGTTAATAGTTTTTGGGTTGTAATAAAGAACCTTGACTTTTCCACAATTTGTTACGTTACAGCCTTATTCTAAAATGGATTTTTTAAAAATCCTCAGGAATCTACACAAAATAACCCATCATGATGAAACAAATACAGGTTTTTAGAAATATTTGCACATTTATAAAAAATGTAATACAGAAATACCTTATTTACATAAGTATTCAGACCCTTTGCTATGAGACTCCAAATTGGCACAGTTTCATCCTTTTTCCATTGATCATCCTTGAGATGTTTCTACAAATTAATTGGAGTCCACCTGTGGTAAATTAAATTGATTGGACATGATTTGGAAAGGCACACACTTGTCTATATAAGGTCCCACAGTTGACAGTGCATGTCAGAGCAAAGCAAGCCATGAGGTCGAAGGAATTGTCTGTAAAGCTCCGAGACAGGATTGTGTCGAGGCACAGATCTGGGGAAGGGTACCCAAAAATGTATTCAGCATTGAAGGTCCCCGAGAACACAGTGGCCTCCATCATTCTTAAATGGAAGAGGTTTGTAACCACCAAGACTCTTCTGGGAGCTGGCCGCCCGGCCAAACTGAGCAATCGGTGGAGAAGGGCCTTGGTCAGGGAGGTGGTCACTCTGAATGAGCTCTAGAGTTCCTCTGTGGTGATGGGAGAACCTTCCATAAGGACAACCATCTTTGCAGCTCTCCACCAATCAGGCCTTTATGGTAGAGTGGCCAGACAGAAGCCACTCCTCAGTAAAGGGCACATGACAGCCCGCTTGGAGTTTGCCAAAAGGCACCTAAAGACTCTCAGACCATGAAAAACAAGATTCTCTGGTCTGATGATACCAAAATTGAACTCTTTGGCCTGAATGCCAAGCGTCACGTCTGGAGAAAACCTGGCACAATCCCTACAGTGAAGTGTGGTGGCAGCATCATGCTGTGGGGATGTTTTTCAGTGGCAGGGACTGGGGGAGACTAGTCAGGATCGAGGCAAAGATGAACGGAGTAATGTACAGAGATCCTTGGTGAAAACCTGCTCCAGAATGCTCAGGACCTCAGACTGGTGCGAATGTTCACCTTCCAACAGGACAATGACCCTAAGCACACAGCCAAGACAATGCAGGACTGGCTTCGGGACAAGTCTCTGAATGTCCTTTAGTGGCCCAGCCAGAGCCCAGACTTGAACAGCTCTGGAGAGACCGGAAAATAGCTGTGCAGCAACGCTCCCCATCCAACCTGACAGAGCTTGAGAGGATCTGCAGAGAAGAATGGGAGAAACTCCCCAAATACAGATGTGCCAAGCTTGTAGCGTCATACCCAAGAAGACTCAAGGCTGTAATTGCTGCCAAAGGTGCTTAAACAAAGTCCTGAGTAAAGGGTCTGAATACTTATGTAAATGTGATATTTCAGTTTTTTAATTTGTTTATAAATTAGTAAACATTTCTAAAAACCAGTTTTTGCTTTGTCATTATGGCTATTTTGTGTAGATTGATGGGGTAACATTTTTTTAATCCATTTTAGAATAAGGCTGTTATGTACCAAAATGTGGAAAAAGTTAAGGGGTCTGAATACTTTCCGAAGGCACTGAATGTTTTGCCCAATAGGAACTGAATCTGCAAAGCTGTCCTGATCTTTTTCTAAACCCTTACAAGCACAACAAATGAAAGATACATTGATCTTATACTGTAACATCATGTTTCAATTAATAATCGTTTGTGTTACTATTACAATACAGTATTTTGAAAAGTTACTTTCTGACAGAATTTCAGATTGTGTGTCCTTGAAAAGTTGTGCATGTCAACATTAGATGAAACGACTATATTCATAACTAACCATATCCATGGATTTGATCACCAAGGCCACACAGCATGTCATTGTCTGTGGTGTACAGTACTAGATAAACATCCAAGCATCAAAATAACCACTTCGACACACCCATATAACGGATCCAATCAAAGTTGTTTAATGATAATTTGTCTTGTAAAGAATATCTTACAATATGACAGGACTGGAATTCATAAGAACATCAATAAATACGGATTAATACTTGAGGACCAGATTCACTAAGCCCGTCACATCATCATCATCATCACACAGCGTATCTGTGCTTGTACTGTAGTCCTTGTAGTGCTGCTGCGTACTGGGGGAGGCGGTGTGGTGTCAGAACTGTCATGTGACACTTCAGGCTTCCCAAAGGAACGTCTACTTTTGATGATGCGGCAGCAGCGGTTGTGTCTCTTCCGTCTGTCTGGTGAACGGAGCATTGGGAACTGAGACTGTATGAATAAGGTCCATGGAGTCCAAGCAACAAACACGCCAAGAGTTTAAAGGATAAAAGAAAAAAATCCCACAGAGTATTTACATCACAGAGAGGAGAAGAGGAGGAGTGGAGAGGAGTGCTTTGTGGTCTCGTCTACTACGCGTCTGGACCCCTTGTTTTCCATTCTCTCCGCTTGTAGCTTCCTTCCTATAGGCGTGCTGGTTGTGACAAAATGTTAACTCAGTTTACAGTATGTAACGCTCTACAGTACTGTACTGTACTGTACTGTATGTAACCATATACAAAAATGCTTAGAAATAAGTTTTACATTCCAGATAAAACCAATTCTGGGCAGATATGGGTAACCTTTTCTATGCTGTGGGAATATCACGTTAAACAAAAGGAATTGATCTTGGGGTCAAAACAATCACACAAACACAGACAACGTCTAGGGCGTTCTAGAGATGAGTAAAAACACACAGGGACAGAGAACAGCTTCTGGCAACCCAAACTAAAATGAACCATGAAAGGAAAGAGTTCAAAGAGCCAGCTTGCAAAGACACTGATGAGGATAGCTAACAATAAGCAAATATGCAGTGGGCCTATCAAGTCATGCTGCCAGTCTCACAGACAACCTAACTAGTACCTCAGACAGACTAACCATGAAATCAATGAGCCGTCTCAGTAACAACAGATGCAATAGTCATTCCCCAGTCTGATCAGTTTGTCATTGTCAGAAGGTTAACATCTGATATGGGTAGTATACAGTTGTACGTAGAATACATTCTCTCATAAAAACAACCATATTATTATATGTACTATAGCTGGTCTGGCTTATAGAGTAAATATCATTATCCTTGACTTGAGACCTCTCCTAGGGTTAATATCATAACAGGTGACACATGACCCTCTAGCAGTCAGAAAGCAGGTTTCCTCACCACAGGACCGTGGCTATGCTGAGAATCCCATTCGTTGATGGTCTTGAGCCCGTACTGACACAGTGGTGCTTCTGATGCCTCTGCTGCTACAGAGCTGTCATCTCATTCACCAGCACACTGCGGTAGAAGGCAGCTCGCAATGAGATGATAGTGACCTACAGTAGAGAGCCGTGTTGGGGTTTAGTGTCAGGATTACCTGCCCTCACTAGGCTACTGGCGACCAGCACTGAAAGGAGGGGGAGGAGAGAGAGGACAGGAGGCGTGAAATGAGGACAGGAGAGGAGGCGAAAGAGGTCTAGGCAGGGGAGGAGAGAGGAGAGGAGATGAGTGGTGGTTCCTGGTTGTTCCGCTGACACTGGCTCGTTTTCTGTCCAGCTGTTCTAAGAACAATCTCCCCTCATACACCTATGCTCATCTCATATTTGTTTGCCATGCATGCTTTCCTAATACCAGTAATACTTGTGTTACACACACTGGGATGGGATGACACACACACACACACACACACACACACACACACACACACACACACACACACACACACACACACACACACACACACACACACACACACACACACACACACACACACTCTGTTTATACTAAAGCAGTATGTAGTCATTGATGGATGCTTGCTGCTAACGCAGGGCCCAGATGAAATAAAGGTACTCTCTCCCTGCTCCTCTCCGCTCCTGCCTCACTCCTGTCCTCGTCTAACACTCCTACAACAGTGTAAATACAAAAGGGCAAAGTTCCGCATCATTATAGCTTGTGCTTCAGAATACTAACATAGTTTCGATCCTCTCGTCTGTTGCTACCCGAGACAGACAACAGAAAGTGAACTTCTCCATTGCTCTAACCCTCTGATCCAATCAAACGCTACCTGACTGCACATCCACTCATCCACACACTCACGGTTTGTAGACTGTGCAGAGATACAGACACTGCTCTGACGTAGTTCTCTCTCTGGTCTCTCTCTCTCTCTCTCTCTCTCTCTCTCTCTCTCTCTCTCTCTCTCTCTCTCTCTCTGTCAATTCAATTAAATTAGCTTTATTGTCATGACGTAACAATGTACATATTGCCAAACTTACTTGGGATATTTACAATATGAAAGTAATACGAATCTAAATTGTCAACGGGACAACAGTAACAACAATAACCAAGGGTCAAAATAACCCTACATTGAACAATAACAATAAGCATACAGTAGAGGACATGTGCAGGTTGATTGGTCTGTCAGACACTGTCCCTCAACTTATGGCAGGCAGCAATGTAGTGCGTTGCCAACCTGCAGCTCTCTACGTGCTCCCCCAACAAGACGGGTAGCCTATTCTCATCAGAGGTCTTTGCAGCTCCGTCTCAGGTTCTGCTGTTTTGCAGTGGTTGCACAGCCTTTCCTCTACAGGGAGCCAGGTTTTCCTGTGTCTACCCTTCTCAATGGCAAGGCTGTGCTCACTGCGCCTGTACTTTGTCAAGGTTGTCTAAGGTTTTGATCAGTAACCATGGTCAAATAGTTAGCCACGGTGTACTGTCGATTTAGGGCCAGACAGCACTGCATTTTGCTTTGTGCTTGTGCTTGTGTTTCCCAATAAGCAATGTAGTTTTGTTTTGACTGTGTTGTAATTTGGTTTATTCTGATTGATTGGATGTTCTGGTCCTGAGGCTACGGTGTGTTAGTAGTACAAGTTTGTGAACTCATCCCCAGGACACTCACTCACACTCTCTCTCTCTCTCTCTCTCTCTCTCTCTCTCTCTCTCTCTCTCTCTCTCTCTCTCTCTCTCTCTCTCTCTCTCTCCCTCTCTCCCCCTCTCTCCCTCTCTCCCAGAGCCTGTGTGAAGAAGCCCAGATGGTTGTGAAGGCATTCCTCCTGCAGGCGTGCCGACCATGCCATGCCGCGGCAGCAGACAGCTGTGGGCGACCTCTGTTGTTTAGTGACTCGTCTTCATAATTAAGGCTCATCGCAATGAAGTAGCGATCCCATCGTCCCAGCCGTCTGCTTGCCTTCAGGGCATCAGACTGCAGAGCCGGAGAGTGGTAGAGAGGGAGAGTGGGTGCTGTCTGGAGCTGGAGTGAGGGCGTCTGTGCTGAAGACGGCGGCTCTGTGTGTGTGTGTTTGAAGCTGAAGCGAGGACGTATATGATTATGAGGGGTGTAAGCACGTGTGTATGTGTCAGAGAAAGAGAGGGTGAGAGAGTGTCAGATAGGGAAAGAGAGAACATTTGTATCTGTGATGGAGAGACAGTATGTGTCTGGAGAGTCTGTGTGCATCGGAGCAGGCTGACACCATCCACAGAGCACAGTGAGCTGAGTTGACCCATTGCTCCAGGAGATCCACCAATAAGCAGCTGGTCTGGTGCAGTGATAACAGCAGCCTCCTAGACTAGAGGATGACTGCCAGCCAGCCAGACACATCGGTCGGCCTACACTATACAAAAAAAAAAAAAAACAGGACTCCATCTCTACTCCTTAATCATATCCAACATCTGTCCAGCCCAGTCTCAGCAGAGTCTCGGTTTGTTCATTTTACAGTTCTGTCCTTATCCACCTTGTGTGAGAGAGATCCAATTACCTCTTCATATTTGTTCTTCCTGTCACACACACACACTCCGTCCCCCGTACTACTGTAGGAGACAGACACATACTGTCCTGTTTATAGTCATCACGGTATCTTTAAGAGAATCTCAGCTGATTTAAATGCCTAAGGAGCACTCACCCACCCACGGTCAATCCATTGTCTGGAATGTCTAGAATGGTAGACGGGATAGAAAAAAAGCCAATATTAGACTGACATCTAAAAGACGTAAGAAGCGTGAGTGCTGTGACAGGCCGATGGCTCCCCGTCCGTCAGAGCAAAGCCCCTGTCATCACAGCCAGGGACAAAGGTCATGATGATAACCTCTTCATTAATTAAGCATGCTTTAAGGGATATGAATTGTACTGATCTGGAGCTTGCTCTCTTTTCTCTCTTTCAGGCCCTGTCTGTGTCATTGACAAGGTGGATAAAGGGATGAGGATGAAAGACAAGGGAGAGAGGAAGAGAGGAGGGAGAGACAGAGGGAGATAGAAAGAGAGAAAGGAAGAGGGGGCGTAATCTCAGAGGAATTGCGTGAAGGCGATAAAGGAGCTTTTGAGAATCAGTCGGATCCTGCAGTAAAAATAAAACATGTCTTCTTTTCTAGCAGCTGCAGAGAGAGGAGGTGGCCTGGGTCTCTTCCAGCCGGCTCCGGGCTACAGGCTGCAGCAGACACGACAGCCCTGTTTAAACCACGCGCTTCCTGGTACCATTCTGAACCACTGGTCCAGAAATGCAAGGGTGTTTTATCTCTTTTAACCGTCTCAAAGTTTTCTAGAATTTTCTGTGGGCCCTGTCACTGTCACTGTCGCCCCCACACAAACCTCACTGAGACTGGCCTCTGAAGACAGCCACCCCTGCATCCTCCAACAACTCTGGTTCTCTGCATTTAAAGCCAGATCCATACACTATGACATTAGCCCAGCTTACTCCTCGTCGGGTGGGGCAGAGTGTGTGTTCATCCCGGCATTAAGCCCTCATCTGCACTACTTTAAAAAGCTCATTATGGGCCCAGCTCTGTACCCGCCGGCTGCACAGAGAACCCTGTCATCTCTCTGTTTGATGTGCTGGAGAAGGGGGCGACTGCAATTAAGAGTCCGAATTCCCTGCTCCTCTCTCTTTTTTCTCTCTCTCTATTCCTCCCCCTCTCCTTCTCTCTCTCTATTCCTCCCCCTCTCCTTCTCTCTCTCTATTCCTCCCCCTCTCCTTCTCTCTCTCTATTCCTCCCCCTCTCCTTCTCTCTCTCTGACAGACTGACAGAACAATTTCTCCTCAGCGGGCCAGAGAAGTAGAACTCCAAAATGGAAGACGAACCGACCGTTGACACCAGGACACAGACGGAATATGAGAGTGTGGTGATGGGTATGAGAGAATTCTGATGAAGGATCATTGCCTATTAGCTCGCTGGGACACCAGACTCAGAGAGACTAGTCATAATCTGTCTTATTCTGGGTTGGGTTTCTCCACTCCTTCCTAGCTATCTCCTCTAATAGTGAAGCAGGAACACAGAATGACTTAGAAAGGAAACACATACAGTAGGATGATATCGTTAGAGGAAACGTGGACTGCTGTGGGGGTCTTCCACCACTACGGGGAGAAGTTTGATCTTCTTGATCGACCTCAGCGGTGTGAGGTTGACTCTGATACAGGCTAACTGTGCGTTTTCTCTGATTTCCTCCACACCCAGTTCAAAGTGACTGTCGTAACAATGATGAGATACAATGCTAGTCATTCGAAACCAGTGCAACCGCCAGTGTCAAAGAAAGCACGTTGCTAAATCTGTTCAGAGTAACTGTTGTAGGTCATTAAGCAAAAGGTGTTACAAAGAGCTAACCAGAAAGAAACACAGTCAGACAGCATCTCTTAAAATAAGGTTAGAACGAAGACTCAATTGAAAAACATGGATTGCATGTATATGTATTCCTCGACTCTTCTGATTTTGATACGGAATTTTCTGACGATGTTGTCATTACTTACTGTTTGTACTAAACCTCCTCCTCCACGATCGTTAATGTAAAAATAGAAGGAAAAAAAAGAAACCTCTTCAGATTTTAACAGGTGAGCGAAGCCCCATATCCTGGGTCCTCGTTGACTTGACAAAAGTAGGGAGGGAGGGAGACGGAAAACAAAAGCAGTGAAAGTAAAGAAGAGTACAAAGATATTGTTATTGTCTCAGTGAGGCCTAGCAGTCGGCTGTCAGGCCTCAGAGTTGAGTATGATACAGGCTGGCTCTGGGAGCCAGGTTGTGGGGTCAAGAACAGGGCAGGAGAGGGGTAGAGGAGGGAGACTGGGCAGCGAGGCGAGGTTCGGGGAGTGGACGTTTTTGGTTCAGATGTGGGCATGAGCGTTCCCGTGCCCGTGCCCATGCCTGTGGCCCTGATCCCCTCCGTGGTGGCCCCCCTCTCCGTGTCCATGGCCGTGCTTCTTGTGCTTTCTGCGCTCCCGTCGGCCGTTGTGATGGTCATGGTGCCGCCTGTAGCGCTGTGCTCCCCGGGCTGGAGAGAGACAGAAGGGAGTGGAAGGGTGTGAGAGGGGAGGAGTCAGGAGAAAGAGACCGGATGAGAGGGAGTAGAGGGGGGTGTGACAGGTAGTGTGGAGAGTCAAGAATGAGATGGAGTGAGAGCGGGATATGAGATGTGAGAGGTCAACACCACAGACATAGAGCTCTCAACATCAGCCACTCTGCCTAAAGTGTCTTCTCTACTCTACTTTACATTACTAGTTCTCTACATGTACTAGCATAGACTGTCCTCCCACTCACGTCCTGAGTGAGCCGCTTCCTATGTTGTGCTGCCAAATTGGATCCATTGGTCCTGGGTTAGGTTTGGCAACAGAAGGTCTACCTTGCCATGATAATAATGACTAACAAACGACTCTAGCAGGAAAACTACATTACACTACAAAACTACATTACAATGCACTGAATACAAAAGAAGGCTCCATATCTTCTCTCCAGTTCAAACAGCAGCAATTCATTATTTGTCAGAACGAGCTGAAAGGGGAAATGAGAAATATTTGTTTGCTCATAACTTCTTAAAAAGGGCAAACATTGATACAATCCTACAATATGAATGATTCTGCTGTCATAAAGAAAGATGGATGTTTCCGTCGTTCTGCAGAGCGAGTTTTACTTCTCATGGGAGGATAGTAAAATGAAATGTTTCTTCTTGGTGTTTCTGGCATTCCTCCAAACCCCTGGCTGTCAATCAGACTTTGGAGCGATCTCAACAGAAAAAGGGCTATGACTTACTTTTATCTAGATTAAAATGACATTACCGTCGTCACACAACCTCTATCTGAATAAAACGTTTGTCAAATTAGAGTACATGTCACAACATCTATGGAGGATCTTATATTCCTACAGAATTCAGTCTCATTTTAAGTTTCCATTCCTCAAGTGTTTTTGAGCATTTACCCCATTGAGATAAAACATAATACCCTTTAATAGTCTTGGTCACTCACACTTAGTGCAGATGATTTTGGGCCGCTCCCATTTGCCGTTGGCACGACACTTGGCCGTGGGGACGTGGCGTTGGAGGAACCCGTCAGCACACTGGTAACGCACCACTGAGTGGATGTCATAGTGGGACCGCTTACGACCAATCAGAAAGGCGTTCTTCACGGTGGGAGGGTTCACACACAGCACTGCCAAATGGAGAAAGAGAGCGAGAAATGGAAATCCAGCAATGGAGAAGTGGTACATTATAACAATGTGGTCCTAACATGTATATCACCATTCACAGTCATCAGTCATCACCCAGCCTTTCCCCTTTCTGTTTTTGCCCTTGTCCCTGAACAAGAGGCGGTTAAAGAGCCATGTTTTAAAGAACATTCCCCCTCCACTCTTCAAAACTGTTGACGGCACACAACACATACATCTAAAGTTCAAGGGAAACCAAAGAGATGAGTCATGTGTGTGTGTGTGTGTGTGCTAGTCTGTGTGGGCTGTTGTTATTTCTTAGAGCGTTGTGTTGATGTGAGGAGGGGGGACAGACAGACAGACAGGCAAAGTGGTTGAGACACCAGACAGACCCTACAGGGCTCTTAGCCCAGTGAGACATCACACTGACTCACTGACCTTTCAGCTCTGGCAGTTCCCCATAGGCACAGATCTAGCATCAGCTTCCCCTCCACCAAACCTAATCTTCACTATCTGGGAGGAAAACACCAAACTGACTTTAGATCAGTGTCCCGGGTAACTTTGTCCTACCCCGACCTTTCAGAAGGGATTGGGCCTTCGGGGGCCACAGTGTGTGACAGGTGTCAGGAATGCACCCACGCTTACTGCTCATTGGCCCGGATTAGAGGGAGGGAAAATGAGAGAAGAGGGATGAGGAGGGGGGACTGGGGTGACGGTGCAGTTCCTCTGTCGTTCCCCTAGATGGCAGCCCTGCGGTTGAAACCTAAAGCCCTCAGTGAGTTTCTAACCCTCAGACAGTCACCAACCCAGCTGTAGACTAAGTGTAAGTGCTTCATTCCCTTCCTTGAAGTAATTGGCGACCTCTCATCTGGAACATGGTTGAACATGGTGGAAATGAGGTGTCCCTTACATAGCTAACACTAATGCAGAACTACCAGATCAGAGCTAACTCCAAGGAGTAGAGGGAAGGGAGGGAAGGAGGCAGTATGGGCCCAGTGGGAGGTCTGGCCTTCAAAAGTAGGTAGTCAGCTTAACGCCAGGCTGTAAAGACCCTTCTGCAGTACAGACCACTAAGGCCGGAGGCTGCAGTACAGACCACTAAGGCCAGGGGCTGTAGTACAGACCACTAAGGCCGGGGGCTGTAGTACAGACCACTAAGGCCAGGGGCTGCAGTACAGACCACTAAGCCCAGGGGCTGCAGTACAGACCACTAAGGCCGGGGGCTGCAGTACAGACCACTAAGGCCGGGGGCTGTAGTACAGACCACTAAGGCCAGGGGCTGCAGTACAGACCACTAAGCCCAGGGGCTGCAGTACAGACCACTAAGGCCGGGGGCTGCAGTACAGACCACTAAGGCCGGGGGCTGTAGTACAGACCACTAAGGCCAGGGGCTGCAGTACAGACCACTAAGGCCGGGGGCTGCAGTACAGACCACTAAGGCCGGGGGCTGTAGTACAGACCACTAAGGCCGGGGGCTGTAGTACAGACCACTAAGGCCGGGGGCTGCAGTACAGACCACTTAGGCCAGGGGCTGTAGTACAGACCACTAAGGCCGGGGGCTGTAGTATAGACCACTAAGGCCGGGGGCTGTAGTACAGAAGTGTGATTAAAAGGCAGGGTACAAGAATCATATACTGCTCACACCATAATACCATCAATTCTACGTAATTCCCTGTAGGCTATTACCTAACCATGCTATTATTAGACATCATAATAACGCCATATCAGATTACCCCACTTTTAAAAGCGTAAAGAAAATCTTTAAATTGTGTTACCAGGTTTTGTTTAGACTGCCAGTACAGTGATTGCTGTAACATCTCACACCTCGTATTCAGCCAACCAGAAAACCACAGTTTTCACTCCCTGTGTTTAGTGTGCAGTAACAGAGACTAGGAGGGACATTACTAACCCTAGTGTGCAGCTGTGGCAACAGATCAATAGTCACAGGACCAGGCATGACACTCAATAACACCACCCAGATCTTACTGACTGGGGCTGGGCTGAGGATGCCTGGCAGGCACGCAGGACTGTGTGTGCGTGTGTGTCAGGCTGATTTAGTGTTCTTTTGAAAGCTGGAGACAGTTGGAGCCTGGATCCATCCAGCACTCTCTGAGCCCTGTGGGCTCCATCTTTACACTTAGAGTCTAACATGTCTCAGCAGATTAGACTGGGGTGAGCTGGATATGTCCACACACACACCCACACACTCCAATCTTAGCCAATGTATTGACCGTCTACAGTCACAGGCAGGCAGGCAGGCAGCAGAGTTGGGGTGAACTATATGTGATAGTGTGTGTCCTGGGTGGGTGTCAGGGCGAGCTGCTTCTCTGTCCCCAGAAGAAAGGTGCAGGATAAATAGTGTACTTGGTAAAAGGCAGGTAGAGGCACTGCCCCAAAGGACCAGTGTGTTCTGGCCTGGACTTGGGCTGTGTGTCTGTTAGAGAATATTTGGAACTGTACAAATAAGTATGTGAATATTTGATAATATTCTGTTTATATGTATGTGTGTGTGTGTGTGTGTGTGTGTGTGTGTGTGTGTGTGTGTGTGTGTGTGTGTGTGTGTGTGTGTGTGTGTGTGTGTGTGTGTGTGTGTGTGTGTGTGTGTGTGTGTGTGTGTGTGAGATGCCTTCACCACAACCCATCCCCCTAATCAGGGTGGCTCACGCCTGCCTGTTCTGTGCTCTTCCCCATGGCACTATGGGTAACACTAATCACCCAGATGACGTGTGTCACTGATTGGATACTGCCTCTCTCTTAGAGGGACAGGCCTGAGTGTCAGCCACACGGCAGTAATCAGCCAACCACGCCATACGGCCCCTGATGAGCAGACCCAAGAGAACAGCTTCCCGATTAGAGGTATTAAGTTAGACCTGTGACAGTGTGTCCCCAGCAATGGGTTGCGCCTCTGTGATGAGACAAATAACATACAGTGGAAAGTTGATCCGGCTCGAGGGCAGTGGACACCACACTTAAATGTGGCATGATGGACTTATCTAACTCTGTGGCGTTAGGGACTTATCTAACTCTGTGGTGTGAAGGACTTATCTAACTCTGTGGCGTGAGGGTCTTATCTAACTCTGTGGCATGAGGGACTTATCTAACTGTTAGGTTTTATAACTCAGGGACTTATATAACTCTGTGGCATGAGGGACTTATCTAACTCTGTGGCATGAGGGACTTATATAACTCTGTGGCATTAGGGACTTATCCAACTCTGTGGCACGAGGGACTTATCTAACTCTGTGGCATGAGGGTCTTATCTAACTCTGTGGCATGAGGGACTTATCTAACTCTGTGGCATGCGGGTCTTATCTAACTCTGTGGCATGAGGGTCTTATCTAACTCTGTGGCATGAGGGACTTATCTAACTCTGTGACATGAGGGACTTATCTAACTCTGTGGCATGAGGGACCTATCTAACTCTGTGACATGAGGGACTTATCTAACTGCTAAGTTTTATAACTCAACTTTATAACTGTATAACCATTCAGATGAACTAAATAATGTTTCTAGCCTGAGGCCAGTGTAAATCAGTACCCAAAGAGGATCTAGCAGTGACCCGATCCTCCATTTCCTTAAACCCAGCTCTGGAGTCTGGCCAGTCGTCTCAATCAACCTACAAACACCTACCTGGCTGGCTATTAATACCCTGTCTCTCTGTCTGCCCCAAATGCAAATTAAAGACCGTCTGCTCTAATAAGCCCACAGAGGAGCATGTTAGGATGCGCACTTCTCTGGCTTCTCACAGCACCATGACAGAGCAGATCCACAGAAGCCTGGTCATGTGACTCAGAAACTTTACCAGTCAGCCCCAAAACTTTGTGTGAACCTCTTCCAATACTGTTTCATACAAAGGAGGATCATTTTTATGTGGATTAAATGTTCTGAAGAACTCTCATCCCTTGATCTGACAGTAAGACCATCTCAGTAAGGAGCTGTCTCAGGTGTGAAAGCACAGCTACAAGTGAGATGACTGCGCTTGGAGGTGAGCTGTAATGGTCAATGTTAGCCTGCGGTCCAGACTGACTGATTGAAGAGGCCTAAGATGACAGAATACTTATAAGTATTCTTTAAAAGCACAGCGGAAGCATAATATCACCTCCCCACTGTCTTTTCCTCCCCTCTACAACCCCTCTTGATTCCTCCCCCCTTCCCTCCCTTCCTCTTTCTCCCTCTCACCTGTTCCCTTCTTGCAGACGTAGGGCAGGTTGTAGTTGCAGGGCACGTCGTTCCACTTGCCGTTCTCGTGGGCGATCATCACCACACAGTCCTCTCCACCCGCAAAGAAGTTGTCCGGCTGGTTCTCCCGCCAGTTCTCATATTGCTGCACAGTCACAGACACACGGGGTCAAAGACACAGACACACGGCAGAGTGACAGACACAGACACACGACACCGACACATGGTACAGAGAGTCACAGACACAGCCAGAGACAGTCACACAACACAGACAGTCACACAACACAGACAGTCACACAACACAGTCACACAACACAGACAGTCACACAACACAGACAGAACAAAAAAGAAAGTGATGGATACTGTAGACTATTTCACTGTTCTCTTTTACTGAACAAGAAGCTGATGTGTCTCAACACAGGTCTTTCTCCAGTGGCATAGACTGACACAGAGTAATGACAGCTCTTAAATAGCATCAGGCACATAGGAGCTGACTCTAGGAAGATGTAAGTAGTGTAGGAAGAAAAGTGGTTCAGCGAGCGAGGCTGTACATATACACAGGTAATGACACATTCACTCAATCAACTTCCAACCTGACCTTTAGCTAACACCCACATCCTCCCTAGGGACCTCTGCTATGGGAGAAATGCACTCTTTAATAGCAGGCAGTGTCACTGTGGTTACTGTCATTCTGAAGTATGTTGCTGATAATAAAGACCACACATAAGATTAGAAGAGTGATCTCTCTCTCCCTCTGTCTCTCCCTCTGTCTCTCCCTCTCTCTCTCTCTCCCTCTGTCTCTCCCTCTGTCTCTCCCTCTGTCTCTCCCTCTGTCTCTCTCTCTCCCTCTGTCTCTCCCTCTGTCTCTCCCTCTCTCTCTCCCTCTCTCTCTCCCTCTGTCTCTCCCTCTCTCTCTCCCTCTGTCTCTCCCTCTGTCTCTCCCTCTCTCTCTCCCTCTGTCTCTCCCTCTGTCTCTCCCTCTCTCTCTCCCTCTGTCTCTCCCTCTCTCTCTCCCTCTGTCTCTCCCTCTCTCTCTCCCTCTGTCTCTCCCTCTCTCTCTCCCTCTGTCTCTCCCTCTGTCTCTCCCTCTGTCTCTCTCACCAGGTCCATGTTGTCAGTCCACTGGAAATCCTCTTCCACTGTTCTGTCGTTCAGTCCGATCCAGGTGTTGTCATGACTCAGACCTGAACGACAGGGCAAAACAAATAAACACATCCTTTAATAATACCACTTTTCCATTTAGCCTTATTTCCATTCCTATTCTGCATGTTAAGTCCCCAATGCACCACCACCCATTCCCAAGTCTATCTCACACACACATACACACACACACACACACACACACACACACACACACACACACACACACACACACACACACACACACACACACACACACACACACACACACACACACACACACACACACACACACACACACACACCAGGGAGACTCAGCTCTTATCACAATTTCAGCCCCAGATAGCAGAAGGCAGTAGCAGCCAAATCTTTGCGGAAGGTGCAGCAGCATTGATGAGATTTGGGTGCGGTGTAATGAAATTTCAATCATGATGTTTCTGATTAACATAATTATGGGGCCCATTAATCTACCTAATGGCTTTGCTCCCTTTATTGCCAGGGTGGAGACGTCCATTTTCGAGGCAATTAAACACACTTTTAGGTAAATGTGTCTGTGGAGGGGAGGAATAGGGAGGAGGATGAGGGAGGATGAGTGGGAGGATGTATAGCTCTGGCCTCTCTGGGACTGGGAGGGGTTCCCATGCTGGGGCTTTTATTCTGTCTTTCCTTTCATCCCTTTCTTTCTTTCTCCATCCCTCTGAGGATCAATGCCAGAACATGAGACTGCGCTTCATTATATATTCAGTAAAGTCGCACTGATTGAAAGACACCCACCGTTGATGAAGTCCTGCTCCTGGAGTGTGTGTATGCTGGCCAGGTGTCCGCTGTGCTCCCTGCAGTCCTTCTCTGCATCCTCCCAGGTGTGTCTGCGGCTGAAGTACCTGTAGCAGTGGCCATTGAACTTCCTCCATGTGTGTTCACAGCCCTCTGTGTCTGCACATACACAGAGAGAGAGAGAGAGAGAGAGAGAGAGACACACAGAGACACAGAGAGAGAGACACAGAGAGAGACACAGAGAGAGAGAGACACAGAGAGAGAGCGAGAGACAGAGACAGAGACAGAGAGGGGTTAGTCCACAGAAACACACAGATACTTACTCATATATCTCTGGTTCACGCAAGCACATACACACACAGTGTATACAGTGTACACGGATTTACAGTTGAAGTCGGGAGACTTCATGCACTTAGGACTACATACACTTAGGTTGGAGTCATTAAAACTAGTTTTTCAACCACTCCACACATTTCTTGTTAACAAACTATAGTTTTGACAAGTCGGTTAGGACATCTACTTTGTGCATGACACAAGTAATTTTTCCAACAATTGTTTACAGACAGATTATTTCACTTATAATTCACTGTATCACAATTCCAGTGGGTCAGAAGTTTACATACACTAAGTTGACTGTGCCTTTAAACAGCTTGGAAAATTCCAGACAATTATGTCATGGCTTTAGAAGCGTCTGATAGGCTAATTGACATAATTTGAGTCAATTGAAGGTGTACCTCTGGATGTATTTCAAGGCCTACCTTCAAACTCAGTGCCTCTTTGCTTGACATCATGGGAAAATCAAAAGAAATCAGCCAAGACCTCAGAAAAAAGATTGTAGACCTCCACAAGCAAATTCCAAATGCCTGAAGGTACCACGTTCATCTGTACAAACAATAGTACGCAAGTATAAACACCATGCGACCACACAGCCGTCATGCAGCTCAGGAAGGAGACGTGTTCTGTCTCCTTGAGATGAACGTATTTTGGTGCGAAAAGTGCAAATCAATCCCAGAACACCAGCCAAGGACATTGTGAAGATGCTGGAAAAAAAGAGGTACAAAATTACCTATATCCACAGTAAAACAAGTCCTATATTGGCATAATCTGAAAGGCCGCCCAGCAAGGAAGAAGCCACTGCTCCAAAACCGCCATAAAAAAGCCAGACCGGTTTGCAACTGCACATGGGGACAAAGATTGTACTTTTTGGAGAAATGTCCTCTGGTCTGATGAAACAAGAATTTGAACTGTTTGGCCATAATGACCATCGCTATGTTTGGAGGAAAAAGAGGGGGAGGCTTGCAAGCCGAAGAACACCATCCTACCTGTGAAGCACCTGTGTGGCAGCATCATGTTGTGGGGGTGCTTTGCTGCAGGAGGGACTGGTGCACTTCACAAAATAGATGGCATCATGAAGGAGGAAAATTATGTGGATATATTGAAGCAACATCTTAAGACATCAGTCAGGAAGTTAAAGCTTGGTCGCAAATAGGTCTTCCAAATGGACAATGACCCCAAGCATACTTCCAAAGTTGTGGCAAAATGGCTTAAGGACAACAAAGGCAAGGTATTGGAGTGGCCATCACAAAGCCCTGACCTCAATCCTATAGAAAATGTGTGGGCAGAACTGAAAAAGCGTGTGTGTGCAAGGAGGCCTACAAACCTGACTCAGTTACACCAGCTCTGTCAGGAGGAATGTGCCAAAAATCCCCCAACTTATTGTGGGTAGCTTGTGGAAGACTACCTGAAACATTTGACCCAAGTTAAACAATTTAAAGGCAATGCTGCCAAATACTAATTGAGTGTATGTAAACTTCTGACCAACTGGGAATGTGATGAAAGAAATAAAAAATAAAATCTCTCTACTATTATTCTGACTTTTCACATTCTTAAAATAAAGTGGTGATCCTAACTGACCTAAAACAGGGAATTTTTACTAGGATTAAATGTCAGGAATTGTGAAAAACTGAGTTTAAATGTATTTGACTAAGGTGTATGTAAACTTCCGACTTCAACTGTATGTATGTATGTGTCTATGTGTATGTCATTTTTCTGCTCTAGGGATATCATTATTGTTTGGATAACCTTATTTACTATTGATTTCTTTGTATTGATTTTTATCTTAAATTTTTTCACTCTTTATGCGATGCGCGCGTTGCAGAGAACACCAGAAGAAGAATCAAGAAGAATCATTTAATTACCATAGTGAATTTTTGTAGTGTTTGTTTATGTGTCAATTAATCCCATCAGGGATGGGTTGCCAACTGGCGATTTGACACAAAAATAAAATGTCATTCATTTATTCATTCATTTACACACTTTTTTTCCTGTCTCTCACATTCTTTCCAGTGCTCTACTTTCCCTCCTCCAGTATGACACTCCTTTTACTCCCTCCCTCCCTCCCTCTGTGACGTCCGTCCAGGCCTAATCCCAGTCAGGCAGTGGGCTGGGATGGGAGCAGAGCATTATGAGGAAGCAGCTTAGCCCTATGAAAGGCTCTTTAATCTATTTAAATGACAACAATCCCCAGAAATGTCTCCCAGTGGGGACGCCATCCGGACTAATTCAACCCTGTCACAGCCCCTGTCAGGACTCTGCTCCTGTCTCCTCGTTCCTACTTTCTCTCCATCCGTTTCTCTCCTCCTTTCCCTTCATCCCTGTCAGCACCGAGCCTCGTCCTCCATCCCTCTGCCTCCCGCTTCATCCCTTTTTTCACTCTCTATCTCTCTCCCTCTATCCATCCCCTTTCTCCCTGTCCCTTCATCCCTGTCAGAAAGCACTGAGCCTCTCCCTCCCTCCATCCATCTTCCTTGGGGTTCACTGTATGACGGTGCTCAGCTGCACCCGTTCACTGTGTCTATGGAGGATGTATGAGGGAAACAGAGAGAGTGTGTGCGCGTGCATGTGTGTGTATGCATCTGTGTTTGGGGAAGGGGGTTCAGAGTTTTTCTGTCAACCCAGCCAAGCCCCCCTTTCCCTCCAACCCCTGCAGAGTGGGGATTGAAGAGAGATGGCCTCAGCTTTCCCCCCAACACATCTAAAACGACACGGGTAAATTGGGCAGTGCAAATAGGGCCGTATGGAACCCTGCTTCACATGCAAACACTCCCAGGCCGGCATGAGAGGAGCTCAGAGGAAAGGGGCCAAGGAGAGGAGGGTGTGTCTGTTTCTTTATTTTTAAGTGGGTGAGCGCTAGCTGCAGAGACTGTCCACTCCACTTATATTACACAGAGGTGCTGTCCATATGATGCAGGGGACTGATCTTGTAGGGGACTGTCCTCCACAACGCCATGCTGTGATAATAGTCATCAGACAGAGGAGAACAGATGAACGCTTGAAGTGAATCACTCCGGAAAAGAGCTGTCTGTGGTTCTGAAACACTCAGCACCAGCAGAATGCACTTTCCTCCCTCACTGTTACTATTCACAACCTTCCAACCGCCGACGCTCAAGGCAATCTAGTCTGTATTTGTTCTCAGTCTGAGGAACAAGATGTAGCAAATTGCTTTGCAACCCCTTCTAATAGGAAGCAATACTTAACATGCAGTGACTACAGCAGTACCCTCATGCCCTATCACATGTGCAGAATGTGGGAATGCATGTTGAACAAATGGCAAATTGCCATGGCACCAAACAAATTGGCACATGCACTCACGCATATAGGCACACCCACACACACGTGCGCGCGCAAACACACTCTGTGGAGGCCTGTGCGATTAGGCGAGTGAACACATCTGCAGGGCTGCAGACTCTAATCTCTCCCTTCTGCTCCCAGAAGGCTCCAAGATAACGTACTCACTCACTGGGCTACGGTGTGTGTGTTTGTGTGTGTGTGTGTGTGTTTGTGTGCGACTGAATGTGGTGGGAAGGCGAGCGGGGGGAGTTTGGCTGCTCACTGCAACACTCTATGGCAATTGGACACACATTCGTTCATCATGCTTTCACATTTCCCAACAGCAGTGCCTGTGCACGAGGCCCATTTTCACTCATTGGATGAATTAGGCAGAGCAGAGGTGAGAGATAATGGGAAAATCATTGAGCCTGCTGTCAACCTCAGGGATTTTGAAGTATCATCCAGATGTCATGGAGAGAGAAGACGGCTAGATCTCTGTTCCCTCCACAGCTAAGGTCAGCTCACACAGTCTCTGCTGCCCAAGTAGCTTTCATCATCAAATAATACTCCACTGTTCACACAATTGCATTGAACAGTATGATGTATGGAGGTGTACTCTTCTCCTTTTATTGAGCCAGGTAGACACTGAAAACCAAGCCTGTTTTGCAACAGTGACCTAGTTGGTTTTTGTAGCTATATAAGCTATATAAACTATATTTCCAACAAGTGGGTATTGATGAAGTAGTGCTGGGAAGTTTGGCTATTTTTCCCGACTCGTTCAGTCAAAATAAAGTCTTTAGACTAATTTTGTTCATTTGAGTCTGTAATGCTCAGAGCTTGCGGGACCCCGTATTGGCTAACAATGAACTGAAAACTCAAAACTCGTGATTCTACGAGCCTCTCGTTCACCATAGGGGGCTTATTGAAGCTGTTACTTGTGACTGAAACTTGTAAACGTGTGTTTAAACAGTGTACATTTGTTGATTGCCAGGCAATCAAATAAGCCTATTTCTTGATGCATTTGAAACGAGTTGTGGCCGCAACCGGACTAGATTGTGAACGACTCTTGACAGAAGAGTCGTTCCGCTGCTTTATTGTTCGCTACATACTTCTCATTGCGGAGAAGAAACTAACGTCCGTGGGCGTAGCGTAGCGTTTGGCCAGAGCTGTGGTTCTACAAAGCTGTGCCCACAATATTCAATAATCAATGAATTGCAGTCATTCTTGCACCCTTCGATCATTTATCCGTTATAAACATGTATTTATCTATGCTCATGATCTATTTTCCTGTGTGTATAT